>JBBGZY010001258.1:2400000-3000000 GCA_037952925.1 Lithobates clamitans
TGCATTCATATGAATGTATTTTAAAATGTCCTGCGAATTAGATGCGGTGTAAGCCGCATCTAATTCGCATAGGTGTGAACCTGGGCTTAATCTTTTTATAATTAAGTACTTCATTCATTAATTTTTATCAACAAAGACATGCCTCATGTAAAATCCCAAATACAATTCACACAGGCTCACCAACATTAGATAATAGAAGATTGGAAAAACGTTGCCTGGTGTGATGAGTCTCTATTTCAGCTGCGACATTCAGATGGTAGGGACAGAATTTGGCGTAAAAAACATGAAAGCATAGATCCATCCTGCTTGTGATGGTGGTGTAATGGTGTGGGGGATATTTTATTGGCACACTTGGAGCCCCTTAGTAATAAAATAAGATTTTTACAGTTTTTTCAGGAGCAGTGATTTTAAACACTTAAGGATGTAAGGATTTACCTACTTCCCGACCAGGCTATTTTTTCTGATAAGGCACTGCGTCGTTTTAACTGACAATTGCACAGTCGAGCGATGCTGTACCCAAACAATTTTTTTGGGTGGTATTTGTGGTGGTATAAAAACCTCTGCGGTTTTTATTTTTTGCACTAAAAACAAAAAAAAGACCGACAATTTTGAAAATAAAAAAAATTTTTTTTACTTTTTGCTATAATAAATATCCCCCCAAAAATAAAAAAAAATAATTTCTTCATCAGTTTAGGCCAATATGTATTTTTCTACATGTTTTTGGTAAAAAAAAATAGGGGATATATTTATGGACTTTTTATTATCATTTTTTTTTTTACTAGTAATGGTGACGATCTGCGATTTTTAGTGGGACAGCGATCAGAGCTAAAAAAAGCCACTGATTACTGTATACATTTTACTGGCAGGGAAGGGGTTAACACTAGGGGGCAATCAAGGGATTAAATGTGTTCCCTGGGAGGTGTTTCTAACTGTGGGGGGAGTGGGCTGACAGGGAGTAGAGAGAGATCGCTGTTCCTAATCACTAGGAACAGCAGATCTCTCTCTACTTCCCTGACAGAAGGGGGATATGTCTGTTTACATTGACAGATCCCTGTGCTGTCTCTCTCAGGAGCGATTGCGGGTCGCCGGCCATGCACATCGGCTCCAGCATCGCGCCGCGGGCGCCTCTAGAGGCGGGAGCGTATGCGCGCTCCCTATAGCCCTTAAAGTGGCTGCCGTACAGCTACAGCGATTCCAGCAGGATCGGCAAGGTGTTAATGATGCTCAAAGTGAAACAATATAAATAAAAAAATCCTTTAAATATAGTGCCTAGGGGGATCCCTTAGTCTGCCTGTAAAGTGTCACATCTGTAACGTGTATAAAATCTGCTGCAGCAAAACTGACATTTATCAAGAAAACAAAGACATTTACATTTCTGGCAATACAATACCATTTCCGGCAATAGAAAAAATGTTTAAGAAAAAACGGTGTAGGGGTCCCCCCCAATCCATGCCAGGCCCTTTCTGGAATGGATTTTAAGGGGAAACGCCATCCCAAAATTTAAAAACAAATGGCATGGAGCCCCCCAAAATCCATACCAGACCCTTATCTGAGCATGCAGCCTAGAAGGTCAGGAAAGTGGGGACGAGTGAGCACCCCCCTAAACCATACCAGGCCACATGCCCCCCCACCTCAAAGCACCTTGTCCCCATGTTGGTATGGACAAAGGCCTCTCAACCCTGGGGGGTGGTTGTAGGGGTCTGCAGGCAGGGGCTTATCAGAATCTGGAAGCCCCCTTTAAAAAGGGGGCCCCCAGATCTCAGCCCCCTCCCTATGTGAATGAGTATGGGATACATTGTACATTTCACAGTTCTTAAATAAGTAAGGGGTGCTTTCTGGGTCGATGATGTCACAAGGGGCAGTGTCACCAAGTGAGTTTACCAGGTGGTCCCTCCCCTTACCTATTTAAGAGCTGTCAAGTGGTGGAGCAGGCATTCGGCAGGTAGCCTTCGCTGCAGGCGGAGCATTCTTTTTTCTTTTTTCGGGCATCGTGATTGACGATGGATCTACATCGGGGAACATTGTTTTTTTATTTTTTTAATAAAGTAATTGTCAAAAACTGCCTCCTGCCTTTATTTATTTTTGACACATTTTTTGGTGAATGAGTAGAGGTACAATGTACCCCATACTCATTCACATAGGGGGAAGCCGGGATCTGGGCCCCCCTGGTTAAAGGGGGCTTCCAGATTCTGATAAGCTCCCTTCCCACAGACTCTCATAATCACTGCCCAGGTTTGTCAGGAAGAGGCCCTTGGCCCTTAGGGTCTGGTATGGATTGGGGGGACCCCCATGCCTTTTTTTCACTTTTTTCTATTGCTGGCAATGGTTTTTTTTCCATTCAGCTGTCAGCGGGAAAGGCCGTTGACCTAAATCCAATTGGGAATCTGTGGCAAGACTTGAAAATTGCTGTTCACAGATGCTCTTCATCCAATCTGACAGAGCGTGAGCTATTTTGCAAAGAAGAATGAGCAAAAGCTGGTAGAGACTTACCCAAAAAGACTTGTAGCTGTAATTGCAGTGAAAGTTGGTTCTACAAAGTATTGACTGAGGGGTGCTGAATACAAATGCACGCCACACTTTTCACATATTTATTTAAAAAAAAAATGTTGAAAACCATTTATCATTTTCCTTCCACTTCACAATTTTGTGCCACTTTGTGTTAGTCTATCACATAAAATCCCAACAAAATACATTTAAATGTTTTGGTTTAACATGACAAAACGTGTAAAATTTGAAGGGGTTATGAATACTTTTTTAAGGCACTGTATCTGGGCCAAGGCAAACTGAGGCAAAAATAAAGCTGCTGTCCACATAACAACAGCTAGGTTATTTTTTCTTGTAAGATAAAACAACTGTGTGATGAGGTACTGTGAGGAAAAATGCCTACTTTTCTACACATTTCTATGCAAAAAGATAACATAAATCAGTATTCATTTTTCACATGAGAAGTGTTCTGTTTTTCTTAGCTATCAATAATTTTCAAACTTTTCCTATAAAACTGTCATTTTCAGTTTCATAATGTAATCTTGCTGTGATGGTCTGTACAGAACAGGTAAATAAGGTCAGCAGAGAAAGTGTTTGGCTCCCAGTACCATCTGATTTGAAGCCACTTTCTGACATAAAGAGAGTTCTAAATTGTGGATTACTATGTCAGGAAAACAAAAAAAGTCTTCATCTATCTCAATGTGTTGCT
Source organism: Lithobates clamitans (assembly GCA_037952925.1). Taxonomy (NCBI): domain Eukaryota; kingdom Metazoa; phylum Chordata; class Amphibia; order Anura; family Ranidae; genus Lithobates; species Lithobates clamitans. Next base: position 2,403,194 of record JBBGZY010001258.1, read on the forward strand.
ATGCCTTTAAAGAGAATGGGGTCATCTACAAAATAAGTCTGAAATGTGGGCCTAAAGCCTAATGTGGGTATCCTAATTCACGTAATTTGTTTTGTATTTCTGAATAGAGCGGAGAGTTAAAACCTCTGAAAAGTTTTATTATTTCTTTCTATGACTACTTTGGGTAGATGTATTCTCACTGGGGCATCACAGCAAAAAATAAATAGTTGTCACTAGCCCAAGATGGTAGAGCCAGGAATAAAAACTTTATCAGAAGGTATAACCCTTTATCTCTCAACTGAAATGTGCTTACGAAAGTGAGTGGGTAGCCCCCACAATGGATACAGACATAAAAAAAAAAAAGGAAAGAGGGTGTAACTCTTCCTTGCTCTATCTAAAAAAGAAAGGAAACGTTTTTGGCTGCCCACTCATCTTTGCCCTCACTCTCTCCCAATGTGCACATGTAAAGGCTTGGTCAGTGACATACCAAGGGGCAGGGCTGATCCTAGGGTCACAGAGGCCTGGGTGCAGAAATATTTCTGGTGTCCCCACATGGGCGTGGTCATCTTGCTAACTCCTCCCCTTTACAAATGTCTCTATGGCAACGACTCACAGAGATGCTCCCCTAAGGAGTCTTCGTTACCCTGGGATTCTCCCACAATCTCTTAACAATAAACAAAATACAGGAAGAGGAGCAGAGTACTCTAATGGAACCTGGAGGGGGGTCTCTCTAATGGACACAGAGAGGGCCTCTGTTAGAAAGAGCCCCCAGACATAGTACAGGAGACGGTCAGAGACTGCAGACATGATACAAGAGATGGTCAGAGACTGTGGAAATGATACAAAAGATCAATGCAGCCTCATTAGTGCCCATAGAATGCAGCCTTATCAGTGCCCACCAATTTCAGCCTTATCAGTGCCCACCAATTTCAGCCCTCTCAGTGCCCACCAATTTCAGCCTTATCAGTGCCCACCAATTTCAGCCTTATCAGTGCCCATGAATTTCAGCCTTGTTAGTGCCCACCAATTGCAGCCTACCAGTGCCCACCAATTGCAGCCTACCAGTGCCCACCAATTGCAGCCTACCAGTGTCCTTAGATGGATCACACAGAGCAGCGATCTCCTGGTCGCTGGGAGAAAAATTACTTATTTGCTAAGTTTTATAATAGAAACCAAGAAACTTTAAAAAAAAAAAAAAAACATTCAGTCTTTTTTCATTCGTTTTTCAAAAAAAAAAAAAAAAAAATAACGGTGATCAAATACCACCAAAAGAAAGCTCTATTTGTGTGAAAAAAAGATAACAATTTCATATGGGTACAGTGTTGCTATTGTTAGTCAAAGTGTGACAGCGCTGAAATCTGAAAATTGGCCTGGGCAGTAAGGGGGTGTAAGTGCCGGTATTGAAATGGTTAATACATGTACCTTCCACAGTGCTTGCACAATAAATAATATGCATAAAACATACATTTCATACAAAAAATTCAATAAACTTTTGCCATGATAAACTTGTGCATATCCACTGCAAACTGTTCGCATTGACTTCAGTGTACCATCACCAAGTCAGAAGCACATACCATCTGTTTACCACAAAACATGACATCTTAAACTTATGAGGTCACATGCGTTTGTCATCTGCTGGATATTTGCAGCCACTTTGCTCAAAGAGCAACACTGCAGATAGCAACACTTTCTCCCAAGAGTGGCCTTTCACCACTCCGTCTGCTCCGGTACTAGGTATAGGTACTCTGCACACAGCTCCACCTAGTCTAGTACCAGGTACTCCGCATGCCCGGTCTGGTATAGTTCATTACCAGGGCAATTAAACAATTTGTTGCTTTATCCTGGTAAAATTTGATGTCAGTACATTACTTTTAATGAAGCATCGCAGAATATCCTGGTTATGCACTATAGTGTTCTTTATCAAATTCAGTGTGAACGGGGGGCTAAGAGGTACATTTTTTGGTAAGCAGATGATATGTCTTGGTAATGGTACCACGCTGATCCCACTCCTGTGCCCGCTGGTACCTCCCCCTGGTCTTACTCAGCTCCTCCCCCTCATTCCAAATGCCACCAGTTCAGCAGCGATTGTCATCTTTGTGCTGGACTGGTGGATGGGAACCTTTGTTAATTGCAGGGGGCTGGAGCCTACTGTCTGGAGGGAGAGAAGCAGTGGAAAAAAGGCAGTCTTATGCCCGTTACCTGGGAGGGGGGAGGAGTAGCAGCCGGAAGTGCAGTAGCAGAGGTGTAACTATAACCTTCAGGGCCCCAGTGCAAGAAACCATGAAGAGCCCCTGAACTGTAGTATGATGGGGGGTATTGTGAAGGGATGGCGGGGCTGTGTGATGGGGTATTTTGACAGGAGGAGGGCAGTGTGACAAAAGAGGGGTATCTGGAAAGTGTGACCGGAGGGGGGAGTGTGAAAGAAGGGGGGCAGTGTGACAAGAAGGAGCAATATAATTTGGGCAGTGTGACAAGAAGGAGCAGTACAATGGGGCCAGTGTGACAGGAGGGGGCAGTATGACAGGGGAATATTGTAACAAGAGGGGGGCAGTGTGACAGGAAAAGGATACCTGGGAAGTATGACAGGAGGGGGCAGTGTAATGAGGGAGCACTGTGAAAGGAGCGGGGCTGTTTAAAAAGAGGGGGCAGTATGACGGGGTAGTGTGACAGGAGGGGGGGAAATATGACAGAAGGTGGCAGTGTGACGAGGGGGCAGAATGATCGAGGGGCAGTGTTACAGGAGGGGGGCAGTATCACAGGTGGGGGGGGCAGTGTCAGAGGTGGGGGGGCCAGTGTCACAGGTGGGGGAGGCCAGTGTCACAGGTGGGGGAGGCCAGTGTCACAGGTGGGGGATCCAGTGTCACACGTGGGGGAGGCCAGTGTCACAGGTGGGGGGCAGTGTCACAGGTGGGAGGGGGCAGTGTCACAGGTGGGAGGGCCCAGTGTCACATGTGGAGGGTCAGTGTCACAGGTGGGGGAGGCCAGTGTCACAGGTGGGGGGCAGTGTCACAGGTGGGGGGGTCAGTGTCACAGGTGGGGGCCAGAGTCACAGGTGGGAGGGCCCAGTGTCACATGTGGAGGGTCAGTGTCACAAGTGGGGGGCCCAGTGTAACATGTGAAGTGTCAGTGTCACAGGTGGGGGGACCCAGTGTCACATGTGGAGGGTCAGTGTCACAGGTGGGGGGACCCAGTGTTACAGGTGGGGGCCCAGTGTCACAGGTGGAAGGTCAGTGTCACAGGTGGGGGGGCCCAGTGTCACATGTGGAGGGTCAGTGTCACAGGTGGGGGGGCCAGTGTCACAGGTGGAGGGTCAGTGTCACAGGTGGGGGGGCCCAGTGTCACATGTGGAGGGTCAGTGTCACAGGTGGGGGGGCAGTGTCACAGGTGGGGGGGCCAGTGTCACAGGTGGGGGGGCAGTGTCACAGGTGGAGGAGGCCAGTGTCACAGGTAGGGGAGGCCAGTGTCACAGGTGGGGGATCCAGTGTCACACGTGGGGGAGGCCAGTGTCATAGGTGGGGGGCGCAGTGTCACAGGTGGAGGAGGCCATTGTCACCGGTGTGGGAGGCCTGTGTCACAGGTGGGGGATCCAGTGTCACACGTGGGGGAGGCCAGTGTCATAGGTGGGGGGGGCAGTGTCACAGGTGGGGGGGGCAGTGTCACAGGTGGGAGGGCCCTGTGTCACATGTGGAGGGTCAGTGTCACAGGTGGGGGAGGCCAGTGTCACAGGTGGGGGGCAGTGTCACAGGTGGGGGGGTCAGTGTCACAGGTGGGGGGACCAGAGTCACAAGTGGGAGGGCCCAGTGTCACATGTGGAGGGTCAGTGTCACAAGTGGGGGGCCCAGTGTCACATGTGAAGTGTCAGTGTCACAAGTGGGAGGGCCCAGTGTCACAGGTGGAGGGTCAGTGTCACAGGTGGGGGACCCAGTGTTACAGGTGGGGGCCCAGTGTCACAGGTGGAAGGTCAGTGTCACAGGTGGGGGGGCCCAGTGTCACATGTGGAGGGTCAGTGTCACAGGTGGGGGGGCCAGTGTCACAGGTGGAGGGTCAGTGTCACAGGTGGGGGGGGCCCAGTGTCACATGTGGAGGGTCAGTGTCACAGGTGGGGGGTCAATGTCACAGGTTGGGGGTCAGTGTCACAGGTTGGGGGTCAGTGTCACATGTGGAGGGTCAGTGTCACAGGTGGGGGGGCCAGTGTCACATGTGGAGGGTCAGTGTCACAGGTGGGGGGGCCCAGTGTCACATGTGGAGGGTCAGTGTCACAGGTGGGGGGTCATTGTCACAGGTTGGGGGTCAGTGTCAAAGGTTGGGGGGGTTGTCGCAGGTGGGGGGCCAGTGTCATAGGTGGGGGATGTCACAGGTGGGGGGTCAGTGTCACAGGTTGGGGGTCAGTGTCACAGGTTGGGGGGAATGTCACAGGTGGGGGGCAGTGTCACAGGTGGGGGGCAGTGTCACAGGTGGTGGGCAGTGTCACAGGTGGAGGGTCAGTGTCACAGGTGGGGGGCAGTGTCACAGGTGGGGTTTCAGTGTCACAGGTGGAGGGTCAGTGTCACAGGTGGGGGGAATGTCACAGGTAGGGGGGCAGTGTCACAGGTGGGGGGCAGTGTCACAGGTAGGGGCAGTGTCACAGGTGGAGGGTCAGTGTCACAGGTGGGGGCAATGTCACAGGTGGGGGGTCAGTTTCACAGGTGGGGGGCAGTGTCACAGGTGGAGTGTAAGTGTAACAGGTGGGGGGCAGTGTCACAGGTGGGGGGGGCAGTGTCACAGGTGGGGGGCAGTGTCACAGGTGGAGGGTCAGTGTCACAGGTGGGGGGCAGTGTCACAGGTGGGGGGCAGTGTCACAGGTGGAGGGTCAGTGTCACAGGTGGGGGGCAGTGTCACAGGTGGAGGGTCAGTGTCACGGGTGGGGGGGCAGTGTCACAGGTGAGGGGGCAGTGTCACAGGTGGGTTGCCCAAACGTACAGGGGGAGGTGTGGGGTCTTGAGGGCACAGTGACGGAATGCATAGTTGCCAACTGTCCCGGATTTCCCGGGACATTCCCGGGACTTGCACTCCATTCCCGAATTTTTGGTGTCCGGGGAAATGTCCCGAAAAATCCGGTTTTTGATTTTCCCCGCCGCCACCGCTGCCGCCGCTAGAGGTCTGCGGCCGGCGGAGACATTGTCTTCGCCGGCCGCCATCTTGAAGAAGCTCAGGAAGACGGCTGGGGGAGGCTAGACGGAGCTCCTCCGTCGCCGCCCACCCTCTGCCCCGCTCCGCCCCGCCTCACCCCGCCTACCCCCGCCCCACTGCCAGTCTGTTATGGAAAGGGGCTCTGCCGGGGACACCTGATGTGAGGGGGGGCTCTGCCGGGGACACCTGATGTGAGGGGGGGCTCTGCCAGGGACACCTGATGTGAGGGGGGCTCTGCCAGGGACACCTAATGTGAGGGGGGGCTCCGCCAGGGACACCTGATGTGAGGAGGAGCTCCGCCAGGGATACCTGATGTGAGGGGGGCTCCACTGGGGACACCTGATGTGAGGGGGCTCCGCCGGGGACACCTGATGTGAGGGGGGGCTCTGCCGGGGACACCTGATGTGAGGGGGGCTCCGCCGGGGACACCTGATGTGAGGGGGAGCTCTGCCGAGGACACCTGATGTGAGGGGGGCTCCACTGGGGGCACCTGGTGTGAGGGGGGGCTCCGCTGGGGGCACCTGGTGGGCGGGGGGGCTCCACTGGGGGCACCTGGTGTGAGGGGGGCTCCGCTGGGGACTCCTGGTGTGAGGGGGGCTCCGCTGGGGACTCCTGGTGTGAGGGGGCTCTGTTGGGGACACCTGATGCAAGGACGGACTCTGCTGGGGGCACCTGATGCAAGGACGGACGGCTGGTTGCAGGCGACGTGGCTAGTGACATGCTCAGGGATCCCACTGATTCTGCATTATGGTGAGTTGAATGATTTCATTTTATATTACAATGTAATAATAGAAATAATGCACTTCAATCATCCTGACACCATAACAACCATGGTGCCGGGATGATTGAAGTGCTAACACCAGATGTTTGGAGTATCTTTATCTGCTGATTGTTAAACTTTATAGAATACACATATTTTTATTGTGTAGGATCTGGGGCTGCTGTCCCGTCATTTCCCTCTCCCCCTCTCCCCCTTTCCCTCTCCATCCCTCATTCATCTCAGACTCTAACCACACCCTCTTGAGCCATGCCCATTTAAGTCACGCCCACTATGACGCGTAAACCACGCCCATTTTTTGCCGCACTTGTAGATTATCCCTAAGCTACGCCTACAAATGAATTCCCCACCCCCTAATTATTGTACGGCTCCGCCTACAGCCACAAAAGTGTCCCACATTTTTTTTTTACAATGTTGGCAACTATAGGAATGCCAGGGTGCAAGTGTGACCAGGGCCGATCCTGGGTGGGTGCACGGGGTGCTCCACACCCCGGCGCTGCCGAGGGGGGGCGTCAAAGTGTCAAACTGTTCTCCCCCCTCCTCCTCTCTTTGTGTCACACACAGAGCCGGTTCTAGCGTAAGGCAGCTGCTAGGGTGCCAGGAGGGCACTGAAGCCGGGAGTGACAAAATGTCCCTGAAGAAAAGTTACGCTGTCACTGCCTTCCGCTCTAATCTAGCTCAGCAGCATAGGTACAGGCACAGAGCACACCATGACAGCCCCCACAATATGAGCATCGGCCGCTGTTTCCAGTAGGGGGGCCCTCAAGACCCCGCACCTCCCCCTGTACCTCTGGGCTGGCTGGCATCTCTAACTATACAGGGGAGGAGGGCGATCGGCAGCTCTGTGATGTCTAGAGTTGCCACCTCATCCCTTTAAACCCGAACACATATGAATTACACAGGTTCTGAGGCTAATTAAATGCAGATAAGGCACCAAGTGAGTTTAATTACCACCTTAATCAGCCACAGAACCTGTGTAATTAATATGTGTTCGGGTTTAAAGGGATGAGGTGGCAACCCTAGTGATGTCCCTCCAGCCAGCACAGTTCACTTCCCGAGTTTCAGTGTATACAATGGAGAGGGGAGGGGCCTCTGACCCGAGCAGGCACCAGATTCAGTGCACAAGTTTGTCCCTCTGCTTGTACACTCTTGCCGATACATGCTCGGGTCAGAGGCCCCTCTCCATTGTATACACTGACACCGGGAAGTGAACTGTGCTGGCTGGAGGGACATATCCTGCAGGTATGACAAGGAAGCATGTACAAAGGCTGCTGCTTGGACTTCTCATGTAAGGTAAGCCCAACACTGCCCCCCCACCTGTGACACTGTCCCTCCACCTGTGACACTGCCCCCCACCTGTGACACTGCCCCCACCTGTGACACTGACCCTCCACCTGTGACACTGACCCTCCACCTGTGACACTGCTCCCCCACCTATGTCACTGCTCCCCCACCTGTGACACTGCCCCCCACCTGTGACACCGCCCCCCCACCTGTGACACTGCCCCCCCACCCGTGACACTGACACTCCAACTGTGACACTGCCCCCCCACCTGTGACACTGCCTCCCCACCTGTGACACTGACCCTCCACCTGTGACACTGCCCCCTCACCTGTGACACTGCCCCCCCACCTGTGACACTGACCCTCCACCTGTGACACTGCCCCCCACCAGTGACACTGCCCCCCACCTGTGTCACTGACCCTCCACCTGTGACACTGTCCCCCCACCTGTGACACTGCCCCCCACCTGTGACACTGCCCCTCCACCAGTGACACTGCCCCCCCACCTGTGACACTGACCCTCCACCTGTGACACTGACCCTCCACCTGTGACACTGCCCCCCCCACCTGTGCCACTGACCCTCCACATGTGACACTGCCCCCCCCACCTGTGACACTGATCCTCCACCTGTGACACTGCCCCCCCCACCTGTGGCACTGTCCCCCCACCCATGACACTGCCCCCCACTTGTGACACTGACCCTCCACCTGTGACACTGCCCCCCACCTGTGACACTGACCCTCCACCTGTGACACTGCCCCCCACCTGTAACACTGCCCCCCACCTGTGACATTGATCCTCCACCTGTGACACTGCCCCCCCACCTATGACACTGCCCCCCACCTCTGACACTGCCCCTCCATCTGTGACACTGCCCCCCCACCTGTGACACTGACCCTCCACCTGTGACACTGCCCCTCAACCTGTGACACTGCCCCTCCACCTGTGACACTGCCCCTCCACCTGTGACACTGACCCTCCACCTGGTACACTGCCCCACCACCTGTGACACTGCCCCTCCATCTGTGACACTGCCCCCCCACCTGTGACACTGACCCTCCACCTGTGACACTGCCCCCCCACCTGTGACACTGCCCCCCCACCTGTGAAAATGACCCTCCACCTGTGACAATGACCCTCCACCTGTGACACTGCCTCCCACCTGTGACACTGACCCCCCCACCTGTGACACTGCCCCCCCACCTGTGACACTGACCCTCCACCTGTGACACTGACCCTCCACCTGTGACACTGACCCTCCACCTGTGACACTGACCCTCCATCTGTGACATTTCCCCCAACCTGTGACACTGACCCCCCACCTGTGACACTGGCCCCCCACCTGTGACACTGGCCCCCCACCTGTGACACCGACCCCCCACCTGTGACATCCCCCCAACCTGTGACACTGACCCCCAACCTGTGACACTGACCCCCAACCTGTGACAATGACCCCCCACCTGTGACACTGACCCTCCACATGTGACACTGGCCCCCCACCTGTGACACTGGCCCTCCACATGTGACACTGGCCCTCCACATGTGACACTGACCCCCAACCTGTGACACTGACCCCCAACCTGTGACAATGACCCCCCCCACCTGTGACACTGACCCCCCCACCTGTGACACTGGCCTCCCCCACCTGTGACACTGGCCTCCCCCACCTGTGACACTGGCCCCCCCACCTGTGACACCGACCCCCCACCTGTGACATCCCCCCAACCTGTGACACTGACCCCCAACCTGTGACACTGACCCCCAACCTGTGACAATGACCCCCCACCTGTGACACTGACCCTCCACATGTGACACTGGCCCCCCACCTGTGACACTGGCCCTCCACATGTGACACTGGCCCTCCACATGTGACACTGACCCCCAACCTGTGACACTGACCCCCAACCTGTGACACTGACCCCCAACCTGTGACAATGACCCCCCCACCTGTGACACTGACCCCCCCACCTGTGACACTGGCCTCCCCCACCTGTGACACTGGCCTCCCCCACCTGTGACACTGGCCCCCCCACCTGTGACACTGACCCTCCACATGTGACACTGGGCCCTCCCACCTGTGACACTGCCCCCCCACCTGTGACATTGGCCCCCCACCTGTGACACTGGCCCCCCCACCTGTCACACTGACCCCCCACCTGTGACACTGGCCTCCCCACCTGTGACACTGCCCCCCCACCTGTGACACTGGCCTCCCCCACCTGTGACACTGGCCTCCCCCACCTGTGACACTGGCCTCCCCACCTTTGAAACTGTCCCCCTAATGTAACACTGCCCCTCCATCATTCTGCCCCCTCGTCACACTGCCCCCTTCTGTCATATTTCCCCCCCTCCTGTCACACTACCCCCGTCATACTGCCCCCTCTTGTTAAACAGCCCTGCTCCATTCACAGTGCTCCCTCATTACACTGCCCCCTCCTGTCATACTTCCCAGGTATCCTTTTCCTGTCACACTGCTCCCCTCTTGTTACAATATCCCCCTGTCATACTGCCCCCTCCTGTCACACTGGCCCCATCATACTGCTCCTTCTTGTCACACTGCCCCCATTATATTGCTCCTTCTTGTCACACTGCCCCCTTCTTTCACACTCCCCCCTCCGGTCACACTTTCCAGATACCCTTCTTTTGTCACACTGCCCGCCTCCTGTCAAAATACCCCATCACACAGCCCCGCCATCCCTTCACAATACCCCCCATCATACTACGGTTCAGGGGCCCTTCATGGTTTCTTGCACTGGGGCCCTGAAGGTTATAGTTACACCTGTGCTACTGCACTTCCGGCTGCTACACCTCCTCCCTCCCAGGTAACGGGCATAAGACTGCCTTTTTTCCACTGCTTCTCTCCCTCCAGACAGTAGGCTCCAGCCCCCTGCAATTAACAAAGGTTCCCATCCACCAGTCTAGAACAAAGATGACAATCGCTGCTGAACTGGTGGCATGTGGGATGAGGGGGAGGAGCTGAATAAGACCAGGGGGAGGTACCAGCGGGCACAGGAGTGGGATCAGCGTGGTACCATTACCAAGACATACCATCTGCTTACTAAAAAATGTACCTCTTAGCCCCCCGTTCACACTGAATCTGATAAAGCACACTATAGTGCATTACCAGGATATTCTGCGTTGCTTCATTAAAAGTAATGTATTGACATCAAATTTTACCAGAATAAAGCAACAAATTGTTCAATTGTCCTGGTAATGAACTATACCAGACTGGGAATGTGGAGTACCTGGTACTAGACTAGGTGGAGCTGTGTGCGGAGTACCTATACCTAGTACCGGAGCAGACGGAGTGGTGAAAGTCCACTCTTGGGAGAAAGTGTTGCTATCTGCAGTGTTGCTCTTTGAGCAAAGTGGCTGCAAATATCCAGCAGATGACAAACGCATGTCACCTCATAAGTTTAAGATGTCATGTTTTGTGGTAAGCAGATGGTATGTGCTTCCGACTTGGTGATGGTACACTGAAGTCAATGCAAACAGTTTGCAGTGGATATGCACAAGTTTATCATGGCACAATTTTTTGTATGAAATGTATGTTTTATGCATATTATTTATTGTGCAAGCACTGTGGAAGGTACATGTATTAACCTCTTCAATACCGGCACTTACACCCCCTTACTGCCCAGGCCAATTTTCAGATTTCAGCGCTGTCACACTTTGACTGACAATAGCAACACTGTACCCATATGAAATTGTTATCTTTTTTTTCACACAAATATAGCTTTCTTTTGGTGGTATTTGATCACCGCTGTTTTTTTTTGGTTTTTTTTGCAAAACAAATGAAAAAAGACTGAATGTTTTTTAAAAAAAAGTTTCTTGGTTTCTATTATAAAACTTAGCAAATAAGTAATTTTTCTCCTTCATTGATGTGGCTGCACTGATGGGCACTGCTAGGCTGCACTGATGGGCACTGATAGTGATAAGTGGCATTGATGGGTACTGATGGGGTGATTGAACACAGCTGATCACATGGGGAAAGGGCTGCTGTGATTGGCCCATTACTGCGATCTGTGAACTCTGCTGACTCTGATGGAAGAGGGGCACTGAGAACCTTGATTGTAAGGCGGAAATGTTGGGAACTTTGATGTAAAGGGGGATTTCATTGTGGAAGGGAGGGTGTGGTGGTAGTACGGTGGGGGGCACCATAATACACCTTTGCCTGTGTAAACAAAAATCCTTGCACCAGCCCTGGTTACACATACCACACTGAGCTTCCTGAAATGCCCGGCGGCTCTGTAACAAATTTCCGCCTCCTAGACTGGGCCCCTGTAATAGATGGCACACTGATCCAATGCCGTGAAATTGAATCAGTGTGACGTGTATCATAGGAGCCTGCGAGTTTGAATCCAAGCCCTGGACAGCAGGAGATCGCTGCTCTGTGTGATCCATCTAAGGACACTGGTAGGCTGCAATTGGTGGGCACTGGTAGGCTGCAATTTGTGGGCACTAGTAGGCTGCAATTGGTGGGCACTAATAAGGCTGAAATTCGTGGACACTGATAAGGCTGAAATTGGTGGGCACTGATAAGGCTGAAATTGGTGGGCACTGATAGGGCTGAAATTGGTGGGCACTGATAAGGCTGCATTCTATGGGCACTGATGAGGCTGCATTGATCTTTTGTATCATTTCCACAGTCTCTGACCATCTCTTGTATCATGTCTGCAGTCTCTGACCGTCTCCTGTACTATGTCTGGGGGCTCTTTCTAACAGAGGCCCTCTCTGAGTCCATTAGAGAGACCCCCCTCCAGGTTCCATTAGAGTACTCTGCTCCTCTTCCTGTATTTTGTTTATTGTTAAGAGATTGTGGGAGGATCCCAGGGTAACGAAGACTCCTTAGGGGAGCATCTCTGTGAGTCGTTGCCATAGAAACATTTGTAAAGGGGAGGAGTTAGCAAGATGACCACGCCCATGTGGGGGCACCAGAAATATTTCTGCACCCAGGCGTCTGTGACCCTAGGATCGGCCCTGAGTGGGACCCTGGTAATTCCGCCACTGGAAACAGCGGCTGAAGTTCATATTGTGAGGGCTGTGCTGCCTGTCATGGTGTGCTCTGTGCCTGTACCTGTGCTGCTGAGCTAGATTACAGCGGAGGGCGGTGGCAGTGTAACTTTTCTTCAGGGACATTTTGTCACTCCCGGCTTCAGTGCCCTCCTGGTGCCCTAGCAGCTGCCTTACGCTAGAACCGGCTCTGTGTGTGACACAAGGAGAGGAGGAGGGAGAGAGCAGTCTGACACTTCGGCGCCCCCCCCCTCGGCAGCCCGTGCACCTGCCCAGGATTGGCCCTGCCAGGGGGGGGTCGGGGGTGCAGTTCACCCCAGGTGCCGCACATGGGGGGTCGTCAGCCCAGGGGTGTGCAGTGTGGGATGATCCGGAGAGGAGATCGCAGCAGGGCTGTCTTAATAAGTGGGTGCCCCTGCCCTTTCCCAGCTTTGTAATCATCATCAGAAGTCCATCGGGTTGGCAGGGGGCCCAAGGGTGTGGGGGGAGGGTGGCTGCCTGTCTCCCCAGTCATCCAATCAGGCAGGCTGTCCCTCGGGGGGTCTTCAATATCTCCTGAGTCCCGAGGCAGCTGGAGTTGGTGGGCAGACCCAGAGGTGTGGCTGCCTCCTCCACTCCTCCCAAAGACTCATTCACCGGCTGATCCTGCAGCTGAAGGAGGAGAAGGAAGAGAGAACACAGGAGCCACGGGTGTCTGCATCTCCAGGCATGCTATAAGTGACTGAACACATTCTGCCACTATAATACTTTATACTGCCCAGACCTGCCACTATTTTCCAGATTTTTAATTTATGTTCTACATTTGTTCAGTTTCCCATATGAACTTTTATTTGTTGATGTCGGAGAACATTTTGTCTTTAACTGAGCTTCATTGTTTATTGAATTTTGCCCATGTTTATTTTTGTGCCACTAGAAATTGACTTTACGTGTATGATATGTTTAGCACTTATGCACTTTAATATTGGTACACCTTCATCCAATACTTGTCACCTATACATCATTTAGTGTTGGTTCCACTCACATTGATTTTCATTGTATATTAGCGATCACTTTTTTTTTTCACCTGCCACTAGGTTGGGTCAGGCCAGTGAACTATCTCCCTCATGATTTATTATGTATACTGTATATATATTTATACAGTGAGGCACTAGCTGACAGGATTTTAGATGGTGTGTATGTGTCACCTAGTCACCTAAGTTTCTCACATACAAATGGCTTTTTGTTTGCTCAGAATCTTAGTTCTGTGTCCTTAGTTCTGTTCTGGGTCCTGGAGCCCAAAGACTTTTATTGCCTTCTACTTGCTGAGTGCTGACAGAACACTAAAAAAGTACAAGCACTGAATGTCTGTTTTGGAGAACTCATTAGGGTGCAGCTTGTTAATCAGGGACTTACTTTAGTTTAGTTAGTGGCTCCGGTGAGCGCACATTTCTTTGTTTCTTGGACTTGCTGAAGAAAGCCCTCCTGCATTAAAACTGTATTTGTTGGATGTCTTCTTGAATAAAAGGCACAAGTCTGCTTGGCCTGTTCCTGGGTGTTCCCATATCATTTACCACTGCCAATACCAGTTGAAACAATCTTGTTATTTATTTGAATAAAGAGCAAGAAGATTTCAGTGCTGCAAACTTTGCTTCATTTAAATTATTGTAACGGTTTAGACTGTTTCTTGTTGCTAGTACCACTACTGTGAACCTCACCTTTATATAAATATATTATTGTGTGCCATCAAGTTTATGCCAACTCGCAGAGACTGCATGAATAACGTTTCTCACCATGAATGTAGTGATTTGTCTAAACCTCCAAGTTTCATGATGCTCCACAGATCCGAATGCAAATAGTAACATTAATTAGTAAACCAAGACTGTCTTTGCTGAGCTCCTTCTGAAAATTCTAGTGGGCTGTATGTGACTTCAGTATTTTTGGAGTCACTGAACCAGAACAAATATTCAGCCAGTGAATTCAGAACTTCTGATCTGTATACTTGTTCAGGGACATGGGACCTGATTCACTAAGGTGTGAAGTAAGCTGCAATGAGATAACAGGAGGTAAAGTAAAAAATAGAACTTGGCCTGAAATTTTAATGTGCTAGGTAACTTGAGAGGAGCGTATGATCATCATGTGCAGGGGAATATGAAAAGCTATTCCCTTGTGATTCCCCTGCAGTATGATTAGTTGTTTGAAGTAAACACATGCTAATTTCACCTCACTTTGCTTTTGGTATATCAGCTCTAGATTATATTCTTCTTTTACTTTACCTTATATCACTTCGCTTTAGTAAGTTCCCTCTGTGGACTCAGAAATCATTAATCCCATAGGGTTAACTTGACAGCCGAAAACAAGTAAGCCAGGAGAGGTCAACAACAACATTCCATGTATTTCTCTCATGGTAGAAATGTTGAATGTAGGAGAATCGATGAAGTAGTCAAAATTAATTCACATGTTTATTTCACTATAAAAGATGAGATGGGAAAAAAGGACATCCCTGAGTTTTTACTATATAAGCAAAGGACACCCATCTGCCATGTCCCCAATTACCCCAGCAATCAATATTTATTATATAGACAGTGCTAATTGTACGTACATATTATATACAAGAAAAAAGACAATTGAGGTGATCATGGTCTGGAATAGGGATGAGCTGATGGTTCAGTTTGAACCTAGGCTCGGACTGAACTTTGGCTGTTCAGTATTCAATTCGGACAAATGTTTGACCTCGTTAAGTGGGAGCCAAAAATCATATTTAGAAGCAATACTTCCACCTCTTCTATATATATGACAGCTTCTCGCTCTCAGTAGTTCCTAAGGCAGCTGCGGGTCCATGTCCCTAGGAACCACTGATGACCCTGGGTATGCTTGCCACTTAAGTAAAGAGGATAGCAATAGCAGTGACATCACCGCCAAAATGTGGACAATGGTCATATTTGTTCAATGATGTCACCACCATTTCTCAGCCTTTTTTTTTTTGCGAATGACAGCTTGATAAGCTGTCATTCGACTACGAGCACCCTTTAGGATTGGCCCTGTGCACCAGGTGGTCTTTTTTCATTCTTTTGGCGAGTTGGCTGGAGGTGGTAATCGTGATTCATGAGGGGCTTTTTAGGAGATTTTTGCTAAAGGTTTGGGTGTCAATATTTCAAGGCTACAACTTTTATTTTGTGAAAAAGTAAAAAAACTATGTACCCTATACCCATCCACATAGGTGGCCTGGAGTTTTAGAAGCCCCCTTATTATTAAAGGGTCTTCCAGATTCCGGTATGCCCTACTCGCACAGATCTGCACAACCCTGGCTAGGGTTGTGTGGAAGAGGCCCTTGTCCTCACCAACATGGGTACAAGGTGCTTTACCCCCCATTCCTGGCCAGCCAGGTTGCATGCTTGAATTGCGTATCTGGTAAAGGTGCGTGGGAAACATATCGGCAATATTGCACGTGGAGGTGGACTGCAAACTTTTACATTGACAATTGTATAGACACTTTAAGGGCACTTATTGCAATATATGTTAATGTGCATTATTGTTTGATGTTTTTTGTATTCAGATGATACATTGTTTTATGCTGAATGTACTGAGTTTTGATATATTACACTATAAAAAAGGGGGGTTTGTTATGTCACCACTGCGTTAAGGTGACTGTGATCATTTCACATTTGTTTATGTTAGAAGTAGAGATTATTTCCTTTAGCTCTGCACAATTCTTTATTCAATACATAACTCCCAATGATTCCTCATTTGGAGGGACAGACCCTTTTGAGACCATATCCCTCGTTCTCTTTCCTCCTCCAATGTTCCTCTTTATGGTGTCATGTAGTGGCATGTGCAAAATGTACTAGCTAAATGCCAAGATTTTTTTCCACGGCACTAAACCTTTTCTTTCCAGCTTTAGATTATTACTGAATACACAAATATAAAAGGAAAATAATGATGAAAAAAAGTACCAGAGTTGAATTGATTATTTTTCATGATTTTAAGAATCTATAAATTCATAATTTATACAGTATAACCAGTCCAGCAGTATTGTATGGTTTTGAATAGACGTCTAATAGATCTAAACATCTAATAGATGTTAGAACTCCTTGTCAGATTGTTATTGCTGTCTAGGAAGACATATCGTATCTATGTGTCCTGATAATGTGTGTTGCAATGTAAAGTTAATTGCACCCAAATGGAGATTTAAAATGTGCTGCAGTACACCTGTGGTATAGGGCACCAATAAGGAGCAGATAATATCTGCTGAAAATTTTAGCACCTTTTTTTGCGCTTTGAAGTGCTTTGACACCCTCTTTATTTTAAAGGGGCAGCCTAGCACAACACGTCTCAACGCACTAAAGCAATGCAGCCCACTGTGGTATTATGTAATGGGCCATAAATATTTTGTATTAAATGATACACCTTTTTCCCATCTCAGAAAGATAGGAGTTTTGTTATTATACCAATACCCTCCACTGATTCTCTATTGAAATTATTACCATTTATAAATACACTAAACTAAGAAAATCACACAGGATGCAGTCTGTCTACGTGAATTAGAAAACCCATATCTTCTTCATAATCAGCTCAGAAAAAAGCCAATATTCTTTCTTTGTGGTGTCTCTCTCACTGCTGAAACTGTTTGAAGCTTTTAAAGTTCAAAATAAAATTAACGAAAAATAACCCTTAATATCAGCAGTCAGACAGGGGATTTGCATTGGGCATTGTCAACATGTAAGACAAAGTGAAATATTTACACAGGTAAAGATGTTGAGCTGAAAATAATTCCCATTCATGCTGAAATGATTAGTGATGTTTTCCTTTACTTATAGTCTCCGATGTACATTGTCAGAGTTTTCAATTAAGCAACAGGAGGCAGTAACATTCATAACCTGTCTGGTTGGTTTAAAGTCCATCAAAGTGTGATAAGGGGTGACAGAGTGATATTATTTTTTCTGGAATGGAACAGCAGTTGTGCATTGATCACCTCAGCATGCAGTGACTAATTTCATCTAGTCATTTAAATCCTTTGTAGAAATTACTTATTTTTTTTAAGATTATATTACCAGCTGGAATAAATAGGCAATCTGCATGTCCTTGGATAATAGGATACCTGTAGTGAACTGTATTAAGATGAATTATACACACTGCCTTAGCTTTATTTAGTCCATATGCCTCCCTTTGAGCAGCATTAGCCATTTTCTCTTTCATTCTGTTTACTTATTAATTTACTTGTATTTCAAGCAATATTTTACAGTCCAATAAGCAGTATTATGAACCTTCATAAGGCTTATAAATTATTATTTAAAAGAAAAAAAAAACCTTTCCACTTGTTGCTCTAAGTTTCCAGACAAAATCTGTGACATTTACAGTTGAGTTGCTCAGAACGCTTCTGCAGTCACATTTCTACACACTGCAAACAGCTGATTGCTTGAGGCTTGACTAAAGAAAGACCTCTGTTGGTCTGTACAGGCAACTGCATTTAAAGGCCAAATCTGGGGAACCATAAAATGTTTCCTTGCAGTTGGGAGTTAAAGTTTAAAAATTTGAAAACAGGTAGAGTATTATGGCAGAAGGGACTTTATCCTTTGCTACATTTTGTTTTTAATAAATTCTACACTAACTGTTGCACATTGGGATGTAGGTGGGAAGTAGCTTGGTGTCTTGTCACACTTCAGTGACTTGAACAGATGTTCAGGGACTACATTTCCCAATAGTCATTACAGCATTCTATTTGGTGAGGGGTCAATGGAGGTATTGTGTGTGAAAGAGAAACAGGTGGATTTTCTGTATTAGAGTGCCCCTTGCTTCACTCTTATACCCAACAGAGGGCATTGCCCCTTATACCTGGTACACACATTCAGTTTTCTAATTTTTCATTCAACCCAGTGGGCGAGAGATCGCTGTACTAACTAAGCAATGTTAGTGCAGTGATCTCTCCTGCTGTGCCTTTGTATTCTGACAGGGGGACTGCCCCACCCTGGCAGAACACATTAATCAGCGCTCACACACATATATAGCTTTTTAAACATATATTTTCATTTTTCGCATGTTCTTGCGCATATTTAATGTCATCCTACCATCTGTTTCACCTTTGTACCCACTTTCATCTTCCATCTTATTATTATTATTATTTTTATTTTTTCTTCCATTCTCAATTTCATTTTATTATTATTTTTATTTCTTACTCTTATTTTCAACATTCATTTCCCATATACAATTTCACATTTTTATTTTAATTTTATTGTTTAATTTTATTATTATTATTATTATTATTATTATTTATATTTATTTTTATTTTTATTTTTATTTTTATTTTGATTTATTTCTATACAATCTTTTTATTGATTCAATACATTCACTCTCTTTCTTTCCCAACCAAAAATATTTCATTGTATTGACTTTTTTCTATGATGACCTTTTCTATTGTCAGCAACACTCTCATTATCAATATTGTCAATTTTATTCTTTATTTTAGCATCTCTCTTGCATTTGCACGCTTATCCATACATCATCTTTTCCTTTCCTCTGTTTCTCATGTTTCATTCAAGCATATCAGTTACTGTTACTCACAACATCTCTTTCACTTCCCTATTTGACACTACAGCACGTAGCTGCAGTACACAGCTCTATGTCCGAGCTTGACAGATCTCTCCCCCCTCCAATCAGGGCCCGCCTTAGACTACATATGTTTTGACCAATCACAGGTCACGTTAGGCCTGAGGAAGGAGCGTAGCTCCACAAACGCGTCGCCTATCCCAGCACAGACCCGGAAGTGACCCTGCTCCCCGGATTGTACACAGCGCGTTCCAGCGACAGGACACAGCAAGTAATCAGCAGCGCACCCTGTCAGAAGAATAGAACGCCACCGCACGATGTGACTCTATACCTCATCTGGGACACCTGGCATGATTATCTCACTCTTTGCACGCCCGTTTACTTGTACCCTTGTGAGTACTTGATTTTAAAGATACATTAAATTTGTTTTTAATACTGCACTTAGAGTGGCGCCATTGTTGTTTTTCTCCTTCAGTAATCAGCGCTCACGGCCATTGGCTGCAAGAGCTGATTTGATGCCGGCCTTCTAGCATGTTGCTTCAACAAAAGTAATTCCTTAGACCGGTTTCTGTCAGAAGAACAGCTGTACACATGGTCTGAATGTCGGCCAGTTCAGCAGGAACTTATTCGGACTGTGTGTACTCATCTTAAGTCAGTCACTCAACTATTGAAGCCAATAACCAGGTAACTAGCATTAATGATAGCTTATGTATTTTACTCAGCACAGGTTTAATTTTTCATATATAAATATGAAAAAAGTCAGTTAAATGTAAAAAAAAATCAAAGTAAGGTGATGTTTCAAAAACATTGTTTTTATGTATTGTTTGTAATTGGATATGTAAATGAGTGCAACTTTGATTCCTACTGATCTTGCTCTTAACTGACAAGGTCTATCTGCTTGAAAACAATAGGCTTACAATCTCTAATGACATCCAACACCCACAAAGCAGCTGGTAGCCAAAGAGCATGTCATCTTTATTTAGGCTGAAAGTGTCATACTAGAGCTCAGAACAGCATTTTTTATTCTTATCAGGAAGAAAACACTTTTTTATATTTGATATATGTGTGTGATGCTGACATTTGCCATGTAAGGTGTGATTTATATTGACAGATCCACTTTAACAAGCATACAAGCTCAGATATACTGTAAATGCGATGCTAGGTACTTTTTGAAATAGCATTGTTTACATTAGAATACATTAAAGGACATCTTTTTGCAAAACCTGTTTGAAATTCAGCCTGCATCTCAATTTGCGGTTTAGTGAGCTGTTCCCATTTGTCCTTCAAAGCACAAGATAAATGAGATATGCTGAGCGTATATTTAGTGTTCTACTGACAGGTCAATGCCCACTTCATTGATAGATCTCTTAGCTGCCACTAGCTGTCATGACTTCATTATACTATTTGACCTGTCTTTAATGTTATCCTTGCTCATAAACATTTATGTAGTTTGTGCTAAACAGGTTGCTTTGAACTAATCTTATAGGAACACTAGCATTTTTACATTTTTTTTATTCAGTGATATTTGTCATTAAAGGAAGCAATATATAGGACCCCTCTTTGTTTTTCTTTTATGAAGGAGCCAATAAAGAAAGAAAGTTGATTATTATTAGTAATATTATCTAATAAGTGATACAATCTGATAAAGTAAAGGCTGGTGTATGAAGCACATGAGACTTTAATTCTTTGCTGAGCCTGGTGAAGCAGTAATAGATGACAAATTGTATTCCCAGCTATTCAGTGAAAAGTACACTAAATTAGATCTGCTTTAGAATAAAGATAAATAAATCAACAAACTAAACAACAATCCTAAACTTTGAGTCATTTACCGCTATTTTCATATGCTGAAATTTGCATTTTGCAATCTCTAACATTTTGTGGGATCCTGTAAAAAATAGTTTTGTGGGATCCAGCAAAAAATATTTTTAGGGGTCAAAAAGTGCTTGAGTTTATGTTTAAATGTTCAATTGCACTACCCAAAAATGTGCCAGAGCAAGAATTTGCTTCTTACTCGTTAAACCGGCAGCCATACGCCTTTTGTATTTAGACTAAACTTATGGTCTTTGTTCCTACTCTGGACTTTTAATTTTCAATATATTTTATATTGCTTGTGCTGGTTTTCCTCTCCCTCACAGAGTGCCACACATTCACTTCTGTTGTTGCATAAAGGTGTCAGATTCTTTGTCATTTCTGAAGAAAGATTCTTGGAACTTTTGTATGCAAAGTCTTAAAGTATAACTAAAGGCAAAACTTTTTTTTTTTTAGTTTTGGATAGAGTGGAGAGGAATTAGAACACCTGCCAGGTTTTTATTGCTGTCTGTTTCCCCATTAAGGAGAGTCACCTTCTCTATTTGTTTTATTTACCATTATCATTGAAAGTAAAAGAAAATCCCAATTTTGGATTGTTCCCAGAACAGTAATAGAGGGGAAATCTTCCAATGGTGAAACTAGTTCTGGTGACCTGGAGGCAAGAAAAACGGAAAATTGTATACTCACTTTTCTGTAATTTTCCTTTCCTGTCGCATCTTTATGGCAGCATACACTTTGGGTTGTGACTCCTCCCCCGCAACCTGATAGGACCACATAGCTATAAATTGTAGAGAGGGCCCCTGCCCCAGTATTCTCTGTATATATATCACCTCAGAAGGGTGGGAGATTGTATGCTGCCATGAAGATGCGACAGGAAAGGAAAATTACGGAAAGGTGAGTATACAATTTTCCGTTTTCTTGTCGTATCATGGCAGCATACACTTTGGGGAAAAACTCACAAAACTGGGTGGGAATGCAAACTAAGTTTATTAACAAAGAATAGAAGAATTGGCCTGGATAACGGATCTTCTGAAATCCACTGTGGATAAGCAAGCGGAACCCACCTTAAAATGAGACATAAAGGTGTCCCTGGAAGACCAGGTAGCCGCTCTGCAAATTGTCTCCGCCGAGACTCTACAATATGCCGCCCAGGAGGTTGCCACTGCCCTGGTGGAGTGTGCCTTTAAACCCTCAGTTATTTGGTGGTTACTTAATGAATAGGCCTTCTTGATGGTCTTTACTAGCCATGAAGCAATGGTGCGTGAGGATGCCACTTGGCCTGTCCTGAATCTATGCGGGATAATTAGGAGACTTTCCGTCTTTCTGATGGATTTGGTTGCCGAGAGATATTCCAAGACACTACCTTTGACATCCAATGAGGATCGCTCTGATCCGTGCTTAGTGCTGGGAGATTAATCTCCTGATTGAAATGGAAGGATGAGGATACCTTGGGGATGAATCGATCCGAAGGTCTTAGGACTAGTCTGTCCGGAAAAACAACCAGATATGGTTCACTAACCATTAGAGCTTGCATCTCTGACACCCTTTTGGCCGATGTTATGGCTATTAAGAAGGAAACTTTCAGTGTTAGATCCCAGAGCGATAGGCTCTCGATTGGGAAAAAGGGTTCCTTAGATAGTGCTTCCAGAACAACTGAGAGATCCCAGACTGGGAAGAAAGGTTTCCTGGGGGGCCTCAGTTTTAGACAGGCCCTTTGAAACTGAATCACAAGAGGATCTTGTGCCCATTTAACTCCTGTCAAGGCGGACAGGGCCGACACCTGGACCTTCAGGATGCTTGACCTAAGGCCTTTCTCTGGGCCTAATTGAAGAAATTCCAGGACCTGTGACACCGACGGGGAGGATGAGTCCCAACCTTGCTGTTAAGTGAAAGTGACAAATTTCTCCCAGACCCGTCTGTATGTGTTGTTGGTGGTAAGTCTTCTGGCCTGGAGTAAGGTATCCACCACCTTCTGGGAACAGCCTTGCTCTAGGTACCTAGCCCTTTCAGTCTCCAGGCCATTAAATGCAGCTTCTCAGGGTTCGGGTGAAGAAGATGACCCTGGGAGAGCAGGTCCGTCGACAACGGGAGGGGCAGGGGATCTGCTGTGTTCAGCTGCATGAGGGTAGTAAACCATGGCCTCCTCTGCCAGAAAGGAATTACTGCTACCACCAATGCCGTTGACTTCTTGAGCCTCAGGAGGAATCTCGCTATGAAAATCCCAGGGGTGTTGGAGGCAGTCCATCCCCTCCGCCGAGGGAAATGGTATCCTTGATAGGAATCTCTGGCATTTCGCGTTTTCCGGAGTTGCAGCCAGGTCTATCTCTGGTGAACCCCAGGTCCAGTATATGAGAGCGTAGGCCTGGGGACTCAGAGACCACTCGTTGTTGGAGGTGAAATTCCTGCTCAGTGAGTCGGCCAAGATGTTCTGGACTCCCGGAACATAAACAGTCCAACAGGTTCAGCTGTGCCCATTCTAGAACAGGAAGGACCTCCTGCATCATGGACCTGCTTCTGATGCCCCCCTGCCTGTTGATATAGGCGACAGCCACTTTGTTGTCCATCCTCAGAAGGACATGCTTCTCTCTCAAGTGAGAACTGAAGGCCAGGAGAGCCTAAAACGCTGCTTTCATCTCCAAAACGTTCAACACTGAGTCCTGTAACCTGAATGGCCAGCGTCCCTGAGCCGCTAGTGAGCCCCCCATCCCTGCAGACTGGCATCTGAGGTCACTATCTCTTGATGAGGAGTGATTATATGCTTGCATCTTCTCAAGTTGTGAGGTCGTGTCCACCAATTCAATGATTGTTTTACATCCTGAGAGATGAAGATTGGCTGGGACATTGACGTACCATTCCACTGACGCAGGAATGAGATCTGGAGAGGCCTCGAGTTCCATTGTGCCCATTGGACCATTGGAATGGTGGACACTAAGGAGCCCAGGATACTGAGACATGCTCTGGCCGGTAGCATTGTAGCCGAGATTGCCCTTTTCACCATTTGTATTAGGAGAGGAATTTTTTCCCCCGGAGGTTCCACTGTGTTCTCCCTTGTGTCCAGCTCAGCCCCCAGAAAGACCATTCTCTGTGTGGAATGGATGTTGCTCTTCTTCCAGTTTATCATCCACCCTAGGGACTGCAACATGGAGACCAGAATTTTCCGATGTTGGACGAGAGACCACTGGCCGTCTGAGAGAAGTAGGATATCATCCAGGTAATGGTGGACCCTTAGTCCCTTTTCTCTCAAGTGGACTATTACAGGCAATAGGACCTTTGTATATGTCCTGGGTGCGGTAGAGATCCTGAACGGGAGGCTTCGGAATTGGAAGTGCCGATGGTTTAGGGTAAAACGGAGACATTTTTGGAATTCGGTATGGATAGGAATATGTAGATATGCGTCCTGGAGGTCGATTGACAGCATCCAATCTCCCAGGTTTATTGCTTGGAGGATTGATTGAAGGCTTTCCATCTTGAACGTTTCTATCCGAATTGACCGGTTGAGGTTCTTTAGGTCCAAGACTGGACGAAAGTCCCCTGACTTCTTTTTCACTAAGAAAAGTGGGGTATAGAAACCCTTGCCTCTTTGAGATAGCGGAACCTCCACTATTGCTTACTTTTGTAGCAGATCTTGAATATACTGGACTAAAGACAGTCTTTTTTCTCGGGAAGGAGGAAGTCTGGTTGCGCAAAAATGATCCCTGGGGGGCGACCTCTGAGTGCCCACCTGTGCCCAAAATGAATGGTGGATACCGTCCATGGGTCTTTTATCATTCCCGCCCAAACCAATTTCAACTTTGTGAGTCTGGCACCCACTACCGCTGGTTGGGCGGGCGTACCTTCAAAAGGACTTCTGGTCATTGGAGGCAGGAGTTTTGGGTTTCTGGAATTTGAGGAAGGATGCCTGGGGGTTCTTCCAACTTCTTCTGTATTCTTTCCCGGGTCTATAGGATTTTACATCCCTGTACCTCTCCGGGAGATTACGTTTAAAGGGAGGTGGCCTCTGTTGTTTCGGTCTTCTGTCTGATGGGATGAGACCTGACTTTCCGCCTGTCACCTTAGAAATTGCAGTATCCAGCTTTGTCCCGAAGAGGTTTACCCCATCGTACGGAATTCGGCACCAATTGGATTTTGAGGCAGGGTCAGCTGACCAGGGTTTAAGTCATAGCGCCCTTCTGGCCATTACAGCAGCTAACATGGACCTTGATGCGGATCTGATAGTATCCACAGAGGCTTCCACCACGAAATCTCCCGCAAGGCTAAGCTCTTGTAGGGCCTTAGTGATCTGCTCTTGATCTGCGCCCTCAGCGACAAGTTTTGCCGTAGCAGAAGACCAGCTGGAAATAGCTTTTCTGACCGCAGCTAGTGCCACCGCTAGTCTGCAGGCGCCTCCTGCAAATAGGTAAGCCCTCTTAAGGTCTGTATCAACCTTTCTGTCGAGCACGTCTCTGAACGTCACTGCATCTTCAATGGGGAGCGTCACGTGCCTGGCTAGACGCATCAAAGATGCGTCTACTACTGGAAGGAAAACCAAAGGGGATACCTTGGGTTCCTTGAGCGGGTACAATTTGGTAAGTCTGTTGGATAGACTTAACTTCTTTTCCGGATTCTGCCATTGCTCCTTAATCAGCTCATCTAACTCATCGATGAACGGGAAAACCTCCGGAACTTTCTTGAGGTTTGGGAAATACTTCCTCTGCTTCTGCTGTACCTCCTTAGGCTCCTCCCAGTTTATTGCTTCCTTGACCGATCTAACGAACAGTTCTATAAGCGCAAAATCAAACCCAGCTGATGCTTCCAGCTCTTCATCGTCCAACGGGAATTCTTGATCCCTTGATGTACTGGGATTGGTAGGTGAGGCGCTCTGGGCTGTAAACTCCACATCAGGAGTTGAGACTTGGGGAGTAGAGACTCCAGTAGGTTCTATGGAATCCAGCTCTTTCTCCCTGGTGGCTTCATCCATGCACCTGCGACAAGCCAGTTTATCTGGGAGGGCTGTACCCAGCAAGCATTCCCGGCCGGGCGGGAAGGGTGCGCAGAAGGCTGGTGTCTACGTGCAGGGGATCTTCTGTGGTAGGAACAGTTATGCCTTGAGTAGGATCGACTCCTTCTACGGCTTCCCCTGTGGCCTGAGTGACGTCTTCCGCGTGAGCAGCTGCGTCCATGGCCAGAGCGGCTTCTCCCGTGCAAAGACTCTTTTCGCCTTGACTTGGATGATCTTGTGGACCTGATAGGGCTGACCAATTAGGCGGCGTTAGTATGATCCTGCTCTCTTTTTCAATCTTCTCTACTTACCAACTGGAATCCCCCCCTTACCTATTAGGCTGATGGTGATCTGCTGGGGCAGCGGCCTCCATGGGAAAAGAAGGTGAGCACCTGAGAGAGATACAGGAAGGCACATCATCACTGACAGTGTTAGTACCAAGGTTGCCAACGCCACACAATTTATTTTGCTGACAACATACTGAAAATTTACTGATGGAACAAACTTTTTACTGACAACCTCAAGTATGAAAAATCCCCTATTGCAAATATAAGCAATCAATATTTAAACAGTATAAACAATATATACAATACCCACAAAATTTTATTCAAAAGTCACATAGGATTTGTAACAAAAATTGAGCATGACAAAATGATTAATTTAGTGCTTTGTATTAAAGCGGTATTAAACCGAAAATCAAAAATGTAAAATAGCGCAGCTTATCAATCATTAGATGTGGTGGCTTAATTAACCACTTGACTTTTGGAAGATTTACCCCCTTTCATGACCAGGCCATTGTTTTGCGATACACCACTGTGTTACTTTAACTGACAATTGCGCGGCCATGCAACGCTTGACCAAAAAAAAAATGTTATTTTTTTCCCCACAAATAGAGCTTTCTTTTTTTTGTGCTTTTTTATACAAAAACCGCCAATTTTGTAAAAAAAAAACAAAAACAATTCATACTTTCTGCTATAAAACATATCCAAAAAAATTGAATTAAAAATCTAATTTCTTCATCAGTTTAGGACAATATGAATTCTGCTACATATTTTTAGTAAAAAAAAATCCCAATAAGCGTATATTGATTGGTTTGTGCAAAAGTTATAGCATCTACAAACTATAGAATATTTTTTTTTTCTTTTTTTTCCTAGTAATGGCGGTGATCAGCATCATATAGCGGGACTGCGATATTGCTGTGGACAATCAGACACTAACTGACACTTTTTGGGGACCAGTGACACTAGTACAGTGATCAGTGCTAAAAATATGCACTGTCACTGTACCAATGACACTGGGGAAGGGGTTAAACATCAGGGTTTTTTAAAGGGTTAACAGTGTGCTAGTGTGTTAGTGTGAGAGGTGCTTTTACTAGGGGAAGACATAGATCCATGTTCCTGCTTTTCTGAAACACAGGATCCATACCTTCCCTACTAACAGAATCTGCTTTGTTTACATGTGCAGATCGCCGTTCTGGCTCTCTGCCTAATGATTGATGGTTGCCAGTGTGCATCAAGTCCAGAGATCAGCTCATGCTGTGTATAATCACAACGGGAGCAGGTTGCCGGCAGCGCGCATGTGTGCCCCATACCCGGAAGTGTTGGATACTGTACTAGGTACACAATCGGGCGTAGCACTGCCACCTTGCCACAGTATAAGCATGTTATACTGGTGGCAAGTGCTTCATTTTCTTTTTTGGGATTTTTTCCCCTTATTTTCAACTAGAGATCTGACCAGTAACACACCTCCTGTATTAGAGTGACTCTACTCTGAATGAAGGAGTACAGGGGGCACATTTGGACAGCAGCATGGTTAATCTGGGGTGGTGGGGGGGAGAGGAGTGTTAGCTGTACTAGCAGATTTAAATACACTAACAAAATGAAGCCAAACTGCAGCTAACATTTTATTAGCAGTTACAGGAAACTGTTTTTACCTTTTAGAATAAAGGTTTTAAATTAAAGTGTTACTAAACACAGGACCCTGCATTCATTATATCTGGTCTCCCACAGTGCACAGAACATGGAAATGCAATTATTTTAGTAAATATAAACTGCTAAATACCTTTTCTTATCAGCAGTTAGAGCAGTCCTGTGACTTCTATCAGTGTCTGGTGAAAGCTTGTAGGAGGAGTTTTCATTCTCCCCTGATTGTCCTATGAGGCTGCAGGGCCCCTGGCCCTCTGTCTGGACAGTGCTGACACCCCCCCATTCGGTTCGCACCAGAACATGCGAACAGGTAAAAATATTGTTCGAACACGCAAACACCGTTAAAGTCTATGGGACACTAACATAAATAATCAAAAGTGCTAATTTTAAAGGCTTATATGCATGGTATTGTTTTAAAAAGTGTTTGGGGACCTGGGTCCTGTCCCAGGGGACATGTATCAATGCAAATTTTTTTTTAAAAACATCCGTTTTTTCGGGAGCAGTGATTTTAATAATGCTTAAAGTGAAACAATAAAAGTGTAATATTCCTTTAAATTTCGTACCTGGGGGGTGTCTATAGTATGCCTGTAAAGTGGCGCATGTTTCCCGTGTTTAGAACAGTCTGACAGCAAAATGTCATTTCTAAAGGAAAAAAAGTATTTCAAGGAATTTGAGCGGGGGAACCCCGTGCCAAAAGTTTTTTTAAAAATGGCGTGGGGTCCCCCAAAAATCCATACCAGACCCTTATCCGAGTGCGCAACCTGGCAGGCCGCAGGAAAAGAGGGGGGGATGAGAGAGCGCCCCCCCCTCCTGAACTGAACCAGGCCACATGCCCTCAACATTGGGAGGGTGCTTTGGGGTAGCCCCCCAAAGCACCTTGTCCCCATGTTGATGGGGAGAAGGGCCTCATCCCACAACCCCTGCCTGGTGGTTGTGGGGGTCTGCGGGCGGGGGGCTTATCGGAATCTGGAAGCCCCCTTTAACAAGGCGACCCCCAGATCCCCCCCCCTGTGTGAATTGGTAATGGGATACAAATGTACCCCTACCATTTCACAGAAAAGTGTCAAAAATGTTAAAAAAGACAATAGACTGTTTTTGACAATTCCTTTATTAATGTATTCTTCTTTCCCCGCTTCTTCTTCCATCTTCTTCTGGTCTACCTTCAGTGTTCTTCTTGTTGTCAAGAAGTGAAATGTTGTCAGAGGGGGGAGGGGTCACCCATTTACGTAAACGGGTGACCCCGCCCCCTCTAACAACACGGGGAAAGCCATAGGGAAGTCCCTGTGCGTCAGAGGGAGGCGGGGTCACTGGGTGGCCCCACCCTCCGTTATATAAGAACTGTCACCTGAACAGAAGCGTCACACAGCGGGAGACTCCCATTGAGGCGGATTGGAGGACGAAGCAGAGAAGAAGGAGCTGGAGGAAGATGCCGGGTGAGAAGACAGGAGGAAGAAGCGGAGGAAGATAGAGGAAGAAGCGGGGGAAGAACAAGATGGAGGAATAAGGAGAACACCGAAGGAAGACCAGAAGAAGATGGAAGAAGAAGCGAAGGAAGAAGAAGACATTAATAAAGGAATTGTCAAAAACCATCTATTGTCTTTTTTTAACATTTTTGACACTTTTTTTGTGAAATGATAGGGGTACATTTGTACCCCATTACCAATTCACACAGGGGGACGGAATCTGGGGGTCCCCTTGTTAAAGCGGGCTTCCAGATTCTGATAAGCCCTCCGCCCGCAGACCCCCACAACCACTGGGCAAGGGTTGTGGCGATGAGGCCCTTCTCCCCATCAACATGGGGACAAGGTGCTTTGGAGGGGCTACCCCAAAGCACCCTCCCAATGTTGAGGGCATGTGGCCTGGTATGGTTCAGGAGGGGGCGCTCTCTTGTCCCCCCTCTTTTCCTACGGCCTGGCAGTTTGTGTGCTCAGATAAGGGTCTGGTATGGATTTTTTTATTTTGGCACAGGGTTCTCCTTAAAATCCATACCAGACCTGAAGGGTCTGGTATGGATTTTGAGGGGGATCCCCCACGCCTTTTTTTTTTACATTTTGGCACAGGGTTCCCCTTAATATCCATACCAGACCTGAAGGGCCTGGCATGGATTTTGGGAGGATTCCCACGCATGTTTTTTAAACATTTTGGTTCGGGGTTTCCCTGTGGGGGAATCCCATGCCATTTTTATCAATTAACTTTTAAGTGTATTGCCGGACCAACAATTCATTACAGCCGGGAGTAGTTTTAAATGACTTTTTTTCCTTTAGAAATGTCATTTTGCTGTCAGACTGTTCTAAACACGGGAAACATGCGCCACTTTACAGGCATACTATAGACACCCCCCAGGTATGAAATTTAAAGGAATATTACACATTTATTGTTTCACTTTAAGCATAATTAAAATCACTGCTCCCGAAAAAAACGGCCATTTTTAAAGCTTTTTTTGCATTGATCCATGTCCCCTGGGACAGGACCCAGGTCCCCAAACACTTTTTATGACAATAACTTGCATATTAACCTTTAAAATTAGCACTGTTGATTGCTCCCATAGACTTTTAAAGGGTGTTCCGCGGCTTTCGAATTTGTCACGAACACCCCAAATTGTTCGCTGTTCGGCAAAGGGCAAACAGCCAATGTTCGAGTCGAACTCATGTTCGACCCGAACATAAAGACCATCCCTAGTGAGTATAACAAGCATGCTTTACTGCATATACAGACTTATTTTACTGTTGTGGGTTTAGTAGCACTTTTAAAAAAAAAGATAATCATGGTTTGTCTCATGCCTGTAACTTGATACATCTGCAAGAAAGCCTGTTCTCACACCTGTCTCTGTGGTCAGTAAGAAATGAAATTCGAGGACATTTTTCCACATAAAACACTAATAAAAAATGATTATCAGTAGAGTAGGGAAAAGTTGGTATCTTTGCTATGTACTGATTATTGAGAAGAACCCAGTAGGTACAGATAAATCTCCCCAGTGGGAACCCAGTTAGCAATACAAATCTGGCAGAGTATCATACAGAACAGAAAGAAGAGAGATATTTCTTCTACAGGGACACAACAGTTAAAATATCACAGACAAATCTACAAAAAAGAGAGAATTTAAAACCTTACAGAAGGTTTATCCCTTGTCCATTCTGTAAGCATGTGCTGGCTTTATTTGTTATTTAAAGACTTGCTTTTGACATAAGAACTTTAAAACATGCCCAGAACAATTCTGGATTGCTACTACTTTGCGCATACCTCCCAACTTTTGAGATGGGAATGAGGGACACCTATCAGCAAAAGTATGCAGGCATAGGGCACACCCCTTGCCACGCCTCATTAAAGGAGAATTGTACAAAAAAACAAGATTGGGTAAACCCACATGTGCTTTTTTACCACTACTATTCCTTTATATTGGCTTTTGGAATTTACAAATGCAGCTATTTAGAAATCAGAAAGGCAGCATTAATTTTGACAGCAAATTTCGATTTAGTTTTAGTCTTAATCTTAGGACTAAAATGGCATTTTAGTTTTAGTCCCATTTTAGTCTTCTGCAATTGTTTTAGTTTTAGTTGTATTTAGTCGACTAAATCTCCAGTACATTTTAGTCGACTAAAATGTCCTACGTTTTAGTGGACTAAAATGTACTGTCATTCACATTTAAATAAATACCAACTGGAAAACGGATCCTAGGAAGTTTCCTAATAATTTTCAGTTGATTTTCAAACTGATCTATGGGCAATATAAAAATGAAGTACAAGTAAACTAAATACCTAAATCTGTCTTCATATCATAAATAACCTGTGGAGTACTAAAAACTAATCAAACACTATTGTATGCTCATGTGTTGGGGGTGGAGCGAGCATAGTGAGCAGATTTGACGACTAGAAGCATATCTAAAAACTTATTTTTTTTATTATTGTGGGTGAAAGTATAGTTAAGACCGCTGTTGTTATTTTTGTGTCATTTGCATCCTATTAAAGAGATTTTTTCTTACCTGCAATCCCCAAAAAAATCTCTCCAAAGTCCCCACCTAGAAAATTGTCGCATGAACACAAAGTCCCATTGAAAAATGTTCTCTCTATTCCTGTCCTGGTGGCAACTTAACATTTGATATGACCTCACTTTGTTTTCTGGTGACAGAAGCCCCTGTGTTCCTTCATCCAGAGTGTAGATACTCTACTTTAGGAAGTGTTTTACTGGCCAGTTTGCCGGGTGAAAACAGAGGGAAAAAAAAATCTAAAAAAAAAAAAAAAATAATGCAGCCACCACATAAAATGATTAGTAAGCTGCAATATATTACATTTTTGGTTTTGGGTTTAAACCAATTTGACTCTAACAGAGAACATAGTACCATTCTGGCTTTGCTGTCTGACAAAAGATGAATAACTGGATAGAATCACAAATCCTTTGCAGATAAAGCAGTTCACAAATGTGCATTTCAATTGTTTATTAACCCCTTTGAGCCAGTGCCTCCTGGCCCTTTAAGGGGTTTAGGATGCCGGGAGGTGGGTGGGATTTATGATCATGTCACCACCATGATTGGCTGTCATGGCAGTCACATGATCTGAAAGCTCCTGATCGCAAGTAGCGATCGTAAGGTAACTCTTATAGGGCGTACACACGGTCGGACTTTGTTCGGACATTCCGACAACAAAATCCTAGGATTTTTTCCAACGGATGTTGGCTCAAACTTGTTTTGCCTACACATGGTCGCACAAAGTTGTCGGAATTTCCGATCGCCAACCACGGGGTCACGTACACCACGTACGACGAGACTAGAAAAGGCCGGTTCAGAACCAAGCGCGGCACCCTTTGGGCTCCTTTTGCTAATCTCGTGTTAGTAAAAGCTTGGTGAGAGACGATTCGCGCTTTTTCAGACTTGTGGCTTTCAGATCGTTTTCTGCCGTTCAGTTTGTGCTTGTGGGTTTGTATCTGCTCTTCAGTGCGTGCAGTCAGTTCGTATCAGAGTTTTCTGTGTGATCTTGCCTGCTTGTTGCTGTTTTTCAGGTCGCTCTTCACAGGCCTTGCTGTTCTTCAGTGCGTTCTGTTACTTCGTTCTGAGCAGCCGAGCGTTTTCTAGCCATGTTTCGTATGCGTACTCCTCGTAGAGTTCATGCTGTGCGGGGGCTTGGTGTTGGGGTCCTGACCTTGACACAAGTCCAGTCCATGAACAGGGTGGGTAGGAGTTCATGGACCAAGAGTTGGTTGCTTCAGCGTGACCAGTTCTCTCATATGCCTTTGCTCCGTGAGATCCGTGAGAATAATCCTGATGATTTCAGGAACTTTCTCAGGATGACGGACCCCGTGTTTCACCGTTTGTTGGCTTCGCTGACCCCCTATATCAGCAGGCAGGATACCTGCATGAGGCAAGCCATCACTCCGGAGCAGAGGTTGGTCGCTACCTTGCGGTATTTGGCCACAGGGAGAAGTCTGCAGGACTTGAAGTTCTCGACAGGCATCTCCCCCCAGGCTCTGGGGATCATTATCCCAGAGACCTGTTCTGCCATCATACAGGTCCTGCAGAAGGAGTATATGAAGGTAAGATTTTTATCCTTTTATATCACATTATATTGTATTGAATGTTTGCTAATATATTGTATTTCTTTCCTCATTCCCTAATTACCATGATTGTAATATGCTGTGAATGTCCTCTTTGTTCTCATATATGCTGGATTTTTATGTAATTATTATTTTAGGTCCTTCATACATATTTGCCCTTCAATAACCTCCCCAGCATGGTGTCTCCTAGCCCTATATTCACCTCATGTAGTCACTTAACAATGTATTTTATCAGCTCCATAGTAGTGCTTTACCCCAAACACCCCCTAAAATGTTTGGTAATGTTATTTTTGATTTAAAGCGGGGGTCCATTTATCTATCTTTTTTTTTTTTTGGAGTTCATTCACAAACTTTTCTTCTCATCATTATCTACTCACATGTTCTGTGTAATGAGTCCGCCTGTGTCCGATTTCGTTGTAAAGAATAACTTATAAAATTCACTGAAGGCGGTTTTCATCTTCATTTGAAGCCCACAAGCATGTATTTCCTGGATGCGGTGAATGCTGTGCTCCCAGCATTCACCGAGATGTTGTGGTGACGCTGTTGCACAATGCATGCTGGGAAGCCTGAGACTAGCTCCCAGGGGACTGTGGGAGGTCTGGGAGAGGCTAGAAACATGCCTACTCCCATGGGAGGAAAACCAGGAAGTGCTAAGAAGATTAGAAAAAAAAGGTAATTACGGCGATTTAAATTTTTTTACACAGCATGTCAGCATCTAGGCAAGGAAGAGAATGCATAGAGATAATGTTCAAAATTTGGGTGGAACCCCGCTTTAAATTCAGGCAGAGTGCCAGAGGCTTTTTTTTGTGGTGTCCCCAAATAATTTTTAGTAACCCTCCCTCCCCCAACTACTAAGTCAGCTGATCCCAATTCTCTATCCTCGATCATCTATCTGCTGACTTTGCCAAACCCATACACACTATACCCACCTCTTTACTGGTCAGATTTATGGCTGAATTACCCAAAGCATGTAGTGCAAGGGCCTGCCTGTATACTTTACAATGGTACTGTTTAAAGTTTTTGTATCCTATTATTATCTTGATAGGTAATAGCAGAATGTCCAAATGTCCTCAAATGTGTACAATGTGTATTTATATCTTTGTATTATGACACTTCTTACCTGTCCAGTGGTCTGCCAATAGTGTAACTAAGGAGGGGCTGTTCCAAGTAATACCCATTATTTAGGCATTCATCTCTCAATGAAGTGAAGAGGGTTACCTGTCCAGGATTTCCACACACCCCATAATATTAGAAATGGCCCATGGGGGGGGGGGGGGATATGATAGGTGTACCTTATACTTTGGCCTTGTTAAATTCCCCTTAATAAATGCTATCTGGAGGTTGCCCCATAATGTTTGTGTCTAATCTGCTTGCCATGTTTCAGAGTAAAAATAGTAATGTTTATTGTTTTTTCCTCAACAGTTTCCTTCCACGCCACAGGAATGGCAGACTGTGGCCTCCCACTTTGCCCAGCGGTGGGACTTTCCTAACTGCGGAGGGGCAATTGATGGGAAACATGTCCACATCGTCCCACCACCCAACTCGGGGTCGTACTATTATAATTACAAGGGGTTTAATAGTATAGTGATGTTGGCGGTGGTGTCGGCTAATTACGACTTCTTGTATGTGGACGTGGGGAAGAATGGCCGGATGTCCGATGGTGGAGTCATCGCCCAGATGGAGTTCTACAGGCGTCTCCAGAATGGCAGCTTGGACTTGCCAGCTCCAGAGGACAATGTTGAAGGACTCCCATTTGTGTTCATTGCTGATGAAGCATTTGCGCTGGGGGACCACCTGATGCGGCCATTCCCGATGAGGACCCTCACCCCGGAACAGAGGGTTTTTAATTACCGGCTGGCCAGAGCCCGAAGAGTGGTGGAGAACACATTTGGAATCCTGGCCAGCCGGTTCCGCCTATTTCTGACACCTATCCATATGGCGGAGTATAAACTGAACCATATAATACTTGCGTGCTGTGTTCTCCATAACTTTTTACGGAAACATTCGGCCAACTATGCTGGCTCAGTTGGGCCTGAGGCCGGAATCCTACATTAAACCACACTGACAGCGCTTGAAAGTGGCCGTCCTGGCTTGCCCTCCCTGAGTGCCCGTGATGTCCGGTTACGCTACCTGGAGTTCTTTGCGGGTAGGGGGGCTATCAATATGCCAGACAATATGTGAAGCCTTTTTAAAATAAAAAAAAAAAAAGAAAATCTTTGTGGACATTTACTGCTTGTGTTTGTTTTAGCTGACCCTGACAGAAATGTTTTGAGTGCAGAAAATGTCGTGATTGGGTAACCTTATACAAAGCACTGTTGGCTGTTATTTCCTAAATGCAAAAACACATTTCACTACAAGTGCACTTGCAACTGCACTGAAACTGCACTTGTAGTGCAAAGAGGATTTGCCCTTAGGAAATAACCCCCACTTTTGCATAAAACAACTATTACATCACCCCAAAAGTGTTGTAGTGTTGAGACAATAATCCACACATTCTTGAGTAAGCCACTTTTTTATACCTGCACAATCACATATGCATTTACCAAAGGTTTTTAAAACAAACCAACATGTTTGTTGTATAACAATTTTTGCAGTAGCATTAGCAAAATTCGAAATGTCCATTTCAGATAAAACAGGCCTGTATAAAACCAACAAGAAAGCCAAAAAACTGGAACTTACAAAGTTCACATTAGGTAAAACCTGAAGGCTATATCAGACATCAGTATTTAGGAACTGGGTTTGATATAGCGTTCAGATGGGGGGAAATCACCCCTGGAAAAGCCAAATTTGGAAGATGCACACCAATTTCCCAATGTCAACATGTGCTATCTGCCATCAGGGGGGATCAAGGGATGTGTTTTGGGGGAGCAAGCCCTTCCTCAACGCGACTTTATAATTGAGGAAGGGGTTGCACCCCCAAAACACGTCCATTGATCTCCCGTGATGGCAGATAGCACATGTTGGCACACTGTGTGCATCCTCCAAATTTGGCTTTTCAAAACATTGCAAAAAAATTTAAAAGATTGAACCACAATACAAAAAGTGATTTTCTGGGGTTTTGAATTCGCCCCAAAACATCAATGATGTTATTATTTTTTTTAATAACGTCATGGATTTTTTGCTGGATGTTTTGCAGTTCGGCATTACACCCCATGATCTCCCCGATCAGGATCTGGGCATTTTCTGAAGTAAAGCGTTCTCTATCCCTCACATCACGATCACCTAAAAAGAGAGAAAGAAAAAAAAAACAGGTCTCAAAAATCTGCCACCATCCATCTCTTTTACCTGAGCCTGTGGTCGCAGACACTCACCTGTTGTGGTGCCAATCTCCACCACATCTTCTTCTTCCTCCTGCTCTTCTTGGGTTGGGGGTATTTCACCTTCTTTCATAGGTGGGGGGTCTGTGGTCTCCTCGGATGAGGGGTGTCCTCCGAGTCTTTTCTCCCCTATGTAAAACAAAAATGGTATAATTAGCACACAGATATTTGATGGCAGAACTAGAAATAGGAAACATTGCTTGGAAGTGGGGTACAATTGTCTATTTTAGCCGAGTTCCAAGATGTATTTTTTTTATTGCCCTTTGTCAAGCTGCAATACTTTACTGGTTTAGTACAAGCTTCACAGATGGAGACCCCCCTATAGTATACACTGGAGTACCTGTGTGGCCCCCTAATAAAAATGGTGTTCTTGTGTCCCACACTAGTGCTCCAGTGTCCAGATGTGAAAACAGCTGCTCAGTGTCCTCTCCTTACACACAATCTAGTTTGCATTTCATTCTAGTAACAAACCCATCTACACAAACAAATATTTGGCATCCAAGTAGGCCCAAAAAAAAATGTCTCCAACATCTCCCCA
Source organism: Lithobates clamitans (assembly GCA_037952925.1). Taxonomy (NCBI): domain Eukaryota; kingdom Metazoa; phylum Chordata; class Amphibia; order Anura; family Ranidae; genus Lithobates; species Lithobates clamitans. The sequence continues at coordinate 2,440,048 of JBBGZY010001258.1, forward strand.
AAGGACATATTTGTGGCCTTAAAACGTCTCCTTCTGGATCGGGACGTCTCCGGATCCGGGCTTTCCTCCTCCTCCTCCTCGTTGCTATAATTAGCACACACCTGCTCTAACTCCGCCATCATGCTCTTCACCCACTGCGGTGAAGAACGAAACGAAAAGGGGCGGGGAATAGACGGGGAATAGACTAGAAAGAACGTCAGGGGCGGGCGGAGTTACACGCATGCGCAGTGTGTATAAAGCGTAACACGCGTGCGTATTACGTACGATCTGTGAGCGGAGGAAGGAGCATTGGACGTGCCGATCGTAAGAACAAAGGTAAGAGACAAACTTGTTCCTATACTGCTTCTAGATTGAGGCCTATATTGTAACAAGATTAGGAGAGTTTTGTCTGACATTAGGCTTTGTCTTGTGTTGTGTCTTGTAGTGAACATGGATATGCTACTCAAAGATAATGACTTCATGTCAGTATTCCTAGAGATGCTAAGGGAGCTGCCATGTCTGTGGGAGATTAAACACCCCCATTTCAAGAACCAAGCAAAGAGGAAGGCAGCACTGGTGCAATTGTGTGAAATTGTGAAGCAGGTGATCCCCACGGCAGACATCACCTATTTAAAGATATTAATTGGTTGCCTGAGGAGCACATATCTAAGGGAGCGCAAGAAGGTCCTGGATTCACAGAGATCCGGAGCAGCAGATGACATCTATGTCCCCAGGATGTTGTACTATGACAGGCTGCACTTTCTGGCAGGCCAGACTGAACCCAGGCCATCCCTCTCCAGTCTTCCTTCCATGCTTCCTTCCCCCCCCGGCTGAGGCTTCTGACGCCCAACCTGGGCCTTCCAGTCGATATGTGGAGGAGCCCAGATTGAGCCAGGTATAGCATTCCGCTAAAGATTTCTGCTTGTACAATCAATGATGTTAACTAGATGTTAGTTGGGAGTACTAATTTATGATTGTGATTGATGATGCAAAACATTACAACCATGTCCCTTTTTCATACACAGGGAAGTCTCAGCCAGGAGGTGGCCGGGCCGAGCCGGCTGGCTGATCTGCAGGTCCCTCCACCCCCCTGAAAAGAGAAAGTGGCAGTAGGAGGAGTGCCCTAGAGGAGGCTGCTATAGGATTCTTTTGGAGGGCTACAGAGGTCCTGGGAGCACACACCATGGAGGAAAACATTGCTGCCTTCATTGCATATAAAATGCAGAGGATGGAGGAGGGCCAACAAGTCATGTGTGAGGCCCTCATATTTGAGGCTCTTGAGAAAGGTATGAGGGGCCAAATGACACCTCAGACACACCTTTGGGATGGTCCTCCTCCTCCTCCTGCAGGTCCTCCTCCTCCCCCTCCCTCTCCTCCAGGTCCCCCCAGTCCTCCTCCAGGTCCTCCCAGTCCTCCTCCTCCTCCAGGTCCTACTCCTCCTCCTGCCACATCTCCAACTGCACAGCCACAGCCGGGAAGGAAGCGTGAAAGGAAGACCAGAAAGTGAGGACCCTGGATCCAGTCTGGTCGGCCAAAGATGCAGCCTCTTGTGGTACCACAGCCTGGGGACACAGATGTCATCTGCTGCTATCCGGATCTCTGCGAATTCTGGACCAGACTGCCCTCCCTTACATATGGACTCCTCAGGCCACCAATTTTGATGTTGAAGAATTGATGTCTGCCGTGGGGGTCCCAGGCTTCGCTAATTTCTCATGTTGATCCAGTGTTGCCTTCCTCTTTGTTTGGTTCTGATCCCTTAATAAAGGATTTTTGTTTTGAATTCTACTCTCCTATGTGTTTTACTTCAAAAATGACAGTTTGTTTGTGAGGATTCAGGTACATTTCAAATATACAATGTAAAATGAACAAGGGACACCAACACCAAACAATCTCCTTGAGATTAAATAATAAAAGATATCAATGGTGTTGGGGTAACTTGACACACAAAACACACCCAAAAATATTCTGGAGTAAAAATAAAAATAACATTGAACAAAGATCAGCCTTTGAAAAAATCCAAACATTAAAGAAAAAAAAAGGCTGAAAATCCAAAAAAAAAAAAAATATATAAAACTGTCAGATGCGATCGGATTTTGTTGTCAGAAAATTTTATCTCCTGCTGTCCAACTTTGTGTGTCGGAAAATCCGATGGAAAATGTCCGATGGAGCCCACACATGGTCGGAATTTCCGACAACACGCTCCGATCGGACATTTTCCATCGGAAAATCCGACCATGTGTACGGGGCATTACACCGCATATTTGTGTTTGCCTTGAGTTCAATTTCATGTTTTAACAATTACCTTTTTTTTGCCTTTTTTTTGTTAAAATAGTACAGCAGTACATAGTTTGACGCAATATGCATATTTTTATTGCTCTGAGGATGTAGAGATAATTTTATCATTACTTTTCCCATTTGATATTTTTTCTGGCTAAGTTAAACTTTTCCTTATCAGAGTATTGATTTACCAGTATATTCTCTTTGATTTTCTTTTTTAATTTGAAGTCCCAGAGCATTTGATAGTTTCTTCATGAAACTAAGATTTTATAGTGAAGGCTTAGACAGTTCTCATTACATGCAATACCTTTTATATGGGTCAGAATTTGTTATATCTTGTGTTACATTACATGCTAAATTATTTCAAAAAGAAGCAAAAACAAATTCAATGTTGTGTCCACTAGGGATGAGCCGAACACCCTCCGATTCGGTTCGCATCCAGAACATGCGAACAGGCAAAAAATTTGTTCGAATTGTCGGTCCAGCAATACACATAAAAGTTCATTGATAAAAACGGCATGGAATTTCCCACAGGAGAACCCCAAACCAAAATTTGAAAAAAAAATGCGTGGGGGTCCCCCTAAATTCCATACCAGGCCCTTCAGGTCTGGTATGGATTTTAAGGGGAACCCCGTGACAAAATTTTTAAAAAAATGGCGTGGGGTCCCCCAAAAATCCATACCAGACCCTTATCTGAGCACGCAACCTGGCAGGCCGCAGAAAAAGAGGGGGGGACGAGAGAGCACACCCCCTCCTGAACCGTACCAGGCCACAAGCCCTCAACATTGGGAAGGTGCTTTGGGGTAGCCCCCCAAAGCACCTTGTCCCCATGTTGATGGGGAGAAGGGCCTCGTAAACGGGTGACCCCGCCCCCCTATGAGAACACGGGGAAAGCCACAGGGAAGTCCCCGTGAAGTCCCCATGCGTCAGAGGAGGGTGGGGTCACCGGGTGGCCCCGCCCTCCATTATATAAGGAGTGTCAGAAGAACCGAAGCATCACACGACAGAAGACTCCCACTGAGGTGGATCGTGCGGATGGAGCGGAGAAGAAGCCGGAGGAGGATGCGGGACGAGAAGAGCGGAGGAAGAAGAAGATGGAAAAGAAGAAGATGGAGAAGAAGAAGATGGAGGAAGAAGAAGAACACTGAAGGAAGACCAGAAGAAAGAAGATGGAAGAAGAAGAAATTAATAAAGGACGGTCAAAAAACGTCTCTTGATTCTTTTAACCTTTTTTGACACTTTTTTTTGTGAAATGGTAGGGGTACATTTGTACCCCATTACCAATTCACACAGGGGGGTCGGGATCTGGGGGTCCCCTTGTTAAAGGGGGCTTTCAGATTCCGATAAGCACCCCGCCCGCAGACCCCCACAACCACCAGACAAGGGTTGTGGGGATGAGGCCCTTCTCCCCATCAACATGTGGACAAGGTGCTTTGAGGGGCTACCCCAAAGCACCCTTCCAATGTTGAGGGCATGTGACCTGGTACGGTTCAGGGGGGGTGCTCTCTCATCCCCCCTCTTTTCCTGTGGCCTGCCAGGTTGCGTGCTCAGATAAGGGTCTGGTATGGATTTTTGGGGGGACCCACGCCATTTAAAAAAAAAAAAAATTGGCACAGGGTTCCCCTTAAAATCCATACCAGACCTGAAGGGCTAGCGATAGTAGTTTTACATTACTTTTTTTCCTTTAGAAATGTCATGTTGCTTTCAGACTGTTCTAAACATGGGAAACATGTGCCCCTTTACAGGCATACTATAGACACCCCTCAGGTACAAAATTTAAAGGAATATTACTTTTTTATTGTTTTACTTTAAGCATTATTAAAATCACTGCTCCCGAAAAAACGGCCGTTTTTAAAACTTTTTTCGCATTGATACATGTCCCCTGGGGCAGGACCCAGGTCCCCAAACACTTTTTTGACAATACCATGCATATAAGCCTTTAAAATTAGCACTTTTGATTTCTCCCATAGACTTTTAAAGGGTGTTCCGCGGCTTTCGAATTTGCCGCAAACCCCCCAAATTGTTCGCTGTTCGGTGAACGCGCGAACAGCCAATGTTCGAGTCGAACTCATGTTCGACCCAAACATAAAGCCCATCCCTAGTGTCCACACACATAGCTGAACAGAAATGAGATGTTTGACATAAATGTAACTTTGCTACAAAGCTTATGACCTTGTTCACACGGTCATACTCCAGTGTACACCCATGCAAAGGCCTTGTTTACCTACACGGGGATGCACATTTGTTCTATCCACCCTTGTGTAGACAGTCTCTTTCAGATCAAATGGGATGTAGCGGCTGTATGGACACAGCTACTACTCCCAATCTAACATCCCTGCAATTTTTTTTCTGGAGTGAAGTTTGGCAGGCTCCCCCTTACAGATTTACCAGTTTCCACTTTTCACTTGGTCAGTGAAGTTGAACAAGCTTGATGAAGATCCCTACGCTCAACAAAGCCTTCACAAGTAGACAGATTTGCTGCTTATGTTTATTATAATCCTTAGACATGAGTAGCTCAGCAGTGCTGCAGAGAATTTTCATTGTTATTCAATGCTTTTTTTTTTTCTTTTGAATCTTCAAATCATACCTTTTGCAAGGTAGACATTTATAGTACTATGCACAGTGTATTTTTAATAATACGATAGTCCACAAACACTTAAAAAAACTACAATAAAAATATTTTTTATTGCAGTGTCACTTCATATGCAATTTTCCAACACTAAATTCAATGCATATAAGTCTAAGGAAAGAAAAATTATAATACTATGCATTTGCTTTGAGCACTACATTATGGCTGTTTTATGCTGTTTTTTGGTATAAGTATTTCCAGCTCATATTAAAACATATTTAATGGTCGGTGTTCAGGCTGCTTTGAATAAGATTACAAACATATTTAAGTCTAAATTAAGCACAAACCATGTTTCTTCACTGATAGTTTCAACATAAAATAACAATTAAACCATTAATCTGTGATTGCTGGTATAGTAAAAGTGTTCCTGTAGTTTTTTAGGCAAATTAAAATGTAGAGCACAATTACAATGATTTTGTTAATTATTGTGGGTATGCCAAAAGGGTTTATTTTTTGTGCAGCAATTAAAGAATTGTATTTAATGACCAGTATCTAAACTTCACAGAATAAAAAAATAAGGACAGTGCCCCAAACAATTCCAAACAAAAAATAACTCCCCAGTACCAGTTTATTGAAAAAAGATAATTGCACCATTATTCAATTTTCAGTGCACAAAAGATAGTCAATGTAGTCAATTTAGTCAATGTTTGTTGCTATTTAAAGCCCTGCCTTTTAAAACATGTTTACTTGAAAAAGTGAGTAAAAAAATAGATACATAGGAACTGGCCTTTTTTCCTTTTATTAATTTGATATGTACTGTAGTTGGTTGAATCCCTTTCCTATAATAAGAAAGCAGAAATATGTTATTTAGAAATCATTGGGCCCTATACAGAATAACTGATACTCCCTCCCTAGTCCATCCAGTTTAACCTGTGTGTGTACGTCTATGTCAATAATACATTGTATATCCCTGTATGTTGTGGTCGCTAAGGTGCCCATCTAATAGTTTTTTTTAATTATCGATGCTCCTAGCTGATATCAATGCTTGTGGAAGAGAATTGGACATCCTTATCGCTCTGACAGTAAAGAACACTCTATGCAGTTTAAGGTTAAAAACCTTCTCTTCTAATCTTAGTGAATGGCCGCATGTCTTTTTAAATTCCCTTTCACTGAAAAGTTTATTCCGTAAGCTAGGGTCACGGTACTTGTAGTACGGTATTTGTAAATTGCTATCATATCCCCTCTCAAGTGTCTCCTCTTCAGAGAGAATAAGTTCAATTCCTGTATCCTTTCCCCATAGCTGAGGTCCTCTAGTCCCATTATTAGCTTTGTTGCTCTTCTCTGGACACTCTACATCACCAGCACATCCTTCCTGCGGACTGGTGCCCAGAACTGGACGGCATACTCAAAATGTGGCCAGACCAGAGTCTTGTAGAGTGGTAGAATTATCGTTCTGTCTCTCGAGTGAATGCCCTTTTTAATGCATGCCAATATTTTGTTGGCTTTGCTTGCCGCAGCCTGGCATTGCATGCCATTGCTATAACTGTCTTCCACTAGGACCCCCAGGTCTTTTTTCATCCTAGATTCCCCCAGAGATTTTCCCCCTAGTGAGTAACTTCCAATCGTATTCTTGGCACCCAAATGCATAAACGTACATTTTTCAACATTAAGCCTGATTTGCCATGTATTTGCCCATCCCATTAATTTATTCAGGTCTGCTTGCAAGATTTCCACATCTTGAATATAAGTTATTGCCCTGCCTAGCATTGTTTCGTCTGCAAATACTGAGATTTAGCTGTTTATCCCATCCTCTAGATCGTTTATGAAAAAATGAAACAGGATTGGTCCCAGCGTAAATAATAATTGTGCCCACGCTAATATAATGTCACATATAAAACTCTCACATATAAAAAAAGAGATGCCGTGTGAAAATATTTAAATATAATAAATATATATGAAACCGTACATATAAAATAAAGTGCAAATATTTATCTATAATAGTCAATCATCAAGTGCATATAAAAAGTGCAATCGTAGTAATAATTATGGAAAGTGCAACGTGCTAAAATATAAATGCCAAACACTCTCCTGTGACATTTAGGTGTTCAACCTAATCAGCAAATGCAAATCACAAAAAACCAACGTGAATAAATAGTGTCCATAGAATAAGTGTTCAACATGCTTCTTTTGATAGGTGTCTGGATTGGTCCCAGGACAGATCCTTGGGGGACCTCAATTTCTATACCAAACCATTCCGAGTACTCACCATTTATCACCAGCCTTTGGACTCGCCCCTGTAGTCAATTTTCAATCCAGGTACTCATCCTATGGTCCACACCGACAGGCCATAGTTTAAGCAGTAAACGTTTGTGGGGAACTTTATCAAATGCCTTTGCAAAATCCAGATACACCACATCAACAGGCCTTCCTTTATCTAGATGGCAGCTCATTACTTCATAGAAAGTTAATAGATTGGTCTGGAAAGAATGATTTTTCATGCATCCATGCTGGTACTGCTAATCATACTGTTTTCGTTACTGAAATCTTGTGTATATAGTCCCTTATCAGCCCCTTCAATAGCTTGCAGACTATTGATGTTAGGCTGACTGCCCTGTAGTTCCCAGGGATATATCTCAGCCCTTTTTTAAATATTGGTGCCACCTTGACTTTTATACAATCATCTTGTACTATTTCAGTCAGTAAACTGTCCACAAAAATGAGGAACAATGGTCTGGCTATCATCTGACTGAGTTCCTTATGGACCCATGGGTGCAAGCCATCTGGTCCCGGTGACTTATTTATGTTAAGTTTTTCAAGTCTATTACTAATTCTGTCCTCTGTTAGCCATGAGGGTGCTTCCTGTGACGTGCTATGAAAATTAACTGTCAGGTCACCTTGAGGCTAGGTCACAGATGCACACCGTTGGGATAAGGAGTGCACCGCAAGGTTGTGGACCCTATGCTTCGGATGGGAGTCAGGGTGGTAAGGAAGGCAGGGCCGCTGGAACACCAGCACGGATCCCACCGGGGTTAGAGCGTAAGATTCCCTGGGGTGTGGAGTCTAAGAGCCAGCAGGTGTTCATCAGAGCCTCTAGTAGTGAGGATGGACTGGGCTGCAACTGGCTCCAGGCCCCGACCCCCAGGGTCCCCCAGCTCACACCCACAGTAGGCAACAGGGAGATAGGGATAGTAAGGGAATAAGCCAAGGTCAGGGCCACAAGCAGACAAGGACAACAGAGTACATGCCAAGTTTCAGGGTCACAGGCAAACAGGGATAGTCGGGGACACGCCAAAGGTCAGGGTCACGAGCAGACAGGAATAGTCGAGAATAGGTCAAAGTCGGTAACTGGAATCAGACGTAGGAAACACAGCAAGTACACATGAAAGCTAAAACACAATGGTTGATCAGCACTGCTGGCTTGCAGTGCACAGGTTAATATAGGGTTCCCTGATAGGGCCTGGGGTGGGGCCACACTTAGAGGAGAGGTTATAAAACTGGCCAGGTGTGAGTGCTGGCCTCTTAGTCTGAACAGTCACATGAGGAGAAGGTAAGCTGACAGAGAAAGATTACTGCATAACCATGACAGTACCCCCCCTCTTATAAGGGCATGCCCCTCCTCCGCCTGGGCCCTGGCTTAAAGGGAAACTCCAGATGAAACCTCCTCAACAGACGAGGCGCAAAGATCTCAGATGCAGTGATCCAAGACCTCTCCTCAGGACCAAACCCTTCCCAATGTACGAGGTACTAAAGAATGCTGCTACGGCGCCAGGTATCCAGAACTTGACTAACCTCATACTTAAGATTATCCTCAGAGAACTAAACCGAGGTAGGGAGAGGACGAGAGGACTTATTGAGGGCTAAAGGCTTCTTAGGAATAGGTAAAGGCATAAGAAGACCATCAGGAGTCTGAGCAGGGTCCCCCAGACTCTTAAAGATGAGCTGGACATCCAGCACAGGATCATCAGACTGGGCAGAAGTCAGTGGATCCCTGAGACCAGGTTGGTTAGAAAGTGATGTGTCACAGAAGTCAAGCTGGATAGCTTCACTGGGCATAGGCTGAACTGGTGCAAAGGCAGACTAAACAGCATTGCCAGGTGCAGCGACCACCAGAATCGCATCACAGGGCGTATCGACCGTGGAACTGGTAGACGAGTCAGCCTGGGTGTGTGTCCAAGGGGGTCCAGGAACAGTTAAAGGTAAATGACCATGCAAACTGGAGTGAATGATCGGCTCAAGTTCACAGGTGGGCTCCTCATCCAGAGTGCCACATGACCCAGAGAGTGCCTCAGTCCGACTAATGCAGGAGACATTCCAGAAATCGCTATGTGCAGCGGGAAGAGCAGAAGATACTGGGATGGTGGCAACAGGAAGTTTCTCTTTTGGGGTAACCTTGAGTAGACAGGAAGAGGAACAGGAGGATCCCCAAGCCAGGATCCGTCCAGCAGTCCAGTCAATGTGTGGAGAATGGAACCATAACCAAGGAAGACCTAATATGATAGGGGATGAAGCCTTAGGTAAGACAAGGAAAGATATCCACTCCTGGTGGAGTGTCCCTACCAACATCTTAACAGGGAGGGTCTGGAAGCGGATAGGACCCCCTGGGAGAACAGTGCAATCAATCGCCAAGACCACCAATGGCGTTGAAAAGGGCAAAAAGGTAAGTCTCATGGAAGATGCAGTTTCCCAATCCATGAAATTGCCAGCGGCTCCGGAATCCAGATGTGCCAAGACCGAACAAGAGGAAGCGCCGGCATGAAGGAACACATAAAGAAGAAGACGAGAAGGTGAAGGTGATATTTCAGGGTCTAATACTCCACCTTCCAGATGTATTAGCCCCGATCGTTTTTCCGGACGAAGAGAACAAGTGTCACGAAAATGACCTTTGGCCCCACAATAGAGGCACAGGCCCAGAGTTCTGCACCTAGCGCATTCTTCAGGAGACAACTTTGTCCAGCCCAGCTGCATAGGTTCCTCAGCGGGCAGGGGGTGCTCCTCAGATCGAAGAGAAGGGACTGGGAGCTCAGGCTGCCTAAGGAACGGGGAGTGCTGGCGTCTTTTTTACAGGGCCTTCTCCTGAAAGCAAATATCGACCTGGTTACACAAGGTGATGACACCGTCCAGATCAGCAGGAAGGGATCTTCCTGCTAATTCATCCTTCACTCTATCAGAGAGGCCATGTAAAAAGGTTGCAACTAGGGCCTCATTATTCCAGCTCAATTCAGCTGTGAGGATATGGAACTGAAGAGCATACTGTCCCACAGAAGCGGACTCTTGATGGAGACCTAAAAGAGCGCTAGTCGCTGAGGAGACATGACCTGGTTCCTCGAAGATATTCCAAAACATTTTCAAGAAATCAGACAGGCTAGAAACCACTTGATCATTCAGTTCCCACAGAGGGGCAGCCCAAGCTAGCGCCTCGCTGGACAGGAGGGATATAATATAGGCTACTTTCGCCAGATCGGACAGGAAGTTTTGGGGTTGAAGTTCAAAATGAATTGTGCACTGGCTAAGGAACCCCCTGCAAGCCTTGGAGTCCCCGGAGAAACGGGCCGGAGCTGGCAGTTGTAATGAATGTGTGGCTGCGACTGGTGCGATAGGTGCAGCAGCAGATAGCGGTTGAGGTTGTTGAACCGGGGGTCCTAATGAGGCCTGAACCTGTTCAAAACGGGATGCCAAATCCTGAAGGAATCGCATCACTTGGGTCTGATGCGATTCCTGGGTCTCAAGTCTGCGAACTAAGAACTGCAACGGATAATCTGCAGGTAGTGGCACATCAGCCGGGTCCATGGCTGATCAAACTGTCAGGCCACCTTGAGGCTAGGTGACAGATGCACACCATTGGGATAAGGAGTGCACCGCAGAATAGTGGACCCTACGGCTGACTGCTGCAGATGGGAGTCAGGGTGGTAAGGAAGGCAGGGCCGCTGGAACACGAGCACGGATCCCAGAGCGTAAGATTACCTGGGGCGCAGAGTCTAAGAGCCAGCAGGTGTTCACCAGAGCCTCTAGTGGTGAGGATGGACTGGGCTGCAACTGGCTCCAGGTCGAGACCCCCAGGGTCCCCCAGCTCACACCCACAGTAGGCAACAGGAGGATAGGGATAGTAAGGGAATAAGCCAAGGTCGGGCCACAAGCAGACAAGGACAACAGAGTACACGCCAAGATTCAGGGTCACAGGCAAACAGGGATAGTCGGGGACACGCCAAAGGTCAGGGTCACGAGCAGACAGGAATAGCCGAGAACAGGTCAAAGTCGGTAACTGGAATCAGACGTAGGAAACACAGCAAGTACACACGAAAGCTAACACACAATGGTTGATCAGCACTGCTGGCTTGCAGTGCACAGGTTAATATAGGGTTCCCTGATAGGGCCTGGGGTGGGGCCACGCTTAGAGGAGAGGTTATAAAACCAGCCAGGTGTGAGTGCTGGCCTCTTAGTCTGAACACATGAGGAGAAGGTAAGCTGACAGAGAAAGATTACTGCATAACCATAACATTAACATTACTGCCTTGCTTACTGTATCCCCCATTTCTTTTGTGAACACTGAGGAGAAGAATATGTTCAAAACCTTTGCTATCTCTCTGTCTTTTGTAGCCAGATTCCCCTCATCATCCTTTAAGGGGCCAATATGTTCTGCCCTACCTTTCTTACTATTTAAAGAATTTTTTGGGGATTTTTTTCACTCTCCTCTGCTATGTGCCTTTCTTGTTCTATCTTAGCCACCTTGATTGCACCCTTACAATTCTTATAGCATTCTTTGTAAAGTTGGAATGCTGACAATAACCCCTCAGCCTTGTATTTTTTGAAGGCCTTTTCTTTTGCTTTTATATGCATTTGTATGTTGGAGTTGAGCCACCCAGGATTTTTTTAGCTCTTTTAGATTTATTTCCCATTGGTATGCACTGGCCAATACCCATAAGGACACCATCTCCTCCCTAGCTACATGATGTCAGTGATGTCTGAGAAGAACCTTGGAGGTTCTATTCCTCAATTTAGCTCCTAAGTCCCTAAAATAGTTTTTTAGGATTCTCCATCTTCCTCCGACTTTGTCAGTGGTGCCAATGTGTACTATGACAGCTGGGTCCTCCCCAGCCTCTCCCAATAATCTGTCCACCAGATACAGGCATACCCCTCCCCCTTTTTTACCCTCCCTATTTCTGCGATATAGGAAATACCCCCGAATGGTTGCCAGCCAATCATGTGAGCTGCCAAACCAAGTCTCTGAAATTCCCACAAACTCTATATCCTCCTCGTACATCAGCAGCTCCAGTTCTTCATCTTGTTAGCCAGACTTATAGCATTAGTGTACAAGCCTTGTAGTTTTGTCCAGTCGCATATTATCTCCTTGTTAGTTGCTATGAGGCTGCAATTTGGATTTGTCAACTTACCCTGGGTTTAGGTGTTCTAGTCTGGCTATCTCTACATCTGGACTCCCCCATCACCTAGTTTAAAAGCCCCTATAACTTTTTGGCCATCTTCACTCCCAGCCGAGCTGCACCCTCCCCATTTAGGTGCAGCCCTTCCCTGCTAAAGAGCCAGTAACCGAATGAGAAATCTGCCCAGTTCCTCAGGAACCTAAACCCCTCCTTTCTACACTAGCTCTTCAGCCACTTGTTAATTTCCCTAATCTCCCGCTGCCTCTCTGGCATGGCTCGAGCTACCAGTAGTATTTCTGAGAAGAACCTTGGAGGTTCTATTCCTCAATTTAGCTCCTAAGTCCCTAAAATAGTTTTTTTAGGACTCTCCATCTTCCTCCGACTTTGTCATTGGTGCCATTGTGTACTATGACAGCTGGGTCCTCCCCAGCCTCTCCCAATAATCTGTCCACCAGATCCATGATGTGCCGAACCCGAACGCCTGGTAAACAACATACAGTTTGGCGCTTGCGGTCTTTTTGACAGATTGCCCTCTCTGTCCTTCTAATAATTGAGTCCCCTACCACCAGAATCTGTCTTTCCTAACCCTTAGCCTCGCTCCCGCTCTGACTGGAGGAGTTTTTCCCTTGGCAGGGGCATCGCTCTGCTCCAGCAATGCTGGTCCCTGACTGGTTTCTCCAACATCACGCAACAGGATGTACTTATTGGGATGTTCCAGCCCAGGACCGGCCTCCCTGACACTTTCCCCTCTACACTTCCTAACTGTCACCCATCTACTCTGCTCTGGTGCCTGCACCCTTGCTTCTCCACCCACCTCTGTGCTTGCCTCTGATGGCACCTGCCGGGTACGTTTCAACTCTCCTTTAGCATGGAGATTCTTCTCAGTGTTGCCAGCTGCTTCCCTAGATTCAGGACCTGGGTTTCCAGGGAAGCAACGTGCTTACATTTTGTGCAGCAGTATTCGCCCTTGATTGAATGATCGAGGAACGCATACATGGCACAAGATGTGTACCAAGTCACATCTCCACACCTGCCGGGCATCATACCCATTTATTTAATGGGGATTAGGGATTTTACTCATCCGATTAACTGATAACTAGCTCCCTGACTCCAATTTCTCAGCACACAGTTACTCCTAAGTACTCAGTCACACACAGTTACTCAGCAGTACTCAACAATGCTCAGTTACTCAACAATAATCAGTTGCTCAGCAGTACTCAGTTACTCAACAGTACTCAACAATACTCAACAATACACAGGTACTCAAAAGTACCCAACAATACTCAGTTACCCAACGATACTCATTTACCCAACAATACTCAGATACCAAACAGTACTCAACAGTACTCAACAATATTTTGTTACCCAACAATACTCGGTTACCCAACAACACTCAGCAGTACTCAACATTACTCAACAATACTCAGTTATCCAACAATACTTAGTTACCCAACAGTACTCAACAATGCTCAGTTATCCAACAGTACTCAACAATACTCAGTTACTCAACTCTACTCAGTTACTCATCAATACACAGATGCTCAACAGTACCCAACAATATTCTGTTACCCAACAATACTCAGTTACCCAACAACACTCAGCAGTACTCAACAATACTCAGTTACCCAACAATACTCAGTTACCCAACAGTACTCAACAATACCCAGTTACCCAACAATACTCAGTTAACCAACAGTACTGAACAATACTCAGTTACCCAACAATACACAGTTTCCCAACAGTACTCAACAATACTCAGTTACTCAACAGTACTCAGTTACTCAACAACACACAGGTACTCAACAGTACTCAACAATATTCAGTTGCCCAACAATACTCAGTTACTTAACAGTACTCAGTTATTCACACTACACCCACCTCAGCCAGAGTCCCCACTACACACAGTTAGCCAGTCTTTTCTATTATTTGTGTCTGCTCTGCTCCTACACAGCCACCCCTGTAAACTGACACTTGAAGGACTTGTCATCACCTTCAGTCTTGCCGCTTCCCTGGTCTGTGTCTATCACATTCCCCTTCCAGTCTGCGGTTACACTTACCTGCCACCTCTCCGGGTCAACCTGTCACCCCCCGGTCTTCCGGTCTTGCTGGTTTCATGCCCGTCTCCTCTGTCAGCGTTTGTGAGGTGACACTGTCCCAAGTCACTCCTGCTCCACCACCATGATGGTCCTGATGGCCCGTGCCTGCTGCCGCTCTCATTCCCGGGGTCACCCGATGCCTCTCTCAGTCACAGTGAGGGGGTCCAATCTGCAGCTCCCACACTGAACACACCACACTATCTCAGCCTCTGCACTCCTTGCACTTCTGCGCCAAAACACTGTAACAGCACGGCCTGCTGTTCACCAGTTCACCCATAAATGTTAGCCCAAAAAATGAACTCAATGACACCTAAGCACCACTTCTTCTCTATGGCCCTGAGTTTAAGCCTCACTTGGATTGGCTTTGTGCCTTTGGTAATGGTTTCCACTGTCTAAAGATGGTGGGATCATAGTAATTGTGTGTCTACCAGATGTGTGCACCAACAGTAAACAAGACAGTAAAAAAGACACTTTAAAATACCATGTGCCAAAAAAAGGCACAAAGTCAATCTGAGTGGCTCTGTGCCTTGTAATTGCTGTGATGGCCAATCACAATGATCAAAAATGTAAACAGTACTATTACTGTTTACATTTACGTGCCCATCTCTTCCTCTCACAGCGGAGGAAAGGGAAGGAAGGGTATTGGTGCAGGTGATCAGAAGAGGAGACAGAGGCTGCAGCAAGAGAGAGAGAGATTTATTAACCACTTAAGGACAGAGCCTCTTTCTAAGATTTGTTGTTTACAAGTTAAAAACAGTTTTTTTTGCTAGAAAATTATTTAGAAACCCCAAACATTATACATTTTTTTCTAACACCCTAGAGAATAAAATGGTGGTCGTTGAAATACTTTCTATCACACTGTATTTGCGCAGCTGTCTTACAAGCGCACTTTTTTGGAAAAAAATACACATTTTTTAAATAAAAAATAAGACAACAGTAAAGTTAGCCCAATTTTGTTTTTATATTGTGAAAGATAATGTTACACCGAGTAAATTGATACCCATATGTCACGCTTCAAAATTGTGCTTGCTTGTAGAATGGCGACAAACTTTCACCCTTAAAAATCTCCATAGGCGACATTTTAAAAATTATACAGGTTGCATGTTTTAAGTTACAGAGGTGGTCTAGGGCTAGAAGTATTACTCTTGCTCCACCAATCGCGGCGATTCCTCACATGTGTGGTTTGAACACCGTTTTCATATGTGGCCGCTACTTACGTATGCGTTCGCTTCTGCGTGAGCGCTCGTCGGGACGGGCCGTGTTTAAAAAAAAAAGATTTTTTTCTTATTTTCTCCCGCTGCTGATAAAAGTGATCTTGCGGTGAACCCGCTGCAGAGACCACTTTTATCTTAAACCGGACCGCTCATTGAAGAAGAGGATACCGGGGTTATGGCAGCTAGCATGGGGGTCCCCATGAGAGTGGGTTGAGGCTCTGTCCGGCCAAACACGAGAGTGGGAGGCCTTAATAGCTGGTGAGTTTGCATTGTAGAAGGGAGTGGAATCACGTCTCGGAGGTGTGGTGGATGCTTTGAATCACAGCTGAGCGGATTGGATACACCCTCACTTTTGGAATCTCTTCACTTCACGATTTAATTGGACTGTTCATCTTGCTTTTTGATTTTTTCATATTTGGATTTTTGAGTCATTCATTCATTTCACATAATTTTTTTTCTCTTCTATCAGTCCGTTTTTTTTTGCTGCTACTAACATACCGGTCTAACACTACTGTCACGGGGTGAATTATATTGAATTTATTGATTTCACAGTTCGATTACATTTGGTTTATTACTACTGTTTTATATACCTTATCTTTTGCATTTCACCTATGTTAGAGTTTCACAGTCTACTAAGGTGTTCTATACGTTATAGTAACAGGGGAGGTCACCTTGCCTGTGCATTCTAAACTTATATTTTGCCTTTAAATTCAGGGCACTTCCAGCTCACTTTTTAGCACCAAGGTGAGCAGGAGTGCCTGTCTCATTCCCACAATTGGGGGGATAGCGCCACTATTCATCTTCATACTTTAGGGGTGAATTCAGTTTACACATATTTGCAATTAAAGTGGCAGCTCCAATAGGGTCGTTATATTCAGTTTAAGCGCAGAGGTGGTAGTGCAGGTTTGGGCAGTGTTTTTTGACCTGTTTACCTACAGTTTACAACAAAAGACTGTTCATTGTCTCTGCAATAGATGCATGAAGTCGGGGTGAATTGGTGGATTGTTTGTTATTAGCGGCAACTACATCGCTACATAGCCATTGGGCAGCTGATCCACCAGTTGAACGTTGTGTTCAGAGCTATCATTAGATAGCTCAACACACAGAGACACTGTATCCAGCCTCCCATTATAACTTGCCCACCTTTCCCAATGCTAGAGTTTATATGAGTGTCACCAGTGCCCTTTTGTGCAAGCTCCATTCCCTTGATTTATGCAAAAGTAGCACAGTTTGTACATTTTTAGGCTTAATGGTGTCTCTTTCCTTACCCTGCTGCTGTAAACACTGGCCTTCGAGTGCCAATATGGTAACAATAGCTAAATTTTCTTATAATACTTAGCTACTTCATAATAGTCATGTATATTGCCATTTTATTTTTCCTATTTAACAGTCTGTGTGTGGTAATGAATGTTTGATGACAAAGACACTTCAGTTTAACCACTTCAGCCCTGGAAGGATTTGCTACTTAATGACCAGGCCATTTTTTGCGATATGGCACTGTGTTGCTTTAACTGACAATTGCACAGTCATGCGACCCTGTACCCAAACAAAATTGACGTCCTTTTTTTCCCCACAAATAGAGCTTTCTTTTGGTGGTATTTGATCACCTCTGCATTTTTTATTTTTTGTGCTATAAAAAAACAAAGAGCGACAATTTTGCTATAATACAAATCCAAAAAAATATAAGAAAACAAATGTATTCATCAGTTTAGGCCGATATGTATTCTTTTACATATTTTTGGTAAAAAAAAAATCGCAATTGACGTATATTGATTTGCGCAAAAGTTATAGCGTCTACAAAATAGGGGATAGATTTATGGCATTTTTATTTATTTATTTATTTTTTTTACTAGTAATGGCGGCGATCTGCGATTTTTAGTGGCACAGATCGGACACTTTTGACACTTTTATGGGACCATTGACATTTATACAGCAATCAGTGCTATAAATAGCCACTGATTACTGTGTAAATGTCACTGGCAGGGAAGGGGTTACACTAGGGGGAGATCAAAAGGGTTAAATGTGTTCTGTACAGCTATGGCGATTTGCGCAGGAGAATGCGACTGGTTGGCAAGCAGTTAATACATGTGAAACTGATTTTTTTTTAGACTGCAACATGCACATTTGGAAATAACAGTAATGACTAATGACAAGAGGTGTTTTTTCTTTCCTAACCCTAGGCGTTTGAGCTTTTTTCCTTCTACCTCTAAATGTGCCTCCATGTCCATACACGCATAGGCGTTTACAGGAGTTTAGAGGCAGGAGCATTTAGAGGCAGAAAAAAACCCGCATCAAAGTTGCGTTCAGTAGAGGAGCTTTTGAGCATAAAAAACACGCCCACACCTAAACATGTATAAACCTACGTTAATGGTAGACATGTTTAGCACTTGAGTGTTATTTCATTTCAGTGGCCAGACTAAATTAATATTCTGGCGAATAACATGAATGAATGCCAAAATGCTCAAGCGCATTTACAAAAATGTGGCTTTAGGCACATTTATTATGCTGACCTTCTCCTGCCAGTAGTAAAGCCATTCAAAAGAGCCCAGTGTGGCCATGAGGCCTAATAACAAAACAACCACACAAACTTGCTCTGCTCTGGATATCATGGCATCTGGATCTGGGTCCAAGTTAGGGCTTGTGTTGACTTGCTTTGGGCTTGTGTTCATGGCATCAGTTTGAAATCAGCTTGAGGCGCTTCTAAAATCATTCAGATTTTATTGACACATGCATTTGACCTGCTTCAAGCAGATTTTGAATTCCCATAGACCTGTATGTTAATTCAGAATCCAATTGATGAACAAAAGCCCATAAGAACATGCAGTAGATATTGATATGTCCATCTCTAGTATTACTACTAGTCTTAACAATAGTAAAGTTTTCAGCTAGCTTTGGGTAAGTAAAATGTAATGTTTTCTCTGTTTTTTGCATTCTTATTTCTTTAGTCATACTGTATGTGTGGATGGAAACGTGACAGCTCAATATACTTTTCTTTTAATGTGCTACAAAAGTTTGCCAAATGACACATATTAAAAAAAGAAAAGATGTTAAAGAGCAGCCATTTCTCAAACTGCCAACCACACCTCCTCCAAAAGTACTTTTTAATAATGCATCAAAAGTTAATATATATCCTTTCAATAGCTTTTTTTAAGATAATAGGTCCTATAGGGCTGTGAATACCATCAATTCATTTTAGTACCATTAGTCATTTTTTAAATTTAGAATGAGATTGTCTTGTATTTTTAATTAAAGTACAAGTAAAAATGTCAATGCTTTAAAATACATTTGACTTTGAAAAAAAGTGTGTTAAAGTTTGAAGCATCTCTAGAAAAACTTTAAAAGAATAAAACATTATATCTTATTTGTGCATATTTGTGTATATACAGTGGACATAAAAAGTCTACACACCCTTGGTAAAATGCCCCAATTAAAAAAAACTTAGACTATATTCAGTTAAAACCAGCTCTGTATAGTCCTGCTCACCACTGTAGCTGCGTGACCTCATGGGCTCACGGGCTCGGCTCCTCCCCTCTGCACGCGTATTGCCCTCTGATTGGTCTTTCTCTGTCTATCTCTAGAACTATCTATTGAGAAAGCCCAATCAAAGGGCGATACGCGTGTAGAGGAGAGGAGTCGAGCCCCTTGAGGTCACGCAGCCACAGTGGTGAGCAGGACTATACAGAGCTGTTTTTTTTAATATCTTGTAAGTGTTTTTTAATTATTTTAGTTTTTTATTTTTACTTCCCTCCACCTAAAAGATTTCAGTTTGTTGATTAACTGAGTTGTACAGTTTATAGGTCACATTAAAAGTGGAAGGAGTTCCGAAACTATTTATCTTTATATAATTTTTTTACATCACAGAAACCTGACATTGTGTGTAGACTTTTTATATCCACTGTATATATACAGTATCTCACAAAAGTGAGTACACCCCTCACATTTTTGTAAATATTTTATTATATCTTTTCATGTGACAACACTGAAGAAATGACACTTTGCTACAATGTAAAGTAGTGAGAGTACAGCTTGTATAAGAGTGTACATTTGCTGTCCCCTCAAAATAACTCAACACACAGCCATTAACGTCTAAACCGATGGCAACAAAAGTGAGTACACCCCTAAGTGAAAATGTCTAAATTGGGACCAATTAGCCATTTTCCCTCCCCGGTGTCATGTGACTCGTTAGTGTTACAAGGTCTCAGGTGTGAATGGGGAGCGGGTGTGTTAAATTTGCTGTTATCGCTCTCACTCTCTCATACTGGTCACTGGAAGTTCAACATGGCACCTCATGGCAAAGAACTCTCTGAGGATCTGAAAAAAAGAATTGTTGCTCTACATAAAGATGGCCTAGGCTATAAGAAGATTGCCAAGACCCTGAAACTGAGCTGCAGCACAGTGGCCAAGACCATACAGCAGTTTAACAGGACAGGTTGCACTCAGAACAAGCCTTACCATAGTCGACCAAAGAAGTTGCGTGCACATGCTCAGCGTCATATCCAGAGGTTGTCGTTGGGAAATAGATGTATGAGTGCTGCCAGCATTGCTGCAGAAGTTGAAGGGGCTGGGGGTAAGCCTGTCAGTGCTCAGACCATATGCCGCACACTGCATC
Organism: Lithobates clamitans; assembly: GCA_037952925.1. Lineage (NCBI taxonomy): Eukaryota > Metazoa > Chordata > Amphibia > Anura > Ranidae > Lithobates > Lithobates clamitans. Next base: position 2,460,168 of record JBBGZY010001258.1, read on the forward strand.
AAATTGGTCTGCATGGCTGTCGTCCCAGAAAAAAGCCTCCTCTAAAGATGATGCACAAGAAAGCCCGCATTCCCGGAGGACAAGCAGACTAAGGACAGGTTACTGGAACCATGTCCTGTGGTCTGATGAGACCAAGATAGATTTATTTGGTTCAGATGGTGTCAAGCGTGTGTGGCGGCAACCAGGTGAGGAGTACAAAGACAAGTGTGTCTTGTCTACAGTCAAGCATGGTGGTGGAAGTGTCATGGTCTGGGGCTGCCTGAGTGCTGCCGGCACTGGGGAGCTACAGTTCATTGAGGGAACCATGAATGTCAACGTACTGTGGCATGCTGAAGCAGAGCATGATCCCCTTCCTTCAGAGACTGGGCAGCAGGGCAGTATTCCAACATGATAACGACCCCAAACACCTCCAAGACGACCATTGCCTTGCTAAAGAAGCTGAGGATAAAGGCGATGGACTGGCCAAGCATGTATGCAGACCTAAACCCTATTGAGCATCTGTGGGGCATCCTCAAATGGAAAGTGGAGAAGTGCAAGGTCTCTAACATCCACCAGCTACGTGATGTTGTTATCATAAACCAGATGTGACCAGAACTGTGTGACTGCGACAGAGTGAACCAGACATACAGTTGCAATAAAAAGTATGTGAACCCTTTTGGAATGATATGGATTTCTGCACAAGTTGGTCATAAAATGTGATCTGATCTTCATCTAAGTCACGACAATAGACAATCACAGTCTGCTTAAACTAATAACACACAAAGAATTAAATGTTACAGTGTTTTTATTGAACACACCATGTAAACATTCACAGTGCAGGTGGAAAAAGTATGTGAACCCCTAGACTAATGAGATCTCCAAGAGCTAATTGGAGTGAGGTGTCAGCCAACTGGAATCCAATCAATGAGATGAGATTGGAGGTGTTGGTTACAGCTGCCCTGCCCTATAAAAAACACACACCAGTTCTGGGTTTGCTTTTCACAAGAAGCATTGCCTGATGTGAATGATGCCTCGCACAAAAGAGCTCTCAGAAGACCTACGATTAAGAATTGTTGACTTGCATATGTCAGGTCACCTTGAGGCTAGGTGACAGATGCACTCTGTAGGAGTCGGAAGTGCACCGCTAGGTAGTGGACCCCTAGGACTGACTTCTGCGGATTGAACTCTGGGAGGTTCAGGAAGCAGGTCTAATGAATCACTAACACAGATCCCACTGGGAGCTAGAGCATAGATTCCCCAGGGCGCAGAGTCTAAGAGCCAGCAGGTGTTCACCAGAGCCCCTAGTGGTGAGGATGAACTGAGCTGCAATCTGGCTCCAAGTTGCGGCCCCCAGGGTCTCACAGCTCACACTCACGGTATACTACAGGAGAAGAGGAAGGAGGCAGAAGGCTGGAACAACAAGGAAAGTAAGGAATAAACCAAATGTCAGGGTAACTAGCAGACAAGGATAAACATAACACGCCAAAGGTCAGGGTCACAAGCAGACAGGGAAATTTGAGAACAGGCCAAAGTCGGTAACTGGAATCAGACGTAGGAAACACAGCAAGTACACATGAAAGCTAACACACAATGGTTGATCATCACAGCTGGCTTGCAGTGCACAGGTTAATATAGGGTTCCCTAATAGGGGCTGGGGTGGAGCCATGCCAGAGGAGAGTTTATAAAAGCAGTCAGGTGAGGGTCAGCTGGTCTCTAGAGAGATCATCACAGCTGGCTTGCAGTGCACAGGTTAATATAGGGTTCCCTAATAGGGGCTGGGGTGGAGCCATGCCAGAGGAGAGTTTATAAAAGCAGTCAGGTGAGGGTCAGCTGGTCTCTAGAGATGAACACATGGAGACAGGTAAGCTGACAGACAAACTCTATTGCATAACCATGACAGCATAAAGCTGGAAAGGGTTATAAAATTATCTCCAAAAGCCTTGCTGTTTATCAGTCCATGGTAAGACAAATTGTCTATAAATGGAGAAAGTTCAGCACTGCTGATACTCTCCCTAGGAGTGGGCATCCTGTAAAGATGACTGCAAGAGCACAGTGCAGACTGCTCAATGAGGTGAAGAAGAATCCTAGAATGTCAGCTAAAGACTTACAAAAGTCTCTGGCATATGCTAACATCCCTGTTAGCGAATCTACGATACGTAAAACACTAAACAAGAATGGATTTCATGGGATGATTCTACGGAGGAAGCCACTGCTGTCCAAAAAAAACATTGCTGTACGTTTATAGTTTGCACAAGAGCACCTGGATGTTCCACAGCAGTACTGGCAAAATATTCTGTGGACAGATGAAACCAAAGTTGAGTTGTTTGGAAGAAACACACAACACTATGTGTGGAGAAAAAGAGGCACAGCACACCAACATCAAAACCTCATCCCAAGTGTGAAGTATGGTGGTGGGGGCATCATGGTTTGGGGCTGCTTTGCTGTGTCAGGGCCTGGACGGATTGCTATCATCGAAGGAAAAATGAATTCCCAAGTTTATCAAGACATTTTGCAGAACTTAAGGCCATCTGTCCACCAGCTGAAGCTCAACAGAAGATGGGTGTTGCAACAGGACAACGACCCAAAGCATAGAAGTAAATCAACAACAGAATGGCTTAAACAGAATAAAATATGCCTTCTGGAGTGGCCCAGTCAGAGTCCTGACCTCAACCCGATTGAGATGCTGTGGCATGACCTCAAGAAAGCGATTCACACCAGACATCCCAAGAATATTGCTGAACTGAAACAGTTCTGTAAAGAGGAATAGTCAAGAATTACTCCTGACCGTTGTGCACTTCTGATCTGCAACTACAGGAAACCTTTGGTTGAAGTTATTGCTGCCAAAGGAGGTTCAACCAGTTATTAAATCCAAGGGTTCACATACTTTTTCCACCTGCACTGTGAATGTTTACATGGTGTGCTCAATAAAAACATGGTAACATTTAATTCTTTGTGTATTATTAGTTTAAGCAGACTGTGATTGTCTATTGTTTTGACTTAGATGAAGATCAGATCACATTTTATGACCAATTTGTGCAGAAATCCATATCATTCCAAAAGGGTTCACATACTTTTTATTGCAACTGTAAATAGGTGAAAGTAAGTTTATTAAGGAAAATGCATATACATGTGAACACACCACCAATACAAACAGAGTGAACAAACCAAACAACCAAACAGTGATAATAAACCAACCAGCATATAAAACAAAAGGAAGTACCAGAATTGTAGTCAAGCCATGCCAGGGTCATAAACAGGAGATCAGTAGATGGAGGGCAAGGAGTAAACAGACAGGGAACAAGATGTAAGGGATCAGGCTGCAGGGCAAAGATCCAGGGATAAAGGAACAAATATAACAGGTTCAGGATGCGGAATACAGGAATCAGGGTTCGGGACCAGGATCGGGATCAGAATAACAGGTAAACAGGCTGCAGGTCAGGGCACAAGGACAATACCAGGGCAAGGCGCATGTGCACTTGCTGGGTATTTATACAATAGCTGCTAACGAGGCCAGGTGAAGCCTGATTGCAGAAGGCAATACCTGCTCCACACTGCCAGGATCCCTCCGCTGGTGGACGCCAGTACTGCGGTCAAAAGATGACATAATACCAGCAGGGAAAAGCTCTTCTGACAGCTCCGACTTGCTAGGAGACACCTGCCGGTGGGCCTCAGTACTGCACACCAAATGATCGATATTACCAGTGGAGAGAACCTTTCCTGACAGTACCCTCCCTCGAAGGAGCGACCTCCGGACGCTCCAACTGGCCGTTGCTGGGGAAAGTCCATGGCGCCAAGCCGGGCAGCAGGCAAAGTCACATCAGATTGGGCAATAAGTACATCAAGCTGGATAGCAGGCACAAGAACCTCAAGCTGAGTAGCAGACACATCGAGCTGGGCGGCAGGCACATTGAACTGGGCAACAGGCACATCAAGCTGGGCAACAGGCACGGGCACATCAAGCAGGGCAGCAGGCACATCAAGCAGGGCAGCAGGCAGGGCACATCAAGCAGGGCAGCAGGCACAGGCATGTTAAGCGGGGCAGCAGGCACATCACGTGGGGCAGCAGGCACAGGCACTTCAAGCTGGGCAGCGGACATGGGCACTTCAAGCTGGGCAGTGGGCATGGGAACTTCAAGCTGGGCAGCAGGCACTTCAAGCTGGGCAGTGGGCACAGGCACATCAAGGTGGGCAGCAGGCATGGGCAGTTCAAGCCAGGCAGTGGGCATGGGCACATCAAGCTGGACAGCAGGCACATCAAGCAGGGCAGCAGGCACATCAAGCGGGGCAGCAGGCACATCAAGCGGGGCAGCAGGCATGGACACTTCAAGCCAGGCAGCGGGCACGGGCACTTCAAGCTGGCCAGCAGGCATGGGCACTTCAAGCTGGCCAGCAGGCATGGGCACTTCAAGCTGGCCAGCAGGTACATCAAGCAGGGCAGCAGGCACAGACACATCAAGCAGGGCAGCAGGCACATCAAGCCAGGCAGCAGGCATGGGCACTTCAAGCTGGGCAGCAGGCACGGGCACTTCAAGCTGGGCAGCAGGCACGGGCACATCAAGCAGGGCAGTAGGCACAGGCACATCAAGCTGGGCAGCAGGCAAAGGCACATCAAGCTGGGCAGCAGGCAAAGGCACATCAAGCTGGGCAGCGGGCAAAGACACAGGCTGGGCAGCAAGCTCTGGGTCATCAGGCTGGGCAGCAAGCTTTGGGTCATCAGGCTGGGCAGCAAGCTTTGGGTCATCAGGCTGGGCAGCAAGCTTTGGGCCATCAGGCTGGGCAGCAGGCAAAGGCATATCAGGCTAGGCAGCAGACAGAGGCACATCAGGCTGGGCAGCAGACAGAGGCCCATCAGGCTGGGCAGCGGACAGAGGCCCATCAGGCTGGGCAGCGGACAGAGGCCCATCAGGCTGGGCAGCGGACAGAGGCCCATCAGGCTGGGCAGCGGACAGAGGCACATCAGGCTGGGCAGCAGACAGTGGCACATCAGGCTGGGCAGCAGACAGTGGCACATCAGGCTGGGCAGCAGATGGTGGCACATCAGGCTGAGCAGCAGATAGTGGCACATCAGGCTGGACGGCAGACAGGAACACATCAGGCTGGACAGCAGACAGGAACACATCAGGCTGGGCAGCTGACAGGAACACATAAGACTGGGCAGCAGACAGGAACACATCAGGCTGGGCAGCAGACAGAGGCTCATCAGGCTGGGCAGCAGACAGAGGCTCATCAGGCTGGGCAGCAGACAGGAACACACCAGGCTGGGCAGCAAACAGTGGCACATCAGGCTGGGCAGCAAACAGAGGCTCATCAGACTGGGCAGCAGACAGGAACACACCAGGCTGGGCAGCAGACAGTGGCACATCAGGCTGGGCAGCAAACAGAGGCTCATCAGGCTGGGCAGCAGACAGAGGCTCATCAGGCTGGGCAGCAGACAGTGGCACATCAGGCTGGGCAGCAGATGGTGGCACATCAGGCTGGGCAGCAGATGGTGGCACATCAGGCTGGGCAGCAGACGGTGGCACATCAGGCTGGGCAGCAGATAGTGGCACATTAGGTTGAACAGCAGACAGGAACACATCAGGCTGGACAGCAGACAGGAACACATCAGGCTGGGCAGCAGACAGAGGCTCATCAGGCTCGGCACCAGACAGGGGCTCATCAGGCTGGGCAGCAGACAGGGGCTCATCAGGCTGGGCAGCAGACAGTGGCACATCAGGCTGGACAGCAGACAGTGGCACATCAGGCTGGGCAGCAGAGGCTCATCAGGCTGGGCAGCAGACAGAGGCTCATTAGGCTGGAATGCTGGCTCTGGCACCTCCGGCTGGAACACTGGCACCTCCGGCTGGAATACTAGCACCTCAGGCTGGAACTTCAGCACCTCAGGCTGGAACTCTGGTACCTCAGGCTGGAACTCTGGCACCTCAGGCTGGAACTCTGGCACTTCAAGCTGTGACGGATTGGTGGGTGTGGAGGCAGCTTGGGTTAACAACAGGATCATTTTGGTTGGTTTAAACTTTTGTTTTTTCTTTGGCTTAGCCACTGGAGCTCTGTAGTTGGGGGTTGCAGCAGACTGGAAAGGCGGATTGGGATATGGCAGAGAAGAGGTAACAGTAGCTGGGGGAAGTTCTTGTGGATTTGTAGGCATCTGAGAAGAGGCAGGTTGGCTGAATGCAGGATAGTACAGGGAGCAGAGACCGGATATGAGTATTTGGTTGGGAGCAGCGTATACTGGGCTGCAACTGAGTTTGGCATGGGGGATGGGGAAACATTCATTTGGGTAGGCTGGTGTTTGATGGCAGAGGTGGTTTGTTTGTCTGGGGTTGATTGCACCATGTCAGACCATGCTGAAAGTATGGGTTGTACAAACTGCAGTTTTAAATCTCCCTGTCTAACAAAAGACTGAGCAGACAAAATGCACTCAACAATCACCTGTGGGGAACAGGCTGAGTAGTGCTCATAAAAATCGCTGGGATCGTCTTCAAAAAGCCAAACTAGGGATGGAACCTGATTCATATTAAAAGGAGGAGTGAAATCATCACGGCCCTCTGGAATACAGGGCAGGGCCAGCTCAGTACATATCTTGATCAAAGGCTGCACCTCCCCAAACAATATATAACCCTGATCGACCAGGTAGTGAGCCAAATGTATAGTTAAAAAACAACTGGTCACTAGACCATCCTTTCAAAGCCTGGCGGCAATAATCACCACTTTCAGATGCCAGCAGAGAAAAATAAATAATCTCATCGGCATTCATGTTTGCAACCAAACTGAATCAAAAATGGTTCCCCTGTGCAGCCACTTCCGGTCAGGGATGGCCCTGGTATTCTGTCATAAACCAGATGTGACCAGAGTGAACCTGACATAAATAGGTGAAAGTAAGTTTATTAAGGAAAATGCATATACATGTGAACACACCACCACTACAAACAGATTGAACAAACCAAACAACCAAACAGTGATAATAAACCAACCAGCATATATAGCAAAAGGGAGTACCAGAATCATAGTCAAGCCAGGCCAGGGTCATAAACAGGAGATCAGTAGATGGAGGGCCAGGAGTAAACAGACAGGGAACAAAATGGAAGGCATCAGGCTGCAGGACAAAGATCCAGGGATACAGGAACAAATATAACAGGTTCAGGAATATAGGAATCAGGGTTCGGGACCAGGATCAGAATAACAGGTAAACAGGCTGCAGGTCAGGGCATAAGGACAATACCAGGGCAAGGTGTGTGTGCACTTGCCGGGTATTTATACAGTAACTGCTAATGGGGTCAGGTGAAGTCGGATTGCAGAAGGTAATACCTGCTCCACACTGCCAGGATCCCTCCACTGGTGGACACCAGTACTGCGGTCAAAAGATGACATAATACCAGCAGGGAAAAGCTCTTCTGACAGCTCCAAACTGCCAGGAGACACCTGCTGGTGGGCCTCAGTACTGTACACCAAATGATCAATATTACCAACGGAGAGAACCTTTCCTGACAGTTGTCATAGAGTAGTGAAAGAGGACTCCAGTGGCAACCTGTGAAGCTCTGGTGAACTCCATGTCCAAGAGGGTTAAGGCAGTGCTGGAAAATAATGGTGGCCACACAAAATATTGACACTTTGGGCCCAATTTGAACAATTTCACTTAGTGGTATACTCACCTTTTGTTGCCAGCGGTTTAGACATTAATGGCTGTGTGTTGAGTTATTTTGAGGGGACAGCAAATTTACACTATTATACAAGCTGTACACTCACTCTTTACATTGTAGCAAAGTGTAATTTCTTTCGTGTTGTCACAAAAGATAAAATAAAATAAATGTGAAGGGTCTACTCTTTTGTGAGATACTTTATATATATATATATAAATATATATATATATGACATTCACCCGAGCTGAGAAATCCAAGTGTAATAAGTCAAAGAGAGTGCCAAATGACAGATCCTTAGGAGTCCAAAGTCTTTATTGTTTAACTGGTTACAACAGGTAGGACAATAGACATCCAACTTGTTTCGGGGGCACACAATCAACTTTATCAAATGGACTCAAAAATATTCCTAAGCAGAATGATCTTCAGGCAGAGGATTTTATAAATAACGTGTGCACAGTAAAAGTGGCCAGGGCCTCGCTTCACAAATACTACTGTTAAACAGCAAAGACTTTAGACTCATGTATTTAGTGCTCTTTTTGACCCATTACACTTGCCTTTCTTTTCTTGGGCATTAGGGATGAGTTTGATGTTCGGGTTAAACATAAGTTTGACTCGAACATCGGGTGTTCGCCTGTTTGTAGAGCGAACATTATGGGGCGTTCGCGGGAAATTCGAGATGAGATCACAGTGCATTGCTATATGATGATTGGCCAAAGCATGCACCTGATGTGCATGCTTTGGCCAATCACAGCGCGCTCTGCTGAGAGAGCCACAATTGGCCAAAGGTAGGGTGCCTTTGGCCAATCATGGCTTAGGGGGACTAAGTCCACGCCCCACACTATATAAGGCTGCTTACACAGAGGCCCTGTGTTGTGTTGTTGGCGTGGACAGAGAGATAGCTTGAGTTAGATTAAGCAGGCAGGTTATTCAGTTAGTGACAGTGTATTTGATATATATACAGTCAGTCTACAGTCTAGTATATATAGAGTATCTCACAAAAGTGATTAGACCCCTCATATATTTGTAAATATTTTATTCTATCTTTTCATGTGACAACACTAAAAAAATTACACTTTGCTACAATGTAAAGTAGTGAATGTACAGCTTGTATAACAGTGTAACACTCAACACACAGCCATTAATGTGTAAACCGCTGGCAACAAAAGTGAGTACACCCCTAAGTATAAATGTCCAAATTGGGCCCAATTAGCCATTTTCCCTCCCCGGTGTCATGTGACTTGTTAGTGTTACAACGTCTCAGGTGGGAATGGGGAGCAGGTGTGTTTTTGGTGTTATTGCTCTCACTCACTGGAAGTTCAACTTGGTACCTCATGGCAAAGAACTCTCTGAGGATCTGAAAAAAAGAATTGTTGCTCTACATAAAGATGGCCTAGGCTATAAGCAGATTGGCAAGACCCTGAAACTGAGCTGCAGCATGGTGGCCAAGACCATACAGCGGTTTAACAGGACAGATTCCACTCAGAACAGGCCTCGCCATGGTCAACCAAAGACGAGCTTAGCATCATATCCAGAGGTTGTATTTGGGAAATAGACGTATGAGTGCTGCCAGCATTCCTGCAGAGGATGAAGAGGTGGGGGGGGCATCAAATTGGTCTGCATGGCTGTCGTTCCAGAAGGAAGCCTCTTCTAAAGATGATGCACAAGAAAGCAGGATATGGATTTCTGGAACCATGTCCTGTGGTCTGATGAGACCAAGATAAACTTATTTAGTTTAAGTGGTGTAAAGTGTGCGTGGCAGCAACCAGGGGAGGAGTACAAAGACAAGTGTGTCTTGTCTACAGTCAAGCACGGTGATGGGAGTGTCATGTCTGGGTCTGCATGAGTGCTACCAGCACTGGGGAGCTACAGCTCATTGAGGGAACCATGAATGCCAACATGTACTGTGACATACTGAAGCAGAGCATGATCCCCCCATTCGGAGACTGGGCTGCAGGGCAGTATTCCAACATGATAATGACCCCAAACACACCTCCAAGACAACCACTGCCTTGCTAAAGAAGCTGAGGGCAAATGTGATAGACTGACCAAGCATGTCTCCAGACCTAAAGCCTATTGAGCATCTGTGGGGCATCCTCAAATGGAAGGTGGAGGAGCACAAGGCCTCTAATATCCACCAGCTCTGTGATGTCGTCATGAAGGAGTAGAAGAGGACTCCAGTGGCAACCTGTGAAGCTCTGGTGAACTCCATACCCAAGGAAAAATAATGGTGGTCGCACAAAATATTGATACTTCGGGCCCAATTTGGACATGTGGTGTGCACTCACTTTTGTTGCCAGTAGTTTAAACATTAATGGATGTGTGTTATTTTGAGGGACAGCAAATTTACACTGTCATAGAATCTGTACAGCTGTAGCAAAGTGTCATTTCTTCAGTGTTGTCACATGAAAAGATATAATAAAACATTTACAAAAATGTGAGGGGTGTACTCACTTTTGTGAGATGCTGTATATATTCTGCATCCAGTGTAGCCTATTTCTACAGTGCATTAGGTGGTGTACTGTTTCTAATATAGTGCATGCGGTGTACACAGTATCTAATACAGTGTGTTCAGTTTCTACTACACTTCTGGTGGTGTACACAGTACATAATACAGTGCAGCCATTGTACAGTTTCTAATACAGTGCAGGCGGTGTACACAGTATCTAATGCAGTGTGTACAGTTTCTACTACATTTCTGGTGGTTTACACAGTACACAATACTGTGCAGTTGTAGTACAGTTTCTAATATAGTGCAGGTGGTGTACACATTATCTAATACAGTGTGTACAGTTTCTACTACTTTTCTGATGGTGAACACAGTGTCTAATACAGTGTGTACAATTTCTACTACACTTCTGGTGGTGTACACAGTACACAATACAGTGCAGCCATAGTACAGTTTCAAATACAGTGCATGCAGTGTACACAGTATCTAATACAATGTGTATAGTTTCTACAACAGTTTTGGTGGTGTATACAATGCAGTGCAGCCATAGTACAGTTTCTAATACAGTACAGGTGGTGTACACAGTATCTAATACAGTGTGTACAGTTTTTACTATACTTCTGGTGGTGTACACAGTATAAAATACAGTGTAGCCATTGTACAGTTTCTAATACACTTCAGGAGGTGTACACAGTATCTAATACAATGTGTACAGTTTCCACTACTTTTCTGGTGGTGTACACAGTATCTAATACAGTGTGTACAGTTTCTAATACACTTCAGCAGGTGGCCGTGGGGCACGCTTGTCCTTTTTTTCTGCTGCTGGCCGTGTTATTGAGCCACAACATGCAGAAGAGTTGGAGGAGTGGATAACAAAGCTGTTGTCATTCTCTTCGTCCTATGTCATCCAGGCTCAGAATAGTTTGCCTTCCAATGCAACTGCCAAAGCAGCCTATTCCACCGACTCCTTGTCTACAGTCACTCCTTCTGTAACCTCACCATCATGCATGGATGAGTCCCCAGAATTATTTGACCACAGTGTCGGGTACATGCTGCTGTAGTGTGCGCAGCGATTTGAATGCTCCGATGTTGGTTCACAGGTTGAGAAAGGGGGTAACATGAGCCTAGAGAGAGGGGTTGCCACAGAAGAACAAAAAACTGGCAGTCATGTTCCCCCAGCTGCAGCATACTGCCAAGTTTTCTCCAGTGATGAGGAGGGAGGGGATGATGAGGTCACAGACTGTACTTGGGTGCCTGAGAGAAGAGAGGAGGAGGCACAACTCCAATGAGGCAGGATGTCCTCTAGGGAGCAGCTTAAGGGAAGCCGCCCTATTGCATCACACTGCAGATCTCCTCAGGTGCAGGGCGCTGCTGACTCCCCGCTGACTTTTAAAAGTTCCTTGATGTGGGCCTTTTTCGACATGTGTGCAGCAGATTGCACCATTGCTGTTTGCAACCTATGTCTGAAGCGGATCAAACCTGGCCAGAACCCTACTATTCTTTTAGTCCTTTCAAAAACCTGCACTGAGAGGAATGAAGGTATAGCAATAGGTGTCCCAAGCACTTGCAGCCAATCTGCTAGCAGTACACCACCAATTGATTTTAGCAGGCAAATTTCCCTACCCCAGTTGCTGAACCATAAAAATAAATTCGGTCCCAGCCACCCACATGCTCAGCGTCTAAATGCTAGCTTGGCCAAATTGCTAGCGCTGTAACTGCTGCTTTTTCAGCTGTTAGACTCTGCCCCCTTGTGAATTTGTGGAATTTGCTGTACCTCAGTGGCAGATTCCAAAACGCCATTTCTTTTCATGGAAGGCCAATCTGGCTCTCTACCGGCATGTGGAATGCAATGTTTTGGCCTCATTGGACAGGGCGGTCAACAGTAAGGTTCATATTACCGCTGACTCATGGTCCAGCAGACATGGACAGGGATGTTACCTTTCCTTCACAGCGCATTGGGTAGCTCTGCTGGCAGCTGGGAAGGATGCAGGACAGGGTTCAATGTTGTTGGAGCTTGTTCCACCACCATGCCTCCAAAATGCTAGTGGTGATTCTGCCACAGCTCTCTCCTCCACCCCCTCCTCTTCTTCTTCCTCTATGGCCTCTTCTGCAGATTTGTCCTCTGAACCAGCGGTGCCCCGTAAGTGTTCAAGGGGCTACGCAAGCAGTCAGGCTAAAACATGCCATGCGGTGCTTGAGTTGGTCTGCCTAGAGGACAGGAGCCACACTGGGGCAGAGATTCTGTCAGCTCTGCAGGGGCAGGCTCAGAGGTGGTTGACGCCATGCCAGCTTCAGCCAGGAATGGTTGCATGTGACAATGGCACTAACCTTCTCTCCGCCCTCCGACAGGGACACTTGACCCATGATCTATGTTTGGCACATGTCCTGAATTTGGTGGTGCAGAGGTTCTTGAGCAGGTACCCAGGCTTACAGGATCTCCTGAGGCAGGCCAGAAAAGGCTGTGGTCATTTCCGCCGGTCATACAATGCCAGTGCTCGGCTGGCTTATATTCAAAGTGAATGCAACTTGCCCACCTCATTTGTGACAGCCCACCAGGTGAAACTCAATGTTGGCATTGCTGCAGCAGCTGCACACACAGCTGAGTACCTGTGCGAGTATGGCACCAGGACAGGGTCAGGGGAGCTTGGCTTCTTTTCGACATGCCAGTGGCTACTGGTCAAGGATGCATGCACTGACCTGTCACAATTTGAGGAGGCCACAAGGATGGTGAGCAGCGATAATGCATGCATCAGTGACACTGTCCCTCTATTCTTCCTGCTGGAGCACAGGCTTTGTGAAAATAATGGACAGGGCACTTGAGGCAGAACAGCGGGAGGAAAAGGAGGACTTCCTTTCCTTTCAAGTCCCCCTTTATCCAGATAGCATTCCTGCAGGCCCGCCAGACACACAGGAAGAAGAGGAGGAGGAGGAGGATTGTGTCAGCATGGATGTAGAGAATAACGCTCAGCAGCAGTTGTCAAGGGATGGTTTTCAGTCCCCATAAACCCAAGGAGTTGTACGTGGCTGGGAGGAGGTAGTTATGGATCATGTGATCATTAGTGACCCAGAGGACTCAGAATCGAATGCATTTGCAAACTTATGCTTCATGGCCTCCCTGATTCTGCAAAGCCTGTGAAAGGACCCTAGGATTTGTGGTATCAAGGAGAGGGATCATTACTGGCTGACAAGCCTTTTTTATCCACGTTACAAGGGTACGGTTGCAAAACTCATCCTGCCTTTGCAGAGGGAGCAGAGGATGAAACATTCTCAGGAGGCCTTGAAGAAAAGTTTGTGCAACGCATTTCCAGACCCTGGGAAGTTACCATTTCCTGGTGCTGGACAACGTGTTGCTGAGGCTTTGTTCAGTCAGAGGAAGAGCGGTGGAGAAGGTGGCCATCTGACCGATGGCTGTAAACAATTTTTTCAGTGCTCAGCGCCAAGGTCTGATTGGTTCAAGAAACCATCGCCAGCCTCTGCATTATATAGTGCAGGGATATCTAGGGGCAAGAGCAGACTCGGAGATCTTTCCAACAGAGCATCCACTGGGTTACTGGGTCTTGAGGATGGACCACTGGCCAGAACTTGCTCAATATGCAATTGAGCTACTGGCCTGTCCTGCATCCATCGTGCTTTCTGAACATGCATTCAGTGCTGCTGAAGGATTTGTAATGGATCACAGAGTGCGCCTGTCCACAGACTCAGTTGATATGCTCACATTCATAAAAATGAATCAGTCTTGGATCAGCAGTTATCAAGCACCTGATGCTGATGTAACTGATTGATTTTGCTATGGATCTGGGATCCCTTGAAGACTGCCTAAGCTGACTATCCAATTCCTCCTCAATCTTGATGATGCTAGCTTCCAATAATATTTTTGGTTTAGGGCACCACCACCACCACCCAAGGCCCTTTTTTTTGCCCCTGGTTTTGATCTAATATTTCACAGCAGGGCCCATTCCTGTGCCCAACAAGAGTATCTGTGAGGGATTACAGTGTTGTGGCACTACCACTACCATCACCCAAGGCCAGATTTTTCTGCCCCTGTTTAACAGGGGCATGTAATTACAATTTTTGATCTAATATTTCACAGCAGGGCCCGTTCCTGTACCCAACAAGAGTATCTGTGAAGGGTTACAGTGTTGTGGCACCATCACCACCCAAGGCCCAAATTTTCTGCCCCTGTTTAACAGTCCAGAGTTAGCGATAGTCAGCGCGGAACATATTCCAGAGTGTAGTATTGGAGGTATTAGTGATAGGTTGACCAAAGCACATAAACCCAAGGTAAGTATAGTAGCAAGTCCTAGTTGCAGTCTCCGAACACCCAATGAGAGGATAATATGCGACCGGTCTAAACTACGTGGCATGTTCACCAATGCCAGGAGCCTGGCAGACAGGATGGGTGAACTAGAGATACGAGGAGGATTTGGATTTTGTGGGCATTTCAGAGACCTGGTTCAATAGCTCTCATGATTAGCTGGCAACCATTCAAGGGTATACCCTTTATCGCAAGGATAGAGAGGGTAAAAAAGGGGGAGGGGTATGCTTATATATCAAGAATCATGTACAAGTGAATGTGAGAGATGACATCACTAAGGGACCTAGGGAGGAGGTGGAATCCTTATAGGTAGAGCTCCAAAGGGATGAAGCTAAGGTGAAAATAATACTGGGAGTATGCTATAGGCCCCCTAACCTGAGGGAGGAAGGGGAGACAGATCTCCTATCACAAATTGGATTAACAGCAAGTATGGGAAGTGTTATCATAATGGGGAAGTTTAATTATCCAGACATAGACTGGGCGGAGGGAACCATGCAGCTCCTAAATATCTTGCAGGACAATTTAATGGGTCAGATGGTAAACTCACCAACTAGAAATAAAGCGTTACTGGATCTACTGATTACCTGATCACGGATGTGGAAATACAGGGCAATTTAGGTAACAACAATTGCAGGTCAATTGGCTTCAGTATAAATCACACAAATATAAAACATAAGGGGAATACAAAGACACTGAGTTTCAAAAGAGCCAACTTCCTTAAACTACGAACCTTGCTAGAAGGCATAAATTGGGATAAAATCTTAGGAACAAAGAACACGGAGGAGAGATGGGTTTGCTTTAAGAGCATTTTAAATAAGGGCATTAGTCAATGCATCCCATTGGGTAATAAATTTAAAAGAGCGAACAAAAGTCCAGGATGGCTTATCTCCAATGTAAAAATGCATATAAAAGCAAAGGAGAAGGCCTTAAAAAAATACAAGGTTGAGGGATCATCATCAGCATTCAGACTTTATAAAGAATGCAACAAGAAATGTAAGGGTGCAATAAGGATGACTAAGATAGAACATGAAAGACACATAGCGGAGGAGAGCAAAAAAATCCCAAGAAATTCTTTAAGTATGTAAACAGTAAAAAAGGGAGGACAGACCATATTGGCCCATAAAGAATGAGGAAGGACATCTGGTTACAAAGGATCTGGAGATGGCAAAGGTATTGAATTTATTCTTCTCCTCAGTCTTCACGAGGGAATCCGTGGGGCTTCAGTAACCAAAACTGCAGTGTTTATCCTCATGACACATGACAGGAAGCACCTGAATGGTTAACAGAGGACAGAATTAAAATTAGACTTGGGAAACTTAACATTAATAAATCCCTGGGACCAGATGGCTTGCACCCGAGGGTACTTAAGGAACTCAGGCAAGTAATTGCCAGGCCATTGTTCCTAAATTTTACTGACAGTCTACTGGCTGGAATGGTACCAGCTGATTGGAGAAAAGCCAATGTAGCACCAATATTTAAAAAGGGCCCAAAATACATCCCTGGGAATTACAGACCAGTTAGCCTAACATCAATAGTATGTAAACTCTTGCAGGGGATGATAAGGGACTATATACAAGATTTTAGTAATGAGAACGGTATCATTGGCAGTAATCAGCATGGATTCATGAAGTATCGTTTTTGCCAAACCAATCTATTAGCCTTCTATGAGGAGGCAAGTTGCCATCTAGATAAAGGAAGGCCCGTAGACGTGGTGTATCTGGATTTTGCAAGAGCATTTGAAACAGTTCTCCATAAACATTTACTGTACAAAATAAGGTCCGTTGGCATGGACCATAGAGTGAGTACATGGATTGAAAACTGGCTACAAGGGCGAGTTCAGAGGGTGGTGGGAGCACTCGGAATGGTTAGGGGTGGGTAGTGAGGTCCCCCAGAGTTCTGTGCTGGGACCAATCCTGTTTAATTTGTTCATAAACGACCTGGAGGATGGGGTAAACAGTTCAATCTCTGTATTTGTGGACAATACTAAGCTAAGAAGAGCAATAACTTCTCTGCAGGATGTGGAAACCTTGCAAAAAGACCTGAACAAATTAATGGGGTGGGCAACTACATGGAAAATGAGGTTCAATGTAGAAAAATGTAAAAATATGCATTTGAGTAGCAAAAATATGAATGCAATCTATACACTGGGGGGAGAACCTCTGGCGGAATCTAGGATGGAAAAAGACCTGGGGGACCTAGTAGATGATAGGCTCAGTAATGGCATGCAATGCCAAGCTGCTGCTAACAAATCAAACAAAATATTGGCATGCATTAAAAAGGGGATTAATTCCAGAGATAAAACAATAATTCTCCTGCTCTACAAGACTCTGGTCCGGCCGCACCTAGAGTATGCTGTCCAGTTCTGGGCACCAGTCCTCAGGAAGGATGTGCTGGAAATGGAGCGAGTACAAAGAAGTGCAACAAAGCTAATAAAGGGTCTGGAGGATATTAGTTATGAGGAAAGGTTGGGAGCACTGAACTTATTCTCTCTGGAGAAGAGACGCTTGAGAGGGGATATGATTTCAATTTACAAATACCGTACTGGTGACCCCACAATATGGATAAAACTTTTTTTGCGGGAGGGAGTTTAACAAGACTCGTGGCCACTCATTAAAATTAGAAGAAAAAAGGTTTAACCTTAACCACTTGACCACTGGGCACTTAAACCCCCTTAATAACCAGACCAATTTTCAGCTTTCGGTGCTCTCACAATTTGAATGACAATTACTCAGTCAGGCAACACTGTACCTATATGAAATTTGTGTCCTTTTTTTTGGTATTTAATCACCGCTGGGTTCTTTATTTTTTGCGCTATAAAAGAAAAAAGACCGAAAATTCTGTAAAAAAATGCATTTTTCTGTTATAAAATTTTGCAAAATTAGTAATTTTTCTTCATATATTTTGGCCAAAATTTATACCGCTACATATCGTTAGCAAACATAACCCAAATCGGTGTATATTATTTGTTCCTTGTGAAAGTTATACAGTCCAAAAGCTATGGTGCCAATATCTGAAAATTGATCACACCTGAAGTACTGACAGCCTATCTAATTTCTTGAGAAATTACATGCCAGAAAAGTACAAATACCCCCCAAATTACTCCTTTTTGGAAAGAAGACATTCCAAGGTATTTAGAAAGATGCATGATGAGTTTTTTGAATTTTTTTTTTCACAAAAATACAAAAAGTATTGCACAGTATTGCAGGGTATTGCAGAGTATTGCAGAGTATTGCGGCGTATTGCAGAGTATTGCGGGATATTGCAGAGTATTGCAAGGTATTGCAGAGTATTGCGGGGTAGGAATTGTGGGGTATTGCAGAGTATTGCGGGGTATTGCAGAGTATTGCAGAGTATTGTGGGGTATTGCAGAGTATTGCAGGGTATTGCAGAGTATTGCAGGGTATTGCAGAGTATTACGGGGTATTGCAGAGTATTGCAGAGTATTGCAGAGTATTGCAGAGTATTGCGGGGTATTGCAGAGTATTGCAGAGTATTGCGGGGTATTGCAGAGTATTGCGGGGTATTGCAGAGTATTGCAGAGTATTGTGGGGTATTGCAGAGTATTGCATAGTATTGCAGGGTATTGTGGGGTATTGCAGAGTATTGCGGGGTATTGCAGAGTATTGCAGGGTATTGCAGAGTATTGCAGGGCATTGCAGAGTAGTGCAGGGTATTGCTGAGCATGGAGGGATGGATGGATCCATGGATGTGACTGCACATATCACAGAGCAGTGCTGTGGGCACTTCAGATCCAGCCCACAGCGCTGCTGCCATCCAATCCCTCCCCCTCTGTACTGATCGGTACAGAGAGGGGAAAGAGGAACTGGCGTCATGACATGACGCCGGCTTGTTTACATGTGATCTCTCCGTCATTTGACGGAGCGATCACATGGTAAACGGCCGCGATCAGCGGCCGTTTACCGTGATCCGTGATGCGCCGGGTCCTCTGGACCCAGCGGTCATGAATGTTCCCGTGTGCGCACCCCAGGGGGCGCGCGGGAGCTGTTTTCCGGGATCACGTCATAGTACGTGCTCCCAGAGTTATTCAACCGCCCTGCAGACGTCATTTGGCTATGGGCCGGTTGGTAACTGGTTAAACTAAGTAGAGGGTTCTTGAGGGTACTGTAAGAGCGGCAAGAATGTGGAATTCCATTCCACAGGCGGTGGTCTCAGCGGGGAGCATCGATAGTTTCAAGAAACTATTAGATAAACACCTGAATGACCATAACATACAGGGATATACAAGGTAATACTGACATATAATCACACACATAGGTTGAACTTGATGGACTTGTGTCTTTTTTCGACCTTACCTACTATGTAACTACTATGTAACTATGTAAATACAATTTTTGATATAATATTTCAATGCAGGGCCCCGTTCCTGTGCCCAACATGAGTATCTTTGAGGGGTTACAGTGTTGTGGCACCACCACCACCACCCAAGGCCCAATTTTTCTGCCCCTGTTTAACAAGGGCATGTAATTACAGTCTTTGATATAATATTTTAATGCAGGGCCCGTTTCTGCGCCCAACAAGAGTAACTGTGAGGGGTTACAGTGTTCTGGCGCCACCAAAACCTAAGGCCCAATTTTTCTGCCCCTGTTTAACAGGGCCATGTAATTACAATTCTTGATATAACATTTCACAGCAGGGCCCGTTCCTGCGCCCAACAAGAGTAACTGTGAGGGCTTACAGTGTTCTGGTACCACCAACACCTAAAGCCCAGTTTTCTTCAGAGTATATAGGGCAGGCCATATAGTATATATACTGCTGTTCAGAGTATATAGTGGCTTGGGGAACCCCCATGCCATTTTTTAAATCATTTTGGTGCAGGGTTCCCCTTAATATCCATACCAGACCTGAAGGGCCTGGTATGGATTTTGAGGGGAACTTCCTCGCCAGGTTTTTTTTGGTATTCTTCCTATTTTTATCTATACTGCCGGGATCCGCAATACATTACATCCACAAGCAGTTTTAAATGACATTTTTTCCTTTAGAAATGTCATTTTGCTGTCGCACTGTTATAAACATGGGAAAGATGCGCTACTTTACAGGCATACTAAGGACACCCCCAGGCACAATATTTAAAGGAATATTTCATTTTTATTGTTTCACTTTAAGCATTATTAAAATCACTGCTCCTGAAAAAACTGCAGTTTTTAAAACTTCTTTTACATTGATAAATGTCCCCTGGGGCAGGAGCCGGGTCCCCCCCAAACACTTTTTATGGCAATAACTTGCATATAAGCCTTTAAAATTAGCATTTTTGATTTTTCACGTTCGCATCCCATAGACTTTAATAGTGTTTGCGTGTTTACACAAATTTTTGCCTGTTCGCATGTTCTGCTGTGAACTGAACCGGGGGGGGGGGGGGGTGTTCAGCTCATCCCTAGTGGGCATGCTATATAACGCATGCAGCAGGAAAAAAAACAATAACAATAACATATGAATGCTTATTCATTCGGTCCCGGCTGCAGATGCCTGGACCAGCAGCTAGCTCAGCCTCTCAGCTGCTGGAAGATAGAGCTAGCCGCTCCCTCTCCTCCGCAGCCCAACGCTCCAGTGAATGCTGGAGGGGCATAACAAGGAGCGGTGACTGATAGTCACCAGCTTTCTGCTCAGAGTGGAGGGGAGAGCTGAGCGATCAGCGATGTTTGATTGCTCATTTCTTAGTGCAGAAGTGGTGGGGGCACAGCTGCAGCATTGGATTGATGCTCTATCAATATAGGTGAGTATAAGGTTTTTTTTTTTTTTTTGTTAACCCCATACTTCTCTTTTGCATACTCTATACGTTTCATATTAATGATTAATTCATGAATTATAAGACAGTGTGGTAGTGAAGAAAAAACTTGTTTTGCTACTGTTTTGCAATCAGTATGAAGTTAGTAGATTTAGCTTAAAGTGTTCTCCTTTCAGTAGATTTTACATCTATCGTGTCTGCATCTTCCATCTTTTGTCTTGCCAAAATACTTAAAAAAAAAGACTTTTTGGTGTAATTCAGCCATTTTGGGTTGCTGCTGCTGTATGTAAGCTAAGGGAAATATAAAAGTACTCCAGTATATGTGCTGCCCATATACTAGAGTGCTTTTACTGATGTAGATAGGTTTTACATGAATACCACAGAAAAACATCATGTCTACTGCCAATACAAAGACTCTGTATGCATAATGTGTAAATTAGAATGCAAAATGTAATTTTTTTTAAATAATAGACATGATGGGCAAAATGCTATATAACAGGTCACAACATCTACAGTATATCAGTATGATATAGTTGAATTACCATGAATTACCTTATAATGTCATTATAAAATGGTTATCAATTTCTTCTGGAGCAGCCAAAAATAAAAGACATGAATTACGGCATATATCATGTTATGCAGAGAAAATGTCAAACCCTGTGACCATTTAGGAACCTGTTTCAATTAATGAAAAATATATTTTGAAATTAGATATTGATTTTACTAATATTTTACTGATTTTTCTATGGCATGGTCATATGTCATGACTTGATTATTTGAGTATTAAAATAAGATCAAAACTGAGACCATGCAGTCATACAAGGAGATACCTTTACCATCACATGATAAACAGTGCTCGTCAAAAGAATGTTCCCATTCACAATGCATAACAGACTACTTTGGGTCACTACTCACTAACATTGAATTAAATATTGATTGGCTTAAGTAGATTTTTTGACTGATGATCAGTGGAGTACAGAGGAAAATTGATTTTTGTGGTTCAAAGTGAATGGCTCACTCTTACCATATTCAGGAAAAGGTGGAGCCTTACTCTTGCATTGATGCTTATGGATATTATTATTTCAAATTCATAGCATCTTCTTTATGCTTTCTTTATTTAACTATATCTATTCACTATGACAATAATTTTTATGATTAAATAAAGTTGGATGAATATAGCGAATTATCCAGTCATGATAAAAACTGTCAAAGTTAAGCGGTAGGTGGCAGTTCTGAGACTCTAGGGTTTTAAAACCTCCTTTTTCTAAGGCCTGTCTTGTTCACATGGGATTTAGTTTGATTAAAAATAAAAGAGTGCACAGCAACATTTGCAAATCTTTAAAAAGGAATTCCAGGGATTTCATTTTTTACATAGGGTTGTTGGTCCAGCTTGGACCAGCATAACTATGTAAACAATTGTTTTATCATAATGAGAAACAAGAAAGGAGAGAACGGGACTTTAAATGAGGCCTGTGACTGGTTTAATAATAATACCTTATTTGTATGAATCATTTTATTTATGTGTTACAATCAAGTTTATTTATGTGTTACAATCAAGTTAATAATGTCAATGATCTTATTTTTTAAAAACATAATTCATTATAAATAACGATTCAATCATGCATAGAGACAATTAATATACAGAATTTAAATTACAAGACTCAAGACAATGATTAACAATACAAATTCATAAATCACGTATCCATGAGTCATAGGTAAATGTGTACAAAATGCACTTTTTGAGCCGAACTTGTCTTGGCATCCTTCAATGTAAACTGTTCGCGTTTCATGGCTCACGGCCATTAGTCACGAGCATGATGCAGAAAAGACACTCTAGAATAAATGAACAACATATCTATAAATGCACAGTACCCCTTAAAGAGAGAAAGAAATCTCTCAAGGAGGATTTAGAACTTACAAAACAGGTCCAAAACAACACCAGGCCTGTATCTGAGGGAGGGTGGGGGCCAAAGATAAAATGTCTGACCGGGGGCTGAGGCAAGGAATCCCATCCAGACCAAAAAAAGCAGCCAAGGAAAGGCCAAATAAAAAAAAAATATCAAATTCTAATTTTTCAGGTCAAATTATTTTCTTGAACTGTTTTATCATGGTTACGTGATAGTTTGTTTTTGGGGTTGTATTCGAAATGTGCAAAGAGAGATCACACAAACATTTGTAGGTATAACAATTAATTAAGTAATGACAGATACAGATAACAAATGTATTAATATTAGGAAATATAACAAGAATAATTAACTAAAGATGCTGTTTCACCACAGAGTCCCACCTGCTTGGCACGATGATCAGACCAGACGCATGCATAATGCAGCTCCGGAGATGAAACTGAATATTCTAAATTTTAGCTGTGTTATATACAGGTCTTGTATGTAAGGAAATGACCAACCCCTTGCAAGCAACATTACCTTTTAAGGGCTTGGTCAGTTTGTACTAATATTCCTTTGGTATGAAGTCAAATGAGGTAACCAGGCTTTGTAGGTTTTATTAGATATTGTGAGACAACTTTAATAAAAAAATATCAAATTTCCCTATTAACAACATACTTGTGGGATGCCTCTAGAAATTGGAAATTACTGCAGTAGGCACAGCTACTTCAGTGATGTCCACTAGTTTCCTGTGCCAAGTCGCTTCCCTACTGCAATGTGAACACAGAAGACTGGCAACTCGGCACGGGCACCATTCAGAGATTGCTTTGATTTTCTCAGTGATTGCAAAGCATTCTCTGATTAGATGAGATTCAGAGAGTGCTTTTTATTTATTGAGAAAATACTAAGAATTCTTTGAACTGTACCTGGGCTGAGTGGCTGACCTACTATGTTTACAATACAGAAGGCAACCGCTCCACACGGGAACCAGAAACTAGTGGAGGTCACTAGCTTACCAGTGCCTGCTATAGTGATTTTCAGCTTCTAGAGAGATCCCACAGGTACAGAATATACAGATACGGTCCAAGTTAGACAAATTAAACTAGGTTTTAGGCAGCTCTGTAAAAGACTTTTAAGCAATCTTCAGCTTTATTTTAGAGATGTTAAAAACAGATCTAATGCATGGTAATGCGTGTTACATGTGTTGGTATTGTGCGGTATCCCATGGCATCACAATGAACCTCTGTTGCAGTGCATCACAACATGTGATAATGCATTACAGCACACTGTGGGGCACTAAATGAAATGCTGCAGGAGTGATTGTTTGTCTGTGGTGGTACACTAGGCAACTTGGTCAAATGAATAGGCTGCTTTAAATCAACGTGTGATAATAATGCGCATGCATTAAATGCACTGCAGTGGACCTCTCTAGTGTGAATGGGTCATTAATGGGAATACAGACTAGACTGTCACTTTAAACAAGCCACTAGCAGTCTTCAATAGTCTTCAGCCTTTATTTGGAAGTAACACTTTATTCAGTTTGATTATACTGTTGCGAATGTAAGAATATCAAGAAAAGTTCCTAAGTATGACATAAAATGTAGATGTGCCTCTCAGTTATATACTTTATCAAAGTGCATGTATGTGTTGACAGTTTGTGTCAGTTTTTGTGTTCATATTGCAGTATAACTGATCTAATTTTTTCTGTGCATAAGGCTACATGATTGGTCCTGAAACCAAGGTTATCCCTTTCACCACCAAGGGAACATTCTCCTGATGCAACAAAATGCTGAAAAGTACTTTCTACTATAATGACCTTCACATATTTAACAGCATTAAACTTAATGTCACCATTCTCTATTTTTCTAAAGGAATCATGAGCCAAAGTAACCATTTTCAACCAAGCTTCCTAGAACCCTAGGTTTCTTTTGGAGTTTGCTAGGGGTACTTTGAGCTATGGCTGATTGACCTTCCATTTGGTGGTGCCTGCATAGTTCTAGATCCAGTGCCATTTGGCGTACTCCAAAGCACCTTGTCCCCATGTTGATGGGGACAAGGGCCTCATCCCCACAACCCTTGCCCAGTGGTTGTGGGGGTATGCGGGCGGGGGCTTATCGAAATCTGGAAGCCCCTTTAACAAGGGGACCCCCAGATCCCGGCCTACCTCATGTGATTTTGTAACAGGGTACATTGTACCCCACCATTTCGCAAAAAAAGTGTCAAAAATGGTAAAAAAAACAAGAGACAGCTTGGGACAAGTCCTTTATTAAAAAATGTAAAAATAAAAATGTCCCGAGTTGTAAATTCATGCTGCCCGATGGACCGAAAAAAAAAAAAAAGCCGCAACACCTCCGCCTCCATGGGAGGCTGCCACCGACTGACGCTTCCCATTGGTGACAGCTGTTATATAGCCGAGGGCGGGGCCACCCAGTGACATAAACGGGTGATTCCGCCCCCCTCTGATGCCACGGGGAAGCCAGGTGGAGTAAGAGGGGGTGGGGTAACCCGTTTTACATCACCGGCTGACCCCATCCCCTCTGACACCATGGGGAAGCCATGGGGAAGCTCCCATGGCATCAGTGGGGGCGGCATCACCCGTTTACATCACAGGGTGGCCCCGCCCTCAGCTATATAACAACTGTCACCAATGGGTCAGCGGGAGCCTCCCATGAGGTGTTGCATTTTTTTTTCTTTTTTCGGTTCATCAGCGGCATGATAGAAGAAGATGAATGGACATCGCGGGACATTTTTATTATATTTTAATAAAGGACTTGTCCCAAGCTGTCTTTTGTCTTTTTTTACAATTTTTGACAGTTTTTTTGTGAAATGGTAGAGGTACAATGTTCCCCATTACCAATTCACACAGGGGGAAGTCTGGGATCAAGGGGTCCCCTTGTTATTTTTTTTTAAATTTGGCACAGGGTTCCCCTTAATTTCCATATCAGACCTGAAGGGCCTGGTATGGATTTTGGGGGGACCCCCACTCAATTTATTTTAACATTTTTGGTTCGGGATTCCCCTTAATATTCATACCAGACCCAAAGGTAATGGCGACTCCATGCCATTTTTTAAAATGAGTTTTATCTATATTGCCGAGACCCGACAATTCATTACAGCCACAATCAGTTTAAATGACTTTTTTCCTTTAGAAATGTCATTTTGCTGCCGTACTGTTCTAAACACGGGAAAACTGCGCCACTTTACAGGCATACTAAGGACACCCCCCAGGCATGATATTTAAAGGAATATTTCATTTCCACATTAAGCCTCATTAAAATCACTGCTCCCAAAAAAATGGCTGTTTTTAAAACTTTTTTGCATTGATACTAGGGGTGCGCATCTTCACTGGCCTCGCGATTCGATTGGATTACGATTATCAGGTCCACGATTCATGATGCATCACGATTACTGTGCGCGGTTTTCATCCAAAAAATTTAAGTAGTCAGAAGAACTCCATTTTTTTAATTTTATCTGTTCTTTAAAAAAGACAACACTCCCTGCATGTAGCAAAGTGTAAACACAGCAGACAACTTAAAGAGGAGCTCCAGACTGCCCCCAAATGACTACAGCAGATGGTCAGAGACTGCAGACATGATACAGGAGATGGTCCGAGACTGCAGACCTGCTGGACGTGGTAAGGGAGGTGCCAGACTGTCCTATCCTGCCCTAATACCCCGCCGCCCTCACCACTAACCTGTCCCATATAATACTATTACCATAGCGCTCCCCTGCCCAGTGTCACCACGGACCAATTCTCATCCTTCTCGACCAG
The DNA here is from genome assembly GCA_037952925.1 of Lithobates clamitans. Lineage (NCBI taxonomy): Eukaryota > Metazoa > Chordata > Amphibia > Anura > Ranidae > Lithobates > Lithobates clamitans. The sequence goes on from JBBGZY010001258.1 coordinate 2,485,943, forward strand.
CATCCACACAGTCCTCTGCTCTTCCTCCACTTCTACACAGTGAACATGCAGATAGGGCAATAAAACAAAAAATTGTGTGCAGTGCTTTGTGGTGATAATAAATGCACAAAAAAGTCTTATTAAGTAGTGAATAAATATAGCCCTGAAATATATAATCTGTGATCTGATTAAAAGAAATCTTTTGTGTATTCAAAGTCATTCCAGTGCTGAGTGTTCTCTGCTGTGTCATTCCTGATTTCTGGAGAATGATTTGAACACAGCAGAGAACACTCAGCACTGGAATTACTTTGAATACACAAAAGATTTCTTTTTTGTCTTTTTATGACTTTTATGACTTTTTATGACTTGCATATAAGCCTTTAAAATTGGCACTTTTTATTTTTCATGTTCGTGCCCCATAGACTTTAACGGTATTCGTGTATTCTTGCCAAATTTTTTGGCATGTTTGGATGTCCTGGTGCGAACTGAACCAGGGGGTGTTCGTCTCATCCTTAGTATACAGTGAATAGGTTTTATTTAACCATGTCACTTTAAGCCCCTTCCATTGTTAGAACAAAATAGCCACATGCACGGTCTCATTGTTCCTCTCTGGGTGCCCTGGTGCATTGTCTTTCAGAAATAGGTAATTTCAAGTGGTTATATCAATAACTGATTCAAAATGAAAATTGTATAGTTACACATTTACAAAGCAGTAAATCGTAGGTTCACCAGACAATTTCTCACCATATGTGGTTAATAGGGATGAGCGAATGGCTCAGCATAAGTTCGGGCCGAACTTTGGTTGTTCGGACGTTCGGCCAACACCTAACAATATGCGGTGTTCTGGGCAAATTCAAAAGCCGCTGAAACGCTGTTAAAGTCTATGGGTCACTAACATGAAAAATCAAAAGTGTTCATTTTAAAGGCTTACATGCAAGTTATTGTCAAAAAAAGTGTTTGGGGATCCGGGTCCTGCCCCAGGGGACATGTATCAATGCAAAAAAAAGTTTTAAAAACAGCCGTTTTTTCCAGAGCAGTGATTTTTATAATGCTTAAAGTGAAACAATAAAAATGAAATATTCCTTTAAATATCATGCCTGGGGGTGTCTATAGTATGCCTGTAAAGTGGCGCAGTTTTCCCATGTTTAGAACAGTACCACAGCAAAATGACATTTCTAAATGGAAAAAAGTCATTTAAAACTGTTTGTGGCTGTAATGAGTTGTCGGGTCTCGGCAGTATAGATAAAACTCATTGAAAAAAATGGCATGGGTCCCCCCCCCCCAGTCCATTACCAGGCCCTTTGGGTATGGTATGAATATTAAGGGGAACCCGACTATTCATTACAGCCGCGATCAATTTTAAATTACTTTTTTCCTTTAGAAATTTAATTGCTGTGGTACTGTTCTAAACATGGGAAAACTCTGCCACTTTACAGGCATACTATAGACACCTCCCAGGCACGATAACATATAAGAACCATAGATGGATAGAAAACCAAATAATACCCTTAATATGAAGTGGAAAGCATAGTCCAGGGATGCGCATAGTGTCATCAAGGTGCAAGGAGCAGACTGAGTATGTACTCCATAGGGGTGTGGAATATATATTCTACACCCCTATGGAGCACATGCTCATTCTGCTCCTTGCACCTTGATGACACTATGCACATCTCTGGACTGTGCTTTCCACTTCAAACTAAGGGTAATATTTGGTTTTCTATCCATCTATGGTTCTTATGTGTTATCTTTGATCTTATCATCCATTCTATGGTGGGGCACTTACCTGTATTCACTTTACACTCAAGATCTGTTCTTTGTCTTTCTTCCCCTTGGTAATGGTATTCATATCTTCCCCAATTATCTAGTGTGTAGTCACTTTGCTGATATACTTTATTTACAATTTTTTCACAGAAGCCCTATGGGCCTTTACTCAGCACAGATATTTATTGGGGATGCAATCACTATTGATGCTCGCTTCTTGTTTTCTGTGCACCGCTGTGTTGCCGCAGTTATCGCCACCTCAGCTTCTGGGGATGACGTTCCCATAGTGCCTCCAGCTACTAATACTACCCATGTTGTTGAATAATGTAGCTTACATATAGTTAAGAGTGCTGGGATTAAAATGTGGTTCCCTGTTATCTTGGTTACTATACTAATTGGCATTTATATTTCATTACAGACATGCCTATATTGCATTTGCTCCTGATAAGTGGAAGTTATCCACAAACGTGCGTAGAGCTTACCATCAATGTATTGTCACAGCTACTATGTGTCTACTATGAGACTACCTTGAAGAATTTTGAATCAATTTTATAATATCATGTGTGTAATCAATGATGTCTATATGCAAGTTTGGGCTACATTTAATATATTTTTAATATATACCATGTACTTTGTAGGAACACTTATGTGTGTGTTATATATGTATTTATTTTATGTTATATATCGTATATATGTATTTATTCATGGGCACCATTAAATAATACATATTAATTGATTCATTTGGTTCTGGTGGTGTGCTTCACACAAAGTCCCAACATTCCCCCATTCCCCTTCCCCCCTCTTTCTGCTATATGATTTAGGGATGGAGACACACAAACTCTACTAGCAGTCGTTGTCTCATATAAAATCCCAACGTTTTTATTTAATACATTTTATTTGGGTACAACGTCGCATGACCGCACAATTTTCAGGTAAATTAATGCAGTGACGTATCGCAAAAAAATGGCCTGGTCATTAAGGGGGTAAAAACTTCCAGGGCTGAAGTGGTTAGACCCCTTTCACACTGAGGTGCTTTAATGGCAATCTCACTGCCCTGCCCTACCATCCCTCTCACTGACTGCCCTGCCATACAGGGCTCACCGACTGCCCTGCCCTGCATACAGGGCTCACTGACTGCCCTGCCATACAGGGCTCACTGACTGCCCTCCCATACCGCCCACTGACTGCCCTCCCATACCGCTCACTGACTGCCCTGCCATACAGGGCTCACTGACTGCCTTGCCATACCGCTCACTGACTGCCCTGCCCTACCATCCCTCTCACTGCCCTGCCCTGCCCTACCATCCCTCTCACTGCCCTGCCCTACCATCCCTCTCACTGCCCTGCCCAACCATTCCTCTCACTGACTGCCCTGCCATACAGGGCTCACTGACTGCCCTGCCCTGCCATACAGGGCTCACTGACTGCCCTGCCATACCGCTCACTGACTGCCCTGCCTTGCCATACCACTCACCGACTGCCCTGCCTTGCCATACTGCTCACCGACTGCCCTGCCTTGCCATACCGCTCACTGACTGCCCTGCCCTGCCATACCATACTGCTTACTGACTGCCCTACCCTGCCCTACCATCCCTCTCACTGACTGCCCTGCCCTACCCTACCATCCCTCTCACTGCCCTGCCCTGCCCTACCATCCCTCTCACTGCCCTGCCCTATCATCACTCTCACTGCCCTGCCCTACCATGCCCTACCATCCCTCTCACTGCCCTGCCCTGCCCTACCATCCCTCTCATTGCCCTGCCCTACCATCCCTCTCACTGCCCTGCCCTACCATCCCTCTCACTGACTGCCCTGCCATACAGGGCTCACTGACTGCCCTGCCCTGCCATACAGGGCTCACTGACTGCCCTGCCATACAGGGCTCACTGACTGCCCTCCCATATCGCTCACTGACTGCCCTCCCATACCGCTCACTGACTGCCCTGCCATACAGGGCTCACTGACTGCCTTGCCATACCGCTCACTGACTGCCCTGCCCTACCATCCCTCTCACTGCCCTGCTCTGCCCTACCATTCCTCTCACTGCCCTGCTTTGCTCTACCATCCCTCTCACTGCCCTGCCCTGCCCTACCATCCCTCTCATTGCCCTGCCCTGCCCTACCATCCCTCTCATTGCCCTGCCCTACCATCCCTCTCACTGACTGCCCTGCCATACAGGGCTCACTGACTGCCCTGCCCTGCCATACAGGGCTCATGGACTGCCCTGCCATACCGCTCACTGACTGCCCTCCCATACCGCTCACTGACTGCCCTGCCTCGCCATACCGCTCACTGACTGTCCTGACATACTGCTCACGGACTGCCTTGCCCTACCATAGTGCTCACTCACTACTCTGACATACTGCTCACTGACTGTCCTGTCCTGCCATGCCATACCGCTCAATGACTATTCTGACATACTGCTCAATGACTATTCTGACATACTGCTCAATGACTATTCTGACATACTGCTCACTGACTGTACTGCCCTTCCATGTCATACCGCTCACTGACTGCTCTGAGGGAAGGGCCCCCGAAACTGATGGAAAGGGCCCTGGGATGGGGGTCAGGAGGGGCCCTTCATGGTTTCTTGCACCAGGGCCCGGAAGGTTCAAGTTACGCCTCTGCATCAGACTTACTCGCTGGATCACCAGGTGAAAATAGAAGAAACAAAGCCTAAGGCTTCATGTACACTAGCAGCTCCTAAACTTGAGTTTAGGAGCTTTTGGCGTTTTTTCTACCAAAGTTCCTAACTTTCAACTCCATATAAGCCTATGGGGTTTATTTACTAAAAGCAAATCCACTTTGCACTACAAGTGCACTGCAAGTACATGTGGAAGTGCAGTCGCTGTAGATCAGAGGGGGACATTCAAGGAAAAAGAAAACAGCATTTTTGCTTGCACAAGATTGGATGATAAAATCAGCAGAGCTTCCCCTGATTTCAGATCTTCACCTCAGATCTACAGCGACTGCACTTCCAAGTGCACTTGCAGTACAAAGTGGTTTTGCCTTTAGTAAATCAACCCCTATATGTCCACGTACACATACTGCAAGCTTTTAGCGGCATATAGGAGCTGCCGTGTTTAGGTGAGCTTCAACCTCCCTCAACCCCTCTCTCTTGAACACAGAAGAATCACATTCAGGATAGGAACGTTTTGAGTGACGGCCATGGGAAAAACTGCAAAAACTGCGGTAAAACAACGGCAAAAATACGCCACAATTTTGCATTTTCCCATGCCCGCTGTAATTTTAGGCCAAGTGTACATGAAGCCTAAAAAATAAAACTAATACAGCAATCACATTTTAAAATTACTGCAATATAATAAATGTTTTAAGTTTAATACTGCTTTAAAATAGAACTACAGGCAAAATAATAAAAAATTAAAAATAAAATGACACACATGCTGCAGTCTTTCAGTAGTGCTAACAAAGCAGTTTTTGTTTTTCTTAGCACCCTCTGTAACATAACTTTTATTACCTGATAATTCTGCTATTGGAGCCTCTGAGTTTCCTTTAACCACTTAAAGTGGAGGGCCGCTGAAAAAAAAATATTAAAAGCCAGCAGCTACAAATACTGCAGCTGCTGACTTTTAATATATGGACACTCACCTGTACAGGGAGCCCGCAATGTCGTAAGCCAAAGCCGATCCGTCCTTCGGCTCTCGGCGGCTGCCGCCGCCATCCTCGATAAGGGAATAAGGAAGTGAAGCCGTGGGGCTTCACTTCCTGGTTACCTACTGCGCATGCGCGAGTCGCGCTGTGCGTCATCTCAGGTCCCTGCTGTGTTCTGTGTCTTACAGAATACAGCAGGGGAGGATGAGGTAGGCGCCCGAAGTGGCATAGGTCACCGCAAGCGCCGCGGTGAGCTATGCCAGGAAGTGGGAGCAAATACCTGTATTAGACAGGTATCTGCTCCCTCCTCCCCCCGAAAGGTGCCAAATGTGACACCGGAGGGGGGAATCCAAAAAGTGGAAGTTCCATTTTTGGGTGGAACTCCACTTTAAGGACTGAGCCTCTTTATGAGATTTGTTGTTTTTTGCTAGAAAATTATTTAGAACCCCCAAACATATACATTTCTTTTTTCTAACACCCTAGAGAATAAAATGGCTGTCATTGCAATACTTTCTGTCACACCGTATTTGCGCAGCGGTCTTACAAGCGCACTTTCTTTTGAAAAAATACACTTTTTTTAATTAAAAAATAAGACAGCAGTAAAGTTATCCCAATTTTTTTAATATCATGAAAGATAATGGTACGCCAAGTAAATTGATACCCAACTTGTCACGCTTAAAAATTGCGCCCGCTCGTGGAATGGCGACAAACTTTTACCCTTAAAAATCTCCATAGGTGACATTTAAACAATTCTACAGGTTGCATGTTTTGAGTTACAGAGGAGGTCTATGGCTAGAATTGTTGCTCTCACTCTACCAATCACGGCGATACCTCACATGTGTGGTTTTCTCATATGCACTACTCACCTATGCGTTCGCTTCTGCAAGCAAGCTCAGCGGGACAGGGTACGTTTAAATTTTTTTTTTTCTTCTTTATTTTACCTTTTATTTTTTATTTTTTTTCACTGCTCTTTAAAAAAAAAAAAAAAAAAAAAATGGTGTCACTTCTATTCCTAAAAGCATGACAGGACCTCTTAAATATGAGATCTGGGGTCAACAAGACCTCAGATCTCATATATTTATGGTATGGAGACGGGTGAGGGCCATCTTCCCCTCACTCGTCTCGATACCCAGCATAAGAAAGGATCAGATCGCCTCTGCCTTCTCCCGTCGCAGATAAAAGTGATCTTGCGGCGAATCCGCCGCAGAGAACACTATTATCGGAAAGCGGACCGCCAGCTGAAGAAGAGGATACCGGGGTTATAGGCAGCCAGCTGCTGCCATAACAACAATATTTCTCTTCAAACTTAGGAAGAGGTTAAGTGGTTAACAGGGAAAATATGCTGTTCATTTTGCAGAAAAATCACTCATTATGTGGACTTTAAAGTGTCTCTAAAGCCTAAACATATTTACAGTACCTTAATATATTCCCTGCATTAAGGTAAAAAATGTTTAGGTAGCATTATGCCCCCTCAAAAAAATCCCCCCCCCCATACTTACCTTAGTGCTCCTTCTGTAAAACCAGTCAGATGTCCTAAAGTTAGTGTTAGTGTCTGCAGAACTCTGGGACACCTCCTTGGCATTACAGGAGGAGCGCTACTTGTTCTGGTTGTTTTGTAGGAAACTGTGTGATGGGCAAATACATTCCAAATACTATTTATCTTGGGTTATACATAAGGTTGGTGCATCTTCTCTTGTTCTTTTGTGCTCAGTGCTTAAGGATTCCCCAGTCTGAGGAGGGCAGCAAGGCCAAGTGTTTCTTTGGAAGATCATTACCTGGGTTTTGTGCTGGAGTTGCCTGGTGTGTACAGAGAAAATTAGGCTAAAGGATTCATGCCGCACCTCAGCACAAAGGTGTTATTGTATCGTTAAAGTGATTGTAAAGGTTTATTTAAAAAAAAATAAAAAACATGTCATACTTACCTGCTCTGTGCCAGAGTTTTGCACACAGTGGCCCCCATCCTCCTTTTCTGGGGTCCCCCGGTGGCGCTCTTGACTCCTCTTCTTCATCGAGTGCCCCCACGGAGAGCCACATCCTTGGGGGCACTTATGCGGGCATGCTCCCAAGTCCTGCTACTATGTCCATTGACACAGACATCAGGACTCGGCCCCGCCCCATCTCCCATGTCACTGGATTTGATTGACAGAAGCAGGAGCCAATGGGGTCATTCTCGTCACTGAAACGATCAGGTTCAGGTAAGGAAAAGGGGGGCTCTGGGGGGCAGCTGCAGCATAGAAGGTTTTTTTTACCTTAATGCATAGAATGCATAAAGGTGCAAAACATTGAGACTTTACAACTCCTTTAAGTTTATATTTTTAAAAGGATGTTTGCATTTTTAATGTTTCACCTTAAGAGTGATCAAAATTGCTGCTCCCCTCAAACAAAATTAAAAAATATATACATATATATTTTGCTTTGGTACATGTTCCCTAGGGCAATGCCTAGCCCCTGTTCCCATTTGTTTGACAATCCCTTGCCTTAGCCTATAACATGGCAAGAGCTTATTTTTTACCATTTAGCTCCCTTTAACTTCAATGGGGGTTGAACACCTGAATTGCTCTAATATTTGTGGAACCTACCTTGAACTGAACCCAGGCATGTTTGGCTCATCGTTATACATACATACTCCACTATCGGACTTCAGATTAGCTCCCCATCACACACGAATGACCTGTCCAAATCTTAGACCTCTGATTATCTCCCTTTCCACAAATTACCCCTTCAGACCTCAGCTCCGCTTCCACCCACCACCTCTTCAGACCAACATGGTGCCACAGAACACACCGAAAAAGTCAACAAACTTCCCTTGTGGCTTTATACCATGTGACATTTTGATTACAAAACAAGAAGCAGAAAGTGAATAAAAATGTCCAGACTCTCCTGTACTGGCACCATGCAAAACACTGTTCTGGTTCAAATCTTAATAACATCTAAATAGTAGGGAAGGGATGTAGATGGTCCTTCTGCATAAAAATCTGTATATAAAGTTGCCCAGATTTGAGACTTGCTAAAGTGGGCATTTATTACATACATTAAAAATACTAGAACAGCAATGACAGAAATCATTCCATTTCCCTGTCCCTTTTTATAACTATATACTATCACTATCACTATATCACTATACTATGATACTATAAATAGAGATATAAACCCATGTAGCACTACAATTCCCAGCATGCAATTATTAAGAATTGTTGTTTAACAAAGCCAATAAATAACTTTCCTTGTGTCTCTATACTTGGCATTAGCATGTTTTTTTTCTGTTGGGGTAATGCAAAGATGGTATTACGACCTACTCATGATTAATTCGCCCTGAACCCCATAAGGTCTTAAATGGCCCCAATTGCTACATTAAAAACATTTGCTTAGAATAAGAATAAGAGCACTCAGGGAGGGTCAAAAACATTTTTATGTATATAGAAAGCAAGTGTTGCAGCTCATTGTCCTTTTCTCTCTGTAGTGGGAGAATAATGTAGACCAACATTGATCTGCTATGCTCTTTGGTACAGCCTTTGCCTCTTGGCATGACTGAAGAATTTTGAATCAGTTTTGCCAAAGCATTAATAATACCAAGCATGACTTTCCTAGCATGAATTATCTGGTACAGTAGCTGCTTTAATACACACACACACATATTTCAGTGGCTCATATGCAAATATAATATTCCAGATGAACGCACTAACTTGTACTTACTCAAAAAGCTAATGCAAATTGCTTGTAAAAAAAGTAAATTTAAGTGCTCTGCAATATTACATGAGCTTTTTTCTTTTATTTAATGTATTTGATATATACTTGCTTTACAAAGATGTGGAGAAGTATTTGCAGGCAAAACATTTTGCAGAATTTCCAATACTTTTAGTTTAATCCTGGTATAAATTCAGCCTAAAGAGTAATTCCAGGCAACAAATAAACTCAGTCAGTAATGTAATGAAATCTAGGAAACCTTACAGCTGCTCTAAAGTCATAAAATCCTTTCATTCTACATTTACGTTTTTGCACTGATTTAAAAAAACAAAAAAAAAAAAACAGAACACAGTCGTCAGAATCTGGAAATTATTCTACAGGCTTAGAATCAGAGAAACAGAAATATCAACAGTCAGAAGACCATAGCAGATAGAGCAGTACGAAGACTATAGCAGGTAGAGTAGTACGAAGATTATAGCAGGTACAGCAGTCAGAAGATTATAGCAGGTAGAGCAGTACAAAGACTATAGCAGGTAGAGCAGTCAGAAGATTATAGCAGGTACAGCAGTCAGAAGATTATAGCAGCTAGAGCAGTCAGATGACTATAGCAGGCAGGGCAGTTAGAAGACTATATCAGGAAGAGCAGTCAGACGACTATAGCAGGTAGAGCAGTCAGAAGATTATAGCAGGTAGAGCAGTCAGGCGACTATAGCAGGTAGGGCAGTCAGAAGACTATAGCAGGTAGAGCAGTCAGACAACTATAGCAGGTAGAGCAGTCAGAAGGCTATAGCAGGTAGAGCAGTCAGAAGACTATAGCAGGTAGAGCAGTCTGACAACTATAGCAGGTAGAGCAGTCAGAAGACTATAGCAGGTAGAGCAGTCAGAAGACTATGGCAGGTAGAGCAGTCAGACATTTATAGCAGGTAGAGCAGTCAGAAGATCATAGCAGGTACAGCAGTCAGAAGATTATAGCAGCTAGAGCAGTCAGATGACTATAGCAGGCAGGGCAGTTAGAAGACTATATCAGGAAGAGCAGTCAGACGACTATAGCAGGTAGAGCAGTCAGAAGATTATAGCAGGTAGAGCAGTCAGGCGACTATAGCAGGTAGGGCAGTCAGAAGACTATAGCAGGTAGAGCAGTCAGGCGACTATAGCAGGTAGGGCAGTCAGAAGACTATAGCAGGTAGAGCAGTCAGACAACTATAGCAGGTAGAGCAGTCAGAAGGCTATAGCAGGTAGAGCAGTCAGAAGACTATAGCAGGTAGAGCAGTCTGACAACTATAGCAGGTAGAGCAGTCAGAAGACTATAGCAGGTAGAGCAGTCAGAAGACTATGGCAGGTAGAGCAGTCAGACATTTATAGCAGGTAGAGCAGTCAGAAGACTATAGCAAGTAGAGCAGTCAGAAGACTATAGCAGGTAGAGCAGTCAGAAGACAATAGCAGGTAGGGCAGTCAGACATTTATAGCAGGTACAGCAGTCAGAAGATTATAGCAGGTAGAGCAGTACAAAGACTATAGCAGGTAGAGCAGTCAGAAGATTATAGCAGCTAGAGCAGTCAGATGACTATAGCAGGCAGGGCAGTTAGAAGACTATATCAGGAAGAGCAGTCAGACGACTATAGCAGGTAGAGCAGTCAGAAGATTATAGCAGGTAGAGCAGTCAGGCGACTATAGCAGGTAGGGCAGTCAGAAGACTATAGCAGGTAGAGCAGTCAGACAACTATAGCAGGTAGAGCAGTCAGAAGGCTATAGCAGGTAGAGCAGTCAGAAGACTATAGCAGGTAGAGCAGTCTGACAACTATAGCAGGTAGAGCAGTCAGAAGACTATAGCAGGTAGAGCAGTCAGAAGACTATGGCAGGTAGAGCAGTCAGACATTTATAGCAGGTAGAGCAGTCAGAAGATCATAGCAGGTACAGCAGTCAGAAGATTATAGCAGCTAGAGCAGTCAGATGACTATAGCAGGCAGGGCAGTTAGAAGACTATATCAGGAAGAGCAGTCAGACGACTATAGCAGGTAGAGCAGTCAGAAGATTATAGCAGGTAGAGCAGTCAGGCGACTATAGCAGGTAGGGCAGTCAGAAGACTATAGCAGGTAGAGCAGTCAGACAACTATAGCAGGTAGAGCAGTCAGAAGGCTATAGCAGGTAGAGCAGTCAGAAGACTATAGCAGGTAGAGCAGTCTGACAACTATAGCAGGTAGAGCAGTCAGAAGACTATAGCAGGTAGAGCAGTCAGAAGACTATGGCAGGTAGAGCAGTCAGACATTTATAGCAGGTAGAGCAGTCAGAAGACTATAGCAAGTAGAGCAGTCAGAAGACTATAGCAGGTAGAGCAGTCAGAAGACAATAGCAGGTAGGGCAGTCAGACATTTATAGCAGGTAGAGCAGTCAGAAGACTATAGCAAGTAGAGCAGTCAGAAGACTATAGCAGTTAGAGCAGTCAGAAGACTATAGCAGGAGGGGCAGTCAGAAGATTATAGCAGGTAGAGTAGTCAGATGACTATAGCAGGTAGAACATTCAGAAGGCTATAGCAGGTAGGGCAGTCAGAAGACTCTAGCAGGTGGAGCAGTCAGAAGACTATAGTAAGTAGAGCAGTCAGAAGACTATAGCAGGTAGAGCAGTCAGAAGACTATAGTAAGTAGAGCAGTCAGAAGACTATAGCAGGTAGAGCAGTCAGAAGACTATAGCAGGTAGAGAAGTCAGACGACTATAGCAGGTAGAGCAGTCTGAAGACTATAGCAGGTAGAGCAGTCAGAAGACTATAGCAGGTAAAGCAGTCAGACAACTATAGCAGGTGGAGCAGTCAGAAGACTATAGTAAGTAGAGCAGTCAGAAGACTATAGCAGGTAGAGCAGTCAGAAGACTATAGTAAGTAGAGCAGTCAGAAGACTATAGCAGGTAGAGCAGTCAGAAGACTATAGCAGGTAGAGCAGTCAGAAGACTATAGGAGGTAGAGCAGCTACTTTTACAAGGTGAATACTAGGATGAAATTGGAGCATTTCACCTAATAGTCTTTGTGCTGTGAACTTTGAATGCTAACTTTTCACATCTGATGGAACTGTAATTGTACATTAATACAATATTTATTGAATACTGCTTGATCCTTTAACCCCTTCCTGACCAGCTGCCGCAGTTATACTACGGCAGGTTGGCTATACGTCAGCTCGCCTTTTGACCATACAGTGACAGAACGGAAATCTGTCAATGTAAACAGACAGACCTCCGTGCTGTCAGGAGTGAGGAGAGCGATCTGTTATTCATACTAAGTATGAACAACGATCGCTCCCCTCACCCAGGCAGTCCCACCCCCCCCCCCACAGTTAGAATCACGCCTTAGGTAACACAGTTAATCCCTTAATTGCCCCCTACTGTTAACCCCTTCCCTGCCAGTGGCATTACAGTAAAAAAATGCCATAAGTATTTCCCCTATTTTTTAGGCGCTATAACTTTTGCGCAAACCAAACAGCAATCACAGAAATCATTCCATTTCCCTGTCCTTTTTCTTTATAACTATATACTATCACTATCACTATATCACTATACTATGATACTATAAATAAAGAGAGATATAAACCCATGTAGCACTACAATTCCCAGCATGCATATTAAGAATTGTTGTTTAACAAAGCTAATAACTCACTTTCCTTGTGTCTCTATACTCGGCATTAGCATGTTTTTTTTTCTGTGGGGTAATGCAAAGATGGGATGATGACCAACTCATGATTAATTCTCCCTGAACCCCACACGGTCTTAAAATGGCCCATTAAAATTTCTACATTAAAAACATTTGCTCATTGTAAAAATAAGAGCACTCAGGGAGGGTCAAAAACATTTTTTTGTATATAGAAAGCAAATGTTGCATTGTCCTTTTCTCTCTGTAGTGGGAGAAGAATGTAGACCAACATCGATCTGCTATGCTCTTTGGTACAGCCTTTGCCTCTTGGCATGACTGAGGAATTTTGAATCAGTTTTGCCAAAGCATTAATAATACCAAGCATGACTTTCATAGCATGAATTATCTGGTACAGTAGCTGCTTTAATACACACACACATATTTCAAGTAGTGGCTCATATGCAAATATAATATTCCAGATGAATGCACTAACTTGTACTTACTCAAAAAGCTAATGTAAATTGCTTGTAAAAAAAGTAAATTATATTGCTCTGCAATATTACATGAGCTTTTTTCTTTTAATGTCTTTGATATATACTTGATTTACAAAGATGTTGAGAAGTATTTACAGGCAAAACATTTTGCAGAATTTCCAATACTTTTAGTTTAATCCTAGTATAAATTCAGCCTAAAGAGTAATTCCAGGCAACAAATAAACTCAGTCAGTAATCTAATGATATCTAGGAAACCTTACAGCTGCTCTAAAGTCATACAATCCTTTCATTCTACGTTTACGTTTTTGCACTGATTTGAAAAAAAAAAAAAAACAGAACACAGTCGTCAGAATCTGGAAATTATTTTACAGGCTTAGAATCAGAGAAACAGAAATATCAGCAGTCAGAAGACCATAGCAGACTGGGCAGATCAGCCTGCAGCTTAGAAGTACCTGCTCACTGGGGGACGTGATGACGTAGTGTCCGTCATGAAGGGAGGGGCCCAAGTGTGCTCCCCGGAGTGTGGAGCCGGTGTCTTGTCAAATACAGTCCCCTATCATATAGTGTCCGCCCTGTACTGCGCAGGCACAGTACGGAGGACAAACGTGACGCCGAAAGTCTCCGAAGTTTAACAGCTGATCATCAGCTGTACACGGCGCCTGCGCTTTTATTCTCACCCTGTGTCCAGGTTCATTCCCTACTATCCAAGTGGACATAGAGTGAGAATAAATAGTTGCCGAGCACAGCGAGGCCGTGCCCGAAGCGTGGCGAGCGAAGCGAGGCCGTGCCCGAAGCGTGGCGAGCGAAGCGAGCCCGCGAGGGGCCCTCTTACACAGCCATCGCTAAGAAGTGCCGAAGCGCCGTGTACAGCTGATGGTCAGCTGATCAACTTCGGACACTTTCGGCATCTCCTTCTGCTCCGTACTGCGCAAGTGCTGCGCCTGCGCAGTACGGAGCGGACACTATCCGATAGGAGGACAGTATATGTCAGAACACCGGTACTAACCCCGAGCTAGCCGTGGCGGTTTCAGAGGAGGAAGATGAGAAGGAACCGCCTGGACCCCGTGCATGACATCCTGGCCAGCTGACGGAGACCTAACCCGGAGATCCGATGTGTACTCAGAGGATGTTGTGAGAACGGATAGAAGGGCGACCAGACGGGCTGCGGGCAGGGAGTGTGAGTTGCAGGCTCCCCCCCTTCTCCCCCCCACCTCCCGCCTTCCCTGCGTGCTACCCTCGGTACACTGGAGCAAGTTCCCAGGATCCTCTTCAACTCAAGGTCAGTAAGGTTTGATTCGGCTTTCATCAGAGCAGAGGACCTGCCGGGTCAATGAGAGGAGGACCTGGATGAAGCCGGGCAGTCAGAGCCTGTGGGAACAGCATTGAGCGTTGGTAGGACAGTCCTGAAGGGCAGAACAAAGAGGTACCCCCATAGGGGATGTATAGGTGTACCAGAGATCACTGGACTTGGATGAATTGTATGCCTGAAGTAGTTGTTTGAGAAGGAAGATCGCATGTGCACTGCTCAGGTGATAGCAAGGACATTGTAAGGGTGGCTAGATGGTACCATAGGATGCAGCACCTCATCCCTGAAGTAATCAAAAAACTAATGGGTATGTGGGCGAGGGATTATAACGGTGCTAGGGTCAGAAGGTATAGAGAAGAATAACAAGTAACAGAGAATGTAAAAGACAAAAAGTTACAAAGTTTATTGATAATCTTACATAGGTAAACAATACATTACAAGCAATTCATGTTTTAAAAAAAGAGATATATAAGTACATGTACTGTATGTGACCCAAGGAATGATGGGGTAGGCCAGATGGAAGTGGCCGTCGAAAAAGGGGGGGCTCGATTTCCTACATGTTTCGCCAAGACATTGGCTTCTTCAGGGAACAAGAGCTCAGAAAGTGAATATGTAAAATAATTCTGTATAATGAAAATAGAAAACATCATGTAAACAAAATATTTAGCAGTACCGTACTTCATATGCACAAGAAAGAGTTAATGCTGTGGCTGAACAGTCATGTGACTCCCCGGCTCCACTGAGCTCCGGTGTTGCAAACGTACCTGGGACGTCGACGTCCAGAGGGAAGGGAAGAGAGGGGGGGGGGGAAAGGGAAGGCCGCCCGGGGGCGTCACCACAGGGGAGCGAGCAGGCCGCGCCGTAAATTATGCCTGCAGGGGGCATACAGTAGACCTGGCAATGGAATGTAAAAGCAATGAATGAGTAATGGTACACTTTATCCATGATATCCTAGAGAAGATAGTTGCACGTCAGTGCATTATGCTAAACAAGATACGTAGAATATATATATATGAGTCAGTGTATCTGTATCACTCGGCGTCCGCACACCTGATCACTATTTGATCAGGTGTGGGGGGTATATATGTAACCGGCCAGTCCCTCAGTTCCCTGTTGGACGAGGGATGTACCTGTACTCGCTCTGCACACAGCAAGAAGGTAATCTTTGTCTCTTATGACATCTCAACTACGGTTTCCCAGTATATTACTTACCACATTTCTAAACGTTTTACAGGAGCCACCTTGGACTGGCTACTTACTCTGTTGGTTAGCATTGATTCTCCTAAGCAACAGTGTCTGCGATATGGCGGACTAGGTAATATGCTCTCAGTCTTCTTAATAGCCCTGCCTTTGCCCATTTAAATCTCTATGTCCTAACTTTTTGTTTTTCCACCTCTATTCTTTATAGGACATGCTGCTATTTCTGCCCCTTTTTTTTAAAAGCCAACTTAAAACTCTTGGGTTGGGCATCTTATGCCACTGACTGCACTGCTATGAGATTTCTACCTATAGCTTACCTTATTAAGTAAGTACCGTCCTTACTTGCGTACAAGTTTTATTTACCATCCGCAACACCTCTAACGCTATCCACTCCCCTATTTAGGCTCTTTTTCAACTGATAGCAGACCTCGTTTACCTTGGCAACTTCTTTGCTGTGTGCACGCACCTACTCACAGGCTCTTTGTGACCACTCCATTCTACTGTTTTTAAAACAAACATGTAAGTGCGCATTTTCCTTAGAGATACAGATACACTGACTCATATATATATATTCTACGTATCTTGTTTAGCATAATGCACTGACGTGCAACTGTCTTCTCTAGGATATCATGGATAAAGTGTACCATTACTCATTTATTGCTTTTACATTCCATTGCCAGGTCTACTGTATGCCCCCTGCAGGCATAATTTACGGCGCGGCCTGCTCGCTCCCCTGTGGTGACGCCCCCGGGCGGCCTTCCCTTTCCCCCCCCCCTCTCTTCCCTTCCCTCTGGACGTCGACGTCCCAGGTACGTTTGCAACACCGGAGCTCAGTGGAGCCAGGGAGTCACATGACTGTTCAGCCACAGCATTAACTCTTTCTTGTGCATATGAAGTACGGTACTGCTAAATATTTTGTTTACATGATGTTTTCTATTTTCATTATACAGAATTATTTTACATATTCACTTTCTGAGCTCTTGTTCCCTGAAGAAGCCAATGTCTTGGCGAAACATGTAGGAAATCGAGCCCCCCCTTTTTCGACGGCCACTTCCATCTGGCCTACCCCATCATTCCTTGGGTCACATACAGTACATGTACTTATATATCTCTTTTTTTAAAACATGAATTGCTTGTAATGTATTGTTTACCTATGTAAGATTATCAATAAACTTTGTAACTTTTTGTCTTTTACATTCTCTGTTACTTGTTATTCTTCTCTATACCTTCTGACCCTAGCACCGTTATAATCCCTCGCCCACATACCCATTAGTTTTGTGATAGCAAGGAGTTGACTAGTGCATAATGTACTCTGATCTATAAGTTTTTCTTTCAGTCTCTTCCCCTTTGTCTCTACAAATGGCTTGCACTAAGGAGCTTAGGAGGTGAATAACTACAGTGGATGTATATTGGAAACTAGACATTGGGATAGGGAGGGGACACTAACAAATGTTCAGAGACTAATTACACTGAGTGACACTGCTGGGAGGAGCGCAGTGCCGGTCAAAGTGATAACTGAGTGCACCTAGATTTTGGATTTGTACAGCAAGGGTTAAGCATACAAGTGGAATAATCCCTTCTGGTCAAGTAAGCTGGTAGTATTTAAAGCGGTGTCCTAGGATAATATGCTGGGGTGACTTAGCTGGGAGGAGCCCTGTTCCAGTCACGGGGACATATCAACGCACATACACTACGGACTGTCTGTGGGCAATATACATGCAGGGCACTCCTGCTGGGTCACACAAAGTGGATACGCCTTGAAGTAATACCCTGGGACACTAGGCAAAGGTGAGTCAAAGACAAGGATTAAAAGCCTTGAGTCTCAACTGTTGCAAGACCCTGGAGCAGATAAGCAGCTATCACCTTTTCTATATACACGCTATATAGATATATAGTTACACCTAGGAGGGATATATTGATCGTTTCCTCTTTCCTTCTACAGAGCCTTGGGGCGTCTGCCTGGGAATTTTGTAACTCCACCTCCCACTGCTTAGGCATTAAACAGGGGGGGAAGAGGAGTTGGAGAAGAACAAAATTTGAGGAGACAGGGGAGACAGGTAAGAGGGATAAAAAAAAAAAAAAGGGGGGCAACATGAGTAAAGGATCAGCTAAAACAACTAAAGGGGGAGCCTCTAAAACCCCTAAATCCCCAAGAGATAAAGCATCAAGCAGTTTGATTAAACAGTACATGTCGCAGGGAGCTAGTCCCAGGAACATAGACCAGAAGGGACAGAAACTGACTAAGATGGAGAAGAAGAAGATAGGAGAAAGGTCAGACCACTCCAGGGAGGACACAGAAGCTGAAAGTGAACTGAAAATGAGTAGAGTAGAGGAAAGAAGAGTTAGTGACCAAATCCCCACAAAAGGTGAAATTATGGAAACGTTCCAGAGATTGGAAATCTCAATAAAATCAGACATAAATCTTCTGAGAGCAGACTTGGGAAATCTGTTGGAAAGAGTAGAGACGACAGAGAACAGGCTGGAGCAACAAGATCAAGAGATAAATAGGTTAAAAGAGCAAATAAAAGTGACACAAAGAAGTAGAAGGCAAAATATCAGAATTTTTTTTTTTACCGGAAAATAAGGGTGAAGATCTGAGGAGTATTATAATTAAACTGTTAAGCCCAGTACTGGAAAGAGGAATTGAAGATTTCCAGAAAATAGAGAGGGTACATCGGGTCGGAAGATTGTATAATGCAGACCCTATTAGGCCTAGGGACATAATTATAAGATTTAGATTTTATGAGGAGAAGTCAGAGATTATGGCAAAATTGAGAGGAAAACAACCTTTGGTCTTTGATGGAACCAACATACAGATATATACAGACCTTGCACCAGATACATTGGCTAGAAGGAGGCTCCTGAAACCCCTGCTGGAAACAATGAGGACCCAGAATATAAAATATCATTGGGGATTCCTGGCATGCGTGGTAGGCTACAGGGAAGGGAGATCTGCTAGGTTATGGTTCCCTGAAGAACTGCTGGACTTTTGTAAAAAACTGTATCTCCAGGTTCCAGAGCTGCCTGGGTGGACTGAGGAATATTAGGGAATAAATATGAAGAAGTTGCCGAGGAATTGAGATCGGAGTGGGTTGGGGGGCAGTGGTGGGGGGGGGGGCGATACGGGTTGGAGCCTCCTTCTAGCCTACGTGGACAACCGGTTTAACTCACCTACTTTTTACCATCTAGCGGGGTGGGTTTTGGGACACACTTGGAGTCTCACCTTAGGATAAAAGATCTGGGGAGGACTATGGTATCCAAAGTCCTCAACGATCAGGGGGCCAGCTTTGGGTCTGGGGGGTAGGGGGTGGAGGGGGGTGGAGGGAGGATGAGGGGAGGAGGGGTTACTCTGTGTAAATTGGGTGGAGGGAGGGTGAGGGGGGAGGGGTTACACTGTGTAAACTATATAAAAGAAGAGGAATAACTCGTTACAGACTAGAGGAGCATGGAATCACGAAGAGAGCAAAGGGAGTGGCAATAGGGTTTGCGAAGGGAGTACAGTTTAAACTCGAGGAAAGGTTATAGGATCCAGAGGGAAGATTTCTCTTTTTGAAAGGTATACTTGGAGAAATAGAATGCACCCTGGCAAACATATATGCACCCAACAAGAACCCGATAAAATTTCTGATAGGTATTCTGGAGAAACTAATTGATTTTAGGAGCGGGGGACTGGTTGTGATGGGAGACTTGAATTTTTGCCTGGAATCAGGAGTGGATAGTATGTCCAGTGCACAGGGGATGAACAATGTTCAATTAAAAAAGATAAGACAGAAAATATACAAGTGTCAACTGGTGGACATATGGAGGATTATGAATGCCAAGGCCCGGGATTACACTTTTTACTCCCCTGTGCACGGGACATACTCAAGGATTGACTATATATTAGTGGACCATGGACTCCTGGATAGGATAGTGGAATCAAGTATAGAAATAACTATAATATAACTGTCAGATCATGCCCCACTAAGAATGAAAATTTGGGTATCTAAGAATCAGAGACAGCCCTCCGTGTGGTGGTTAATTGAAGATCTACTTCAGGACGAGGAAAGCTCAAAGATAGTAGAGAGAGAATTAGAACATTGTCTAACAAATGAAACAGAAGAGATCTTGGGGCCTTCCGTGTGGGAGGCCCATAAGGCCTATATAAGGGGGATTCTAAAAAAAGTGGGAGCAAGCAAAAAAAATGAGAGATGAGAAAAAATGGAAAACCTCACTAAAGAAATATTTAAAGTAGAACAAGAACATAAAAAATATAGCGGTCGATTGTGCGATGTACCAAAGGCTAGTAATTAAGCGGGATGAATAGACCTCATGGAACAAGAAACAAGGAAAACATTTTATAGAATAGCCAAAGAAAGATATCAGTGGGGGGAATAAAACCAGCAAACATCTAGCTAGAATGCTCCGAAGGAAAAAATCCCTAAATTTTATAGGAAAAATTTAAATTAAGAGAGGAGAATTTGTTTACACAACAAAAGAAATAGGGGAAACATTTAAAAACTACTATAAGCATTTATACTCTGTGCACCAGACAGGGGGACAGATAGGGGAGAAAAGTAGAAAGATAAGAGAATTCTTAAAGAGCGCCAGGTTACCAATGATCTCCAAAAGCTCTAGAGAGACTCTTGAGAAACCGATAACGGATGAGGAGATAAATTAAGTCCTAGCAGATTCAGCTCAGGGGAAAATCCCAGGCCCTGATGGGTTTACAACATACTATTATAAAAAATATAAGGATATACTGACACCCAAGCTATGTCAGTACATGAATGGGCTGGAAGTGGACTTTGAGTTGAGTAGAGGCTTTATTCTCCACAATTACCGTTATCCCAAAGGAGGGAAAGGATGAGACCTTTATCACTGCTAGACCAATATCACTGCTAAATGCCGACACCAAATGGTATGCCAAAGTACCAGCTAGACGGATGAAAGGGTTAATGATTACACTGGTACACCGGGACCAGGTTGGATTCATCCTAAGAAGGGAGAGGAGGGACAATGGGGTGAGAACCCTACTTCTACTCCAGAAGATAAATGAAAAGGGGACCCCAGGTCTACTCTTGTGGATTGATGCCGAAAAGGCTTTCGACAGAGTAGACTGGGGGCTCATGTTACAAACACTAGACATAATGGGAATAGGTCCAAGGATGACTTGGTGGATTAAAACACTCTATGGCCACCCTAGGGCATCTATTAAAATTAATGGATCCCTTTCAACCCCCTTCGAAATTAAAAACGTGTCGAGACAGGGTTGTCCCCTGTCCCCCTTGCTTTTTGTTTTGTCCCTGGAACCACTTCTCGCAACGATCTGGAACAATCCGGATAACAGCGGATTTAAGGTAGGAGATGAGGAACACAAACTTGCCGCATTTGGGGATGATGTGATGTTTTATATAAGTAACCCCAGGATCACAATGCCAAATCTACTAAAAATTCTAAAACAATACGGTGAAATATCAAACTTTTAAATAAACTTGGGGAAATCTGAAATTTTAAATATAAATCTAAGTAAACTTGAAGAGGGGAGGTTGAAAAGGGAATTTCAGTTTGTTTGGAAGAAAGAAATAAAGTACTTAGGAATAAAATTAGCAAACTCCTTGGAGAAGATTTATAAAATAAATTACATACCCCTATTGGACGAAATTAAAACCGAGGGTAAAAAACTATTTAACAGACCACTATCTTGGATGGGGCATATTAATGCTATAAAGATGGACCTCTTTCCAAAAATGACATATAAGTTCCAGATGTTGCCAGTAATGCTACCACAGTTCTATGTCAGAAAGCTGAAATCAATAATAATGAACACCATTTGGAAAAATAAAAAGCCGAGAGTTTCCTTACAGACACTAAAGCAGGAAAAAAAAAGAGGAGGATTGGCTGTCCCCGATATTCAAAAATATTATAAAGCAATAATTTTATCAAGAGTGATTGAACGGGTTAGGGAAAACAAGGAAAAAAGATGGGTAAATATTAAAAAAAATTACAGTAAGGTACACTTGGGAACCATAATATGGAACCCCCCTCACTATAGAATGTTAGACGAAAACACAAACATAATGACACCCTTTGGTAGAACTGTCCTACTATTAGAAAGTATTGGAAAAAGATTCTAGCCTATATAAAAGAAATCACTAAAATGGAGGTAGTGGAGGATCCATGAATAGTACTTCTAGACGGCACACATAAAGTATTAGTTGTGGAATAGAGAGTTAACTTAGAAATATTCCTCTAAATATAGGTCTAAAGATATTTTTGTAATTGCATTTTTTTTTTATAAAAAGCTACGATGATGTGAAAATGAGAAGGGACCTGGATGAGCAGTAGAGCTGAATTAAGTCTCTCGAAGAGTTCACTGAAGCGGCAAAAAAAGAAAAAGACGACCATAGCAGGTAGAGCAGTACAAAGACTATAGCAGGTAGAGCAGTACAAAAACTAAAGCAGGCAGAGCAGTCAGAAGATTATAGCAGGTAGAGCAGTCAGACGACTATATCAGGTAGAGCAGTCAGAAGACTATAGCAGGAAGAGCCGTCAGACGACTATAGCAGGTAGAGCAGTCAGAACATAATAGCAGATAGAGCAGTCAGGCAACTATAGCAGGTAGAGCAGTCAGGCGACTATAGCAGGTAGAGCAGTCAGAAGACTATAGCAGGCAGAGCAGTCAGATGACAGAACAGTCAGACGAATATAGCAAGTAGAGCAGTCTGACAACTATAGCAGGTAGAGCAGTCAGAAGGCTATAGCAGGTAGAGCAGTCAGAAGACTATAGCAGGTAGAGCAGTCTGACAACTATAGCAGGTAAAGCAGTCAGGCGACTATAGCAAGTAGAGCAGTCAGAAGACTATAGCAGGTAGAGCAGTCAGAAGACTATAGCAGACAGAGCAGTCAAAAGATTATGGCAGGTAGAGCAGTCAGACGACTATATCAGGTAGAGCAGTCAGAAGACTATAGCAGGAAGAGCCGTCAGACGACTATAGCAGGTAGAGCAGTCAGGCGACTATAGCAGGTAGAGCAGTCAGACGACTATAGCAGGTAGAGCAGTCAGAAGACTATAGCAGGTAGAACAGTCAGACAACTATAGCAGGTAGAGCAGTCAGAAGATTATAGCAGGTAGGGCAGTCAGACAACTATAGCGGGTAGAGCAGTCAGAAGACTATAGCAAGTACAGTAGTCAGACAACTATAGCAGGTAGAGCAGTCAGAAGGCTATAGCAGGTAGAGCAGTCAGGCGACTATAGCAGGTAGAACAGTCAGAAGACTATAGCAGGCAGAGCAGTCAGAGCACAGAACAGTCAGGCGACTATAGCAGGTAGAGCAGTCAGACGACTATAGCAGGTAGAGCAGTCAGAAGACTATAGCAGGTAGAGCAGTCAGAAGACTATAGCAAGTACAGTAGTCAGACAACTATAGCAGGTAGAGCAGTCAGAAGACTATAGCAGGTCAGGCAGTCAGACAACTATAGCGGGTAGAGCAGTCAGAAGACTATAGCAAGTAGACCAGTCAGACAACTATAGCAGGTAGAGCAGTCAGAAGGCTATAGCAGGTAGAGCAGTCAGAAGACTATAGCAAGTAGAGCAGTCAGAAGACTATAGCAGGTAGAGCAGTCAGAAGACTATAGCAGGTAGGACAGTCAGACAACTATAACAGGTAGAGCAGTCAGAAGACTATAGCAGGTAGAGCAGTCAGAAGACTATAGCAGACAGAGCAGTCAAAAGATTATAGCAGGTAGAGCAGTCAGACGACTATATCAGGTAGAGCAGTCAGAAGACTATAGCAGGAAGAGCCGTCAGACGACTATAGCAGGTAGAGCAGTCAGGCGACTATAGCAGGTAGAGCAGTCAGGCGACTATAGCAGGTAGAGCAGTCAGAAGATTATAGCAGGCAGAGCAGTCAAATGACAGAACAGTCAGACGACTATAGCAGGTAGAGCAGTCAGACGACTATAGCAGGGAGAGCAGTCAGAAGACTATAGCAGGTAGGGCAGTCAGACAACTATAGCGGGTAGAGCAGTCAGAAGACTATAGCAAGTAGAGCAGTCAGACAACTATAGCAGGTAAAGCAGTCAGGCGACTATAGCAGGTAGAGCAGTCAGGTGACTATAGCAGGTAGAGCAGTCAGAAGACTATAGCAGGAAGAGCAGTCAGATGACAGAACAGTCACACGACTATAGCAGGTAGAGCAGTTAGACGACTATAGCAGGTAGAGCAGTCAGAAGACTATAGCAGGTAGAACAGTCAGATAACTATAGCAGGTAGAGCAGTCAGAAGGCTATAGCAGGCAGAACAGTCAGATGACAGAACAGTCAGACGACTATAGCAGGTAGAGCAGTCAGACGACTATAGCAGGTAGAGCAGTCAGAAGACTATAGCAGGTAGAGCAGTCAGAAGACTATAGCAAGTACAGTAGTCAGACAACTATAGCAGGTAGAGCAGTCAGAAGACTATAGCAGGTCGGGCAGTCAGACAACTATAGCGGGTAGAGCAGTCAGAAGACTATAGCAAGTAGACCAGTCAGACAACTATAGCAGGTAGAGCAGTCAGAAGGCTATAGCAGGTAGAGCAGTCAGAAGACTATAGCAGGTAGAGCAGTCAGAAGACTATAGCAGGTAGGACAGTCAGACAACTATAACAGGTAGAGCAGTCAGAAGACTATAGCAGGTAGAGCAGTCAGAAGACTATAGCAGACAGAGCAGTCAAAAGATTATAGCAGGTAGAGCAGTGAGACGACTATATCAGGTAGAGCAGTCAGAAGACTATAGCAGGAAGAGCCGTCAGACGACTATAGCAGGTAGAGCAGTCAGGCGACTATAGCAGGTAGAGCAGTCAGAAGACTATAGCAGGCAGAGCAGTCAAATGACAGAACAGTCAGACGACTATAGCAGGTAGAGCAGTCAGACGACTATAGCAGGTAGAGCAGTCAGAAGACTATAGCAGGTAGGGCAGTCAGACAACTATAGCGGGTAGAGCAGTCAGAAGACTATAGCAAGTAGAGCAGTCAGACAACTATAGCAGGTAGAGCAGCCAGGTGACTATAGCAGGTAGAGCAGTCAGGCGACTATAGCAGGTAGAGCAGTCAGAAGGCTATAGCAGGTAGAGCAGTCAGAAGACTATAGCAAGTAGAGCAGTCAGAAGACTATAGCAGGTAGAGCAGTCAGAAGACTATAGCAGGTAGGACAGTAAGACAACTATAACAGGTAGAGCAGTCAGAAGACTATAGCAGGTAGAGCAGTCAGAAGACTATAGCAGACAGAGCAGTCAAAAGATTATAGCAGGTAGAGCAGTCAGACGACTATATCAGGTAGAGCAGTCAGAAGACTATAGCAGGAAGAGCCGTCAGACGACTATAGCAGGTAGAGCAGTCAGGCGACTATAGCAGGTAGAGCAGTCAGGCGACTATAGCAGGTAGAGCAGTCAGAAGATTATAGCAGGCAGAGCAGTCAAATGACAGAACAGTCAGACGACTATAGCAGGTAGAGCAGTCAGACGACTATAGCAGGTAGAGCAGTCAGAAGACTATAGCAGGTAGGGCAGTCAGACAACTATAGCGGGTAGAGCAGTCAGAAGACTATAGCAAGTAGAGCAGTCAGACAACTATAGCAGGTAAAGCAGTCAGGCGACTATAGCAGGTAGAGCAGTCAGGTGACTATAGCAGGTAGAGCAGTCAGAAGACTATAGCAGGAAGAGCAGTCAGATGACAGAACAGTCACACGACTATAGCAGGTAGAGCAGTTAGACGACTATAGCAGGTAGAGCAGTCAGAAGACTATAGCAGGTAGAACAGTCAGATAACTATAGCAGGTAGAGCAGTCAGAAGGCTATAGCAGGCAGAACAGTCAGATGACAGAACAGTCAGACGACTATAGCAGGTAGAGCAGTCAGACGACTATAGCAGGTAGAGCAGTCAGAAGACTATAGCAGGTAGAGCAGTCAGAAGACTATAGCAAGTACAGTAGTCAGACAACTATAGCAGGTAGAGCAGTCAGAAGACTATAGCAGGTCGGGCAGTCAGACAACTATAGCGGGTAGAGCAGTCAGAAGACTATAGCAAGTAGACCAGTCAGACAACTATAGCAGGTAGAGCAGTCAGAAGGCTATAGCAGGTAGAGCAGTCAGAAGACTATAGCAGGTAGAGCAGTCAGAAGACTATAGCAGGTAGGACAGTCAGACAACTATAACAGGTAGAGCAGTCAGAAGACTATAGCAGGTAGAGCAGTCAGAAGACTATAGCAGACAGAGCAGTCAAAAGATTATAGCAGGTAGAGCAGTGAGACGACTATATCAGGTAGAGCAGTCAGAAGACTATAGCAGGAAGAGCCGTCAGACGACTATAGCAGGTAGAGCAGTCAGGCGACTATAGCAGGTAGAGCAGTCAGGCGACTATAGCAGGTAGAGCAGTCAGAAGACTATAGCAGGCAGAGCAGTCAAATGACAGAACAGTCAGACGACTATAGCAGGTAGAGCAGTCAGACGACTATAGCAGGTAGAGCAGTCAGAAGACTATAGCAGGTAGGGCAGTCAGACAACTATAGCGGGTAGAGCAGTCAGAAGACTATAGCAAGTAGAGCAGTCAGACAACTATAGCAGGTAGAGCAGCCAGGTGACTATAGCAGGTAGAGCAGTCAGGCGACTATAGCAGGTAGAGCAGTCAGAAGACTATAGCAGGAAGAGCAGTCAGATGACAGAACAGTCAGACGACTATAGCAGGTAGAGCAGTTAGACGACTATAGCAGGTAGAGCAGTCAGAAGATTATAGCAGGTAGAGCAGTCAGAAGACTATAGCAGGTAGAGCAGTCAGAAGAGTATAGCAGGTAGGGCAGTCAGACAACTATAGCGGGTAGAGGAGTCAGAGCAGTCAGAAGACTATAGCAAGTAGAGCTGTCAGACAACTATAGCAGGTAGAGCAGTCAGAAGGCTATAGCAAGCAGAGCAGTCAGATGACAGAACAGTCAGACGACTATAGCAGGTAGAGCAGTCAGACGACTATAGCAGGTAGAGCAGTCTGACAACTATAGCAGGTAGAGCAGTCAGAAGACTATAGCAGGTAGAGCAGTCAGAAGAATATAGCAGGTAGGGCAGTCAGACAACTACAACAGGTAGAGCAGTCAGAAGACTATAGCAGGTAGAGCAGTCAGAAGACTATAGCAGGTAGAGCAGTCAGAAGACTATAGCAGGAAGAGCAGCTACTTACTTACAAGGTGAATACTAGGATGAACTTGGAGCATTTCACCTAATAGTATTTGTGCTGTGAACCTTGAATGCTAACTTTTTACATCTGATGGAGGTGCAATTGTGCATTAACACAATATTTATTGAATACTGCTTGATCCTTTAACCTCTTATTGACCAGCCACCACAGTTATACTGCAGAAGGTTGGCTCCCCTGGGCAAACTGTCATAGCTATACGTCGGCTCGCCTTTTGACCACATAGTGACAGAATGGAAATCTGTCAATGTAAACAGACAGGCCTCTGTGCTGTCAGGAGTGAGGAGAGTGATCTGTTGTTCATACTAAGTATGAACAACGATCGCTCTCCTCAGCCAGGCAGTCCCACCCCCCCACAGTTAGAATCACTCCTTAGGTAACACAGTTAATCCCTTGATCACCCCCTACAGTTAACCAATTCTCTGCCAGTGGCATTATAGTATAGATGCCAATGGTCCCAAAAATGTGTCAAAAGTGTCCGATCTGTCCGCCATAATGTTGCAGTTCCGATAAACATTGCTGATCTTCTCCATTACTAGTAAAAAAAATTAAATAATAAAAATGCCAAAAATATTTCCCCTACTTTGTAGACGCTATAACTTTTGCGCAAACCAATCAATATACGCTTATTGTGATTTTTATTACCAAAAATATGTAGAAGAATACATATCAGCCTAGACTGAGGAAAAAATTTGCTTTTTTAAAAAAAAAATGGGGATATTTATTATAGCAGAATGTATAAAATATTGTGTTTTTTTTCAAAATTGACGCTCTTTTTTTGTTTATAGCGCAAAAAATAAAAACCGCAGAGATGATCAAATACCACCAAAAGAAAGCTTTGTTTGTGAGAAAAAAAAATGTCAATTTTGTTTGGGTACAACATCGCACGAGCACGCAATTGTCAGGTACATCGATACAGTGCTGTATCGCAAAAAATGGCCTGGTCATTGAGCAGCCAAATCTCCCTGGGCTGAAGTGGTTAAAGCAAAATTCCTTCTAAAACTGAATTGACTCATCATGTAGAATTTAAGATTTTGATACTTAGCTGACTTACTTTGGTCAATTGCCATGTTTGCAGAAAATTACAATGGTCACTTTAGGTAGGATGCTAAGATAAGAATTCCTTTTCAGTGTCAACATTTGAAGTTCCATCACTTATATGTGTTATGGCAAGGGAGCCAAACCCATAACATGCACATGGAAATGCTTAATCTATGTATTTTAAAATACAAAAGAAGAAAGCCTCATTCTGTTTCTGTGACTGTCATTTAAACTAATGTGCATACCTTCCTATATCGGTGATGTGTAATTTAAAACACAGGGCAGAATTCTTCAAACACTTACGGTATTATATAATATTTTTATAAAAACAAGTCACATACTGTATGTCTTAAAAGTTAAAAAGAACTGTCTCCATGCATTTTCCGTACTGTAAGCTTTTATAGTTTTTAGTCTGTTTCATGTGTATAATGCCATCACACAAATAATAAATTATCTTTTTTAAAAGAAGAAAAAAAAATGTTAAAACAATGAAAAGTGTAAAGACAATGTGCACATGTCAAGAAGCCAAAGGGACTATTTAGATTTTATGTTTTATCAATAAAGAAAAAGAATGAGAAATGACTGATGATTGTTCTGGGCTACTGCACTTTTTATATTGCTTTCTGCCTTACCAAAGAGACATATTGGGGTTGATATATTAAAAATGAAGAGTGCAAAATCTGGTGCAGATGTTCATGGTAGCCAGTCAGCTTCTAACTTCAGCTTGTTCAATTAAGCTTTAACAAAAAAAATGAAAGCTAATTGGTTTCTTTGGAGGGCTGCACCAGATTTTGCACTCCCCAGTTTTAGTAAATCAACCCCACTGTGTAGCTGACCAAATTTCTTTGCAGGAAGATATGAACACTTTATCTGCATCCTTTACCCTCTGGGTTCATTTTGGCTCCATGGGGTGTGGAAAGGGGCACTAGATCTTTATCAGCAAGGATATTCTTGTTCCATTCTGTGGCTTTCCCAAGATGCAGCTATTTTGTTTGTCCTACTGGCAATAGCTTGAATGTTAACAGGCAACCTAAGCAAAGTACTGTATTGGAAAGTAGGAATGTGTTGAATGAAAAAGTTTCGGGTAGGTGATGTTCATCTATAACACACAGAGAGTTGAGGCAAAACATTGAACAAGGACAAAATATCAAGCTAAGGAAATTTAATGTCAGTGAGTCAAGAAGTCTAGTAGGAATTCTTAAAAAGTGTTTAGCAGATGTCCCCAGAGTTTCATCCACCAGCAACCACTGCAACTGATATATACTGTATACATCCAACAGTGGCTTTACTATTCCTCCTGTAGCTATGCTGATTCACTGAATACCACCAGGTGGATTGATATCACAATAAGAAATTGGGTAAGACCGTGCCAAGGTTCTATTTTGTTCGCACTGTTGAAATGTGTTCTGTAACCTTCACCTAACACACAGACACATCTTCTGCCAGAAGCTCTCTCTGTCTCTACCCTACTTTCCCCTCCCCTCTTAAGGTTTTTCCTTTTGCAATTATTCTATTTGCTAGCTTTTAATAATATATTTCTATTTGTTAGCTTTTAATAACATATTTCTATTTTTTCGTTTTAAATAATATCCCACACCACCCCTTTCTTATCTGTATAAAATAACATGTAGTAATAAATTTTGGCACTGAACAGACATTTTAAACACAGTGATTGCGTCCTGTGAATTTGTTCCTGCAGCTGCAGTTTTAACTTCTGTTTTTAGAGTCCCAATCAGAAATAATTCCATAACAGTTTTGGTGAGCCAGCCAGGAGCTTGGCAGAGTCTCCAGAAAAAAACACGCTTTGATCGGGATCATCAGGAACGCATACCTCTAAATGCCGGCTAGGTAAGCTGTCCTTAAACTTGCTATATTTCTGACTTACCTATGTATCCTATCTGTCGGTTGTCAAGGAAACCAGACCACACCCGGATTTTTCTGGTTGGGTAACGTGTGTGTGTGAATGTGTTTGTGTCCCACTTAATGGGTTGGACTGTGTGTGGATAGGGAGAATCCTCTGCAAGACCCTGCATTGACTACTTGTAGGTGACCTGGGTCAGAGGCGCATGGTAGGGTCAGATAAAACCCACAGAGAAGAGAAAAGATGAGGAGGGTCTCCTAATGAGTGTTTTGTCTATTGTCATAAACCCCTTCTATCCACGTAGATAAGTGAAGACTATTCTTGTAAATCTGCAGATTTGCTGTACTATTTGTTTTAGAGGCAAGAGGGTATAGGCACAAGTAGAGAAGACTGGGCAGTCATTATGGACATTAAATTAAATAAGGGAATGAAGGGTGAAAGGCCTTCAGAAAATGCCCAGTGCAAGATGAGCGCTAGAGAATATATGAACCGAAGGTACGATTCCGCCTTTACTGAGCCTCTAGATAAATGGGTAGAATGGACAAAGGGAACAGCTAAACCTTTAAAATCTGAAGGGGACTTTTGATTTACAAGTATGGCAAACTTTTCTGCACGTTTATGGCCCACTACTGTGCAGTGAAGGAACGTGGAGAATAGTTTGCACATGGGAGACAGAAGCTAAAGTAGCAAGTGAAACTGGCTTGACGAATGTTTAATAAAAGTACTGCCCAAATTTACTATGTTTGGCCAGAAGACTCTGTAGAGGAGACCCCCCCACCTTATGTGGCTGCCAGTTTGGCTTTAAAGGGTCCACCCACAAAAGCACAAGAATTAGATTACCTGGAACACACAAAAGAGGAGCTGGGCAATATAGTAGAGAGCAGAGATTTAACAGCCCCATATCAACTTACAAAGAGGGATTTGGCTTGTATCCTAGAAACAGATGATTGGCATAAATCAAAAGGCACATATGCAGAACTAGATCTCTCTGAACTTAAGGCTTTGGCCAGAGAAAGAGAGATAGAGCCTGAACTTCCGGAGCAAACCATAATTTCCAAATTGTGGCAGCAAGATGAAGAGAGAAGGAAGGGAGACGCCACCCCTTCTGCCCCTGTCACAGAGCAATCTGTTGCAGTTTATCCTGTCAGAACCTAATTAGTTTTCGAAGATAATGCTGTTGACAGTAAGTCTCAAATTAAGTCTCAAATTAAATGGCATGTACCTTTTAGTCCCTTCGTGCTGCACAGGAAGCATATGAGGCTTCTGCTACTGACACTCATCAGCTTCTTATTAAAGCAGTGGGAAGCAACGTGTCTGGCTATATACCTAAAGAATGTGGTGTAGACGTCAAAAATCTAGATAAGATGGTTAGTGGACGGGAGGTTTGTGAGAAATTGGGTTTGTCAGCATGTTTGAGATACTATCTCAAACATGCTGGTTTGTCAGCATGTCTGGACAATATCGGACCAAGCGGACCAAGCGGCAAAGGATGCTGCCCTTATGGCATTTGGAGTCACACCCACTGTAGGGGTCGCGCAGGTAGCGGGGACAGATTCCCCTCATCAAGAGCAGTGGGATGTAGAAACTTTAATTCAGTTGAAGAACCGGGCCCCTGATGAAGAGAAGGATAAGTGGATCAAATGTAATGCTAGGCAAAATCAGCAGGGTCTGTGGAGCGGTGACAACAGGTGGTATCTACCCAGGAGTTTGTACCCAGTTTTAGCACAACTGGCACATGGCTTCAGTCATCTTGCTAAGGGCACGATGGTGGCACTTACTGACTGCTATTGGATAGCCCCTAGATTTAGTGCATTTGCAGCCAGGTTTTGTGCTTCATGTCTCACTTGTGCTCTGTACAATGCAGGGAGGCCTGTCCATGATCCCCAAAAGCATTCTTCTAAGACAGATTTCCCTTTCCAAAGAATTCAAATAGACTACAATCAGATGCTCAGAATAGGCACCTATGAGTATGCTCTAGTGCGTGTTGACATGTTTTCAGGTTGGCCTGAGTGCTGGCCGGTAGCTAAAGCAAATGCAAAAACAACAGCAAAGAAAATTTTTAATGAAATAGTTTGTAGATATGGAGTTCCTGAAACTATTGAGAGTGACAGAGGAGCCCATTTTACTTAGGAAGTAATGAAAGCGGTAATGGAAGCCCTTCACATACAGCAAGCTTTGCATACACCTTATCATCCACAAAGTAGTGGTAAAGTCGAGAGACTTAATGGAATTTTTAAAAACAGACGTGCGAAAATTAAAGCAGATACAGGAAAAGTATGGGTGGAAGCTTTGCCATTAGCCCTATATTCTGTACGAACTACCCCTAAGCAACCACATGGGCTGTCCCCCTATGAGATTTTATTTGGAGGGCCACCCAAAACGGGGCTATATTTTCCCCAACAGTTGCAGGCTTTTCACTCTAGTCTGTTAGAATATGTTAAGTGTTGCAAAGAACATTGAATAAAATACATGAAGGTGTTTATAAATATATCCCCAGATTCTGTTTCAGCTATTCACAGAATCCAACCAGGTGATTGGGTAGTGGTCAAGCGACACCACTAGACCACTAGAACCAAAATTTGATGGACCACATTTGGTGCTTTTGACAACCGTTTCTGCTATCAAGTTGGAAGGAAAGCCCACCTGGATTCATGCCAGTCACTGCAAGAAAATCCTGAAGTGGTGATATCCTTCGAAACAATTCTGATGATGTTTCTTTTCTTTTTGTTGTTTGTGAGAACTGAGACATGAAAAAATAACCCTTTCATCAAATGTTAAAATTGTATGCAACCCATAGCAACGCTAGTAACTCCTGGGTTTGTTCTCACTTATATGCCCAGACAGGAACAATACCCATGAAAAATATTGGTTACCTGAGATTCCATGTTATTGCTTCCAGCTTTTAGGAGCAGATATACAATCCATACGTAGAGGGTTATGTGGAAAATTAAGCTTACTCCTGGCTTCCTACTAATGTTACAGGTACATGTTATATTGGGAAGTTAGCACCTGCTTTGGCTGTTCGCAAAGATAC
Organism: Lithobates clamitans; assembly: GCA_037952925.1. Lineage (NCBI taxonomy): Eukaryota > Metazoa > Chordata > Amphibia > Anura > Ranidae > Lithobates > Lithobates clamitans. The sequence continues at coordinate 2,518,730 of JBBGZY010001258.1, forward strand.
AGTGCGACCAGATCAAAGTCCAGACTACCCTTTAGTGTTCAAAAGAGAGCTGTTCACTGAAGGAGACATGGCATGGTCATGGTTCCCTTCCTGGACAGGATGGGGAATTGAAGCAATGAAAAGAATAAATCATTACACTAGAATTGTAGATGAGATTATTAACCTTACTACCACTGATATAGGTTTATTAAGTGAAGAAATGGTTCAGCTTAAAAAGGTGGTATTAGAGCACAGATTAACACTAAATTATCCCACTGCAGCTCAAGGTGGGATGTGTAAGGTATTTCATACTCACTGTTGTATACAGTCAGGTCCATAAATATTGGGACAGCGACACAATTCTAATATTTTTGGCTCTATACACCACCACAATGGATTTGAAATGAAACAAACAAGATGTCCTTTAACTGCAGACTTTCAGCTTTAATTTGAGGGTATTTACATCCAAATCAAGTGAACGGTGTAGGGATTACAACAGTTTGTATATGTGCCTCCCACTTTTTAAGGAACCAAAAGTAATGGGACAGATTAACAATCATCCATCAAACTTTTACTTTTTAATACTTGGTTGCAAATTCTTTTCAGTCAATTACAGCTTGAAGTCTGGAATGCATAGACATCACCAGATGCTGGGTTTCATCCCTGGTGATGCTCTGCCAGGCCTCTACTGCAACTGTCTTCAGTTCCTGCTTGTTCTTGGGGCATTTTCCCTTCAGTTTTGTCTTCAGCAAGTAAAATGCATGCTCAATCGGATTCAGGTCAGGTGATTGACTTGGCCATTGCATAATATTCCACTTCTTTCCCTTAAAAAACTCTTTGGTTGCTTTCGCAGTATGCTTCGGGTCATTGTCCATCTGCACTGTGAAGCGCCGTCCAATGAGTTCTGAAGCATTTTGCTGAATATGAGCAGATAATATTGCCCGAAACACTTCAGAATGAATCCTGCTGCTTTTGTCATCAGCCACATCATCAATAAATACAAGAGAACCAGTTCCATTGGCAGCCATACATGCCCACGCCATGACACTACCACCACCATGCTTCACTGATGAGGTGGTATGCTTTGGATCGTGAGCAGTTCCTTTCCTTCACCATACACTTCTCTTCCCATCACTCTGGTACAAGTTGATCTTGGTCTCATCTGTCCATAGGATGTTGTTCCAGAACTGTGAAGGCTTTTTTAGATGTTTGGCAAACTCTAATCTGGCCTTGCTGTTTTTGAGGCTCACCAATGGTTTACATCTTGTGGTGAACCCTCTGTATTCACTCTGGTGAAGTCTTCTCTTGATTGTTGTCTTTGACACACATACACCTACCTTCTGGAGAGTGTTCTTGATCTGGCCAACTGTTGTGAAGGGTGTTTTCTTCACCAGGGAAAGAATTTTTCGGTCATCCACCACAGTTGTTTTCTGTGGTCTTCCAGGTCTTTTGGTGTTGTTGAGTTCACTAGTGCGTTCTTTCTTTTTAAGGATGTTCCAAACAGTTGATTTGGCCACATCTAATGTTTTTGCTATCTCTCTGATAGGTTTGTTTTGTTTTTTCAGCCTAATGATGGCTTGCTTCACTGATAGTAACAGCTCTTTGGATCTCATATTGAGAGTTGACAGCAACAGATTCCAAATGCAAACAGCACACTTCAAATGAACTCTGGCCCTTTTATCTGCTCCTTGTAAATGGGATAATGAGGGAATAACACACACCTGGCCATGGAACAGCTGAGCAGCCAATTGTCCCATTACTTTTGGTCCCTTAAAAAGTGGGAGGCACATATACAAACTGTTCCAATTCCTACACCGTTCACCTGATTTGGATGTAAATACCCTTAAATTAAAGCTGAAAGTCTGCATTTAAAGCACATTTTGTTTGTTTCATTTCAAATCCGTTGTGGTGTATAGAGCCAAAAAGATTAGAATTGTGTCGATGTCCCAATATTTATGGACCTGACTGTACAGGGCATCTTGCTAAGATAAGAGAACTACAGAATAAGGCCAGAGATATTGCTAAAGATGGAGGGAACCCCTTAAAGGGTTTAGGAGGTTTTGGTGACTTTTTATATGCCAAAGCAACATGGTTACAGGAACGAGGCACTTACATTGTGATGTTCCTATTTCTTATATTTGTTATTTACTTCCTCATCAGGCTATGCCTCTGCGTGACTACCTGCTCTACCAACAAATGGTCCACCAGCCCTGATGAACCCATTATTGTGAGAAAGCTAGGAGAGAGCTGAACAGGATGCCGTCTCTCTGCGACAATGTAACAGGAGTTACCAGCAATCTGCTGAATGTAACTCGGAAAAGAATGGTGTCAAATAAACAAACAGAAGGAAATGACATGGACATTCACTGTATTGTTCATTTAAGCACAAGAGACTCCATTTTGTTCGCACTGTTGAAATGTGTTCTGTAACCTTCACCTCACACACACACATCTTCTGCTAGAAGCTCTCTCTGTCTCTACCCGACTTCCCCCTCCCCTCTCAAGGTTTTACTTTTGCAATTGTTCTATTCACTAGCTTTTAATAATATATTTCTATTTGTTAGCTTCTAACCTGGCGGTATGATTATGTCGGATTTTAGGTGCTGAAAGCGGTACCAATATTTTGCATGGAAATTTGGCGTTTTATATTGTAGGCCTGTAATTCTTAGAAATAACTCACTTAAATCTGTCCAAACAAGAGTCTAGTAGACATCCCGGGTATGATAAAGTTTGAAACACAAATTATAATATAATAAATAACTATAAATAATTATAAGAAATAATAATATAATAATAATTACAATTATTCAATAATGTAATCAAATCAAAAACACTGAAATTTGCTCAGTTGCAGAATTGTCGCTGTTATTACTTTTAGTGTTTGATGACCAATTTCCCCACAAATCACTATCACTCAATTCTGCAAGTGATTCTAATTTATTGGCTTATTCGGCTTATATTTGTTTCATATACTTGTTAGCAGCCTATGGATCCGTTCTCCTTTTTTGATAATAGTGAATTAGATCTGGAGGATCTATTTTCAGACAATAAAACAAAGGATGATGACCTAGCACATTTGTTAAGGAAATTAGGACATCATATGGACAAAAAATGCAATGTCTGGTGGGATCAATCCACCCTGGAAAAATACTTGAAAGATAACATGGCAGGGGCGGATCCAGAGTCTAGTCTCGGGAGGGGCACTGCCAGAAAATATATTTTTTTGGGGTACATTTATCGGGGAAATGGCTGGTGTTGGCGCTTCAATCATCACGGCACCATGGTTGTTATGGTGTCAGGATGATTGAAGCGCATTATTACCATAATTACATTGTTATAAAAAATTAAATAGTTTAACTCACCATAATGCAGAATCAGTGGGAGCCCCGAGTGTGTCACTTGCCACGTCAACTGTCACTAGATGCAGATTGTCACTTGCCACGTCGCCTGCCACGTTGCAGATTGTCATTTGCCATGTCACTTGCCACGTCGCCGGCCACTGTGCGGATTGTCACTTTCCACGTCGCCTGTCACCAGATGCAGATTGTCACTTGCCACGTCGCCTGCCACGTTGCGGATTGTCATTTGCCATGTCACTTGCCACGTTGCTGATTGTCACTTGCCATGTCACTTGCCACGTCGCCTGCCACATTGCGGATTGTCACTTGCCACGTCACCTGTCACCAGATGCAGATTGTCACTTGCCACGTCGCCTGCCACGTTGCGGATTGTCACTTGCCACGTCGCCTGGTCACCAGATGCAGATTTTCACTTGCCACGTTGCGGATTGTCACTTGCCATGTCACTTGCCACGTCGCCTGCCACATGTTGCGGATTGTCACTTGCCACGTCACCTGTCACTTGCCACCTGCTAAGGTGGTCTCTTGTGTCCCAGAGACAGGCAGCAGAGAGATGATGTAATCTCTCTGTTGCCGCAGCTGCCTGCATGGAGGGGGGGGAAGTTGAACTGCAGGGATGCAGGGCGGGCGCCGGGCGGTGAGAGATGATGTCATCTCTCTGCTCCCCCGCCCGCCGGCTCCCTGATTGGCCAGCAGGCAGCAGCCCGCCCACAAACACATTGAGCGGCGGCTCTCTCTCGCCAATGGAGCCGCCCGGCGGCTCCCTCAGTCACCGAGCCGCCCAGCGGCTCCTTCAGTCACCGAGCCGCCCAGCGGCTCTCTCTGTCACCGAGCCGCCCAGCGGCTCCTTCAGTCACCGAGCCGCCCAGCGGCTCTCTCTGTCACCGAGCCGCCCAGCGGCTCCTTCAGTCACCGAGCCGCCCAGCGGCTCTCTCTGTCACCGAGCCGCCCAGCGGCTCCTTCAGTCACCGAGCCGCCCAGCGGCTCTCTCTGTCACCGAGCCGCCCAGCGGCTCCTTCAGTCACCGAGCCGCCCAGCGGCTCTCTCAGTCACGGAGCCGCCCAGCGGCTCTCTCTGTCACGGAGCCGCCCAGCGGCTCTCTCTGTCACCGAGCCGCCCAGCGGCTCTCTCAGTCATGGAGCCGCCCAGCGGCTCTCCCTGTCACCGAGCCGCCCAGCGGCTCTCTCAGTCATGGAGCCGCCCAGCGGCTCTCTCTGTCACCGAGCCGCCCAGCGGCTCCCTCAGTCACGGAGCCGCCCGACGGCTCTCTCACACACACCCTGCTCTAAGTCACCTGCATTTCTCGGAGGGGGCAATTGCCCCGTTGCCCCCCCCTGGATCCGCCCCTGTAACATGGTACCCAGAAAATTAAGGTGGGACATACTTATTAATGATGGTTTACTGGGAGATGATGATGTTGATGAATGGTATGCTTTTTTTGATGGTAAAGGGAAAGAAGTTATGGAATTTCTCATTAAAAGGAAACAACGGAAACTAAAAACATCAGAGGTTCAGATTAAAGAGATTAGGGATAAGATCAATCCATTTAAGGAGACACCCGAATACAACAATTTAATGGGTGAGTTGCATAAGGATATGCAAAAAAAGGATGTGGAGAATAGGAATGTGAAGAAAAAGAAATATTGGAGAGATCTTATTGGAGAGATTACCCAAGAAAATACGTTTTTAGCTGGAAATCAACGATAGTAACTAGGAATAATGTTAACCCCCAAGAACAGACTACATCTGATGGGAATGGGGGAAATAAGACACCAATACCACAGAGCCAGCAGCATCACCCACAATATAAAACTAAACAACCCTTTAGGGGGCACCCTCCAAATCACCAGGAGGTTAGACAATGATGATCGTCATTAACAATATGGTCCACCACCTGAGTATGATAACAGGAGTTATGGGGGATCTCAGTATCACAGGAGTAACAATAGAGTTCAGCCACGTGGAAATCAGTATGGAAGGGATTTTCCACCGAATCGCACTCCGGAAAGGGGGACAGCAGTACAATTATTACAATAATGGCCATCAAAATTATGGTTATCAACAAGGAATACCGTATGGGGGAGGTCAACGTCAGCCTTTTAGGGGTCCCCCACATGGTGAACATTAGCACCCAAGACAGTTGCCTTGTCCTAACGATGGTACACAAAGGGAGGGAGCCTACTATTCCCCCAAACCTCAACGTGTAAGATATGAGAAGCCACCGGATCAATATGAGTTACCTGTTTATAATAGTTAATCAACCTTGGAGGGGATTGTAGACCATTACAATGATGAGTCTTTTTTAGGGACAGACAGGGGGGGGACCATTCGCGATCCAAGAAACATAGAAAGAGGGGGGGAAGAGCTGGACGAAGGGCACAACAAAAAAAGAAGGCGATAAGATTAGGAGAAGGAATGTACAACTTGAGTGGAGCCACACTATCTAGGGAAGAAATCTTGACCCTGGACAAGGGTATTAAGTTTGCGCCAAAGAAAGGGCTTAATAAATTCAAAAACGTATGTTGGATTACAAAAATGTATTAGGAAGCTCAACATTAAAAAATATTATGCCATTAATCCGATTGAAAGGACAACTATGAACAATAATTTCACCAGTTTGAGGAACAATTCTGTATTTAATGCCCACATAACCAATAACAAATACGTTGATCTCTTTAAGAAACTAGTTACTACTGAATTGGGACAGTTACCCATCAGGAAGGTGTATGAATCCATAGATCTCAAGAAAGAAATGGAAGCATTGGAAAGTAGCATTGATATAGTGATTAGGCCGGCGGATAAAGGGGGTGGGGATTGTTGTCCTATCCCTTGAAAAGTATAAAGCCGAGATGAATAGGATACTAAGTGATGAAGACACATACCAGCCTCTGAACGTCAATCCTTCTAAAGTTTTTAAGGAAGAATTAGAACTTATTGTACAGGCTGGTATGGAGAATAAACTTCTTAACAAACAAGAGGAGAAGTATTTGGTTCCTATGGTCAGTAAAATCCCGGTAATATAATACCTACCTAAAATTCATAAAAAGAGCACGGAGCCCCCCGGAAGACCTATAGTGAGTGCGATTGAATCTTTGACCTCCAGATTAGGAGAATATATCGATCTCCATCTACAACCATTAGTAAGAAGAACGGATGCTTACCTCAAGGATACCAAGCACACTCTGCAATTATTAAGGGTATTCAATACCAATGAGAATCTGATCATGGCCACGGGGGATGTAGCCTCATTATACACTAACATCGATCATGAAGGGGCCCTGGATGCAGTCAAATGGGCTTTGGAAAAAGAAGGTGATGTGACACGAGAGGGCCTACATAAGTTTATTTTGAAGTGTTTAGACTTTTGTCTACAACACAACTTCTTCTGGTATGATAATAGATTTTATCTACAAATACGAGGAGTTGCTATGGGCGCTAAGTTCACCCCCAGTGTAGCGAACCTCTATATGGCTAAGTGGGAGGCGGAAAGGGGTCTTGGCGATGGATTTGGAGATATCCATTTATACAAAAGATTTATAGATGACCTCCTTATTATTTGGAGTGGAAGTATGGAATCGCTGATGAGGTTACTGGAATCGATGAACAATAATGATCGTAGTATAAAGTTAACTTGGGATATCAGTAGGGATCGGATACATTTCCTTGATTTAGAGATATTTAAGACTGCTAGGGGTATTGAGATCAAGTCTTTTTTCAAAGCCACGGATCGGAATTCTTACATTCCCACATCAAGTTGTCACTATAAACCATGGCTGGATAACATCCCCAGAGGCCAATATATGAGGATGCGGAGAAATTGCACATGGGATGCGGATTTTGAGGTTCAATCCGACATGTTGAGTGTGATGTTCTCCGACAAAGGTTATCGTAATGAGTTTCTTAAAAATGAGAGAGGTAATTTCAGGGATTTGAATAGAGATCTTTTGATGGATAGTATTGAAACAAGGGACGTTAGTGATGATGGGGGCATCTGTGTTATTTTGGATTATAATTTACAGAATAAGGAGGGGGAAAAAATCATACGTAAATATTGGGACGTATTAAAACAAGACATACACATTAAGGGTACACTCCCCAATAAACCCAAGATTGTGTATAAAAGAGCACCAAGTTTATGTGATAAACTGGTACACAATGTTGTGGAACCGCCCCTTTCAAAACCCAAGATGTTTTGGGACTTGAAGGGTTTTTATGGCTGTGGAAGATGCTATAGTTGCATCAGGGTTCCAACCAATATTAAAAGGGTAAAGGAATTTCAACATCCCCAGACTAACCAGATCAGGGATTTTATATCCTGCAACACAGTAGGTGTGGTATATGTGGTAAAATGTCCATGTTTTTTTTTTTTATGTTGGACGCACCACAAGAGCTTTAAAGGATCGAATGGAAGAACACGTGAGGAACATACGAAAAGGTTTTGACAAGCACTATCTTTCTATACATTTTAAAGAGGTGCATAACCAAAGTACAGTTGGGATGCGATTTTGGGGAATAGAGGCACCTAAACGACACTGGAGAGGTTCTAATTACACTAGGGAGATCAGCAAACGAGAGTCGTGGTGGATACACCAGTTGGGCTCCCTCTCTCCGGGGGGGGGGGTTGAATAAAGAATTCAACCTCAGGTGCTTCCTCAGTAATTTTGGAGTAGGCATACGTCATTATCTGACATGAGTGTATAATTAGCACATGTCATTATTTGACATGAGATTTCTTTCTGGGATTAAGATTGAGGATTGCGGGGCAGGAGGCGGAGCCTAGCAGAGCAGACATGCATTGTTAGAGCTCCACACCGCTGAGGAGAGAAGAGAAGGACAAAGCGGAGCCTGCAGGCCCAAAAGGTAACCATTTGAACCTTTTTGTCCCAGGGAACAAACTGTGAAAGTTTGGGCAGGAAATATGGTACTGGGAGGAAACCGCGGCAGAAATAAAAATCACCTCACAAAGAGCTCACAGGCACTCACTGCAGCTGAAACAGCTCCAGTCACCTCACAAGATACAGCATCAGGGCGCTCTCACAGACAGAAAATGTCACAGCAAGACTCTCCATTTGAGTCAGATACAGAACAAATCCTCTCACAAACTTCTCCACAAGCCTCCTCAGTATCCCCAGAAATATTATTACAATTTGAAAAGATGCTTCATAAGGCTTTAAAACAAACCTCAGACCAAATAACAAAAAGCCTAACCAAAGAAATAAGAGAGCTGGGAAACCGCACCGCAGCCTTAGAAATAAAAATGGATGAAATTGAAATTACAACCCAAGAAAATATAACAGAATTGGAACAATTAAAAAAAGAGAATTTAATACTTCAAACTAAGCTCGAAGATTACGAAAATAGAGCCAGACGTTCAAACTTGCGCATAAGGGGAATACCTGAAACTGTGACAGACCTGCAATCTACTATTACTGCTCTATTACAAGAACTAAAGCCAGATATCCCTATTGAACGTTTAGAACTGGACAGAGTACACAGAGCCCTCACAGCCAAAAAGAAAGATGGACCCCCACGTGATATAATCACAAAATTTCATTATTACAGAACGAAAGAAAAAATACTAATTGCTGCAAGAGAAAAAAAGGAACTTAATTTTCAAGGACACAATTATCAAATTTTTGCTGACCTATCCCAACTTACTATTACTAAAAGACGATCCATGAAACCCCAACTAATGGAACTGCAACGCCACAACATTATGTATCAATGGGGCTTCCCCTTTTCAGTCAGATTTAACTACCAAGGTACAATTTACAGAAGCAGATCAGCAGATGAACTACAACAAACCCTTTTAAAATTAAATCTGACAGAACCCACAAGCAGCAACTCTCCCACACGCAGAAGAATGGCGTCATCTTCACCTTCAGGCAGCACCCAGAAAATTTCAGAACAAAATGGGAATCATCATTCTCACAAAAGAGGCCGTTATGCCACATCATCCATGGACCAAGAAGATTCAATGGACTGACATCCTAATTCCTGATATCTCTTCATTTATTATAAGAGATGGTTCTCTTTAAAAAACCTATATTTATAACTGAATGTAACTGCATTCTGATAGTCACACACTGTGTGGGATCATGTTACATTCCAGTTATATTTCTTATTACTTCTGATTCATATAGCCTTAGAATATATAAGTGAAATAAGGAAATTCTTGTTCAGTTATATATTATCAGGTAATAACAATAGATTTATTACTTTTTAGGACAAATATGTTCAATAATCCAGAAGTAATGGAAGCTTTTTCTTTCTTTTCTTAAAACAAATATATTATTACCTAACTAGTCCCTAGAATTATGTTTTTGTTTATTCTAATCTGAAGCAAAACAACCTCATTTTAATGAGTTAACATATCTAAACAGTTGCATATGAATAAAATATGTAATTGTTTACTCTAAAAGGGTTAAAATCCCAAAATAATTCAAACTATCTTCATCAATACCAAAGTTATTAACAGTACCTTTCTAACTGAATTATTTAGCCTAGGGCAAGACTAACAATATACAACCACCCTGGAATAAATAATTTCAACAAAAACTATATTCTGCACTCCAATTAATGAAACATCATTTTGATGTCTTTTGACATAGCACTTCTCTCCTGTAAGTGGAAGATCCGTGTACCCCCATTAGCCCTCCTCATTCTCCCAATCATATTATGTGGGAGTGTGACGAAGGCACTTATTCCCCTGAGAGAGATATTTATTCTCTTTCACGGGTAAATTGTGATTACTTGCAAAAAATAATTTATACAATATATCATTTAATCTCATATGTTTTTTGTTTACTCTTTACTCCAGAATTCACTGGTTTCTTTTCTATCTATTCATCTCTTCAGTCCACACAGGTTGATCTGCGCAGTCAGCTCTGCATAACAAAAAGTAAGTCAAAACTATTTGATCTATTGCCATGGCACCACTGAATATACTTTCCCTGAATGTTCAGGGAATAAATGTCCCTCAAAAAAGGACCAAAGCCTTCCGTACTTTCCATAACAAGAAGGCTCACATAGTATGCCTCCAAGAAACACACTTCACCAAAGATTCTACTCTAAAATATATTTCTCCTTTTTATCAACAAATTTACACGGCTTCTGCCTGTACCAAGCAAAGGGGAACTCTAATTGCATTTCACCGATCCACACCATTCACCTTATCATCAGAAATTAAAGACCCAGAAGGTAGATACCTGATACTCATGGGTTATATAATGGATACAGCAATCATGGTGATTTCCTACTACGCTCCTAACAAACAACCTACACCATTCCTCTCACATATATTACAAGTGATTAATACACACAAAATAGGAACAGTGATAATGTGTGGGGATTCAAACCAGGTCCTTCTCCCATTTCTAGATAAATCACCTTTTACACCATCCAAAATAACCTCTAGATTACCTTTTTCTCAACTTCTTTCCAAATACAATCTGGTAGATTCATGGAGAGAAAGTAACCCAATGAAAAAGAAATTCACTTATTTCTCGCACCCTCATCAAACCTTCACCAGAATAGATCATATTTTTCTAACAATAGGAATGATACCAGAAATTATTGCATCAGATATAATTCCGATTCCGTGGTCTGACCATAATGCAGTATACACTACTATAGCCTCAGCCATACCAAAAGCGCATGACCCAACGTGGTACTTACCGGACATAATGCTCAAACACCCACTACATCAGGTGGCCATTGAACAAGCTTTAAAGGAATACATATCAATTAATAATACAACAGACATCTCCCCAATAACACTGTGGGAAGCTCATAAGCCTGTCTTGCGTGGTACAATACAAAGACAAATGGCACTATTTAACCACCTGACAACTGGGCACTTAAACCCCCTTCGTGACCAGACCAATTTTCAGCTTTCAGCGCTCTCACACTTTGAATGACAATTACTCAGTCATGCAATACTGTACCCAAATGAATTTTTTGTCCTTTTTTTCATACAAATAGAGCTTTCTTTTGGTGGTATTTGATCACCTCTGGGTTTTTTATTTTTTGCGCTATAAATGAAAAAAGACCGCAAATTTTGAAAAAAAAACGCATTTTTCTTTGTTTCTGTGATAAAATTTTTCAAATTAGTAATTTTTCTTCATAAATTTTGGCCACAATTTATACTGCTACATATCTTTGGTAAAAATAACCCAAATTAGTGGATATTATTTGGTCTTTCTGAAAGTTAGAGAGTCTACAAGTTATGGTGCAAATCATAAAAATTGATCACACGTGATGCACTGACGGCCTATCTCATTTCTTGTGACCCGAACAAGTCAGGAAAGTACAAATACCCCCCAAATGACCCCTTTTTTGAAAGTAGACATTCCAAGGTATTTAGTAAGATGCATGGTGAGGTTTTTGATGTTGTCATTTTTTCCCACAATTCTTTGCAAAATGAAGATTTTTTTTTTTTTTTTTCCCCCACAAAATTGTCATTGTAATAGGTTATTTCTCTCACATGGCATGTATATACCACAAATGACACCCCAAAATACATTCTGCTACTCCTCCTGAGTATTACGATACCACATGTGTGGGACTTTTTCACAGCCTGGCCACATAGAGAGGCCCAACATGAAGGGAGCACCATCAGGTGTTCTAGGAGCATAAATTACACATCTAATTTGTTGACTACCTATTACACTTTTGAAGGCCCTGGAGCACCAGGACAATGACACGTGACACTGAGGTGGCACTGATGACAAATGGCACTGATACGTGGCACTGATGTGGCACTGATGACAGATGGCACTGATACGTGGCACTGACGTGGCACTGATGACAGATGGCACTAATACATGGCACTGATGACAGATGGCACTAATACGTGGCACTGACAGATGGCACTAATACGTGGCACTGACAGATGGCACTAATATGTGGCACTGATGACACATGGCACTAATATGTGGCACTGACGGCATGTGGCGCTGATGACAAATGGCACTGATATGTGGCACTGATGACATGTGGCACTGATGAAAGATGGCACTAATACATGGCACTGATGACAGATGGCACTAATACGTGGCACTGATGACAGATGGCACTAATACGTGGCACTGATGACAGATGGCACTAATACGTGGCACTGATGACACTGATGACAGGTGGCACTGATACGTGGCACTGATGACACTGATGACAGGTGGCACTAATACGTGGCACTGATGACACGTGACACTGATGACAGATGGCACGTGACACTGACAGGTGGCACTGATGAAAGATGGCACTGATGACAGATGGCACTATGTGGCACTGATGACAGATGGCACTATGTGGCACTGATGACAGATGGCACTATGTGGCACTGATGACAGATGGCACTTATACGTGGCAGTGGGGACAGATGGCAGGGGCAGATGGCAGGGGCAGATGACAGGGCAGATGGCAGGGGCAGATGACAGGGCAGATGACAGGGCAGATGGCAGGGGCAGATGGCAGGGGCAGATGGCAGGGGCAGATGACAGGGGCAGATGGCAGGGGCAGATAGCAGGGGCAGATAGCAGGGGCAGATAGCAGGGGCAGATGGCAGGGGCAGATGACAGGGGCAGATGACAGGGCAGATGACAGGGCAGATGGCAGGGGCAGATGGCAGGGGCAGATGGCAGGGGCAGATGACAGGGCAGATGACAGGGCAGATGGCAGGGGCAGATGGCAGGGGCAGATGACAGGGCAGATGGCAGGGGCAGATGACAGGGCAGATGGCAGGGGCAGATGGCAGGGGCAGATGACAGGGCAGATGACAGGGCAGATGGCAGGGGCAGATGACAGGGCAGATGACAGGGCAGATGACAGGGCAGATGGCAGGGACTGTTAACAGCAGCACACCTTTTTTTTTTTTTTTTACACTCACCGCCGCAGCGGTTCCGCTCTCCCTCCTCACACGCTGTCTCTGTGTGAGGAGGGAGAGCCGGCGATGAGAGATGATCTCATATGTTTACATATGAGATCCTCTCTCATTGGCACCGCCGATCGCACCGTAAACGGCCGCTGTCATTGGCCGTTTACGGTGATCTGTGACTGGCTGTGTCCGAGGGACACGGCCAGCACAAAACTTCCGCGATGCACGCTCGCGGGAGCGCGCAATGCGGAAGTAAACAGGAGGACGTCCAGGGACGCCCTCCCGGCAATTTGAGTCCGCGCTGTAGCCGTCTTTCGGCTATAGCGCGGACGCCTAGTGGTTAAACGGGAACGCAAAAATCTAGCAAAAAAACCAGAACTCAATTTTAATGCAGCCTACATATCATTTCAATATAATCCATCTCAGAGTACAAAATCTCATCTGGAAAAATCTAGATTGGAATACGATCTCTTTCTCACTGAGTCAGTTGATAAATCCCTCAAACGCTCCAAACACAATTTCTACATGAATACAAACAAACCAGGTACATATTTGGCTTGGGCATTAAATTCAACTAACAAATCTTTCAAACCAATACGTTTGAAATTATCAAAAAATGTTTACACTTGTAATCCAGTTAAAATAATCCATAAATTTCACTCACATCTCGCAACTTTATACAAGACAAACAATGAATTTAATCCTACAGAAGCTGAATCCTTCTTCTCAAAAATAAACTTACCTGAGTTATCTCAGAATCAAAAAAGCAGTTTGGATGAGCCTATAACTATAGATGAAGTTGCTAACGCCATAAAAGACCTAAAACTTAACAAAAGACCAGGCCCAGATGGCTACTCGGCTTTATACTATAAAACATTCTCAGAAATACTCTCTCCCATTCTCACTGAAACTTTTAACAAACTTCTAGATGGACATTCTTTTCGGGAAGAAACACTAATGGCAATTGTTTGTATGATCCCAAAACCCCTTTCTGATGATACTTCCTGTGTGAATTATCGGCCTATCTCTCTGTTAAACCTCGATATTAAATTATTAGCAAAAATAATAGCAAAACGCCTCAATAGCATTATAGGAAAATTAATACATAGAGATCAAGTAGGCTTCATGCCAAATAGACAGGCAGGCGATAATATACGCAGGTCAGTGTTATTGGCACATATTGCTAAAAAACGGAAAATCCCTTTATGTTTTCTATCTCTCGATATTAAGAGGGCATTTGACACAGTATCCTGGCAATATATGCAATATTCATTACAAAAATGGGGTTTTGGACCCCACTTTTTAACATGGATCAAAGCATTATATAATAAACCCAAAGCCTATATAAAATATGCTGGATACAAATCTGAAGCCTTTAATATCGAAAGAGGTACCCGACAGGGTTGCCCATTATCTCCCTTATTATTTGCCCTTATACTCGAACCCATGGCCCAATACATCAGAACAAACCAAACTATAACTGGCATTGAAGTAGGAGGTATTACACACAAATTATGTATATTTGCAGACGATATATTACTTTTTCTATCATCACCACAGGTCTCTGGTCCTAACTTAATACCAGCTCTTGATGGATTTGCAGCCCTATCCGGCCTTATGATTAATCCTAAGAAATGCCTAGTGCTTAATATTTCACTCACAAACATGGAATTGATCCCGGCTAGGGCTGCACTCCCATTCACATGGGCAGAAAAATCAATCCCATATCTTGGAATTCATTTAACAGCATCTCATTCTGACTTATTCTCAACCAATTATCCTCCTGTATTAAGACAGATCACAAATCTAATAAAACAATGGTCGCAACTTCCTTTTATCCTGGATAGGGAAGATTAATGCAATCAAAATGACTATTCTACCCAAATTGCTTTATCTATTCAGAGTCCTCCCTATTCCAATTCCTTCCTATTTTTTGAGAATAGTACAAAAAAGAGCAACTTCGTTTATATGGGGCTCTTCTAAACCACGTATACCTATACACACACTACATCTTCCCAAAAATAAAGGAGGCCTGGGATACCCTAATTTTACTAACTACTACAGAGCAGCACATTTGGCTAGTCTGTCCAAATACCATGCAAAACAGGAAATCCCACTATGGGTATTTATAGAGGCTTCAGAAAATGACCCTCTATTAATATCAAATTTATTATGGCTTGATCCTAAAGACCGCTTTAAAATTCATAATCCCATAACTAAACACTTCTTATCTCTCTGGGATAAACTAAAAACCAAATATCAGTTACAATCTCCACACAATTATCTCCTTTCTTTTATCAGAAATCCGGCCTTTTATCCGGCATGGATCTACCCAAATTCTTTTAAAGCTTGGACAACATCAGGCATTCAGACACTAAATGACTTCATAGCATCTAAATCATTCCTTTCATTCCCATCGCTTAGAGAAAAATATGATCTACCAAACTCTGAGATATTTAGATATCTCCAAATCAAAAATTTCTATACACCATTCCTAAAGGGGGATACACCATTATCCCAATTATCCATTTTTGAATCAATCTGTACAAAAGATCCATTTGCTAAAGGTACAATTTCATCACTTTATAATCAATTATATGGAGTAGCAAATCTTAATAGACCCTCTTACGTTCAGAGGTGGGAGGAGGACCTGGGACGAACTTTAGAAGACACGGACTGGTCTAACATATGGCTCACATCTAAGTCATCTTCACCCAACATCTTAGCACTGGAGACAAATTATAAAGTCCTAACTCGCTGGTACCTTGTACCCGCTAGAGTGGCAAAATATTCACCTAATACCTCAGCTCTTTGTTTTCGAGGATGCCCAGAAATAGGCACATATTTACACATATGGTGGACGTGCCCAGTAATCCAAACCTTCTGGAAGGAAGTTTTCGTGATTGCATCTAAAATATTTAAAAAGATAATACAACCAGATCCATATTTAACTTTACTTAATCTAAAACCGGAATGGTTAACACTCTCTCAATTCAAACTTATGATCCAACTAATAACGGCTGCAAAACAAACAGTGGCCAAGGCATGGAAATCTCCTACATTGGTACTAGCAGAAACAATTCACAGAATGAATAATACAATGTCCCATGCTAAGATGGTAGCCATCGATCAAAATCAAATTCCAAAATTTGAAAAACTTTGGCACCCTTGGATAAAACAACAGTTCCTGTCAAATTTCAATGACTCTGTCCTGTTGCCATGGTAACAGATTAAATGACTTACAGAGACACCCATTCTAAGGCTTCAAAGAGAACTAAAAAGAATAATAAACTGACGAGCGGGACAACCTTGTGGACCATACCTCTACCTTTCAACCCTTTTTCTTCTTTCTCTTTCCTTTTCCTCACCTTACGATTAAAGCTCATTATCAGAATTTATTTGACCTATATACACTCTACTTGTAAACAATATGTATAGTAGGTATAAATCATTTAAATACCTACAAAAGTAACTAAGGAAATGATATATATCTTTAATTTAGGTTTACGTGAACCCAATGTTTAATATTTGAAATTTCATGATATTTACCTATATAAACCCTACTGTAAAACAATGAGCTTACTTTATAGATCCTTGTAAACTTACTTTATGTATCTTTATAACATTGTATACTCAATAAACTTCTTTTGACAAGGAAGATTGAGGATTGCATATAGTATATAGGGGTCGAGTGGTGGCTTTTAAATGTTTTTACAGATATTTAGAACATGCGTACCATTCTGTTTTATATATTTTATATTTATTCCTTGTACTTTATTTATATATATTATTTTATTAAATTATCATATTGTGGATAGTTTTATCCGTTTCCCCAACATACATATCTGGATTACTTTAGTATGATACACCTTGAGGATGCATTCATTAGCATATATGGGGATTTGCAGTATATAATTTTGGTTTTTATATTAATTGTACTATGTCTACCAGTATTGTCCATTATCGATATTTGGGTTATTAACTGCATTTATTTTATTTATTTATTTATCATTTAGTACATATTTGTATTCAATTCTGTTACGGAGGTATGCTTTGGTATGCATTATGCGGGGTACCGGAGCTCCATCCTGGGTTGTGCACTTTCAATATTTGTTTAATTCGGCTGGCATCTATAGACAGGCTCAAGCACTGAACAACATTAGGTAGATATCCCCCACTGACTGTTTTATATTCTTGCAGCAGCTATGTCAGTATTAAGAGATAGGCTCTTACATCGTAATACAAGTTGTAGCCTGACACTAGAGTGTCTGCGATCTATGGAAAATGGCCGTGATCGCCTTATATAAACCCGTAGAGCATCCGTCCAATCATATCCCACTGATGAAGACACGTGATCCCTGTGTTGAAGACGCGTAGGGGAGGGGCCAGGACGGAGAGAGCAACATGGACCACACACAGCGCTTTTCCACCATAGCATACCGCACCATACGTCCAGTGAATTTTTATCTTGGCATTTGGAGGCTGTTTTAGAATGGTGCACTGACGCACCAGCGCCATGTGAGTACCCCAGTGTGGGGAGCGTTTTTATACAATAAAGTACTTGACTATATTACACTATATAGTTTCTCTTTCATTTATATCTATATATATGGAGCCACATTGTTTCCAGCTGGAGGAATACATCTGATACTAAGACTGAGCCCGGGGGGGCTCTAAAGCGTGTTTTGACTCAGGGTAGCAGCTGGGTCGCACGGTTTGCAACACTCAGGATATTTTCAGCATGATGATTGATTGATATCACAGCTGGATACCACTTGCACACACTGATTTGATACCACTGTTGGACATTATTTGCATGCACTGATTTGGAGTGCTATATAGAACTTTTTTCACTTGTCCTTTTTAATAATTTATTAAGGCAGGTAGGATGCCTTATATGGAGCACTAAGCACCTTTTTGATTTATCAAGGCACCTTATATGTATTTTATGGAGTAATAAGCACTTGTTTATTTATATACTTTTTTAGTTTAATTTCACATTTTTATTTAGCAATTGCAAACTATTATTGTACAGTTTGATTTACATGCACATAGTTGGATATATTTTTTGGGTTACTCAAGCGCAGCGCATATTTTCTAAATTATATCTTTTGCACGGTATATGAAACATGATCAGCGCACGCAGCTGGAGGTAGTATATGCGGGGCACAGGACCATTGTGGCTCTCAGGATTACTTTTATTTTGGATTCTAATTTATTATGGCTGTTTTCTAGCTGGTCTAAAAGCACTTTTGACGTAAACTGATTTTTTGGTTGCTATAAACAATCTCCAGTTTCTTGGCAGAAAGAATAGTATTTATAATATAAAACTGCATGCAGGGCATTGGGCAAACCACTAGGGACAAAGGGGATGTGTAATTATTTGATACAGTACTGTAATCTGTAAGATTACAGTGTACTGTATGTATACTATGTTTTTTACTTTTTGAATTTGGCAACGCTCGCAGGAAACGGAGCTCGGCACTGTATATCAAGTGAGACATGGCAGCCCTCAGATCACAGCAGGGAGACATTGCAGGATCCAGGGGACAAGGTAAGTAACCTCTACATGGATCCTGCGATGCGATCCCGAGCCAGACTCAGGAATTCCGCCAGGTAGGTTAATAACATATTTCTATTTGTTTGTTTTTAATAACATCTCACACCACCCCTTTCTTATCTATGTATAAAATAACATGTAATAATACATTTTGGCACTGAACGGACATTTTAAGCACAGTGATTACATCCTGTGAATCTGTTCCTTCAGCTGCAGTTCTAACTTCTGTTTTTTCAGAGTCCCAATCAGAAATAATTACACATAAATACGAATCTACTTGAATCTGTGTATTTCCCGGAAAATGGGAAATCGTGTAGATAATTACATTGATGAGTGTGCATAAACTCAGCCACTTAACCATAATATTTGTTTTATTGTTTTTTATGATATTCATTTTATTGTATTTTATGATATTTGATTTTTAGATTCTTGTGACATTATCGACAGATATCTGAAGATGTGCACCTTAAGGGGGTCAAACGGTGCGATCTTCAGCTGCCGATATGCCTAACTAATTGTTGAGTGTATAAAACATGGGAAATCAGTTTGCACTTGTGATTTATCCCTTTATAGTATTCCTCTGATGGCCTGGAACCGAGGTAGCAGTCGGGGCATTGCGGGTATGGGGACACGAGGTATGCGCAAGCGCAGTTTGTGCACTTCTATCCGTGATTGACTTGAGGGTATAAGAGGAGTGGTTGCCGTGCCATACAGCCAATCCCATGATTAAGTCTGTATGATGAAACATGTTGGGGCGTGGCTGTATGGCAATCATCATCACTAACATTTGACGCGATACGCTGAATCAGGAAGTGGAGGTTCGAGTCTGAGGAGTGGGTGAGAGTGAGACAGCATCTGCACACCTCGGGTCCGCCGTGACCACAATACACCACTTTAGATTTTTATGGAAGACTTGCTGTGGTATTTGTGCTTGCTTTGAATTTGATTAAATGTGAGTGTAATGGTTGTGGATTTTAGAGTGTTTTATTAAACTGGCATTTATGTTATCACACTATTGGAGCACTTTTTATTACTTCCATGTGGAGAGATCCCTTATATACATGGCTGGATATCGGATATTTTCTTAACCCTTTCTGTGTGGTTTATAAAAAATGTATTTATTTATTTTTCACTTGTCACAGGGTGATAATACTTAATCAATTTTTTTCACATTTATTTTTTGTTATACTGAGCATTTATGTATATTTTAATATTGTGATTTAAGCGCCACTATTTTTTCTTTTCACATTTGATGAGGGTTAAAATACTGTTCACATTTCATATTATTTAAAGTGGCAGCTCTACCAATTTGAGACATTTTGTTCTGAGGTGCAGCGATGGAACTTCAAGTGTGGGCGGGTTGAACTTGATGACCATCAGTTTTGAATCTGTGTATATATACCAAACCAAAAATCAAAAAAAAAAAAAAAAGAAACACAGCATAGCATAAAATCCTTTAAAAAAAGGTTTAGCATTTTATTCAAATCACATAGCACTCACTTTTAAAAGTGTCTCCCGACACTGGTAAAAACAGGCATAGGTTATATGTGTATATCCCAGATCTCACGATACCGCAAACAGACATCCAATGTAGCATGGTAACGATACCTCCAACAGGATGTGCTGTTTTTTGTATAATGTGAAAGATGATGTTACGTCGAGTAAATAGATACCAAACATGTCACGCTTTATAATTGCACGCACTCGTGGAATGGCGACAAACTACGGTACCTAAAAATCTTTACCAGGTTAGAGTTACAGAGGAGGTCTAGTGCTAGAATTATTGCTCTCACTCTGAGGATTGCGGCGATACCTCACATGTGTGATTTGAACACAGTTTACATATGCGGGCGCAACTTCCCTATGCGTTTTCTTTGCTGCGCGAGTTCACGGGGACGGGTGCGCTTTAAATTTTTTTTTTCTTATTTATTTTATTTATTTTTATATTTATAAATCGTGTTTTAAAAAAAACATTTCATGACTTTTATTGCTGTCACAAGGAATGTAAACATCCCTTGTGGAAGTAATAGGTGGTGACAGGTACTCTTTATGGAGGGATCGGGGGTCTAAAAGACCCCCGATCCCTCCATTGCACTTCAAAGTATTCAGATCGCTGAAAACTGCGATTCTGAATACTGTGTATTTTTTTAAAGCCGGAGCTATTGGCAGCCGAGTAAATGGTAAGTGACATCATGCCGTCGCTTCCGTGTTTATGATTAGGAGGCTGGCATTAGGCTGGCATTATCTGCGGGCATTATCCCGGTATAACTCTGGAAAGCTGAGTACGCACATCTGCGTACGCTCGGTGGGAAGTGGTTATATTATGAATAAATTGCCATTTACACATGTGGGATTGAATGAGATTTATTAAACTTTTTTTATACAAAATGATAATTTGACACTATATTTGACACTTCTGGACTCTTTTTTTGTTTGGTTTGTGTATATATATATATATATATATATATATATATACACAGATTCACATAGATGTGTATATGGGTTTAGTTACCCACTCTTTTATCATGTGTTTGGATTGCTATCAGCCTGATTGTACTCTTATGCCACGTACACACGATCGGACATTCCTACAACAAAATCCTGGATTTATTTCCGACGGATGTTGGCTAAAACTTGGCTTGCCTACACACGGTCGCACAAATGTTGTCGGAACTTCCGATCGCCAAGAACACGCAACACGTACGATATGGCACTATAAAAGGGAAGTTCAATACCAAGTGCGCCACCCTTTGGGCTCTTTCTGCTAATCTGTTTATCTTGTGTTAGTAGAAGTTTGGTGAGAGACGATTCGCGCTTTTCAGCCACGTGCTTTTCAGTCTGTTACTGCTCTTCAGTAGGGATGAGCTTCGAGTTCGTACCTGGGGGGTGTCTATAGTATGCCTGTAAAGGGGCGCATGTTTCCTGTGTTTAGAACAGTCTGACGGCAAAATGACATTTTGAAGGAAAAAACTCATTTAAAACTACCGGCGGCTATTGCATTGCCGACAATACACATAGAAGTTCATTGATAAAAACGGCATGGGAATTCCCCAAAGGGGAACCCCGAACCAAAATTTAAAAAAAAAAAAAAAGACGTAGGAGTCCCCCTAAATTCCATACCAGGCCCTTCAGGTCTGATATGGATATTAAGGGGAACCCCAGCCAAAATTTAAAAAAAAATGACGTGGGGTTCCCCCTAAATTCCATACCAGACCCTTCAGGTCTGGTATGGATTTTAAGGGGAACCCCGCGCCAAAAAAAAACAAAAAAACGGCGTGGGTCCCCCCAAAAATCCATACCAGACCCTTATCCGAGCACGCAACCTGGCAGGCCGCAGGAAAAGAGGGGGGGACGAGAGTGCGGCCCCCCCCCTCCTGAACCGTACCAGGCCACATGCCCTCAACATTGGGAGGGTGCTTTGGGGTAGCCCCCCAAAACACCTTGTCCCCATGTTGATGAGGACAAGGGCCTCATCCCCACAACCCTGGCCAGTGGTTGTGGGGGTCTGCGGGCGGGGGGCTTATCGGAATCTGGAAGCCCCCTTTAACAAGGGGACCCCCAGATCCCGGCCCCCCCCTGTGTGAAATGGTAAGGGGGTACAAAAGTACCCCTACCATTTCACTAAAAAACTGTCAAAAATGTTAAAGATGACAAGAGACAGTTTTTGACAATTCCTTTTTTTTAAATACTTCTTCTTTCTTCTATCTTTCTTCATCTTCTGGTTCTTCTGGTTCTTCTGGCTCTTCTGGTTCTTTCTCCGGCATTCTCGTCCAGCATCTCCTCCGCGGCGTCTTCTATCTTCTTCTCCTCGGGCCGCTCCGCACCCATGGCATGGGGGGAGGCTCCCGCTCTTCTCTTCATCTTCTTCTCTTCTTCTCTTCTTCATTTTCGTCTCCGGGCCGCTCCGCACCCATGCTTGAATGGAGGGAGGCTCCCGCTGTGTGACGGCGCTCCTCGTCTGACAGTTCTTAAATAATAGATGAAGAAGATGAAGAGAAGAGCGGGAGCCTCCCCCCATGCCATGGGTGCGGAGCGGCCCGAGGAGAAGAAGATAGAAGACGGAGGAGATGCTGGACGAGAACGCCGGAGGAAGAACTAGAAGAGCCAGAAGAACCAGAAGATGAAGGATGATAGAAGAAAGAAGAAGTATTTAAATAAAGGAATTGTCAAAAACTGTCTCTTGTCATTTTTGACATTTTTGACAGTTTTTTAGTGAAATGGTAGGGGTAAGTACCCCCTTACCATTTCACACAGGGGGGGCCGGGATCTGGGGGTCCCCTTGTTAAAGGGGGCTTCCAGATTCCGATAAGCCCCCTGCCCGCAGACCCCCACAACCACCGGCCAGGGTTGTGGGGATGAGGCCCTTGTCCTCATCAACATGGGGACAAGGTGTTTTGGGGGGCTACCCCAAAGCACCCTCCCAATGTTGAGGGCATGTGGCCTGGTACGGTTCAGGAGGGGGGGGCGCACTCTCGTCCCCCCCTCTTTTCCTGCGGCCTGCCAGGTTGCGTGCTCGGATAAGGGTCTGGTATGGATTGTCGGGGGGACCCCACGCCGTTTTTTGTTTTCTTTTGGCGCGGGGTTCCCTTTAAAATCCATACCAGACCTGAAGGATCTGGTATGGTATTTAGTGGGAACCCCACGCCATTTTTTTTTTTAAATTTTGGCCGGGGTTCCCCTTAATATCCATACCAGACCTGAAGGGCCTGGTATGGAATTTAGGGGGACTCCCACGTCATTTTTTTTAAAATTTTGGTTCGGGGTTCCCCTTTGGGGAATTCCCATGCCGTTTTTATCAATGAACTTCTATGTGTATTGTCGGCAATGCAATAGCTGCGGGTAGTTTTAAATGGCTTTTTTCCTTCAAAATGTCATTTTGCTGTCAGACTGTTCTAAACACAGGAAACATGCGCCCCTTTACAGGCATACTATAGACACCCCCCAGGTACGAAATTTAAAGGGATATTACACTTTTTTTTGTCAAATAGCATTTTATTAAGTGTATTATCAATACAAAATAAAGAAGCATGGAAAAATCACATAAAATATCCAGTATGACCGCTTACAATGTTAGACTGACAATCAGTACAGCTTAGCTGTTAATAATTCCCTTGGGAAACAAAGAAGTAGATGGAAGCCTATTTCTGGTATTAAAGTGTAGCACATTCTTCCATAATGATATGGGGAAAAACTAAGGGGTGAAGTCCCCCAGAGAGAGAGGGTCCTGGATACCATTATTAGTGTGGGTTTAGGGGGGATAAAAATAAAAGGAAAAAAGGGGGAAAAAGGAGGAAGGAGAGAAAGAAGTAAAAAGAAGAAGTAAGCCATCCGCCTAGAGTTGTTACCTGGTCATGTTGTGTCCTCCCGGAGGTGCCATGGTTCCCAAACTCTGTTGTGGGCCTCCAGCTTGTCTTGTATTCTAGCTGTCATTTTCTCCATTAGTTCAACATCTTTAATTCTAGAGTAAAGATCTTCAGAAGAGGGCGGGGTACTACGTTTCCAGTGTAGAGCTACCAAGCAGCGTGCCGCTGTGAGAATATGTCTCACTAATTTGTTGTAGGGTTTGCTAAGTTTTAGTGGTGATAGACCCAGTAGGAAAAATTTTGGAGACTCCTGAACCTCCGTGTCCAGAACACGGGAGAGGAGATCCCGAACCACTTCCCAGTATGGGGTGATTATTGGGCATGTCCAATATATATGTATAAAAGTGCCTCTTATTCTCTGGCAACGCCAGCATTTGTCTGAGCTTGTAGGGAAGATTGAATGAACTACATCTGGTGTCATGTACCAGAAGCAAAGAATTTTATATGAATTTTCCTTATAAAGCGTGCATATTGAACTCTTCGCTGCTTGGTTCCATATTATCTGCCATAGCTCCAATGGGAGGTCTTCATTGAGAATCTTCTCCCATTTGAGCATGTAGAGATGTTTTCCTTTCTCCTCTATGTGGAAAGCATTCAGTATCTTATAGATTCCTGAAATGAGACCCTTCTGTGTGGAACCTGCTAGAATTATATTCTCAAAGGGGGATGGAGGTGAAAATTGTAGGTTTGGGGCTATGGTTAATGCGTAGTGTCGTATTTGTAGGTACCCATAAAATGCTTGTCTCGGTAGGTCATATTTGGTCTGCAAGTCTGAGAAAGGCAGCAATCTATGGGATCTGAGGTCTACTATACTTCCGAAGTGGAATAGGTTTCTAGAGGACCAGGGGTGTGACATCTGGTGTGTGAGACTATCCGGAACCCTGGGATTGCAGACAAAGGAAGTTAGGGTCGATCTCTCTGAGATCAGTTTATTGGGTTGTGCTATCTTCCGCCACAACTGCCGTAGAAGGGCCATAGGACCCAGCAAGCGGTCGGGAGCCACATCCGCATTCGCGTTCCATAATAAGTTGTTCGGGTGTATGGGAGCTAGCCATAATTTCTCAATCTCTGTCCACTTATTGTACGATTTTTGAGTAAACCATGAGGCCACCGCTCTTAGTTGCGCAGCCTGATAGTATTTAATGATATTTGGGAAAGCTAGACCCCCCTCACTGCGCGACGCCATCAGAACTGAACTTGGGATCCTGTGTCTTTTGTAGTTCCACGTGAAGTCTAGCAGGTCTGACTGCAGTTTTTTCAGTTGTTTAGTTGGTATGGGTATGGAAAGTGTCTGGAAAAGGTATAATAGCTTCGGGAGGATGGTCATCTTAATAGAGGCGATTCGGCCCAAGAGGGAGATACGATGTTTCTTCCATTGAAGTAGTAAGGATCTAATTGTGTTGAAGAGGGGAGGGAAGTTTTCTTGATATAGTGTGTTAAATTGTGGGGTAATGTAAGTGCCCAAGTACTTCAGGGCGGTTGTTTTCCAGTTGTACTGGAAGTTAGATTGTAGAAGCGTGATCTCAGCCTCGGGGATATTGATGGGTAGTGCTTCTGATTTAGAGGCGTTAATTTTATACCCTGATATGGTGCGAAATCTGTCTAGTTCTGCATGTAGGTTCGGGAGGGTAACATGGGGCTGGGTCAGGGTGAGGATGATATCATCGGCAAAGAGGGAGATTTTAAATTCTCTGTCTCTAACCGTAATCCCTCGTATATCTCCGTTATTCCTAATGGATGCCGCTAGGGGTTCCACACATAGCGCGAACAAGAGAGGTGATAGCGGGCATCCCTGTCTGGTTCCGTTCAAAACTGTAAATGACGTTGAAGTTGCAAAGGGGGTCCTGACCTGCGAGGAAGGGCTGGAGTATAGATGTTTGATTGCCCGTAGGAAGGGTCCCCGAAAGCCCATATGACCCAGTGTGGCGAACAGGAACGGCCACCCCAGTCGATCAAAAGCTTTCTCAGCATCTAAGCTAAGTAGTAATGAAGGGGCGCCCTCCCTGTTCGCCACTTCCACCAAATCAACCACCTTTCTAGTATTATCACTAGCCTTCCGTAAAGGGACGAACCCTACTTGGTCTTTGTGGATCAGTGATGGGAGTATCGTGTTCAGGCGATTGGATAGGAGTTTAGTAAAAAATTTTAAGTCCCAATTTAGTAATGCAATGGGTCTATAATTTGCGCAAAGGGAGGGGTCCTTATCTGGTTTAGGGATCATGATGATAAAAGATTTCTTCATCTCTGAGGGAATGGGTGTGTCATTAAGAAAAGCGGTAAACAGTCTGCGGAGATGGGGAAGTAAAAGGGGGAGAAATGTTTTGTAGTATTCGTACGGGAAGCCGTCTGGACCTGGGGCCTTGTGGGGTGGTAGGGACTTTATAGTAAGTTCTATTTCCTCATCTGTGATCTGTGCGTTGAGTGTCATCAGATCAGTGGGTTGGAGATGGGGAATTGCACTCTGTTCCAAGTATTGTTGCATTTTGTGGGTTAGGTCTATAGAAGGTGGGTTGTTGGGTATCTCAGGATTGTTGTAAAGTTCCTTGTAAAATTCCGCGAATGTACGGGCGATGTCTACCGGGTGGGATAGTAATTGTCCCCCTTTGTCTTTTATCTGATGAGGAGAGATCATGTGGGATCATTCACGTAATTTATTGGCTAGAAGAGAATGGGCTTTATTTCCCTTATCATAAAACATTTGTTTCAATCTTGTTAGAGCCTTTTCCACCTGTCCCAAGGCTAGATCTCGGAGTGTTGTGCGGAGCTTAATTATTTTCCTTAGGACAGGTATTGTGGGTTTAAGTTGAAATTTGTGTTCGTTAGCTCTAAGTTCTTGCTCTGCATTTAGTTTTGCTGCTGTGGCATCTTTTTTAAGTGCTGATGAAATTGCTATACATTTACCCCGAAGGACCGCCTTGTGGGCTTCCCAAAGTGTGGGGAGTGTAACTTCCTGGTTGGTATTCTCTAGAAAATAATATTTTAGCGTGGAATTTAATTCCACTAGAGCCGGTTGATGTTGGAGGAGGAAAGTATTCAACCTCCAGTTATATGGTCTGCAGACCGGGGTGCCTAAGTCTAGTGTGAGTAGGATGGGGGCATGGTCCGACCACGAGATCGGAAGTATTTGTGCCTTGCGTGTCAGTTTGAGAGTGTGGTTGTTGACAAAAAAGTAGTCGATGCGTGTGTGGGTCTTGTGGGGGGCCGAGTAAAATGTATACTGCCGATCGCCTGGACTGAGAGCCCTCCATGCGTCAAAGAGCGCATATCGTCTAGTGATTTGTCTGAATAGTCTCGAGTCTCTATGGACCCTGGACGAAGGAGCCTGGGGGGCCACCGTCTGGTGATCCGCAGCAGCTGATTGAATGAGGTTGAAATCACCTCCCACTATGAGGACCCTGGGGGTAGATCTAAAAATGCGCGCATATACTTTGGACAGGAAGCTATGTTGTCTAGTATTTGGAGCATATAATGCACATAGTGTTACGTCTTGTGATTGCCACTGCCCCTGTAAGATAATGAAGTGGCCATGGGGATCACAATGTTGGGTCACGCATGTAAAGGGGGCCCCTCGCTTAATGAGTATTGCCACTCCCGCCCTTTTATGAGTGCCTGATGCTATATAGATTTGGGAGTAATATCTGGATGCAAATGCGAATGAGCCCTCTTTGTTATAATGGGTCTCTTGGACCATAATTATATCAGCTCCCGACTGTCTGACATCCCTCAGCGCCAGATGTCTTTTCCTATTGGAGTTTAGTCCGTGTACATTTAATGATAATACCTTGGCCATAGTGGTGATGGGTGAAGATATGGGGGTAAGCTCTTACCTAGTTGAGATTTGTTAGGGGTCGAGATCTCAGATTCAGAGTGGGCACCCTCCGGGAGGAGACCAGGGAGTTTCGTGCATATCTCTGTGCTTGCCGGATGACGGCTGGAAAGAGAGAGAAGAAGAAGGGACTGGGGGAAAGAGAAGAATACAGTTAATACATAATAGTAACATAATATAAACCTTGCATTCAAACTTAGAATGGCCAACGGGCCAAGGTCAGAACGGATTCCCGCGTGGGCCTCCCCCCCGCCCCAGATGGGACGAGCGGAGAGGCGCCCCCGGGAGCCCGTGTACTATCAACCATATCTTGTGAACCGTACACAGTCTATCACTGTGCACCCGTTTATAACTAGTAAAAAAAACACAAATAGGGGGGGTGAGGGGGTGATAGGAGATGGATCTAAGGCCTATCTTCTCCAAGCTTCTGAGTCGTGCCCATAATAGCGAGCTTTAAAGTGGCATAGGGGCATATTGAAGGGTGCTAATCTAGGGTAGCAGTAGGTATACTGCTGTCTGGACCGTCCTGAATACTGAGCCTAAGTGCTCAAGTCCCGTATTTGCTTGATATCGTTGCGTTTGTAGTTCAGCGGGCCTTATGCTTAGTAGGCTTGCGTTGCGTGTCCGGGTTCCTGGGTCGGTTAGATGGAGGTACTCTCTGCCATGTGGTGGGCGGTGGTGGGGGGGTAGCCACTATGTCCCAGTCTGGTAGTTGAGGAGCCGGAATTTCCAAAACTTCGCAAAATGTGCGGAGATCCTCTGGGTATCTCAAAATTGCGGATTTGCCCTGGTGCTTTGCTGTGAGGCTAAATGGAAAGCCCCATTGGTAGGTGATGGCTTCTTTCTGTAAGGTTTGTAGTAGGGGTTGGAGGAGTCTACGTTTTTGTAGGGTGAGCCAGGATAAGTCCGGATATAGTTGGATCTGGACGTCTTCGAACATCACTCTGCATGCTAGGCGTGCCTGCCTCATAATTTCCTCTTTGAGTGGGTAGGAGCTGATTCTGCAAATAATGTCCCTGGGTTTAGGGGTAGCTCCTTTAGGGTGAAGTGCCCTGTGGGCTCTGTCCATTTCTATGTGTTTTGTTGGTGGTTCCCCGATAAGGTTGTTAAAGATGATTTGCAGGGTCTTTTGCAGGTCTTCGGCGCCCTCTGATTCTGGGATACCTCTCACTCTGATGTTGTTACGGCGCCCAATGTTGTCCAGGTCTTCTATATGCCTTTGCATATCTCTCAACATTACTCTGTGGTCTGCGCCCTAAAGTTGCGTTCTATGGACCGCCAGTTTAGTTTCCTGGATCTCTTCCTCTGCCATCTCCATTCTGTCTGCCAAGTGTTTAAGTCCGGTCTGTAGTACTTGGATTTCTGTGCGACATGTGGATTTAACATCTGCAATTAGTTGTTTAAAATCTTCTTTTGTGGGTATAGCTTGCAGATAGGAGAACCATTGCGGTGGCATGAGTGGGTCCTGCATAGGGCTGTTATGGTAGTGAGGTGAGGATGGGCCACGCGTCGGGGTGCTTGGAGTGAATGCATCTTCCTCTTGATGCAATTGGCCTCCTGGCGCTGGGGGATCCCATGAGTCCAACCATGCCCCCATATGCTGTTGCAGGGTGGTTCCTGCAGGAGGGTGCTTTGCTGGGTGTGAAAGTGGGATGCCCACTTTCTATGCGTATGAGGGCTCTGAGGCTTTGTGTTGTCCAGAAGTGCTGGGCTCTCTGGAACGAGACAGTCTCTGTGCCTTAGGAGGGGGAGAGGTGGCATTCATTGCCCATGGACCTCCCTTCCCCCCTTCAGGGGATCGATATGCTCTGGGATGGGGATCTGCAGGATCTGGCAGGGGTGGAAAGTCCTGGGACAGCTCAGATGAGCCTGGGGAAGCCGGCTCCAGACTCTGTGTGTCAGTGTCTGGGGCTGTTCTTAGGAGTCTCGGGAAAGCCGCCGAGCATTGTGTGTAATGTGAGGGGGAGGCGGGCCGCATGGCGGATGGAGATCCATGCTGCCGTTCAGTCTGGGCGTCCGGCCGTTGTGAGGGACTCACCGCTGCTGTGTGTAGGATGTCATCTTGGGGGATCGCTCCTTCTTGTCCTGGCCCCTCTTGGTTCTGCTGCCAAGGTGAAGTCGGCTGTGGAGACCGATCCGTGCTCTGTTGTGCAGGCGCGCAGGCATCCGGCGCCATATTGGCCTCCTCGTCCTGAGACATTCCGGGCTGCTGGAAGAACGAGCGGAGGTCTGTGTTCGTCCCCGGAGGGGGTAGGGATGAACCCCTGGGTTTAGAGGAGCGGGTGGTCCTGGATTTTCCCATAAATGTGGAGGTTATTGCCCCTATTATTGCCTTTTTCGCTGTGGGCTTGTGGAGCTAGTATATTAGGCTGCCATCTAGCTCGGCTTCCGGTCACGCCCCCCGATATTACACTTTTATTGTTTGACTTTAAGCATTATTAAAATCACTGCTCCTGAAAAAACGGTCGTTTTTAAAACTTTTTTTTGCATTGATCCATGTCCCCTGGGGCAGGATCCAGGTCCCCAAACACTTTGTATGACAATAACTTGCATATTAGCCTTTAAAATTAGCACTTTTGATTATTCATGTTCGTGTCCCATAGACTTTAACGGTGTTCGCGTGTTCGAACGAACTTTTTTCCTGTTCGCATGTACTGGTGCGAACCTAACAGGGGGGTGTTCGGCTCATCCCTACTCTTCAGTTTGTGCTTGTGGGTTTGTATCTGTTCTTCAGTGCTTGTAGTCAGTTCGTATCTGGTTTTCAGTACATTCTTGTCCACTTTCTGATTTTCAGCTTGCTCTTCTCAGGCCTTTCTGTTTTTCAGGGCGTTCTGTTAGTTCGCTCTGACCAGCCTATTGTTTTCTAGCCATGTTGCGGGTACGTCCTCGTCATAGAGTTCATGCTGTGCAGGGGCTTGGTGTTGGGGTTCTTACTGTGACCCAAGCCCAGTCCATGAACAGGGCAGGGAGGAGTTCTTAGAGGAAGAATTGGTTACTCCGGCGTGACCAACTCTTTCATATGCCCTTGTTGCAGGAGATCTGTGAGAATAATCCTGATGATTTCAGGAATTATCTCAGGAAGACAGACCCCATTTTTCACCATTTGTTGGCTTTGCTGTCCCCTTATATTACGAGGCAGGACACCTGTATGCGGCAAGCCATCACTCCTGAACAAAGGCTTGTTGCCACTTTGCTGTACTTGGCGACAGGGAGAAGTCTGCAGGACATCAAGTTTTCGACAGGCATCTCCCCCCAGGCTCTGGGGATCATTATTCCAAAGACCTGTTCTGCCATCATACAGGTCCTGCAGAAGGACTATATTAAGTTAAGTTTTCTCCTTTAACATCACATTCTATGTATTTAATGTTTGCGAATGTATTGTATTTATTTCATCATTCCCTAATTACCATGATTGTAATATGCTGTGAATGTCCTCATTCTCCTCATGCATGCTGGAAGTTTTTAATGCTCTTTTTTTGTCCTTCACGCATATTTGCCTTCACTAACCTCCCCAGCATGCTATCCTGGGCCCATACACACCTAGCCTAGTCACTTAACAATGTATTTTGTCATTTTCATTGTAGTGCTTACCCTAAACACCCCCTAAAAAGTGTACAAATGTTATTTCTGTCCTTAAATTCAGAGTGCAGTAAGCTTTTTTTGGGGTCTCAAACTCATTTGGAACCCTCCCTCCCCCCAACCGCTAAGTCAACTGATACCAATCCTCTATCTGCTGACTTTGCCAAACTCATACACACTATACCTACCTCTTTTGTGGTCATATTTATGGATGAATTCACCAAAGCATGTAGTGAAAGGGCCTTCCTGAATACTTTCAAATGGTACTGTGTAAAGTTTTGTTCTCCTATTATCTTGATAGGTAATTGCAGAATGTAAAAATGTGCTTCCATTTGTATAGTGTTTTTTTTGTTTTTGTTTTTATTATGACACTTCTTACCTGTCCAGTGGTCTGCCAATAGTGTAAGTAAGGAGGAGCTGGCCAAAGTAACACACATTTATGCATTCAGCTCTCAATGAAGTGGAGAGGGTTACCTGTCCAAAACATCTCCCCCCCCTAAAATTTTTACAATGGGCCATCAGAGGGGCTGAGGAATCTGATAAGTGGACCTTATACTTTTGTCTTTAAATACTCCTTAAAATAAATGTTATACTGATGTTGGCCAAGAATGTTTGTGTCTAATCTGCTTGCAATGTTATGTGCAAAAGCACAATTTTTTTATTGTTTGACTCCACAGTTTCCTTCAACACCACAGGATTGGCAGACTGTGGCTTCCCAATTTGCCCAGTGGTGGGACTTCCCCAACTGCGGAGGGGCAATCGATGGGAAACACGTCCACATCATCCCACCCCCCAACTCGGGGTCTTACTATTATAACTATAAGGGGTTTAATAGTATAGTGATGTTGGCTGTGGTATCCGCGACATACGAGTTTTTGTATGTAGACGTGGGGGAAGAATGGCTGGATGTCGGATGGTGGAGTCATCACCCAGACCCAGTTCTATAGATGGCTCCAGAGTGTTGGCTTGGGATTGCCACCTGCAGAGGATAACGTGGCAGGACTCCCGTTCGTCTTCATTGCTGATGAAGTGTTTGGGCTTGGAGAACCCCTGATGCAGCCATTCCCCATGAGGACCCTCACCCCGGACCAGAGAGTTTTTAACTACCGGCTGGCTAGAGCCAGAAGAGTGGTGGAGAATGCTTTTGGCATAATGGCCAGCCGGTTCCGCCTATTCCTCACTGCGATCAACATGGCGGAATATAAATGAAACCATATCGTACTTGCATGCTGCATTATGCACAACTTTTTAAGGAAAAATGCTACAAACTATGTGGCCTCAGTTGGGCCTGAGGCCGGACTTCTCGATCAGTCAACCTTGACGGCACTTGAACCTGGCCATCCTGGCTTGCCCACCCAAAGCGCACGCGAAGTGCGGCAAAAATTTATGGAATACTTTGCGGGTAGGGGGGCCATTGATATGCCAGCAAATGTCTGAGACATTTTTTAAATAAATCTATTTTTAAAACAGAACTAATATTGCATTTGATTTACTGCTTGTGTTTCTTTTAGCTGTCTCCTAGGTTCTCCAATGGTTTTTTCTTTTTGGCAATTTTCTTCAATATTGCAAATGTAATTTTTTGGATACATGAGGTGGCAATCTCTTCTTCAGCTAACTATTATGTTGTGGGTCTGCTACACACACACATTGTTTTTGTTGGTAATGTATGTAATGCATTAATGATAAAAAAAACATCCTTTTCAGCACCATGAATTAATTGTTTTGAGTCCCGAAAATGTCCTGCTTGGGGCAAATTTTACAGCACTGTGGGGGTTATTTACTAAAGGAAAATCCACTTTGCACTGCAAGTGCACTTGACAGTGCACCAAAACTGCACTGAAAGTGCACTTGTAGTACAAAGTGGCTTTGCCTTTAGTAAATAACGTCCATTGTCACTGTAAACACCAGCTTACTCGAAAAACTGGTATTGAGCACTGAAAGAAGAAGCCACACATTGTTGAGTAGAAAACATTTGACTCAAAGCACATTCACATGTGCGTTATAAAAGGGTTTTAGAACGTAGTGTATAACTTTTTTTTTTTGACATTAGAAATATCTTTTTTTTGTTGTTAAATAGGCATATTTCAAACCATAGAAGAAAGAGGAAAATCCTACAAACCACACTGTACCTGTAAAAACACTTCTCAGCTGCGTGCGTTAAACACGTCTTGTAAGCGTGTAGATAGTGAATGTAACAGAGGATTTCGCTGCACCAGAGTGTGCTAAATGTGCCACTAGATTGTGACATGATGAAAATAATATGCGTATATGAAACACATGTGAAATGTGTAAAAGTGAATATACCTCTACAAAGAAAATAACAAATATAAACTGGATAAACAAATTGTCACATATAAATTGGTGTATCTATATGTAAATGCATCAGAGTGCACATGTGTCAGTAAGCATATCTAAACCACATGATACTCATATACATAAATAAACATAAGTGCAAACAAATATCAAAAAGTGCTATGTGCCAAACAAACTTCAAAGGTGCTTAGTGTCACACAGTTCATGTGAATAATAGTCCTTAGTTGAACCAAAAAAGCATATAAATTATAAAGTCCTGCACATAAATATTGAAAGTGCTTATGCGTGATATTCAATGGTGATGTATTCAAACATGCTCATAATTCTCCAAGTGCCACAGATCTAGCGTCTGATCAGGGGGAATCCCCCTGATGATGACACGTGATCTCTGTGTCGAATACGCATAGGGGAGGGGCCAGGAAGGGGCAATAGGCAGCGGTAGCTGACAGTTGATGGGACGGACACCATATCCTCACTGCAAACTCTGATCAGATGCTAGATTTAGAATGGTGCACTGACGCACCTTTATATTGTGAGTACCCCATTTGGGGGAGTGTTTTTATCTAGTTTGGAATAAAAAGTTTTTAAACGATATCACACCATATAGTTTTTTTTCTCATCCATTTATCTATCCTGCATTGGAGCCTGGGTGGCTCAAAAGCATTTTTGACTTTGTTTAGTGACTTAGTCACACGCTCTGAGGTGAGCGCATTACCTTGGGGGGTCACCGTATTGCACCATCGCATGATCTGTGGCACTTGGAGAATTATGAGCATGTTTGAATACATCACCATTGAATATCACGCATAAGCACTTTCAATAATCATGTGCAGGACTTTATAATTTATATGCTTTTTTGGTTCAACTAAGGACTATTATTCACATGAACTGTGTGACACTAAGCACCTTTGAATTTGTTTGGCACATAGCACTTTTTGATATTTGTTTGCACTTATGTTTATTTATGTATATGAGTATCATGTGGTTTAGATATGCTTGTTGACACATGTGCACTTTGATGCGTTTACATATAGATACCCCAATTTATATGTGACAATTTGTTTATCCAGTTTATATTTGTTATTTTCTTTGTAGAGGTGTATTCACTTTTACACATTTCACATGCGTTTTGTATACGCATATTATTTTCATCATGTCACAATCTACTGGCACATTTAGCACACTCTAGCGCAGTGTAATCGTATGTTTCAAACCATAATATACACAACTCAGGAACTTACAAAGTTCAACTTTGATAAACTGAAGGCAATATCAGTCATTAGTACGTCAAAACTGTGTTGATCTTGCCTTCATCAGATGGGGTGATGTCACCCCTGTAAAAGCCAAATTTTGAAGATGCACACAAATTGGGACTCCAAATTGGGATTTCCCTCCTGATCCCATGCCTAATGTCAACATGTGCTAGCTCCCATCATGGGGGGATCAATGAATGTGTTTCGGGGTGCACCCCCTTCCTCTCACTTACTTGAGTTGCGAGGAAGGGGTTGCACCCACAAAACGTGTACCTTGATATCCCGTGATGGCAGATAGCACATGTTGACACACTGTGTGCATCTTCAAAATTTTGCTTTTAAAATACTTTAAAACTTGATTTAAAATGCAAAATTAGACAAAACGGTACAATTTTTGTGTCTTTTAGATTCTGCCTAAAACAACGATGGTCTTCATTTTTTGTTGAACATCATTGATGTTTTCCTTTAACTTGTCTAAATCCCGATTGCACCTCATGATCCCCCCGATGAGGATCTGTGCACTTGTGAAATGAGATTCTTCTTCCACAACATCCACATCACCTAAAAAAAAAACACCCTGTATTATAAATATGCAGGCATACATCTATTACCTGAAGTTGTGGTCTCAGACACTGACCTGTTGTGGTCATTACACTTCACCCACTTCATAAATGTCTCCCTCCTCATCCTCAGGTTGTGGTGTGGTGACTTCCCCTTCTTTAGGAGGTTGGGGGTCCCTGGTGTCCTCAGATGTCCTGAGTCTTTTCTCCCCTATGTGAATTTAAAAAAAAGGTATACTTAGAACACAGATATTTGAGGCCAGAAATAGGAATATGAAACATTGCTTGGACGTGTCGTACAATTGTCTGTTTTGGCAATTCCAAGCTCAAGACATTAGTTTTTTCCCTTTATAAAGCTGGAATACTTACCTTATTTGTACAATTTTTACACATGGAGACACCCCTAGTATCCACTGGATCACCTGTGTGGGACACCATAAAAAGTTTGGTCTGGTGTCCCACACTAGTGCTCCTGCGTCCAGATGTGTCAACAGCTGCTGAGTGTCCTCTCCTTACACTGAATCAAGTTTGCATTAAATTCTAGTTACACACCCATCTAGACAACAATGTAATAAACTTCTTTTAATACAAATAGGCATGACCAAATGTAGTTAACCTGCATCTGCCAAAAACATCGTATTAGTGGGCGAACAAACAATGTTTACTATGACCGATTACTGTGCCCACGAACCTAAAAGTTGTCATTTTAAACTGTACAACAGTAAAGAAAAGCACATGGAGCAGCATGCAAGTAATAATAATAATAGGAACACACGACAAAAACTTACTTTTTAGAAGCAGTTTCCTGATCCTTCTGTACTGATCCTACTCCCTCAATTTCAGGTCTGACCAGCGTTTCCTCAATTGCACCTTGGATCGTCGTACCCCAAAATTCCTGTGCAGACTTGACGTCATGATCTTGGCCTTTCTCGCATTTGGGTTTGGGTACGGTCCATATTTCTCATCATAGTCGGCCCTCTTCAAGATGTCCACCATCTCCAACATCTCTACAAAGACCTTATTTGAGGCCTTAAATCTCCTCCTGGATTGGGACGTTTGTGGCTCAGGGCTTTCGTCATTGCTGCTGCTGCTGTCTGTATGCACTTGCTCTTTCTCCACCATGTGCTCTCCCACTGTGCCGAAAGAGAAGGGGCGGGGAATATACTAGAAAGTCAGGGCCGGGCAGAGTTTCATACATGCGCAGTGTATATAAAGCGTAACACGCGTGCGTCGTATGTACGATCTGTGAGCGGAGGAAGGAGTAGGCGGAAGTGCCGATCGTGATAATGAAGGTACAATTTTAACTTGGTGCATCAGTGGCCTATACCGTTTAGAGATTGAGGCCTATATTGGGTCAAGATTATGAGAGTTTCGCCTGACATTAGGGTTTGTCTTGTGTTGTGTCTTGCAGAGAAAATGGATCACTTCAACGATCATGACTTTGTCCCCTTATTCATCGATAAGTACGGGGAGCTGCCCTGTCTGTGGCAGGTGAAACACCCCTTTTACAATAATAAAAGAAAGAGGAAGGCAGCGCTGAATCAATTGCTGGAATTGGTGAAGCCGCAGATCCCCATGGCAACCATCCCCTATTTGAAGGCCAAAATTGGTGGCATGAGGAGCACTTATATTAGGGAGCGCAAGAAGGTCCAGGATTCCCAGAGATCAGGAGCTGCAGCAGATGACATTTATGTACCCAGGCTGTGGTACTATGACAGACTGTGTTTTCTGTCAGACCAGAGTGAAATCAGGCAATCACTCTCCACTCTTCCTTCAACGCTTCCTTCCACACCAGCTGAGGCTTCCGATGTAAAGCCTGGGCCTTCCAGTGAGGAAGAAGTGGAGGAGCCCAGCTTGAGTCAGATATAGCATTGTTCAACATATTATTTGTCCAAAAATTAATGATGGTAACTAGATGTTATTATTGATCACTAATTCTGATTTAACAAAATGTTTTACATATCAATAGACAGTAGTGGCCAAAAATGATTGGGACAAGAATGAAAAATGCTGGGGTCAGAATGATAGTCTTTTCTATTTATTAACATTCGATTTGCAACAGTCATGAGCTGAAAATTGTTTGTAATTGATGAACAAAAAACTAAAACTATGTCCCTTTTTCATACACAAGAAAGTCTCAGCCAGGAGGAGGCTGTGGAAAGTGGCAGCCAGGAGGTGTGCCTGGGTAAGTGGCAGCCAGGAGGTGGCCGGGCCCAGTAGCCTGACCAAATCCCAGGTCCCTCCCCTCCGCCTTCAAAAAAAAGGCCCAGGAAGGGGAGGAACCTGGAGGAGGCAGCACTTGGGTTAATACAGCAGGCTACTGCGGCCCTCAGAACCCCCCCAATCTTCAAGAGGCCTATGCCTGCATGGCAGCCTGCAGAATGCAGGAAATGGAGAAGAGCCAATGCCTCCTCTGTGAGGAAGTGATCTTAAAAGCCCTAAATAAGGGGTTGAGGGGCGAACTCACAAGCAAAAGCCATGTTTGTGAGTTCAACCATCGTCCTCCTCCTCTACCTCCTGCCACAACTCCAACACCAGAGCCGCAGCCTGGAAGCAAGCGTGGAGGGAAGCATTGAAGGAAGACAAGAAAGTGATGGCCTGGGTTCAGTCTGGTCTGACAAAAGACGCAGGCTGTTGGAAGACCACAGCCTTGGGACA
This sequence comes from Lithobates clamitans, assembly GCA_037952925.1. Classification (NCBI taxonomy): domain Eukaryota; kingdom Metazoa; phylum Chordata; class Amphibia; order Anura; family Ranidae; genus Lithobates; species Lithobates clamitans. The sequence continues at coordinate 2,557,054 of JBBGZY010001258.1, forward strand.
TATTTGTCATCTGCTGCTGTTCCTGATCTCTTGGAGTCCTGGACCGGATTGTGCTCACTATTATATGGACTCCTCAGGCTACCAATTTTGCCTGTGAAATAGTTGATGTGTGCCCTGGGGTACCTAGGCTTCGCCAATTTCACCAGTTTATCCAGCGTTGCCTTCCTCTTTATTTTGTTATGACCCTCTAATAAATGTCTATTTTTTCACAAATACTTGCCTATGTGTTTTACTTCAAAAAGGACAGTTTGTTTGTGACTAGGCAGTTACATTTCAAAAATACAATGTCAAATTAACAAAGGACACCAACACCAAACAACCTCCTTGAGGTTAAAAAATATAGGATAATAATGCTGTTGTGGTAACTTGACACACAAAATGACAAAAAAATGTTATGGAGATCACTAGAAAAAAAAAACAGGAGATCTTGATAAAAAAAATAAATAAAAAAGATCACTATAAAAATAAATTCTAAACATTATTATGGAGATCTCATGAAAAAAATAAAAAAATATTATTCAGGAGATCACGAAAAATAATAAAGAAATCAGTTTGTCAGAACTCTGTGTGAATATCAGCAGCAAAACAACTTCATTATTCTAGCATTATAAAGAAGAAGAGAATGTGCTGCATTAAAAGATTAAAACATTTGCAACATGACCAATGTGCTATCTCCATTCTGAACGCTAGTTTTACCAGACCAAGCGCACGGTCGGAATTTCCGACAACAAGCTCCCATCAAAAATTTGTTGTTGGAAATTCCAAGCGTGTGTACGCGGCATTAGTGTTCTAGATCCTGATGTCACTGAGCAGCTCAGAATGAGTGACATTTCTGATGACTGAGTGCAACAGGATGAGAGGTTTGCAAACACTCAGCTAAGTTTCTACTCTGGTTTGAATTGGCTATATGTATAAAAATCCCTCAAAAATATTTATTATCTCACTACTTCCTTTGTGTGTTCCTGTTGCTAGATGCCACTCTCAGGCTATTGTATGCACAATTTTCTATCTGAATGAAAATAGATTCATTTTTTTTTATAATGCCTATGATTATGCAGTCAAATCATAATCTGTAAATTGACTTAAGCATGGTCTTCATATCTTGTATCATAAATAACTATATACATAAACATGTTGAAAAGCTGTGTTCAATGTTTGCATGATCACCACTAAAGGTCTTGCACTGAACACCAATGCAATGTAAATGTTGTGCTTTACACCAATGCAATGTGAGTTTTGCATTTAATTTTCTATGGATTGTTATACAGTAGTATCTATTTATTATTGTTGTTACTTATCTCATTTAAGGTATATATTCCTACCTGCATTTGTGTTTTTGACCTTCATAGGATGCACATTGATAATTTGTCATTTATTTCATAGCTTTCATAGCCTAAAGTAGAGTGAATCTTCACATTCCTGTGTCAGTACTTTCAGTTTCTGTTAAAACACAAGGCATGTGACATGGTACTGCACAGATTAATGCATGACCTCTGTCTGTAGTGTGAGACCTGACACTTCCTCTGAAGTAACCACACATTTCACAATCCCTTGGTATCTTGGTGCATGTGAAAGCTAAGCAATAATTCGATCAGATACACACAATATAGAGCATTCTCAAACAGAGAGCACATTTGCAGTTTGGAGGTGATGTGTTTCATCATATTAGCACTTCCACATTTATGATGCAACACAGAGGGGATGATAAGGCATGCATCGGATGCTGTGTGACCAGGAACAGGAACTTGTCTTGTCCCTTTGGCATAGGGACAAGCTATCTGAAGCAATGCATAGACATAGGTGATTAATCAGACAGGATACTAAAAACTATAGCCAGAACATGTGAGCCAATTATTAAAGGGTAAGGCAGACAAACAACACATGGAATATAACTACGGTATGTTAATACCTAGTTAAAATAACAAAAACATTTGAAAGTGCCTTTAATGTACCATAAGCTATATTTTTTGTTTTTTTTTTAGGAATTCCACACAATCGCAAATATTTTATTAAGAGTTTCTCCATGTTAAATAGGGGGAGAAAGGCTGCTGTAGTGATTAGAACGAGAGGAATAAAGGGAAAATGCACTTTTCAACAGGGATCAGGACAAACTATAATATTGTTAGGGGTGCTTAACGCATGCCTTTATGTTGTCCTTTATGTTGTTGTAGTTTGTCAAAAACAATATCACAATAACTATTTTCTAAAATATTGGTCTAAAACTTTAACTGTAGGAAGAAAAAGTACATGAGAAATAGGAAGAAATGCATATACTAAAAACTATGATTACATGTAATAACCACATGTAAAATACAGTAGGTTTTGACACAACGGTCCTCAAAGGGTACACTCCAGTCAAAACTTAAAGTTTAAGCTTTGAGATGCACAACCAGTTTAGGCATTCTTTTCAGCACTAAAACTGGCCATACACGGATCAAAATTTGACCAGTTCAGCTGGGATCAGCTGAGTTTTGATCGGTGTTTCCCTACTCAACAGAAGTTGATCATTTGATTGACTTATGTTGCAGGGACATGCTGTAAAAAAAATTCTCGATCAGTGGGTTCTGCTGTCAGAATATTATGTAATTTATTTATTAAAACTTCAGCTAGTTCAATTAAGCTTTGACAAAAAACCTGGAAACAGATTGGTTTCTATGAAGAGCTGGACCAGATTTTGAACTCTCCAGTTTTAGTAACTCAAGCCCAATATCTCTGTTGCCATGAGTAACTTGAATCTATATTACTTGATAATGTGATGATGTTTTTTTTTAAAGACATAATGACATAAGTCAAGTATAAACAGATGTACAATGTATATGTAAATGTATAAGGTAAAACATAAAATACAATTCAGAATATATATTCTGGTCAAAAGTAAAAAGACCAAATACCAAGTGTAGTTATATAGGATGGGGGGGGGGTGGATAGACCGAGCGATATCATTCAATAGTTGAGCTGAGTGGTCTCAGTCAGGGCAAGCATAATCTGGTAAACTTTTATGGCAAATATATTGAACAAAATGCGATTTAAATAAATTGTGAGCAAACTTGTGAACAAAAGGTGATCGATGAGGATGGTAGTGATTTTGTGGCAGATGCACCCAAGTCTGATTATTTGTTTAGTTTATAGATACTGTGAAGTGAAGGAAGAATATGGAGTATTGATAATGGCAGTCTCATTGAGGATACCAGAACATATAGTATTCTTATGTAATTGCAGGGTGGAATTGGGTGGGCACTGCCGTGATGAGGGGGGATCTTCCAATAGCTGTCCCCTCATGTTCAGTAGCATCTTTTCGAAGTAGATGTCCCACTTGTGGTGGAATCGGGATTCTGACAGGTGATGGGATAGTACCAGATCCAGCTTTTCTTTGTGTAGTAGATTCAGCAGCTAGTGTGTGATATATTCGATGGTGGGGATAGAGGGTGAAGCCCATAATTTGAGAATGGCTTTTCTGGCAACCATGAAGCATGTGGTCAACCAAGGCTTGTTGTGTTGGATGATTTTGGTTTGTGCCCTCAGCTGGCTAGAGGGAGGGACATTCAGAGAGCCAAAAAGAAGAGTGTATATATCACTGTGAGGTTGGAGTCCGGTGACTTTGGCAGCCAGTGTTTCAACTTGATCCCAAGATCTGGAGATGGGGGGGCATGACCATAGCCTCTGTAGCAGGGAAGGCCTGTATTCGTTGCACAGGGGGCAGTGTTGGCGGTTAGGAAGTTGTGTTTGCTTTAAGTGAGATATATATGGCCGATGCATGATTTTGTACTGTTGTTCACGCCAGAACTCATTTGTGATGTATGCACATGTGGTGTTGTATCCATTGAGGATGTAGTGTATTGCCTCTGAGGGTTGTAGTTCCTTGTTCCACAATGCTGCTGAAGTATATTGTAGCAGTTTTGCAAATAGTGAGTGCAGGGGTTTTTATAGTTTGGAGATTTTATGACATTAAAGATCCATGAAGGAGTCAATGAGAGAGTTTTTAAAGCGGAGTTCCCTGGCAGGGCATGTTTTACAGACAAAGCTAATTGCTTGTTGGGTATACAGAAAGTGCTGAGGAGGGAGGTTATATCATTGGGCTAGCAGGGGGAATGGGAGGGCTCTACCTGAGGAGATGTCAAAAAGTTGTGAAAATTTAGTTAGGCCTTGTGAAGTCCAGGAGGTAAAAGGTGCGTGTTGCTATGACTGTGGGAACAGGGGGTGCCTGAAAATGGGAAGATGTTGGGAGAGCTGAGGGGTAACTCCCATTTTTTTTCTGAGCTTTCTCCAGGCTAACACTGGAGAAGTATTAGAAGGTTATGTTTTAGCGGTGACTGGAGAAATCTGATCCTACAGTACAGCAAGGCCGGCAGTCCAGCGGGGCTTACCATTTAAGTTTCCAGCTCGTAGTTCGAGTATCTGGAAGTTTTTGTTAACCAGTCCAAATCCACTCTCAAGAGGTAAGAAAGATTATAGAGGCATATATTTGGTAAGTTGACACCCCCTTCGTGTTTTGGGAGGCATAGATTTTGGATGGATATCCTGGGTCTAAGGCCTCACCAAATAAAAGTTTTTATGACTTTTTGAAGCTTCGGGAGGTCTATGTGTTTCATTAGTAGGGGGATTGTCTTTAGTGGGTAAAGGAGTTTCGGGAAACTCACCATCTTAAATAAGTGGCATTGTCTGAATAACGAAAGTGGTAGACCTGACCAGTTTTCTAATTCAGCTATGATTTTAGTTAGGGGATAGGGGAGTAGCAGAGTAGTTGAGATGATATAGAGAGGAGGGGACCTTGCCAATTTTGATTCCCAGATATGTAATGTGGTTTTTGGCTGCTTGGAAGATAGAATTTGTCTCCCATGAAGGGTGATGGGTATGGCATAAGGGTAGGATTTTTGTGAAATTGATTCTCAAACCCGAACATTTCCTGAAGTGTGTAAAACTGCATGGATGTGTATCACGTCTTCCAGTGAGTTTGATGTAAATATGATTATGTTGTTAGCGAACAGGGCAGTCCTGAGTTCCTGAGACCCAATCTTAACCTGTGTAATTGTGGATGTGATAATAGGTAGCGTGAGAGGGGTTTGAGTGTGAGGTTGAAGAGTAGGGGTGAGAGGGGGCAGCCTTGTCACGTACCTTTGTGAAGTTGTATTTTGTCTGAGATATGTCCTGCTGTGACAACATTGGCTGAGGGGGCTGAGTATATTGTGATAATCAGGTGGGGGAAGGAGCCCATGAGTCCAAACTTTGAGAGAGCCAGTTTCAGCCTCTGAAAACTGACATTGTCGAAAGCTTTTTCGGCATCTAGAGTTACTATGGCAGTTTCCTGGCTGGGTTAGTTCTCGCAAATTTCAGCACTGTGTGGACTTTTCTAATGTTGGAAGTAGCAGAGTGTCCTTGGATGAATCCCGCTTGTGAGGTGTGGATGAGGGAGGGCATGATTGAGGCCAATCTGTTTGCCATTATTTTAGATAGTAATTTTGTGTCTAGGTTTAGTAAGGATATTGGACAGTAGGATCCTGGTTCCATGGGTTCCTTACCTTTTTTGGGTATTAATTTGATGTGGGCTTGGAAGCCTGAGGGGAAATAAGGATGTTTTGAAAGACTAAAACTAAGGTGGGGGAGATAGTGTCCGTCAAGAGTTTATAAAATTCGCAAGTGAATCCGTCAGGACCTGGGACATGCAGGTTGATAAGGATTTAATCGCTATGGTGATTTCATCTCTTAAGATCTGGGCATTAAGGTGAGCGAGAAGTGTATCATAGATAGTGGGGAGAGGGATTTTCTCTAAGAAATTGCGTGCTACAGAGTCATCGATCGGGTCAGGCCCGTAGAGGGAATTGTAAAACCTTTCCAATATAGCATTGATGTCTTTGGGGGAGGTGGCTATGTTGCCTTTATTATCTTTTAGGCAGGCTATGTGGGTAGGGGTTTGCTGGCCCTTACATAAGTGAGCAAGCAATTTACCTGCCTTATTACCATATTTGTGGTATTGCAGCTCTTGGAATGACTGGTGGAATCTTTCCTGTGCCTTTGCCCACAAGTCGAAATGGCTTTTGGTGGTCCGTCAAGTCTCTCTATTTTCTGGAGAGTTTTGGTGGGACAGTAGGGCTTGGGCAGTACGTAAATCTTTTGCTTGATTCAGTATATTCCAGAGTGACCTTTTTTTTGTGGGCAGAGGAATAGGAACTCATTTTGCCTTGAAGCACTGCTTTCCCAGCCTCCCAGAGTAAGGTGGGATTAGCAGTGTGTTCTGAGTTAGTGATCAAATAATCAGTCCACGTTTCTTTAATGATCTTTTGGAGGGATTGGTCATGAGCTAGCTATGACAGGAAGCACCAGATCTTGGCTGAATTTTGGACGGTGAATCTTGACAGCTCTACTGAGATTGGAGCGTGGTTGGAGATGGCTATGTCATGTATTTGGGGGTTTGTGATGAATTCTGATAGCGTGGCATTTGAAAAAGTGTAGTCAATTCTGTAAAGGGTATTGTGTGGGGGGGAGAAGAAGGTGAATTATTTTCCATCTGGGTGGGTTAATCTCCATAGGTCGGTCAATTTAAGCCCTTCCATAAAGCATGATAAGAGGGAGTTTGAGGGGGTCGGGCCTAGGGGTCCTCGTAGTTAGATTTATCCTCTTGGGGGTTCAGAGCTTGGTTAAAGTCGCTGCCCACCAAAAGGGGGAGGTGTATAAAAGGGGCCAAGAGGGACATAAGGTGTTGGAAGAAAGTTTTAGAAGGGGTGTTAGGGGCATATACGTTGGAAATAACCCATTCCTGCATGACGGTTTTAAGTCTAGCTATGAGGATTTTTCCCTCATCATCTGTTTTTAGGGAGAGTATCTCGCAGGGGAGTTGCTTGTGAATGAGAAGGAGGACTCCTGCTTTCCCCTTAATAGCTGGGGATCCAACTATCTGTCCCACCCAAAGCTTGCGCATGCTGGTGAAATCTGCAGCAGTTAAGTGTGTCTCCTGGAGTATCACGATATCCGCTTTTAGAAGTTTAAGGTGGCGGAGGACCACAATACATTTTTGGGGGGAACGTAAACCCTTGACATTCCAGGAGAGCACTTTCATAAAATGCATTTGTGTGGGGGGGGGGCTATCTAGCATGTGTAGAGACCTTAGAAGATTGGTAGGTGATGGTACACCGCTCACTATGGAGGGATCATCTGTAAGCGTATATGTCCTAGCAATGGGTGCGTGCATCTTAAACAAGAGGGGTTAGGAGGAAAAATGACCCAACAGGTCTGTGGGGAGTAACATAAAGGTACATACCCAGGGGAGTCTGGACTTCACTTTTTTCCACATGTGATGCACGTCCACCAAAGGACAGTGTTACTGGGGGTTGAAAGCCTTTGCCCACAACTGTAGAATGCTTTGTTTCTCGGGGGTGGCCCTGGAGGGGAAGATGGTGAGATGGTAGACCTAGGGAGCCACCTTGCGGGCCAGATGTACCCCCACGATAAGGTTGTGTGAAATTAGTGAGTATTGCCTATAAGCAATAAAACAGAAAAGATTAAAAATGAATTATGACAGCGGGTTACAATAACTGAGCAAAGAGAGCAAAAACATGGTGAAAAGGTCACTGGGAACTGGGATTGCTTATTTGCTGGAACAATGCGTAAGAGTCAGTGCGATTTGTTATGACTTGAGGAGTGGGAGCATCGGATTCTTTTAGGAGGATCCTTTCTTGGGCTGCGCTGGTCTCTTGGGTCTGTTGCGTGTGGAGGAGTTGGAGCATTGGAAGTATCCAGGGGAATGTGGAGGTAGGATTGCAAGTAGTGCGAGGCTTCCTCTGGGTGAGAAAATGATTTCGGATCTCCTGAGGGGTCTGTGAGGCGAAGGTTAGCTGGGTAAGCCAAGGTGAGTTTCACCACCTTTTGGTAGAGAACTTGGCAGATCGGCTGAAAGGCTTTTTTCCTGTGGGAGAATTCCTGGGAGTAGTCCGCAAATATGAGTAGTTTATGGCCATCAGGTTAGAGCAATTTTAAATTGCGAAAGGACTTTAAGATATTGACTCTGTCCATATAGTTGAGGTAGCGGACTATTACAGGGCGAAGGAGTGCGCCTTACATTTGATGGGGTTCCCAGTCAATGGGCTCTTTTGACCATGCACGGTGTGCTGATTCCCAGGGCGTTAGGAATGCATCTAGGGCAGATATCATAGAGGGAGTCAGCATTAAAGGTTTCAGGGAGCCCTATGATCCTCAGGTTATTTCTTCTAGAGCGATTTTCAAGGTCATCTAATTTTTCTAAAATGTATTGCTGAGTATTGCTTCGCATTTCATCTTCCAGGTCTGAGAGATGGTGCTCCAGTTCCAGTTCTGAGAGGCGCTTGACCTGGTCCCCTGCTCTTTCCTGAGCTGGGTGATTCCTGCTGCGATCGCCCTATCTACTGCCGCAGTAATCGTGGGCAAGAGTAAGGCAGCAACAGCCTGGGCTAGTCCTGCATATTGTTCCTCTGCATCCGCAGGGGGTGAGGGACCCGGCCCTGATACATCTGGCTTGCTGCAGGGATGCTGTGTGACAGCCGCCATATTGGCCTCGTGAGAAGTTGGTGGGGGAGGGTCCGGCCGAATACCTGTATCCATGGCTGCGGGACCATGAACCAGGAATCAGTCCATGACCCGATGTCTCTGGAGGAAGTGGCGGAGTTGGATGGCGTGCGCGGGCGGTGTGATGCCGGTCTTTTAGTGAGAGCTACCCGGAGCTGCCTATTCACACTCCCTCACATCAGGTGCTGGAACCAGAAGTCTCTATGATGGGTTTTAATTGTAGGAGTGTAACTAGGAGTGATCTTCAGGTTCAAGTTGACAGAGAGTTTAAACTAAACTCTAGCTGTTCAAGGTTCATACTTTTGCTGTTATACTGCAGCGAGTAGATCATTGCAGTAGGGGAACATTATGGTGGCAGGTTATCATGTTAATTTATATAACTGGAGATGACTGATTTTGGATTTACATTTGCATGTGGATCTTGCAAAGTTGTATATTATTTGTAGCACATGTTTGTGTATGTGGATATAATATTATATTGTTTTTTTGTTTGTTTTTTTAATCACAACTGCTTTTATAAGGGTTTGTAACAATTGTTGATTTATTGGATACCATGGTTGTAATTAATATAATCTTGACCAAATGTGGTTATGACTATATTTGCTCAATGAAGTCACCCTGGCTAGTTAGTTTCAAAAGCTGGCCAAAGAGCTTTCACTTAGCAGCAAGAGTGCTACAAGAGCACCAAGGGATTAAAATGGGTGAAGGTGTGAACAGGTTGGATTCCGATTCTCTGAAACCCACATTTGACATAAACATCCCTCCTCAAGAATTGGTAACATTGCCTGTTTTTCGCTGCTATCAGGCAAGGTAAAGCTGCTTTAATTAGTAACCTGTAAAAGCGAACACTGATGAGTTGCTCGACTATGGGTATGTGGTGACAAATGGAAAAAACTACCCTGTTAGGTGCTTATAGGACCAGTCATAAAGCACTGCAGGCTTACTGAATAGTTGAATGTGTATTTGCACAAAGGCTTTTAGACTTTATTACAGCAATTGTAAGAGCAGAAACACATATTTTCATAGAAGTTCTTTAATCCTGCATTGTTTATTATAATTGCTTGCAATCATCATTGCTGCTCGTAGCTCTAAGCTCTGTCTAGGTGACAAGGTACTGGCAAATGCAAGCAATAGGCACATCATCTGAGCAAATATCATTCATTTTTGTTTTGGCCATGAAAATATATTTACAATGCCTTACCATGCACAATAAGAATGGATGCCAAGTACAGTCTGGCTACATTCACAGAGGCAGCATTTGCAGTAGATGAGAATAACAAGAAAATTACTTGCTTCCCACTTGAAGAGATGTCTTCTATGATCTTTCAGCAATACACTCGTCACTGAAATGTGAGGGTCTGCTTATCATGCAATCACTTCCATTAGTCCCTTTCAGTCCATGCTGACCTGCCATTAGTGAGTTTAATTTAATTTCTCTATCACCAATGTCACGGGTTATTTCTTTCATCACTTAGAAGATTTAATTTACCCTGTAAACTCTATCACTCAGAGGTGGAATATTTGTCATTGAATGCTTGCCTGTACCTTTTCAAGAACCCATTTATGCTGGTTATTTATCTTAGTCATCTTCAGTGCTAACAGTTCAAGCAAACCAATGAATGATAATATGCTGCTAAAGTGAATCTAATTTGACAATAACTAACTGGGTGTTTTTTTCTATGCTATCTTAAGTGCAGACATGTGGAAAACGAAAAACTTCCTCTGAAAACTGTGCCAGCATGTACAGAACAAGTTTCTATATTAAATACTAAGTGGATTTTTTCCATCCACATGCCATCTGAACAAGTTAGAAGGGGAGTGAAAAAAACAACCATTATGTTGAGCAATTCATGGCAACCATAGAAACAGTGAAGACTGGTGGCAGAAAATGACAAAGTGTTCCATCGGCCTGCTTATATTTAACACTTGCCTGAGATTATACTGTATCTATGTTTATAGCAAAATGCTTAAATTCGCTTACTGCTGGCTATCTCTGCTGGAAGTCTTCTCCAAGCATTACTCTTTCAGTAAAAAAAAAACTTTCTAAGGTTACTCTTAAAAAGGGATGAGCTAAACTACCCTGGATTGGCTTCAAGCAGGGTTCAGTAAACTTCGAAGAAGTTTGGATGCTGAACTTGAACATCACTGAAATCACTACAAGCCAAATCTGTCAAATCAAAAATGTAGAGTTGGGCAAACAGTTCAAGCTGAGCAAAAGTTAGGGCCCAAACATTGCCTGTCCGCCCGTTTGGCAAACACCTGAACATAATGCACTGCACGCTGCATAGTGCATAGTGCATAGCTGGTTGTTAAGGAGCGGGCCGGGAAGCTGGGCCCTACGTCCTTAAAGTGGTGTTCCGGCCAAAATTATACTTTTAAAATAAAAATACCCCTATAATACACAAGCTTAATGTATTCTAGTAAAGTTAGTCTGTAAACTAAGGTCTGTTTTGTTAGTTTATAGCAGTAGTTTGTTATTTTATAAACTTACAGCAGGCCGTGGCCATCTTAAGTGTGGGCATCTGAAGCCAGACTGTATTTCTTCCTGGATCTCATCCTTGCAGATCTCGCACATGCTCAGTGCAGCACAAGCAGTGTAATAGGTTTCAGGTCAGGTTTCCATAGCAACGGCAGTTTCAGAGGAAGTTGCCGCCCTTTCCCAGAAGGCATTGCAAACAGGAAATGATGCGATGGGCCGCAGCCAGGGAGGAGGAAGTGAAAAATGAATACAGCAGATATACAGTAGGTGCTGAGAAAAAAAATAAAAAAATATCCAATTTGTTTACAGTGCACAGTTTAGTGAGGGATGCTGAAGAGTTGTAAAAGTGGGTGGAACTCCACTTAAACCCCCTCCCACCTTTTTGTCCTTAAGTGGATGTTCCTGAACGTCCCTCAGAAGGAGCGGGATCTGCCGGCCATGTGCCCACACAGCCGCGCAATCCTGATGCGCTCGTGTCCCCTGGACATCTTGGATCGGCAGGAGGGATCTGTAATTGGCCCTCCTGCTCACATGATGGCTGTGTCCTATCACAGCAATCATGTATTGTTTACGGAGAGTAATTGCCAGGCGATCGGCTCTCCTTCTCCTCACATGGAGCCTGTAAGTGAGGAGAAGAAGATCTGAGAGCTGGAGATCAGTGTGTAGGAGTTGTTTTTTACAGCTTCTTACACACTGATCACCCAGCTAGTGTCCCCAAAACAGTGTCCCCACACAGTGTCCTGTCACAGTGTCCCCACAGAGTAAAAAATCATCTGTCCCAGTGATCATCTGGCACACATCTATCCATATTCATCCGCCACATCTGTCCGTGATCATCTGCCACATCTGTCTGTGATCATCTGTGCACATCTGGCGCACATCTGTCCATGATCATCTGTCAATCTGTCCATAATCATCTGCCACATTTGTCCGTGATCATCTGCGTACATCTGGCACACATCTTTCCATGATCATCTGCCACAATTGAATGTGATCATCTGCGCACATCTGTCTGTGATCATCTGCGCACATCTGGCGCACATATTTCCATGATCATTTGCCACATATGTCTGTGATCATCTGCCACATCTGTCCCAGTGCACATCTGCATACATCTGTCCATGATCATCTGCCACATCTGCACACATCTGTCCATGATCATCTGCCACATCTGTCCCAGTATTGCCATACTCAGGAGGAGTAGCAGAATGTATTTTGGGGTGTCATTGTAGCTATGTACAGGCTATATGTGTGAAATATCTTATAAATTGACAACTTTGTGTAAAAAAAATATGTTTTCATTTTCTTTCCACGTTTTCCAAAAACGTGGAAAAAATGACATGTTCAAAAGACTCATTATGCATCATAGAATATACATTGGGGTGTTTGCTTTCCAAAATTGGGTCATTTTGTGGGTAATTCCACTGTCCTGGTGCTCCAGGGCCTTCAGAAATGTGATAGGTAAGTCAAGAAACTAAATGTGTAATTTATGCTCCTAGAACACCTGATGGTGCTCGATGATGCATGCTGGGCCTTTGTATGTGGCCAGGCTGTGGAAAAGTCTCACACATGTGGTATCACCATACTCAGGAGGAGTAGCAGAATACATTTTTGGGTGTAATTGGAAGTTTATCTATGCCATGTGGGAGAAATAATTTGTTAATATGACAATTTTTTTGGATAAAAAAAATCTTCATTTTCAAAACAATTGTAGGAAAAAAATTGCAACTTCAAAAAACTCACTATACCTCTTACTAAATACCTTGGACTGTCATATTTAAAAAAGGGGTCATTTGTGGGGTATTTGTACTGTCCTGACATTTTAGGGCCTCAAGAAATGAGATAGGCAGTCAGTATATCAGGCTTAATCAATTTTCAGTGATACGTAGCATAGCTTGTAGACACTATAACTTTCACACAAACCAATTATCATACACTTATCAAGATTTTTATTTTTCTTATTTTTTATTTATCGCTAGAAACAGGTCCACAGGGACCAATACAGCATTTTATACATCGTAACAGTGCAACATAAGCAATTACATAGACATTATACAGAAACATCGGCGTGTATAGTATGAGAGTAGTCTATGATGAAACGTAAGCTGAGATTGATGTATTTCAGAGGCTCAATACATGTGGTGGTTCCTGAGGTGAGATGCATCTCGAGCACTATTTCAGTCACCCGACATGCACCTCTATCACAATGTAGCCATCTAGTGAGGGTGGATGTGCAAGATCTGTAGGGTGTCCCTTTCTGTATCCTGTCTCCTTCCATTTTCACATTTTCTTGCAGAACAGAAAAGGAAAGGCAGTTTGTTCTTAAAGTACGAACCAGAAATCAGGGTATGAAAATTAGAGTTATGAGTAGTAGAAGGAGAAAGAGGGGAGGGGGGAGAACATTCACGAACTAGGGTCTCTCAGTTTAGCTATCTGAGACTACGGATCAGGTGTTTAGTTAGCAGTTTAGTGTGAGGGATTTCTAAAATTAATTCCAGCACTACTCAGATATTCGGGTCTCCTCTTCTGAGGGTTTGTCCTTCCTCTGAGTACTGAAACATATTCCATAACTGCCATGTCTTGGAGTATGTTTCACTCCTGTTCTGGCTTGTGAGAATTAGGTCTTCCAACTTGTTAATTTCGTCTACTTTCCTGAGCCAGTCGGCAATGGAGGGCGGGTGTGGAGATTTCCAGCTAAGAGGAATGCAGGCTTTGGCCGCATCAAGTAGATGACTTACAATTGACTTTTTGTATATACGGGAGGGGGTGTTCGTATCGTGTAGGAGGAAATATGCTGGGTCATCAAGAACAGTGCGGCCAGTGAATTTCTGTACTATCCGGCGAACTTCCTCCCAAAAGCTCCTAATTCGGGGGCAGGACCAGAAGATATGTATTAATGTGCCTATGTCTTGTTGACATCTCCAGCAAAGGTCTGGTGTTCCAGGGAAGAATTTGTGCAATAGTGCTGGGGTCCTGTACCACCGTGTAAAAATCTTGTAGTTAGTTTCCTGGAACTTGGTGCATATGGATGATTTGTGTATAAATTGGAGAATGTGTTATCGCTTATGTGCGGTAAAGTGACAATTCAGGTCTTTTTCCCATTTGGCAAAGCTGGGGTGTTGGTAGCCTCTAATGGGGTGATTAGCATATTATAAGTCAGGGATAGCATGTGTAGTAAAACTCCACTTTCTGTACATGTTTCTTCAAAAGCAGTGAGGGGTTGACTGCTTACGTTCGGAGGGGTCAAACTGTTAAGGAAATGAGATAGTTGTCGGGCTCTTAGGAAATCCAGGCGGAATAGGCCATTCGGGTCCGAGAGCTTGGCAAGTGTCACCCATCTTCCCACTATACTAAAGTGGGAAGCTTGATAGTTCCCTGCGCTTTTCAGAAAATGGAATGAAGGATCTTTTAATCCGGGTTCGAATTGGGGGTTACCTATTATTGGTCTCAGCAGTGAGTTCTTGGTGGAGAGAGATGTTTGTGTTAGTAGGCGTAAAAGTGATAAAATACTAAAGCGCTGAAGTGAAAATATAAAACTATGTGAGAATAAATAGAGATAAACTAATAAATACACATATATGCAAATAAACTTCAAATATCCAGATACTACAGCTGCAATCATTCAGTGACACCCCACTTTTAAATGAATATATAAATAAAGTGATGCACTCGTAATATCTCAAGGATATCCTACTACTACAATGTGCTGATAAGTCACATCCTAAAGTGAATACATTGTTGCAAACTTTTACAAAAACATAGGCAGTGATTTCCACATATAAATATAAATATAAATACAATGTGTAAAAATTATCTGGTGTGATTTTCTAGTTTGGGGAAGGGGGGGGTATAGAGTAAAGGTAGTGGGTAGGTAGTAGTCAGGTAAAGTCAAAGGTGAGAGATTAAGAAGTGGAAGTGGGCAGTATTAGGGCGGTCAGTCCCTAGTAAAGTAGAGTAAACGGAGTGTAGGAAGATGTAGAAGGTTGGCACTAGAGTGTGCAGCGTAAGAGGATGCTAAGAGAGCAAGAGGAAAACCTGCTAGAATGCTGCCCAGGGAAAATCTGGGTAAGCAGCGCCGTCCTAAGTGGGTTAGTGGATAGACACAGCTGGGAAGTGGGTCTCCCAGAATCTCCGTCCACCCCCGACAAATGTAAAGTTTACATGTCAAATCGGTATACCATTTTAATCTGGTGGTACATAAGGCTAACAAGAGATATTAGAGAGGGGTAGAGAAGGAAGTGCCACCTGAGTGTAGTATTAACAAATGATGTTTAATGACACCAAGTAAAAACACACTTACAGGATAAAAACATATATAAGGCTCATCTGTATAGGTATGTGGTCCTCGGTGTTCCCTCTGATCCTGTGGTGGTGATGCTGCAGGGATGCTGGGCTGCAGAAGGTGGATTACCAGCCGGGAGCTCCTTCTGTGGCCATCAGGAAGAGACTAGGGGCCGGCGAGGAGCGCACGTGAAGCGTGCATGACATCACAGGTCGTCCGTCTGCTTCCAGGTTCGGTATCCAGGGGAGGGATCGTCCAGGGAGGAGGGCTAGCAGAGAGGTTGAGAGAAGGCTACGCGCTCGGAGCCACTGCTCCTTCAATAGGCCTAATAGGGAGGTGTCTGCAATGTGCTTTTATATGGCAGTGCTGTGGGATAACAGGTCCCAGCGTCTATCACAAGAAAGCACAGTACCACCTGTGGGCGGGAGGGGAACTACAAGGTAACAATATACACAGAGAAAAAAATAAAAATAAAAAAAACAGGAGGTTATATAATAATAGTCAGTGTCATGGAAACATATATATGAAGAAGTGCATGGTAGTAAACATGGAGACAATAATATTAACAATAGTAAAAATGGGAGTAACAATGGGGGCACATGTGTGAAACCGGGCTTATACTTACCTCCATCCAAAAGATGGAGGTAAGTATAAGCCCGGTTTCACACATGTGCGGTGCGGATTGAGCTCAGGTTTCACTGGGGAGATAAAAATCTCCTGTTCAAAGGAATCATTGCGTTTTAGCTCAGGATCAGTGAGCAGGGAGAGGGGGAGGGAGGGGGGGGGGAGGGGGAGGTGTAGTGAGGAGAAGTAGAAAATCCTTGTTCAGAACGCAATGCATCTGCGAATCAGATGTGTTCCCATAGGAGATAATAAGCTTGTAGTTCGCACCGCAATGCCCAAAAAACGCACACGTCTTTTGTGCAATGCGCAGTGCGAATGCAACGCACATATGTGAACCAGATGCATTAATATGAATGTATTTTAAAATGTCCTGCGAATCATATGCGGTGTAAGTCGCATCTAATTCACATAGGTGTGAACCTGGGCTAAAAGTATAAAAGTATAAGTGTAAAAATAAAATGTTTAAAAAAAAAACATGCGTATTGGGAAAACACAAGAAACAGGGAAGCACGTATCTGTGCAGGGTTCTTAAAGATATATATATTGTAGCAAGGCTACATCTGTAGGGGTGGTCTCATGAGGAAACGGGGTGGCTTAAAGTAGTGTGTGCACCTCAATATCCTCGTTCAACCCCCCAGGTGCTAAAGTGCCCAAAGAGTAGATCCAGTAAGTTTCTTGCTGGCAAAGACGTTTATACCGCTCAGCAGCAAGGTATTTGGCCTGGATAGATTCAATGACCAACACACTGAGGCCAGTTGTAGATCGGCCGTGGTGAGTCAGGAAGTGTTTAGGGACGCTGTGGTGGTCACAGCCTTTTTCGATAAAGCGCCGGTGCTCCCCAAAGCGGGTCCTTAGGGCTCTGATGGTTCTGCCGACATATATTAGGCCACAGGGGCAGGTGAGGCAGTATATAACAAAGTCAGTAGAACAGTTGTAGAATTCTTTTAGGGTAGAGTTTTTTCCTTTTCAAATCCCTCCGATTCGTTACACAGTGTTTTTGTGAGGAAGTTTGTAAGGTCCCACGTGTGGGTTTCCCTTGTTGATCGCCGCCAACCTCCCTAAATCTGGGTAGTGTAACCGCCAGGCTGTCAAGATAGGCAATGTTCCCTCATCTCTATAAGTGGTATAGATCCTGGCATTGCCCCAGTTAAGTAGTGAGGGTTGGGGGTGAGGTGGTGTGTACCTCATGGCAGGTGTTTGCGGTAAGGGTCCATGTTCGTTCCGAGAGGGAAACCCCTGCATTCGTAGGAATAATGGGCTGGAGGGGAGGCGGCAGAATCAGTACCCCACATAGCATGCTGCTATGTTCCCAATCCGAGATAGTGAATGGGGGAGGTTGGACTGTCCTGATTAAGGAGATCCAGAATAAATGTTCATGGGAGCTTTGGGGGGGGGGGGCATGGAGGTGAAGGGGATGGATGGGGACTCAGTATCCCAGGTCTACTCACATAGGGCACCTCCTGAAGTGGAGCGATGTCTCCTCCTTCCTCGTTGGCGAGGTGGTAGCGGACCACGGGCAGCCAAAGGGCCCGATCTTCCTGTCGGATGTGGAAGAATCTGCAGCCAATCTGGGATCGGTACCGGGTCCGCTTCCAGGTAGTGGAAGAGTGCCGGGAGGTCTGCTGTAGCCTGCAGGGTAAATGTAGATGTGTCCTTGCGGAATGTCACTGAGAGCGGATAACCCCAGTGATAGGTGAATACCTTCTGCTTTGCAATCTCAAGGAGGGGTGTCAGCATGGCACGGCGCTTCAGGGTGGCTCTTGAAAGATCTGGCAGGATGCTGACTTGTGATCCGTTATTGTCAACATCGCCGTGTTCCCAAGCGCAGCGTAAGATGGCTTCTTTCTGTAGATATCGGTGGAGTCTGCAGACCACATCCTGGGGATTGTTCGGATCAGTCGGTCACGGTCTATGGGTTCTGTGAACTCTATCCAGCTCTATGTCCGTGTCTGTGTCATCTAGGACGACGTGGAAGATCCCCTTAACCGTTTCCGCTAGATTTTCAGGGTTAACAGACTTCGGGATTCCTCGGAGCCGCAGGTTGTTCCGGCGGCTTCGGTCTTCGATGTCCTCGAGATGCAGTTAAAGGGACATGGCAGTGTCTTTGTGCAGGTCCTGGGACCATTCTAGTGCTGACACTCTGTCTTCCAGTGAAGACACCGCCGTCTCCTCTGATGTGATTCTGTCCGCCAAGCCAGACACCTCTCCCCGTACCTCCTGTATGTCTCGGCGGTGAGTCTCCTCGAGATGGAGGATCATTGTCTCAATGTCAGTTTTGGTGGGGAGGGCCTGTAGAAGTGTACGGATGTCCTGATCCAGCGGGATCGGATCGGAAGGGTGTGTGGAAGCCATCCTTTTTGGTGAAGAAGTCTCCAGTGTCCCTGGTGTCAGGCTGGGTGAATCAGAGGGGTCCGTAGTGAGGCAGTAGTTACTTCTGGCAGAGGCCTTCTGTATAAGCTCACGTGGAGAGCCTCCTGGTGCCGCAACTCTGGCTCCGGGGGAGAGTTCCTGCGAGTGCCTGAAATATCAGAGTATTTCTCCGGGACTCTGGGTGGAGGGGGTCCCTTTGGTTGCTGCTGTTGTTCTGTATTTTTTAGCAGATTTCATACCGATTTAGCTGGTTTAAATGTCGGGGATAGGAGGCCGAGACCGGGAGTCCAAAGAAGAAGCAGTTTTACCCAGCCATGTCCAGGCCACGCCCCCCCATCAAGATTTTTTTATCAAAGACATATAGCAGAATACATTCTGGCCTAAATGTATGATGAAATTTGATTTTATTCAATTTCTTTTAAAACAGAAAGTAGAAAAAAAATGTTTTCAAACTTTTCGCTCTTTTTTCGCTTATGTTGCTAAAAATAAAAAAAATAATGGTGAATAAATACCACAAACAGAGAGTTCTATTTGTGTGAACAAAATGATAAAAATGTAATTTGCAGTGTAGCATGACTGAGTAATTGTCATTCAAAGTGCGAGAGCATGGAAATCTGAAAATTGGTAAAAGTAGTAATTGGTAAAAGTAGTTAACAACGGATGAGTCATTAGCTGTCAGCAGGGAAGTTGATAGAAAAAAACCCATCCGTGGCAATATAAAAAGTGCTGTGGAGTCCCCCCCATAATCCATACCAGGCCCTTTATGGCAAACTTTATATGTGCATGCAGCCTGGCAGGTCAAGAAAGGGGGGACGAGTGAGTGTCCCCCCTCCTGAACCATATAAGGCCACATACCCTCAACATGGGGGGTGCTTTGGGGCAGGGGGGCTCTACTCCCTCACCCCAAAGCACCTTGTCCTTGTTGATGGGGACAAGGGTCTCTTCCCAACAACCCTGGGCGGTGGTTGTGGTGGTTTGCAGGCAGGGGGCTTATCAGAATCTAGAAGCCTCCTTTAACAAGGGGGATACCACCCACCCCCAAGTGAATGAGTAGGGGTACATTGTACCCCAACTCATTCACCAAAAAAGTGTCAAAAATAAATAAAGACAGGAGGCAGTTTTTGACAATTCCTTTATAAAAAAAATAAAAAAACAATGTCCCCCGGTGTAGATCCATCGTTAATCACAGTGCCCTCCACATCGCCGGACCAGAAAAAAGAAAATAAACACACACCCGCAGGGAAGGATAATCGCTGAATGCCTGCTCTGCCGTTTGACAGTTCTAAAATAGGTAAGGGGCAGGGCCCCCTGGTAACGTACCGATCTAAGAACTGTCAAACAGCAGAGCAGTCATCCTGCGGTTAGCCTTCATCATGGGCGAAGTGCTTTTTTTTCAGGTCCAGCGGTGCGACGGGCGTCGTGATTGATGATGGATCTACATTGGGAGATGTTTATTTTAATTTTTTTAAATAAAGGTATTGTCAAAAACTGCCTTCTGTCTCTATTTATTTTCAACACTTTTTTGGGTGAATGAGTAGGGCTACAATGTATCCCTTACTCATTCACATAGGGAGGGGGCCAGCATCTGGGGGCCCCCTTGTTAATGGGGCCTTCCAGCTTCCAATAAGTCCCCTGCCCACAGACCCTAACAACCACAGCCCAGGGTTGTATAAGGAAGAGGCCCTTGTCCCCCCTTTCCCCCCACGCTTTAAAAAAAAAATGGCATGGGGTTCCCTTTAAAACTGTACCAGATACAAAGGGCCTGGTATGGCTGGGGGCCCTATGCCATTTTTTTAAACATTTTGGTATTGCCAGCAATTTAAAATTATTTTTTCTTTATAAATATCAGTTTTTCTGCAGCAGGTTCTATACACGGTACAGATGCAATACTTTACAGGCAGACCAAGGGGACCCCCCCCCCAGACACTATATTTAAATACATTTTTCATTTTTATTGTTTCACTTTACACATCATTAAAATCACTACTCCTATATAAACAATCTTTTTTTAAAAAAACGTTTTTGCATTGATACATGTCCCTCAGGGCAGTACCCGGGCAACCCATACCCTTTTATGGCCAATAACTTGCATGAAAGGCCTTAAAAATGGGCACTTTTGAATCTTCAAGTTCGGGTCCCATAGACTTTTATAGGGGTCCCGGTTCGGGTCCAACCTTTTGTGATGTGTGAGAGTTCTGGAGCGAACTGATCAGGGGGGTGTTAGGCCCATAATGCTGATTTTCTGGGCTAATAGGCAAAGGATTCTCAAAAAATTGCTTTGGGGTGGGCACACCCCTACGAAAGATGTGCCCGTGCATTAAAAAAAAAATCTATTTGGCCAGAAGAATTTCTTTTTTAAAGCACTGATGTTTACAAAGGAAAAATGATTTTAAATTACCAGCAAGTGACATTTCCTTTCTGGCTTCTCTTTAAAAAAAATGTCAAACAGAAATAAATTTTGCTATCAATTTAAACTGTATAATGTTTCACTTTATACATGTCACTTTTGGTTTAGCACACATTACAGCAAGAATGAAAAAATAATTACATCTGACAGGAGTTTCCATGATGTGGCTGGATGTACCTGTATGTCCTGTTGCTCCTGCACCTTGTTCACGCCCTCTATGGCACACAGCATTGTACTCTGTGATTGTTGTGTCCTTTTGACATAGACAATCACAGATCAGGGTACAGGGCCAATGAAGCTGGCACTGTACCATGTGTTCACTGTGATTAATCTATTGATCAGAGAAACTGGATGTTGTACTGATGACACTGTATGCCAGTACAGCAGCTAATGTCTCTGATCAATAGCCACAGCAATATATTGTCACCATACTGACAATGCACTGCGGTGTGTCTCTGATCACTGCCACAGCAGTACAATGTCACCGGACAAGTGCAACTAGTCACAGTGTCCCCAATCATCACCCCACCAGTCCCAGTGTCCCAAAGCAACAGGTGCATAATTCTAGCCACAGCAGCAAAGCATCACAGACTAGGCATGTGTAAACCCCCGACCGCTGCCTCTGCAGCTAAAGGGGGTAGTGGTTAGGGATCGGTAAAACCATGGCTCAACTGTAAAGTTTTACTGCCTCCCCCTCAACTTCATGTGTGAAAAAGCCCTAATAGTGCAGTCAGTCACAGTGTCTTCGATCAACACCACACCATCTCTCAGTGTTGCCATAAAGTCTTATTCGCATGTGTGGTGCTCTCTGGGTGATTTTTGTTCAGATCATTCTTCATCCAGCATTGGACAGGCGGTAAGGAGGTGTTGTATTAGCTCCTCACCACCTGCTTTACCCCTTGAACCCTAATTGCTCTCATTCACTTGAATGGGTTACATTCTGCAGGAGCTACCCCTGGCGAAAGCGACAGTGGTGTAATTTCTGCCACAGTGCTGAAGCAAAACATCATAGCTGTGACAAGTGTACAACCTCTACCATTGCCTCTGCACTTAAAGGGGGTAGTGGTTGGGGGTGGTAAAACCACGGATCAACCGCAATCACATGTGTGATGTTCTCTGAAAACTCATCCATGATTGGACTGTTTCTTAGAGAGCATTTGACAGGTCGTAAGGAGACATTGTATTGCCTCTTCACCAACTGCTTTACCCCTTGAGCCCTAAACACTCTCATTCACTTGAATGAGTTGCATTCTGAAGGAGCTACCCTCGCCTGAAAGTGTCATTTCTGCCACAGTGGTGAAGCAAAGCATCAAATGTACAACCCCTACCGCTGCCTGTGCACTTAAAGTGCATTAAAGAAATCACATGTGATGTTCTCTGAAAATTGATCCATGATCGGATCATTCCTCAGAGAACATTTCACAGGTCATGAGGAGATATTGCATTGCCTCCTCACCACCTGCTTTAAATCCTTGGACCCTGTACAACCCTCCGATCACTTGTGAATGAGCCTTGATAGTGCAGCCAATTACAGTGTCTTCCATTACCACCACACCAGTCATAATGTCCCAAAATGTGATGGGTAGCCAAGAAATTAGATGCGTAATTCATGTACCTAGAAATCCAGAAGGTGCTCCTTGGATATTGGGCCTCTCTATGTGGCTAAGCTGTGAAAAAGTCTTACACATATGGTATCACCATACTCAAGAGGAGTAGTAGAATGTGTTTTAGGGTGTTCCAAGTATGTCTATGCAGTGTGTTAGAAATATCTTATTACTGGCAACTTCTAAAAAAAACAAAAACCTTCTAAATCCGCATTTTCCAAAAACGTGTGTCAAAATAATGACATTTCTAAAAGACTCAATATGCCTTTTAGAAAATATGTTAGGATGTTACAAAATGTGTTTTTTTGTGGGTTTTTCCACTATCCTGGTGCTCCAGGGCCTCCAAAAATGTTATGGGTGGTCATGAAATGAGTAATGTATGCCCCTATAATGCTTGAAGGTACTCTTTGGACTTTGGGTCTTTCTATGTGACTGACTATGAAAAAGTCTCACACACGTGATATCAACATATTCGGGAGGAGTAGTAGAATGTGTTTTGGGATGGTATTGTGTATGCCTAATGCTTTGTATGGGAAATAACTGGTTAAAATGACAATTTTGTGGGAAAAAATGATTTAATTTCTTAATTTTACAAAAAATGTTACAAAAAAATTACAACTTCCAAAAACTCACTATGCCTCTTACTAAATAACTTAGACCACAGGTGTCAAACTGGGGGCCCTCCAGCTGTTGCGGAACTACAAGTCCCATGAGGCATTGCAAGGCTGGCAATTACAAGCATAACTCCCACAGGCGGAATTTGTAGTTCCGCAACAGCTGGAGGGCCGCGAGTTTGATACCCCTGCCTTAGACTGTCTACTTTCCAGAAAGGGGTCATTTTGGGAGTATTTGTACTGACCTGGCATTTTAGGAACTCAAGATATGAGTCCGCACATAAGAATAGATCAATTTTAATATACTGTGTGTGTATGTATATATATATATATATATATATATATATATATATATATATATATATATATATATATATATATTCCATTATATATTCCATACACTGTAGACTCTATAACACTCAAACAGAATACATTGTATACATTTTTTTTTTTACTAAAGAATTGTAGTCAAATACATTTTGACATTTATGGAGAAAGGTCATGCTTTTTTTCATGGTACCAAATTTAAATACCACCAAAGAAAGATTTATCTGTCTCAAAAAATTATATAACATTCATTTTGGTACAGAGTTGTATGATTGAGTAATTTTCACTGAAAGTGTTATGGAGCTGAAAACTGAAAAATGGCCTAGACTGGAATGGAGTGTAACAATCTAACAAGGTGGTTAATGAGGACAAGGCTCCTTCTGCACAATCCTGGCCAATGGTTGTGGGCATGTTTAGGAGGCTTGTTGTAATCTGTAAATATAGGGGTGCCCCAAAATACCATCACCCACGTAAATAATTAGGGAAGACATAGTATCCCTACTCATTCACAAAAAAATGTAACCTAGAAACAAAGACATCCAGACATTACAAATCCTTTATTAAAAAAAAAACAAATATCCCCTAAAAAGTCACTTATTGTAAATGCATTGTCATTCACAATGTCCATTGCCTGCTAACTTGCCAAGATAACAAAACCTGATGGACCTGGCAAATATGACCGATCCTCACATGCTGTTTAGTCTATGACAGCTTCCCATGCTGTCATCAGCTATATACAGTGCCTTGAAAAAGGATTCACACCCCTTGAAATTTTCCTCAGTTTGTCATGTTACAGCCAAAAACCTATATATATTTTATTGGGATTTTATGTGATAGACCAACACAAAGAGGCACATAATTATAAAGTTGAAGGAAAATGTTAAATATTTTTCAACATTTTTTACAAATAAATATCTGAAAAGTGTGACGTGCATTTGTATTCACCCCCCTGAGTCAATAATGTGTAGAACCACCATTCACTGCAATTACAGCTACCAGTCTTTTGGGGTATATCTCTACCAGCTTTGCACATCTAGAATGTGACATTTTCCCCATTCTTTTTTGCAAAATACCTCACGCTCTGTCATGTTGGATGGAGAGTATCTGTGAACAGCAATTTTCAAGTGTTACTACCAATTCTAAAGTGGATTTAGGTCTGGACTTTGACTGTGTCATTCTAACACAAAAATATGCTTTGACTTCAACCATTCCATTGTAACTCAGGCTGTATGTTTAGGGTCATTGTCCTGCTGGAAGGTGAACCTCTGCCCCAGTCTCAAGTCTTTTGCAGACTCTAACAGGTTTTCTTCTAAGATCTGTATTTGGCTTCCCTGTGCCTGCTGAAAAAAAGCATTGCCCACAACATGATGCTGCCACCACCATGTTTCACGGTGGGGATGGTGTGTTCAGGGTGATGTGCAGTGGAAATTTTCCACCACACATAATGTTTTGCTTTTAGGCCGAAAAGGTCAATTTTGGTCTCATCTGACCAGAGCAACTTCTTCCAAATGTTTGCTGTGTTCCCCACATGGCTTCTAGCAAATTGTGAATGCCACTCTTCTTGCCACTCTTCCTTAAAGGCCAGATTTGTGGAGTGCATGACTACTATTTGTCCTGTGGACAGATTCTCTCACCTGAGCTGTGGATCTCTGCAGCTCCTTCAGAGTTACCATGGGCCTCTTGGCTGCTTCTCTTATTAATGCTCTCCTTGCCTGGGCCTGTCAGTTTAGGTGGAGGGCCATGTCTTGATAGGTTTGCCATACTCTTTCCATTTTTGGATGATGGATTGAACAGTGCGCAGTGAGATGTTCAAAGCTTGGAATTTTTTTTATAACCTAATCCTGCTTTAAACTTCTCCACAACTTTATCCCTGACCTGTCTGGTATGCTCCTTGGTCTTCATGATGCTGTTTGTTCACTAAGGTTCTCTAAAACTCTGAGGTCTTCACAGAACAGCTATACTGATATTAATTACACACAGGTGGACTTGATGACCATTGTCATCAAGACAAAAGGTAATGATAAATTCAAACTTTTAGAGTTTTTACTATAGCAGAGTAAAACATAAGAAAAAGGAGAGGGGTTTAAACCTTTCTTTATTCTATTAAAAACAAAAAAATGTTGACTTTTTTTAAATTTTTTTTACTATATGTACTTTTAAATTATTGCTGAATGTTCCCCAGTATCTAGCCTGGCTGCCATATTTGTTTTTCAATTATTTAAGCATCGTGAAATTACAAGGGAGGTTCCAGAACAATAGTACAAACTGTGTGGGAGCAATGAGGGGGTGGGAGGGGCAGAGAGAGAAGATTCCTCTGCTTCACCCCCCCCTCAAGGGAGACCAGTAGGAAGAGAATTGTGTTTGGTAGAGAACAATTTCATTCAACCTAGAAAATCAATGACTCAAGGTTTGTGGGGACATTTGCTTCCATTGATCAGGAATGCAGACATAGGCCTCATTCAGTAGATGAACAGTCAGTATGTTTTTGTAGTGACATAGAGGCACTGAGATGAGATGTAGCAAATGGGCCAGGTGGCCTGTGCCCAGATCTATAGAGCTCAATTGAAAGAGTTTGGGGACCTGGGTCCTGCCCCAGGGGACATGTATCAATGCAAAAAGAAGTTTTAAAAATGGCCGTTTTTTTGGGAGCAGTGATTTTAATAATGCTTAAAGTGAAACGTGTAATATTACTTTAAATTTCATACCTGGGGGGTCTATAGTATGCCTGTAAAGGGGCGCATGTTTCCCGTGTTTGACAGCAAAATGACATTTTAAAGGAAAAAAAGTAATTTAAAAAACGATAAAAACGGCATGGAATTTACCCACAGGGGAACCCCGAACCAAAATTTTAAAAAAAATGCATGCGGGTCCCCCTAAATTCCATACCAGGCCCTTCAGGTCTGGTATGAATGTTAAGGGGAACCCCCTGCCAACATTTAAAAAAATGGTGTGGGGGTCCCCCTCAAAATCCATACCAGACCCTTAAGGTCTGGTATGGATTTTAAGGGGAACCCCGCACCAAAATTTTAAAAAAATGGTGTGGGGTCCCCCCAAAAATCCATACCAGACCCTTATCCGAGCATGCAACCTGGCAGGCCACAGGAAAAGAGGGGGGGACGAGAGAGCGCCCCCCCTCCTGAACCATACCAGGCCACATGCCCTCAACAGTGGGAGGATGCTTTGAGGTAGCCCCCATAGGACCTTGTCCCCATGTTGATGGGGAGAAGGGCCTCATCCCCACAACCCTTGGCCGGTGGTTGTGGGGGTCTGCGGGCGGGGGGCTTATCCGAATCTGGAATCCCCCTTTAACAAGGGGACCCCCAGACCCCTACCATTTTAACAAAAAAGTGTCAAAAAGTTTAAGAAACACAAGAGACGGTTTTTGACAAGTCCTATATTAATTTCTTCTTTCTTCTGGTCTTCATTTGGAGTTCTTCTTCCTCCATCTTCTTCTTCCTCCATCTTCTTCTTCACCTTCTTCTTCTTCTCCATCTTCTTCTTCCTCCACTCTTCTCGTCCCTCATTTTCCTCCAGGCTTCTTTTCCGCTCCGTCTGCATGATCCGCCTCAGTGGGAGTCTTCCGCCGTGTGACGCTTTGATTCTTCTGACATTTCTTTTCTAACGGAGGGCGGGGCCACCTGGTGACCCCGCCCTCCTCTGACGCATGGGGAACTTCCCTGTGGCTTACCTCGTGTTGTCAGAGGGGGGCGGGGTCACGCGTTTACTTACCCGGGTGACCCTGCACCCCTCTGACAACACAGGGAAAGCCACAGGGAAGTTCCCTGTGCATCAGAGGAGGGTGGGGTCACCGGGTGGCCCCGCCCTCCGTTATATAAGAAATGTCAGAAGAACCGAAGAGTCAAACGGCGGAAGACTCCCACTGAGGCAGATCGTGTGGACGGAGCGGAGAAGATGCCTGGAGGAAGATGCGGGATGAGAAGAGTGGAGGAAGAAGAAGAGGAAGAAGAAGAACGCCGAAGGAGGACCAGAAGAAAGAAGATGAAAGAAGAAGAAATTAATAAAAGGATTTTTATTAAAAGAAAAAAACATCTCTTGTGTTTTTTAACCTTTTTGTTACTTTTTTTGTGAAATGGTAGGGGTACATTTGTACCCCATTACCAATTCACACAGGGGGGACCAGGATCTGGGGGCTTACAGATTCTAATAAGCCCCCCACCCGCAGACCCCCACAACCACCGGTCAAGGGTTGTGGGGATGAGGCCCTTCTCCCCATCAACATGGGGGCAAGGTGCTTTGGGGGGCTACCTCAAAGCAATGTTGAGGGCATGTGGCCTGGTACAGTTCAGAAGGGGGGGCGCTCTCTCATCCCCCCTTCTTTCCTGTGGCCTGCCAGGTTGCGTGCTCAGATAAAGGTCTGGTATGGATTTTGAGGGGGACCCACACGCCATTTTTTTAAATTTTGGCGCAGGGTTCCCCTTCAATATCCATACCAGACTTGAAGGGCCTGGTATGGAATTTAGGGGGACCCCCACGCCATTTTTTTTAAAAATTTGGCGCGGGGTTCCCCTTAATATCTATACCAGACCTGAAGGGCCTGGTAGGGAATTTATGGGGACCCCCATTCATTTTTTTTATGAACTTTTATGTGTATTGTTGGACCGACAATTCATTAATAGCCACGAGTAGTTTTAAATGACTTTTTTTGAAATGTAATTTTGCTGTCAGACTGTTCTTAACACGGGAAACATATGCCCCTTTACAGGCATACTATAGACACCCCCCAGGTATGAAATTTAAAGGAATATTACACTTTTATTGTTTCACCTCAAGCATTATTAAAATCACTGCTCCAGAAAAAACGGCCACATGTCCCCTGGGGCAGGACCCAGGTCCTGAAACACTTTTTATGACAATACCATGCATATAAGCCTTTAAAATTAGCACTTTTGATTTCTCCCATAGACTTTTAAAGGGTGTTCTGCGGCTTTCGAATTTGCCGCGAACACCCCAAATTGTTCGCTGTTTGGCGAACTGGTGAACAACCAATGTTCAAGTCAAACTCATGTTCGACCCAAACATAAAGCCCATCCCTAGTCTTGGCAATAGCAGGTGAATTGATAATCTTAATGCGGGTGTGGGTGATGACCTGTGTCAATTAAGGTTTTGATTGAGACCCCCTCAAGGCTTGTTCTATGAGAGTTCTGGGTTTATTCCCACATTCATAAAAGGATCATCTGCAGCTACAGAATTAGTCCTAAACTTCCACCTGTACTAACTGGTTGAGCTGCTCTTTCAAGGCCCTTAACTCTCTTTATGTGGATAAAGGCAAGGGGCTGTTTGTGCACAGACTGTGTCTCCAAATGCCTAATTCGAGTGTATAAAGCAGTAGTCTGCATAGTCCTCTCTTTCTTCTGACACCTTGTTTAACGAAAAACCATCAGAGGTGCATTTATGGGCCTCCCCAGTTGGAGATTTGATGTAAGTGCTTGGGATATCTCTGTCATAGGGGTGGGGTCTTTTAACAGTGCTGCGTTCAGCCTCCATGATGATATTTTGGTTACTGTAAGTGACAGGTATAGCTCTAAATGTATGGTGACATTGTCAGAGAGAAGCATAGGGTCAATTGAGGTGTAACAGCCCCTAAATGGTTCCTTATGAGGAAGAAAGAAATAATCTTGGCATGAGTATGAATAATGGACAGAAAAGAAGAAGGTATGGTCTCTCCCATTAGCATGATTAAAATAGCAGATATCCACCAAGTTGAGGAGGTGGGGCTCTGCTTTCAACTGTCTCAGAGAGGAGTATGAATGATGGGATGATCCCCTGGATACATGTAACAGAGGATCATAGGTAATGTTAATATCTCCCCAGGATCAAAATCCTGTTACTGTGTTCCAGAATAAGTGAGATGAAATTTTGTAGGGAAGAGATGATCGTTGTTTGAAAAATAAACATTCCCCTAGTCACCCTAGTCATCCCAACTGACCCTTTAACTTTGAGCCTTCTTCATCTGTGATCTGTGTACCAGGCTGCCATGGGAGAAACTGGGCTATCAGAATGCTCACACCCTTAGCCTTGGAATTAGAAGGACAATGGTAAGCCACCACACAAGTGCAGTTGGACAGTTTGGAAACCTTCCCCAATTGCAAATGGTAAAAAAAAACAAAAAACATTTGACTACGCATCTTAGACAAATCACAAGGAAGCCACAATCTCTTCTTGGAGACATTAGGAAATCTAATATTATATGAGGTGAAAATTAGTGAGTTCCTTTTGGATGATATGGAATCTAGATCCATGCTTCGTCTTATCTCAAGTGAGGGCAGGAAGAGAGGAGAGGGAGGGGGTAAAAAAAAAAGATAAAAAGAAGAGGGGGAGACAAAAAGCAATAAAAAAAGATTCATCAGCATAAAGACTACACTGAGAAGGAGACTATGGGCAATGAATATGCCGGTTCCACTTAGCAGCTAAAGATTATGTTCACTCCCTGTAATGAAACGTCCCACACTCCACTTGAGTGCTTTCGTCATATACCGCTTCCCTCCAGTCTGAATATAGATATCAGCTATTTCAAGAACTAGACAGTACTCGTTTTGTCTACTAAACATGAACTGTTTATTGAAACGCAGGTACACAGAGGTAACACTCGGGACAATCCCCCTCCCTTTGCATTCAGGGCGGGGTAGACTGTCCAATCAGCAGGGAGAGCTGTTGGAGGAATTCCCCCCTCCCTCTTCACAGCAAATACACATACATATCCCATAATAGGTTGCTCCTAAGGCAGACACAAACAATAGAACATTGGAATACAGCCACACCCCAAATGCCCCAACAGAGAGCACACCATAGTATGAGACAATATAATATATATATATATATATATATATATATATACAGTATAAAACATTCCGGTGTGGTTGTACAGTGGTTCCGATTAGTACAGGTCAGAGACTGGGGTTCTCGGTCACCCTGTGCCCCTAATAGACACAGGGTAAATAGGAGGTGCATGGGGAGCTGAAACAAGAGTTTCCCAACCTCTCCAAGGGATTCTGGGTTCCATGGGCCCCCCGCCCAAAGTGACCCCCATCACACTCCCTATCTAACTCAATGGGATTGGGAGGATCCTATGTGGGGGTGGAACTAAAAAAAGAGAACTATTGTAGCTGTGTGCGCCTGTGGACAGTCCAAGGGCTAAAGAACACAGCAACATAACCAAGGATTGCAATGGATTTCAGATCATCTATCTCAATGGTAAACAAGGGCAAGCAATGTGAAAAGGGAGGCTGGTCCAAAGATCGTCATTACCTTCCTCATTGCCTGCACCCCATGGGAGAGCAGCATGAGCTGTCATCGTCATATCATTAATCATGACAATAGAATACTGAACAACATTTCATCAAAAGCTGAGAAGAGGGGCATAATAGGCATAATGTCTATGGATATCAAACTGGTAACCAGCATGTACAGTATACACAAAAATAGAAAAAGTATATAATGCTATCCCCTGGTTCAGCCACAAGGTCAAGCTGTATCTTGTGGCTAAAGCCTCCCAGAAAAGCAGTCAAGTGCTTAGCAATTTGTAGTAGGATAATTGATTAGGGTAATTGCATTGATCTCTACTAGGGATGGGCGGAACGGACCCCTGTTCAGTTCGCATCAGAACTTTCGTACACAGCGAAAGTTCGGACCCGAATAACGAACCCCATTAAAGTCAATGGGACCCGAACGTCAAAAATCAAAAGTGACCATTTGGAAGGCTTATATGCAAGTAATATAAAAGTGGCAGATCTGTACCATGTTTAGAATCTGCTGCAGAAATAATTGCATTTATAAAGCAAAAAAAAATGAAATTTTCCTTGCAAGCTGCCTTTATTTTGCTTAGCAACAGCTGGGAGCCAGTGTGTATTATGAGGCCACAATGTAGTGCACTGGGAACAAGAATAGAGATATTTTGGATACATTTTGGTGTCACTTTGACTTTGTATAGAAGTAACGGGTGCGTAAAAATTACTCTTTGGGTGTCGGGGGCGCCTTCCCACCGTAACCCTATAGAGGTGCTCTTGATGAAGGCAAAAAAAATTTGCAATGATATGCATATGGTTGGTGTTTTTGCCATGTTTGATGTGCCTGAGACACAGTTTGCATATAGCAACAGTGCGGTCTGCAGAAGATGTGCTGAAAAAGGCCCAGACAGCTGAGCTTTGGGGAGTGGGAGATAACAGCTGCAGAATGTAATGGAATAGGGTGGCTGCTCTCTACTCTTTCTTGATTTTGGCCTCCTTGGGGTTGTGCCGCCTCACCTTCAGTTTTCTCCTTTGCTCTACCTGGCACCCAAGTCGCATCAGTGACCTCATCATCATCATCATCATCATCTCCATCTCCTCCATCTTCATCATTACCACTGGAGACAACTTGGCAATACGCTGCGGCTTGGGGAACATGAATGCCTATTTGTCTACCAGTGTTCCTCCCTCTCTCTAGGCTCAAGTTCCTGTCATCCTCAACCTCAGAACCAACATCTGAATCCAGTAATGACTGGGCATCATCAAACAGCAATTGGCTGATGCTGTGGTCAAATAACTCAGCTAAATCCTCAATGGCTGATGTTGGGGCTATGGCAGGAATAAATGTGGACAAGGAGGCAGGTTTATCCATTCTGGCAACTGCAGGGGACTGCACACTTGTCTCTGCTTGCGTAACAGAGGATGAGGAGGATGAGGAAAGTTTAGTAAGCCAGTCTACCACCTCCTCTGCATGCTGTGGCTGGATAGCATGGGCAAACTCACTAAACAGAGGAAATGATGCCCTGCCTGAGGACTGACCACCACGTCCACCTTTGCCTGTAGACACATTTGTTTCTGGCCCCCTTACAGTGCCAAGGGAACGTCTGCCTCTCCTTATTGTCCTCCCAGACATTATTAGGAGGGAGGGGGTGGTGCTTATAAGCAAATGTAAAGAAGAAGTTGAAATCTGTAAGTAGATGCACTTTAATCAATGTAAAGAGGTGTTTGGTGCACTTTACATTGAGTACTCACACTCCACAGATACACTCCACAGATACACTATAATATACTGCAATATAATGCACCAAATGTGCAGTGACACACAGAACTATATGGTGTTAAGCTGGCAGTAATGCACACAGAACTATATGGCATTAAACTGTCAGTAACGCACGCAAAATGATATGGCGTTAAACTGGCAGTAATGCACACAGAAGTAAATGGCGTTAAACTGGTAGTAACACACACAGAACTATATGACGTTAAACTGGCAGTAACGCACACAGAACTATATGGCGTTAAACTAGCAGTAACGCACACAGAAGTAAATGGCGTTAAACTGGCAGTAACACATACAGAAGTAGATGGTGTTAAACTGGCAGTAACACACTCAAAACTATATGGCGTTAAACTGGCAGTAACGCACACAGAACTATATGGCGTTAAACTAGCAGTAACGCACACAAAACAATATGGCGTTAAACTGGCAGTAACGCACACAGAATTAAATGGCGTTTAACTGGCAGTAATGCACACAGAACTATATGGCGTTAAACTGGCAGTAATGCACACAAAACAATATGGCGTTAAACTGGCAGTAATGCACACAGAAGTAAATGGCGCTAAACTGGCAGTAACGCACACAGAATTAAATGGCATTAAACTGGCAGTAATGCACAAAACTATGTGGTGTTAAACTGGCAGTAACACACACAGAAGTAAATGGCATTAAACTGGCAGTAACGCAATCAAATAGACAATGTTCAACCGTCACCACACTGACGCTATCTGAACTGTCCCTACTCTAGCTATACACTAATGTAAAGGTTGCTGACACGGTCTCACTAAACTACACTGAAACTATATGAGCTGTCCCTACTCACACTAATGCATGTATGAATGACACGGTCTCACTACACTACAGAGAAACTATCTGAGCTAAACTAACACTAAACTAATAGTGTTACTGACACTAAACTAATATTCTACACTGACAATTAAAGCAAAATAGCACAGTATAGCACACTAACTAATAGCACTGAACAGAGCCATGTTCTATCTCTCTCCACACCGAAATCACACTGAAAATGGCTGCCATTGAAAGAATACTTTTATACTGTGGGGCGGGAATGAGCCATGATTTGATAAAGTCATGATGACAGTGTCCAATCATGACTCTGACAAAGCTCTGTGCCCTGATTGGCTGAAGCTTTCACTGCTTCAGCCAAACAGGGCTTGCAATGCATTGTGGTCGGTTCGGGGGGGGGAACAAATGGTCGAATGACCTGTTTGTTCAGCTGTTTGTCGAACGTCCGAACAGCAAAATTTCAGCCCAAACCTATGCTCGGACTGAACCGTTCGCCCATCCCCAATCTCTACCAGCCTCATGTAACATTTTCCCAGTTTCATATTGTCCTCTGCAGAATATCCCCAGCAAAAAGCATGTAGCATGTGGTATGTCCACACTCTCTCACCTTCATTTCCTCTATTAGGTCTGCAATTTCTGACAGTCCTCTCAAGCATTACATATATGCAACATTATACACTAGCCTTTGGTGATGTCAGCGGCCCCCTTTAGCTCATAAGTTGACTACCACTGATTTAATCTAAGGCCATTGTTATTAGTGGTGAAGTCCAAGACCCTATATCCAGGACCGGTAGCCAAGGTTTAGGCTACAAATAGGGTCCAGTCTGGAGCAATACACTTTGCAGTGAGTCCTGGATCACTGGCTACCCATGGCTCACAGCTAGGGATGAGCCGAACACCCCCCTGTTCGGTTCGCACCAGAACATGCGAACAGGAAAAAAGTTCGCTCGAACACGCGAACACCGTTAAAGTCTATGGGACACGAACATGAATAATCAAAAGTGCTAATTTTAAAGGCTTATATGCAAGTTATTGTCATAAAAAGTGTTTGGGGACCTGGGTCCTGCCCCAGGGGACATGGATCAATGCAAAAAAAAGTTTTAAAAACGGCCGTTTTTTCAGGAGCAGTGATTTTAATAATGCTTAAAGTCAAACAATAAAAGTGTAATATCCCTTTAAATTTCGTACCTGGGGGGTGTCTATAGTATGCCTGTAAAGGGGCGCATGTTTCCCGTGTTTAGAACAGTCTGACAGCAAAATGACATTTCGAAGGAAAAAACTCATTTAAAACTACCGCGGCTATTAATGAATTGCCGGTCCGACAATACACATAAAAGTTCATTGATAAAAACGGCATGGGAATTCCCCACAGGGAAACCCCGAACCAAAAAAAAAAAAAAAAAAATGACGTGGGGGGGTCCCCCTAAATTCCATACCAGGCCCTTCAGGTCTGGTATGGATATTAAGGGGAACCCCGGCCAAAATTTAAAAAAAAAAAATGACGTGGGGTTCCCCCTAAATTCCATACCAGACCCTTCAGGTCTGGTATGGATTTTAAGGGGAACCCCGCGCCAAAAAAAAAAAAAAAAAAACGGCGTGGGGTTCCCCCAAAAATCCATATCAGACCCTTATCCGAGCACGCAACCTGGCAGGCCGCAGGAAAAGAGGGGGGGACGAGAGTGCGGCCCCCCCCCTCCTGAACCGTACCAGGCCACATGCCCTCAACATTGGGAGGGTGCTTTGGGGTAGCCCCCCAAAACACCTTGTCCCCATGTTGATGAGGACAAGGGCCTCATCCCCACAACCGTGGCCGGTGGTTGTGGGGGTCTGCGGGCGGGGGGCTTATCGGAATCTGGAAGCCCCCTTTAACAAGGGGACCCCCAGATCCCGGCCCCCCCCCCTGTGTGAAATGGTAAGGGGGTACTTACCATTACCATTTCACTAAAAAAGTGTCAAAATAGTTAAAAATGACAAGAGACAGTTTTTGACAATTCCTTTATTTAAATGCTTCTTCTATCTTCCTTCATCTTCTTCATCTTCTGGTTCTTCTGGCTCTTCTGGTTCTTCCTCCGGCGTTCTCGTCCAGCATCTCCTCCGCGGCGTCTTCTATCTTCTTCTCCTCGGGCCGCTCCGCACCCATGACATGAGGGGAGGCTCCCGCTCTTCTCTTCATCTTCTTCTTCATCCTCTTCTCTTCTTCATCTTCTTCTTCTTCATCTCTTCTTCCTTCTTCATTTCTTCTCCGGGCCGCTCCGCAGCCATTTGACACTTTTTTAGTGAAATGGTAGGGGTAAGTACCCCCTTACCATTTCACACAGGGGGGGGCCGGGATCTGGGGGTCCCCTTGTTAAAGGGGGCTTCCAGATTCCGATAAGCCCCCCGCCCGCAGACCCCCACAACCACCGGCCACGGTTGTGGGGATGAGGCCCTTGTCCTCATCAACATGGGGACAAGGTGTTTTGGGGGGCTACCCCAAAGCACCCTCCCAATGTTGAGGGCATGTGGCCTGGTACGGTTCAGGAGGGGGGGGGGCGCACTCTCTTCCCCCCCTCTTTTCCTGCGGCCTGCCAGGTTGCGTGCTCGGATAAGGGTCTGGTATGGATTTTTGGGGGAACCCCACGCTGTTTTTTTTTTTTTTTGGCGCGGGGTTCCCCTTAAAATCCATACCAGACCTGAAGGGTCTGGTATGGAATTTAGGGGGAACCCCACGTCATTTTTTTTTAAAATTTTGGCCGGGGTTCCCCTTAATATCCATACCAGACCTGAAGAGCCTGGTATGGAATTTAGGGGGACCCCCCCACGTCATTTTTTTTTTTTTTAATTTTGGTTCGGGGTTTCCCTGTGGGGAATTCCCATGCCGTTTTTATCAATGAACTTTTATGTGTATTGTCGGACCGGCAATTCATTAATAGCCGCGGTAGTTTTAAATGAGTTTTTTCCTTCGAAATGTCATTTTGCTGTCAGACTGTTCTAAACACGGGAAACATGCGCCCCTTTACAGGCATACTATAGACACCCCCCAGGTACGAAATTTAAAGGGATATTACACTTTTATTGTTTGACTTTAAGCATTATTAAAATCACTGCTCCTGAAAAAACGTCCGTTTTTAAAACTTTTTTTTGCATTGATACATGTCCCCTGGGGCAGGACCCGGGTCCCCAAACACTTTTTATGACAATAACTTGCATATAAGCCTTTAAAATTAGCACTTTTGATTTCTCCCATAGACTTTTAAAGGGTGTTCCGCGGCATTCGAATTTGCCGCGAACACCCCAAATTGTTCGGTGTTCGGCGAACTTGCGAACAGCCAATGTTCGAGTCGAACATGAGTTCGACTCGAACTCGAAGCTCATCCCTACTCACAGCATCGGATGCCATGAGAGGGATGCAGAAAAAGTAAACAACCTCTAATGCCGTGTACACACGGGTAAACTTTTCAGCATCAAATGTCCAACGGTCTTCCGACGGACTTCCGAACGAATGGACTTGCCCACGAACGGACTAAAGTCCGTTCTAAAGTCGGTTCATTTTGAACATGATGACGTACGACGGAACTAGAAAAGGAAGTCAATCTCGCTGCTTTTATCAATGAGATTGATACATTGCGAGCCCCAGTGCGGGAGCCAGCGCCGAGCTGGCTTGCTCATCGGGAAAGGAAAAATGTTTTTTCCTTTCCCAATGAGCGACAAGCATTTCTGACATTAAGGCTGGGTTCACACTGGTGCGGGGATCCAATCCACAATGATGCCGCAGGGTGCCCCCTTTCCCCAAAGCACCCACCCCCCATGTTGAGGGCATGCGGCCTGGTACGGTTCGCTCGCTCATCCCCACCCCCTGCATCGGATAAGGTTCTGGTATGGATTTTGGGGGACCCCCACGCCGTTTTTTCAGCGTAGGGGGTTCCCCTTAAAATCCATACCAGACCTAAGGAACATTGTCGCCTCCTTCTCGCTCTCGCTGCAATAGGAAAATGTGTTTTTCCTATTGCAGCCAGCGCGAGATGTACAGTACCCTGTCGCTGAGAACCAGCGTGATAGGATCGCGCTGGAAACATTCTCGTGGGCAGGTGCTGTAGCTGCCCGTGCGTCGTATTTGGTCCGTTGGACCAGCACACAGACGAACGGTTTTCCCGATAGGAACTGGTTCCGATGGGAAGATTTGAAAAGATCTAGACACAAAAGACACACAATTTTGACAGAGCAGTTAAGCATGAATTTATAGTGTCCCTTACCGCCTCCAGAGTAACCACCGTGGCATTAAAATTTGAAACCTCTTGCCTGACATCTGCCGTTTCTTTCTGCAAGGCTCTGTCAATCCTCTGCACCACTGATTCTATTTCCAGCAGCGTGGGGAGTGCATCCAGATCTTGCCTGGTCAGCAGGGCACAGAGGATGGGTTTGTGCTCTGAGTCTGTATCCCAGCATTGTGTCCCTTGTGGTGGGAAGATTTGGAGGCAAAGGGGGAGGATTCCCTGGTAAGCTATGGGGTGGGTATGGGATAAAAAGCTTCCTGCATATTCTCCACTCCCTGCAGAGAGTTGGAGTCTGCCTCCAGTATATGTTGCTGCTCCTGGAGTTAGTGTTCAGCAGTGCGGCTGGGCACCATCTTGGCTGCACTGTGGATGACACAGTATGGGGAAGCAGGGGAGAGGTACCTGTGGATTCCAGCAGTTTGTGATGGTCGGCTGTGTTTTGGGTGTTTTATGCCCATGGTCATGTGTGTGTTGGCAGTGACTGAGTGAGCAGTAGAAGCCCTCAGTTTGGCTTGAGAGGTGCAGAGCTCAGGAGTTTAACTGCAGCTCTACTCCGAGGTCTGGACATGCCCCATGGCCGCCAGAATTTAGCTACATGTTTAGGTATGCAATAAATATTGGATGGCATTTTTTTAATGTTCAAGCACTGTGCAGATACAAATGCTTAACACCAAGCCTTAAACCTTTTTTCAGCTGTCTTGTGGCTGGTGGAAACCCTCTGCTTCATACTGTCAAGTGACCTGAGGCCAGGAGATGGATGCACACTGCTGAGGTTAGGAGTGCACTGCTAAGGTTGTGGATCCTTCGGCTGGTTGCTGCAGATGGAGCTCTGGGTGGTTCAGGAAAGCAGCTCCACCTGAACACTGAAACAGATCAAGCAGGAAGCTAGACCATAAGATTTCCCAGGGCGCAGAGTCTAAAAGCCAGCAGGTATTCACCAGAGTCTCTAGTGGTGAGGATGGATTTGGCTGAAGCTGACTCCAGGTGGCAGCCCCCGGGGTTTCTCAGCTCATGCTCATGGACTGGCTCTGGTAGACAGAGCGGAAGCAGCAGTTCTGGTTTAAGCACAGGATAGTCAGGAGAACAAGACAAGGTCGGGGTAACTAGCAGACAGGGATGGTTAGGAAGGCACACCAAGGTCAGCGTTACTAGCAGACAGAAATGGTCAGAGGGACACGTCACCGTCGGTGCACGGAAGTCAGAGATAACACAGCAGGATGCCACACCAGAAGCCTAAACACAACTGTTGCTCAAGCAAGGCTGGCTTGCAGTGCACGGAGTTAAATAGTGTTTCCTGTTAGAGGCTGGTGTGGAACCATGCTAAGAGAAGCTTACCTAAACACGTAGGTGTAAGAGCGCGGACCCTAAACTGATACACAGACCAGAGAGGCAAGCAAACAGACAGGGTATGAAACATTACTGCAGATTCATGACACATACATTAGGAGAAAGTTTATCAATCATAGTTCCTGCTTTAGGAGGAGGGGGCATGCATAAATTAAGCATGTGCCAACCTTTGTCCCAAATAATGTTTGCAAATGGTGGTAACGGTGCATTCACTCATTCATACATTCATTAATGTAAAAAATTCAGGTGTACCAGTGGGTTAACAAAGGGGCACTTGTAGAATAACTAAGGAAGTTTAGATACAGAAATGTGTATTGAAGATGTTGTTGAACTGTTCATTTGTTATATTTAAACAACTACAGTAAAAGAATGCTTATTGTTATTTAACTTGGCCTGTATATATGGTGTATCACAAGAACAGAGCTTATTAAGGGACAAGACAAGTCAGAAAACATGCAGTACACATGTCTAACGTGCAGTGAAGCTATTTGGAGGGGGCTTTATTTCCATTGCTAATGACTACAGTATTATGCCCCGTACACACGGTCGGATTTTCCGATGGAAAATGTCCGATCGGAGCGTGTTGTCGGACATTCTGACCATGTGTGGGCTCCATCGGACATTTTCCATCGGATTTTCCGACACACAAAGTTTGAGAGCAGGCTATAAAATTTTTCAACAACAAAATCCGATTGCGTCAATTCCACCCGTGTGTGACCAGTTCCAATGCACAAAGTGCCACGCATGCTCAGAAGAAATTCCAAGACGGAACAGGTCGGTCTGGTAAAATTAGCGTTCGGAATGGATACAGCACTTTCGTCACGGTGCAATGTTAAAAATGGTTTAATACAGTGCACTCTCTTCTTTAAAATGTGAGAAGAATGAAGTAGTTTTGCTGCTCATATTCACACAGACTTCTCACAAACTTCTTTCTTTATTATTTATTGGGATTCCGTCAATATATTTTGATTTGTCACATCTGACAAAATTATTTTTGGGTTGTTTTATTTATTTTTATTTTGTTAAAGGCAGCTTTTTTATTGTTTTTAGGTTTGTATTTTTTTCAAGCCTGATCTTTGTTTTATTTTCTTTTTAGTTTGACTCCAGAATATTTTTGTGTGTGTTTTGTGTGTCAAGTTACCACAACACTATTGATATCTTGTATTATTTAATCTGTAGGAGGTTGTTTGGTGTTGGTGTCTCTTGTTAATTTCACATTGTATTTTGAAATGTACCTGCCTCCTCACAAACAAACTGTCCTTTTTGAAGGAAAACACACATAGGCGAGTATAATTGAATCAAAATTTCCTTTATTAAGGGCTCACAACTAAACAAAGATGGAGGCAACGCTGGAGAAACAGCAGAAGTGGGTGAAGCCTTGGACCCCCAGGGCAGACATCAACTATTTTCACGAAAAATTGGTGGCCTGAGGAGTCCTTATCTAAGGGAGTGCAGTCTGGTCCAGAAGTCCCAGAGATCCGGAAAGCAGCAGATGACATCTGTGTCCCCAGGCTGTGGTCATACAAGAGACTGCAGCTTTTGTCAGACCAGACTGAACCCAGGGTCATCACTCTCTGGTCTTCCTTCCACGCTTCCTTCCACGCTGTGGCTCTGGTGGTGGAGTTGGGGCAGGAGGAGGAGGAGGGGCCAACTCACTCAGGTGGGTATTGGGTGTTGGTTCACCACTCACCCCCTTACTTAGGACTTTATAAAGAAGGTCCTCACATATTTTGCGTTGACCCTCCTGCATGCCCTGCAGTTTTGTGGCAGCCATGCAGGCAAAGGCCTCTTCAGGAGTGGGTAAGGCTCAGAGGGACGCAGAAGCCTCCTGAATAAGCCTGAGTGCAGAATCCTGCATGTGAGTCCCCTTCCTCGCTCTTTTATATGGAAGGCGGAGGGGAGGAACCTGCGATTCTGTCAGGCTTCGACTTGTCCCAGGCTTCTCCTGGCTGACACTTAGCCCTGCCTCCTGCTGGCTGCCACTAAACCCCGACTCCTCCTGGCTGCCACATTCCACAGCCTCCTCCTGGCTGAGGTCTTCCTGTGTATGAAAAAGGGACATCGTTTTAGTTTTTTAGTCATCAATCACACACAATTTTCACCTCATGATTGTTGCAAATTGAATGTTAACCAATATAACCGACTATAATTGTCAGCCCAGCATTTTTCATTCTTGTCCCAATTTTGGGTGCCCACTACTGTCTATTGATATGTAAAACACTTTCTTAAATTCTTTATCTGACTCCAGCTGGGCTCCTCCACTTCTTCTTGGCTGGAAGGCCCAGGTTGGACATCGGAAGCCTCAGCTGGGGTGGAAGGAAGAGTCAAAGGAAGAGTTGAGAGGGATTCCCTGACTTCAGTGTGGTCTGACAGAAATCGCAGTCTCTCATAGTACCACAGCCTGGGGACATAAATGTCATCTGCTCCAGCTCTGGATCTCTGGGAATCCGTGACCTTCTTGCACTCCCTTAGATAAGTGCTCCTCAGGCCACCAATTTTGGTTTTTAAATAGGGGATGGTTGCTGTGGGGACCACCGGCGTCACCAACTCCAGCAGTTTCTCCAGCGCTGCCTGCCTCTTTTGTTTATTATTTTATTGGGGGTGTCTCACCTTCCACAGACAGGGCAGCTCCCTGTATTTGTCTATGAACAGGGGTAGGAAATTGTGGTCGTTGAAGCCATCCATTTTCTCTGCAAGACACAACACAAGACAAACCCTAATGTCAGGCAAAACTCTCCTAATCTTGGTACAATATAGGCCTCAATTTAGAAGCAGTATAGGCCCAAGTTTAGATCTTACCTTCGTTCTCATGATCGGCACCTCCGATACTCCTTCCTCCGCTCACAGATCGTACGTACTACGCACACGCGTTACGCTTTATACACACTGCGCATGCGTGTAACTCCGCCCGCCCCTGACGTTCTTTCTAGTTCATTCCCTGCCCCTTTTCGTTCGCCGCAGTGGGGGAAGAGCACATGGCGGAGACACAGCAGGGTGCGTGCTAATTACAGCAACAAGGAGGAGGAGGAGGAGGAAAGGCCGGAGCTGGAAACGTCCTGATCCAGAAGGAGATTTAAGGCCTCAAATATGTCCTTTGGGGAGATGGTGGACATCCTGAAGAGGGCCGACTATGATGGGAAGTAGACCCCCAGAGACCCCCACCTCTGGAAGAAGGGGAAATACCCCAAACACAAGAAGAGCAGGAGGAGGAAGACGTGGTGGAACTAGTCACCACAACAGGTGAGTGTCTGCAACCACAGGCTCAGGTAAGAGATGGATGCCAGCATATTTATAATACCTGTTTTTTTGGGGGGTTCCTCTCTTTTTAGGTGATCGTGATGTTGTGGATCCAGATCCTTTCACCTCGAAAAGTGCACAGATCCTGATTGGGGAGATCATGGGGTGTAATGTTGCATTGGAAAACATCACGAAAAACCTCAATGATGTTATTCAAAAAAATAAGAACATCATTGATGTTTTGGGGAGAGTTTAAAACCCCTCCAAATCCCTTTGTTTTTTGGTGTGCTACAATGTTAAAAATGTTTTAGCGATTTTTTGAAAAGCCAAATTTTGAAGATGCACACAGTGTGTCAACATGTGCTATCTGCCATCACGGGAGATCAATGGATGCGTTTTGGGGGTGCAACCCCTTCCTCAATAATAAAGTAGCTGAGAGGAAGGGGTTGCTCCCCCAAAACACATCCCTTGATCCCCCGTGATGGCAGGTC
This sequence comes from Lithobates clamitans, assembly GCA_037952925.1. Classification (NCBI taxonomy): domain Eukaryota; kingdom Metazoa; phylum Chordata; class Amphibia; order Anura; family Ranidae; genus Lithobates; species Lithobates clamitans. The sequence goes on from JBBGZY010001258.1 coordinate 2,599,452, forward strand.
GCACATGTTGATATTCGAAAATTGGTGTGCATCTTCAAAATTTGTCTTTTCCAGGGGCGACTTCACCCCATCTGAATGCAATATCAAACACAGTTCCTAAATACTCATATCTGATATTGCCTTCAAGTTCTACCAAATGTGAACTTTGTAAGTTCAAAGATTTGTGTCTTTCTTGTTTGGAAACATGCCTGTTTTATCTTAAATGGACATTTCTACTTTTTCTAATGTGACTCCAAAGATTGTTAGACAACAAACAAGTTGGTTTGTTTTAAAAACCTTTTCTAAATGCACATGTGATTGTGCGGGTATTAAAAAGAGTGTTAATCAAGAATGTGTGGATTATTGTCTCAACGCTACTACACTTTTGTGGGGCACTAATTGCTGCTTTCTGTGACAATGGGGGTTATTTCCTAAGGGCAAATCCACTTTGCACTACAAGTGCAGTTTTAGTGCAGTATCAAGTGCACTTGTAGTGCAAAGTGTCTTTGCCTTTAGTAAATAACACCCAACAGTGCTTTGTAAGGTTACACAATCACGCCATTTTCATGACTCGCCACATTTCTGTTAGAGTCAGCTAAAATAAACACAAGCAGTAAATGTCACCAAAGATTTGCTTTTTTTTATTTGATCAAGGCACTTTCAAGCGCCGTCAGGGTTGTTTCATTTATAATTCCGGCCTCAGGCCCAACTGAGCAAGCATAGTTGTCAGAATGTTTCCGTAAAAAGTTATGTAGAACACAGCACGCCAGGATTATATGATTCAGTTTATACTACGCCATATGTATGGGTGTAAGAAATAGGCGGAACCGGCTGGCCATGATTCCAAACGTGTTCTCCACCACTCTTCTGGCTCTGGCCAGCCAGTAATTAAAAACCCTCTGGTCCGGGGTGAGGGTCCTCATCAGTAATGGCCGCATAAGATGGTCCCCCAGCACAAATGCTTCATCCCCAACGAAGACAAATGGGAGTCCTTTCACATTCTCTTTTGGAGGTGGGAAGCCCAAGCTGCCATTCTGGAGACGCCTGTAAAACTCCGTCTGGGTGATGACTCCACCATCGGACATCCGGCCACTCTTCCCCGAGTCCACATACAGGAACTCTTAATTAGCCGACACCACCGCCAACATCACAATGCTATTGAACCCCTTGTAATTATAATAGTATGACCCCGAGTTGGGTGGTGGGATGATGTGGACGTGTTTCCCATCAATTGCCCCTCCGCAGTTAGGAAAGTCCCACCGCTGGGCAAAGTGGGAGGCCACAGTCTGCCATTCCTGTGGCGTGGAAGGAAACTGTGGAAGAAAATAAACAAAAATAAGTGTTTTTGCACATTAAAACATGGAAAGCAGATTAGACACAAACATTCTTGGCCAACATCAAGATAACATTTATTAAGGGAAATTTTACAACACCAAAGTATAAGGTACGCCTATCAGATCCCCCCCCCCTCTCCTGGGCCATTTCTAACATTATAGGGGGGGAGCTCTTGGACAGGTAACCCTCTCCACTTCATTGAGAGATGAATGCCTAAATAATGGGTATTACTTTGAACAGCCCCTCCTTAGTTACACTATTGGCAGCCCACTGGACAGGTAAAAGTGTCATAATACAAAGATATAAATACACATTGTACACATTTGAGCACATTTGGACATTCTGCCATTACCTAGCAATATAATAATAGTCTAAAAAAAATTGAAACAATACCATTGGAAAGTATACAGGCAGGCCCTTGCACTACATGCTTTGGGGAATTCATCAATAAATCTGACCACAAAAGAGATGGGTATAGTGTGTATGGGTTTGGCAAAGTCAGCAGATAGATGATTGAGGACAGATAGATAATTGTTAGCAGGCGACTTAGCAGTTGAGGGAGGGAGGGTTAAAAATGATTTGGGGACACCCCAAAAAAAAGCCTCTGGCACTCTGCCTGAATTTAAAGCACAAATCACATTTAAAAACATTTTAGGGAGTGTTTGGGGTAAAGCACTATTATGGAGCTGACAAAATACATTGTTAAGTGACTACATGAGGTGAATATAGGGCCAGGAGAACATGCTGGGGAGGTTAGTGAAGGCAAATATGTATGAAGGACTAAAAAAATAATTACATAAAAATCCAGCATGAATGAGGAGAAAGGGGACATTCACAGCATATTACAATCATGGTAATTAGGGAATGAGGAAAGAAATACAATGTATTAGCATACATTATCTACAATAAAATGTGATATTAAAGGATAAAAATCTTACCTTCATATACTCCTTCTGCAGGACCTGGATGATGGCAGAACAGGTCTCTGGGATAATGATCCCCAGAGCCTGGGGGGAGATGCCTGTCGAGAACTTGAGGTCCTGCAGGCTTCTCCCTGTCGCCAAGTACCGCAGGGTGGCAACGAGCCTCTGCTCCGGAGTGATGGCTTGCCTCATGCAGGTATCCTGCCTGCTGATATAGGGGGTCAGCGAAGCCAACAAACTGTGAAATACGAGGTCCGTCATCAGGATCATTCTCACGGATCTCGCGGAGCAAAGGCATATGACAGAACTGGTCACGCTGAAGCAACCAATTCTTGGTCCATGAACTCCTCCCCACCCTGTTCATGGACTGGACTTGTGTCAAGGACTGGACCCCAACACCAAGCCCCCGCACAGCATGAACTCTACGAGGAGTACGTATACGCAACATGGCTAGAAAATGGTCGGCTGCTCAGAACGAAGTAACAGAACGCACTGAAGAACAGCAAGGCCTGTGAAGAGCGACCTGAAAAACAGCAACGAGCAGACAAGATCGTACAGAAAACTCCAATACAAACTGACTGCACGCACTGAAGAGCAGATACAAACCCACAAGCACAAACTGAACTGCAGAAAACGATCTGAAAGCCACGAGTCTGAAAAAGCGCGAATCGTCTCTCACCAAACCTTTACTCACACGAGATTAGCAAAAGGAGCCCAAAGGGTGCCGCACTTGGTTCTGAACTGGCCTTTTCTAGTCTCATCATACGTGGTTGACGTCACCACGTTCTTGGCGATTGGAAATTCCGAAAACTTTGTGCGACCGTGTGTACGCAAAACAAGTTTGAGCCAACATCCGTCGGAAAAAATCCTAGGATTTTGTTGTTGGAATGTCCGATCAATATCCGACCGTGTGTACGGGGCATTAGTGTCGATGAGCATAAGCAGTCAGCCAGTCATGACTTGACATACAGTAGGTAACTGAGGTCCCTGGTAGTGAAAGAGCTTGTGTGCTTAGGCTCCTTCCCTAGCAACTGTAACCCCACTAAAGTGTCAGAGTGAGGCCTCAGGAGATAATAAGCGCGGCATCGTAAAAGTCAAGCTTTCTAGTATTCAAGTGTAATATATGAATCAATGTCTAGTAGTGAGATGATGGGTAACTGGACTGGTGAAGATAGCTACAGGTTCAGAAATGCTGCACAATACAGATAGAAAAGTTACGAAGATATTGAGGAATTCATTGTGTTCTTATGGAGAAGCATCACTTTTAATTTGGAGTGCTGCTTTAATGCCAGCCTTGTGTTAAATGGCAACCTCAACTCACTCGTACTAAGGAGTGCATTCTCTGGGTCCCTACTTGGGCGGAGTAAGCCCTGCCTGCAACCAGTATCCAAATGACTTAATACATACAACATTTACAAAAATGTTTAAAATATTGAGAAGATCAGTTTGTGAATACTTTATTTTCAAAGTTTGACCAGCAGTCGCCTTATCACTTCTTTGTTTTTTATTTGGTAAGGGCTGTGGTAGAAGAAAAATATCAGTGGATCATTAATATTAGTTTGCCAGTCGAGTGGCAAAGTGCTAGTCAGAGGCATGGTCAGATTTTCCAATAGACGTTGTAGGCATGTGCCTACAGATGCCCTTCCTAGAGGGGTGCCCATCTGCAGCAAAAATTAGTCCTGCACCATTTTGAGTGTGTGTGCTGGTATTGCTGGTAACACACTCACACATGTTCTCTCTCTGAAAAGTGTAAGGTTTTAGCTGCTCTTTGTGTCCCTTTACTTCACTTTACTCCTACGCCGGCCGCAATGCTGGTAACCATGAAGAAGCACACAGTGCCCACCCACACTCCCTCCTTCTCTCCTTTCAAGCAGCGCTGGGTGCATCATTAAAATAAGAAGTGGTTGCACATCACAGTTCATTACATATATTTATTGAAAAATCACAAGGTAGCACCGCAGGACACCAAGAAAGTAGACACGTTTCACACAGCCAATTTTAAGAGCGTTTTTTACAGCTTAAAAATGCCTCTCAATGTTATTCTATGGCCACACAGACATTAAGGAGCTGTAAGTGGCACAGGTGTTTTTAAGCTCCAAAAAAAAAGCCCCAAGTGCATTCTGAGGCTCCAGCGCTAGAGCTGTAAAAGGCCAGACGCCCATAAAAGCTGTTAAACGCAGTTTAACGCTGTATACAGAGCGTTAAGCCTCGTTAGGCGTTTCTCTGTCTCTATTCAAATTCAAAGGTTCCCCATTGATTTGAATAAAAGTCGGATCATGATGATCTGACTTACTGTGTGACTTATGTGCTGAGGATCTTGAAGGTGAACCTCCGCCAAAATGTAAAAAAAAGATGGCGTGGGGACCTCCCCCTGGATGATACCAGACCCTTCAGTCTGGTATGGATTTTAAGAATAACCCCCACACCAAAAAAATGGCATGGGTTCCCCCCAAGATCCATACAAGTCCCTTATCCAACCACGCAGCCCGGCAGATCAGGAAAGGAGGAGGGGAAGCGCCCCCCTCCTGGACTATACCAGGCCACATGCCCTCAACATTGGGGGTGGGTGATTTGGCGCAGGGGGGCCCTGCGCCCCCCACCCCAAAGCACCTTGTCTCCATGTTGATGAGGACAAGGGCCACTTCCCAACAACCCTGGCTGTTGGTAATCGGGGTCTGCAGGCTGGGGGCTTATCGGAATCTGGAAGCCTCCTTTAACAAGGGGGCCCCCAGATCCCAGCCCCCCACCCTATGTGATTGAGTATGGGGTACATACTTTAAAAACCTGTGTACTGTGTTTATTTTTTACACTTTGTTTGATGAATGGGTAGGGGTAGAATGTACCCCATACTCATTCACATAGGGTGGGGGGGCTGGAGTTAGGGGGCCCCCTTGTTAAGGGGGACTTCCAGATTCCAATAGGCCCCCACCCGCAGACCCGACAACCACCAGCCAGGGTTGTGGGGAAGAGGCCCTTGTCCTCATCAACATGGGGACAAGGTGCTTTGGGGTGGGGGGCACAAAGCATCTTGTTCCCATGTTGATGAAGACAAGGGCCTCTTCCCCAAAGCACCCACCCCCCATGTTGAGGGCATGTGGCCTGGTATGGACCAAGAGGTCAGCGCACACTCGTCCCCCCCTTTCCTTTCCTACTGGGCTGCATGCTCGGATAAGGGTCTGGTATAGATATTGGGGGTACCCCCACACCATTTTTTTGGTGTGGGGGTACCCCTTAAAATCCATACCAGACCAAAGGGTCTGGTATCATCCTGGGGGAACCCCATGCCAATTTTTCCTTTCATTTTGGCAGGGGGTTCCCCTTCAAGGTCCTCAGCACACAAGTCGCTCCGCAAGTCGGATCATCATGATCCTACTTCTGGTGAGACTTCTATTCAAATCAATGGGCTCCCATAGGGAACCTTTGATTTTGAATAAAGGCAGATAAATGGTGCTAAAAGCTAACACGGCCAAACGCACATTGACGCCAATGCAAAATGCTAATAAAATCGTTTTTTTGACGCTGCATTTTTCCTGGCATCGGTACTAGCTTTACAGCTCGTTTTTTACGCCTGTGGGCATTGGGCTTTAAGATAAAAAGCCTTCTGTGTGCAGCAGCCCCACTCAGCCCCCTAACACTTACCTGAGGTCCCTCTCTATCCAGGGATGTCCACGAACGTCTCAGCCTTCTGAGATTCTCCTTCCTGATAGGCTGAGACACAGCAGTGGCACCATTGGCTCCTGCTGCTGTCAATCAAAGTCAGCTAGCCAATCAGGGGGTGGGGCGGGGCTCCATGTCTGAATGGACACAGGGAGCTGTGACTCATCTCGGGTGCCCCCTAGCAGGCTGATTGCTGTGGGGGCACTGAACAGGAGGGAGGAGCCAGGATCACAGAAAAGGCACCCAAGAAGAGGAGGATCTGGGCTGCTCTGTGCAAAACCACTGCAACAGAGCAGGTAAGTATGACATGTTTGTTATTTTTATAGGAAAAAAAAACAAGACTTTACAATCACTTTAAAGATGTGCTGAGTGCATGCAGGGGGTGGGGTAGTGCTTCACATACACAATATGCCTCCAGGCTGTTTATTACCTCACTCTAAGCTTGTGGACTCTGCGCCTTTTGCCATGCACACCCGGCCAATCACAGAGCTACTTGGGCACCTAGCAGGTAAGATTGGCCAGATGCCACCTTCCCTTTGTCCTGCGCCCAGCCAATGCAAGACTGTGCCATGTGTGACTGGCAACTGTGCCAGCCAATCAGGTCCCAGGGTTGAACTAGACTAGGAAGTCTAGGAAGTCCTAGAAAAGGGGCTGTGATGTGATGGCTTGGAGAGGCTGAAGCTGGGCATGCTGGGACGTGTAGTTCCATAGCAGAAACACAAAACCCACTACAGTACAGTACACCCCTCACACAGGTGGCATTGCTGTGATGTATATTTAGCCCATACTTCCTGTACTGATATGCACTTCAGAATTCTCTGCCTATAGACTCCTGATATAAAAATCCAGCCCTGGGCAGAGGGCATGCAAAACATTGTCAGGTAGAATCTTCAGCAGTACAAGGCTGGACAGAAGACTTGGAAAGCATTGTTGGGCAGAATTTTCAGTAACAGAGGGCTGTCCACAGGGCATCAAAAGCAAAATTTTCAGTGGTGACAATGGCACCACTGGCACTGCATATTCCTACTTCAGAAATGATAAGGAGGGTGACAATGCACCACCATACTGAGAACAGCTAAGCGAGCATCGTCACCTTGAAAAAGAAAACCAATGCACTCAGGTATAGGAAACCTTGCTCCACTATAGAGTAAATGCTCTGTTTTGGGGTTTACACACACATTATACTGTAGTTAACAGAAAAAAAGCTGAATGATAATAAAAAATAAGGTAATATTGCTATAGAGATAAACACAGTCAATGTTTTAAATGAAGTATAATGGATTATGGTATAGACAAAAGGGAAGAAAGTAAAGGTAATTTTTTTGTGAAATAAAGAATGATATAGCACCAGTATACTGCAGTTGTGCAGATTATTATACATTACTTTTTCCTTTTTTTTCTTTCAGCAATATATAGACCTCTTAACCTTGCTTATATTTATAGCCCCTGAAACAATGATGAATGACTGAATTCTCATAGGTAAATAATATTATAAATATTTGAGAATGTTGCTGTCATAGGAAATGATAGATCACAATAATCTCAGTGGTTTATACAACGTATTTTTGTTTTGACTGTTATTTTTAACCCAGCCATATGTGTGGTTCAAGAGCTACTTATTATTGCATTTTATTGCTTTATATTTCCCCATTAGGACTACTGGGGTTCTGAATTTCCATAGAGTGGAAGAAAAATCACGTTATCAGTGGCAGTTGCACTCCATGCTTACAGTAACTAGGTTGAAATTGGTTTAATACTTCTGGAATATAAGTAAATCAAATTGAGAAATACAGAATGTTTTCCAATATTCACAGCTGATGTTTTATGAGGCATTTAAACAATGATGAGATTGACAGCAGAACAATTGTGAATCACCCAGAGTATAAGCACATATCTGTGTTTGAAACATTTCTGATATGAAAGATTATTGTATTTATTCCATGATATATTGCCTTTCTATGCAACCCAATAATACATCTCCTGGTCTTCAGGATGGTGGTAAATTGAACTGTTTATTTTTGACATAGGGGATGATTTACTAAAACTGGAGAGTGCAAGATCTGGTGCAGGTAGCCAATGAGCTTCTAACTTTAGCTTGTTCGATTATGCTTTGACAAAAAAAAAAATTCTGGGAGCTGATCGGTTTCTGTGCACCAGATTTTGTTGTCTCCAGCTTTAGTTATTCAACCAGTTGATTTACTAATACTGTAGACTGCAAAATCTTGATCAACTCTACATAGAAACCGATCACCTCCCAGATTTTTTTTTTACAGGGAGCACATTTGGACAACAGCATTGTCAGCTAGGGGGAGGCGAGAGTTAAATGTACTAGCAGATTTCAATACTTTAACAATTTGAAGCCAAACTCCAGTTAATACTTTATAATCTGTTTTTTTATTTTTCCCTTTGGGATAAAGGTTTTACATAAATAAATAAAAGCTAATCATTTTAAGCCTTACTGTCAATGTTAAATGGTGTGTCTCATTCCTGTAACTGCGAGAGAGCTTGTTCTGTCGAAACACAAACAAACCTACTGGCTGGATCACCAGATGAAAATAGTGCTATGTTTTCAATGGAATAGAATTGTACTTTTAACTGATCTGTGCACCCTACTTTCTCTACTGCGTGCGTGTGGATTGTATTGGTCCCAGATCTACTTGGGAGCTGCATGATCTCTTCTCCCTTGTTTTTTTCCAGCACTATGGACCACTATGGACAGTTCCAGCATACAAGAATTTTTGAATGTAGCTCTGAATATCTGGTGTGCGTTTTTTGCACATATCCAGTTGTCTGTTGTTGTTTTTCTATACAGAGATAGAAGTGATACTCTTATATAAATAAAATATATTTAAATAGCAATGATTTTGAGACTCTTCCGTGTCTGTTCTGAGGACTATTGGACACCTCCCCCCTGTGTTATGGAGAAAATTAGGTGTTGTGTAGTCAAAGATACAGCACACTGAGCGAGTGTTGTCACTCTAGAATAATAAGTGTGCTACTGGCAGAATAACCAGATAAATAAATGGAAGAAAACACTGAAAAAAGAAAATGAATGAAGCTGCTACATCTAAGGATTCGTAAGCTACATAATGTAAATTTTGTTCTAGGATTTAAGTACACTTTAGCATATACACATACATGCAAACACACATCACTGGGGTCAATTTCTTTTACTGAATGTTATATCTGAACAGTTGATGTAACTTTTTTTTATCCATTTCAAGGCTGTCATCTCCTACATAAGGCTGATGAATGGGCAGGTCATTCTGCAGCAGAGATGTTGTTTTCAATGTAAAAAAAATACAGAGCTGCTGACAGCAGTTATACCATGTATGTTCCTTGTAACCAACTCAAATGTATTGATTGATGAGCCAACTCACAAACTACATTGTCACTGTGAACTGTATTCTCTTTGTTATCTCTTTAGATAGAGAAAAGTTTCTGGTGAATTCTTTTCTTTGAACTAGTGCTTAACACAATATATAAACTAGTTATCACCAGTTTGGAGTTCTAGAAAGCTGCAAAAATAAAAATGTATAGCCAACAGTGTTCATCTCTTTATTCCTAAAGTGGAATTACTGCCAAAACAAAACAAGGTCTTCGGGAACCCCTGCTAAAAAATATTTAATATACAACTCACAGTGAATTAGCCTGCTCAGTAAGTTGTAGATATAATAATATTTAAAAGAATAAGTTATGTAGCCTACCTAGTCAATTTAGCTTCCAAAGTGGATACTCTTTTTTAATGATTCTATTTGACAAGCATTTTAAATAATAATTATGAAATGAACAATAATAGTATAAAAAAATAGCAATGTCCCTTACATAGTCATTAGAGATATGCCTCATTACATTGTTGGTCAGAAAGATGCGTTCTCTTTCATTGGTGGTTAGGGGAGATGAGCTCCCTTTTACTGTTGGTCAGTGAGAAGAATGTCCTTTAGGATCTGTGTGAAAGGGCTTTGAGGTTGTGTCAATGGCAATGGTAAGTCTGTTTTTGGGCATTTTTATGCTTAAGTACATGTACCTGTTTTAACTTAATAAAATGCTACACTTTATGAGCACTATTTTGGCTTTCATTGGTGAGCTTCTTTTTTACAGTGCTTTATTGACCACGCAGTCAACACACTGGACTACGTTATCACCATACTGCATACCAGCTGTTCAAGGCTGTTTATTTTCAGGGTGAGTGTATAGATTGGTGGAGGGATATCACTGTGGAAGAGCATCTGGCAACACTTTTGGTGTAGTGTCCCCTTTTTCAATGCTGAAACTTATCTGATTTCTGGTGAGTGTTATGGCACTCCATACTTACCATTGGAGCAGTTCTTTGGATATTAGAGAGAGGTATGAAGGCAGTGCTGCTCATGCCTGTTCACACCTGCACCCCCATGGTTTGAAAATTGGAACTATTACGGTACTTGATAAAATATTACAGTTACCACATTCTAAAAGATAAAAATATAAATTTTAATGATTGGACCTATCAAAATACAACACAACGAAATAACATATAGTCGTAAAAACAGGTACCACACTACATACAGCGAGGATAACCCGAAAATTTATACAGAGCATGTGTGTGGAATTTTGGTCTCGACCGGTTTCGTGGCAGGAACCGCTTCTTCAGGAGAACTCTATAAAGTAATTTTAAAGTAGTTTAGCTGAATACATATATAAAGATTTCCATACAAAAAATGAAGCAGCAAACATAATAAATCACAGTTATAGTCAGAGATCAAAGTACATACATAGTAACATTAAGGACAAGCTCACCCGCTCGCACGGAAGCAGTGGGACCCAACACAGGGGTAAGGGGTTGGGAGTCAGACGGGACTGGGGGAGGGGGAAAGAAAAGGGGGGGGGAGAAGGGGAGGATAGGAGGGGGGAAAGGAAAGGGGGGGGAAGGGGAGAACAAGGGGGGGGAGGGGGGAAAAGGGGGGGAAAAAAGGGGGGACCCGGGGGGAGAGGGGAGGGGGGGAGGAGGGAGGAGGGAAAGGGGGGGAAAGGGGGGGGACAGACTCAAGGGAAAAAGGGAGGGAAAAAGGGGGGGAGGACGGGGAGGAAAAAGGGGAGGGGGAAGGGAGAAGAGAAAAGGGGGAAGGAAAGGGAGGTAAGGAAAACGGGGGTGAGGGGGAAAGGAAGGGGAAGGGAAAGAACACCACCGCGGGGCACCCGATAAGGTATGTGCTGTGCACAAGTAAGTTATTTGTGCGAGCAAATATACAACACACGGCTGGCACTTACCGATGTGAAATAAGCCACCTTAATGCGTATAAGCTGTGAATGTTGTCAAAAGGTATCGATGGGCAGCATTATAAGAGTAACGTGAAAATATGTTTGGTAGTCATATTTTGAAAATTCTAAATTACAATGCTGCTGGTCACCATACAGAAAAGCCCATCCAGCTATGAATAAAAAAGAAATGAAGGTAATAATCAGAACAGATGACTGATGAGAATGGACCATGTCCCCACAGACCAGGAAAGGAAGGAGGAAAGCAAGACTGCAAGTCACACCGAGGCAGGACAGGGAGTCAGGGATAAAATGTGTACATGTGGAGAGTTGATAAAGGGGGCTAGGTGAGAAGGGGAACCACCGCTGTGCGAGTTGCACAGTAACAAGGGAGAGTGACCTAGAGCCAATACAAACATGCCTCTGCAACTCACATAGGTGCAAACAGGCAATAGGAGAGGGAAGGGGTAAGAAAGCATTAGGTATAGAGGGGGGGGAGAAACTGACCTTGGGGAACCGGTCCACTTGTAGGCTTGATGACTGTCAGCCCATACAGCGGTCCGGGAATGGCCGCTATATGGGCACCCCAACCCGGAAGTCAGAGCACGCCGAGGGCGGCCTCCGACGTTCCGGGTTTGTTTGCCCGCACTGCGCAGGTGCACGGACTCGTGCTACTGCGCAAGCGCGCGCCGATGTCATCAGGCAAGGAAAACCCCGACATACGGACACAAGCAGTCTAGTGAAGGCTGCCAGGGCAAACACATGTCCGCCACGGGGAGAGAGAACCGGATCCCCGCTGAGCACTGCCGCCGAAAACGAGGGGAGGGGGAAGCAGGGGGGGAGGAGAAGGGAAGAAGGGAGAGCCTGTCCTTTCACAGCAATTTAATAAAACACTTAAATACAGAAATTTGTAAATGAAATTCTCAAACAAATGTGCAATAATTAAATAAACTCAGATATTGTTACCTGAGGGCTGTCACTAGTTCCCCACATAGTTAATGTACCTGTTTTAACTTAATAAAATGCTACACTTTATGAGCACTATTTTGGCTTTCATTGGTGAGCTTCTTTTTTACAGTGCTTTATTGACCACGCAGTCAACACACTGGACTACGTTATCACCATACTGCATACCAGCTGTTCAAGGCTGTTTATTTTCAGGGTGAAGATTGGTGGAGGGATATCACTGTGGAAGAGCATCTGGCAACACTTTTGGTGTAGTGTCCCCTTTTTCAATGCTGAAACTTATCTGATTTCTGGTGAGTGTTATGGCACTCCATACTTACCATTGGAGCAGTTCTTTGGATATATTGAAGAGTTCAGCTGACTTCCGATAGATGTTATTTTTTCACTTTCACCATTTGGTTATTTTTTTTCACTGATAGTTGATTTTTATTACGTCTTTGTCACAATTTGTTGGCTCGTTCTCACCATTTGGACTTTTTCTTTGCATATAATAGGTTATTAATTGTGTCATTTACATTGAAGCACTGCACAGACTCTTTTCACTATTTGAATTCTTACAGATTTTCATAAAATGCAAAACATATTTGAAAACCAAAGCCCATCGACAAAGACCAATACATTGGTTGTGGTAAAAATGCTTCCCTTATTGACTTTTGGTGTCATTGCTTACTTTACTGACATTCCGCTTGCAGAATTGGATTTCATTGATGTCAAACCTCTGCATGCACTGTCAATTGGCAGCTAAATCCATCAGTGCTCATTGTCCAAGTAGCCCCTAGCTATTTTTGAAGAAACCCAAAAGTTTCATGGAGCCTTGGTTGGAAAGGCTAAACTAGAATGAGATAGAACTTGTCAACGGGGCAAAAAATTGAGGGGAATCTCCCATGTAATACAGACAGAAATTTAAACCTGCACTGTCACCCAGAGTTGGTATAGACAGGTGCACAGCCAATGGTGGCAATGTATAAATCCAAAATGAAGAAATAGCCAGCACTCCTTACACACTATGTAACAAAGGTTAAAAACAGAGGTGATAGTTGCATATATTTACACACTGCTTCATTAGGGCCCCTCTGTATAGTGTTGCCCCTAACTCTAAATCTAGCTCTAAATCAGAGCTCCCATCTTGGCACACACACTGCAGGCATACCCCTAAGTAAATTCTTCTTCTTTAAAGTGCAGAAACCCAATCGACGCCCAGCAAAAACAAAGGCAGCTGCATTATACCACATTAAGGTGTGTCATAATTATATATTGGTTTGTTTTCTTGAAATGGATGGCATAAATATCTATACTGCATTTATATAGTTTACAGTGCCTCTTAGTTCACTGTTATCAGTTGGTCTGTCACTGATCCCTTGTTGTTTGTTGAGATTTTTCAGCATATTAGCCAGGAAAGGAACAGAGTTGCATTAACAGGTAAGTGGTCTCTTTATCGATCCTGCTACTGGCGAGTTGCCAGTAGTACCAGGATCACTAATGTGACATGGTGCTATGGCCCTCTCTGAGCAGGAGTATAACAGTTGTAGTTTAGCCTTGAAGGCAGAAACAAAATGGATCTACCTATATATCAGAGAGTAACACAAAAAAAGCCGTTCTGTTTAATAAAGATGATAGCAGGTATTTTTTCCTGTCTTCTCTTAGCCAGGGTTTTTACAAGTTTTAAATGGAGTACAGGTTCACTTAAGTGCCCAGCAGGGAACCGGACTGTGGCATCTGATGTTGTGGCATGAAATAGTTCCTTTTAATATTCTACTGTAAACATCAAGTGTAAATTTTATTCTGCTCATAAATCATGTTTTTTTTCTACAAGCACATCTTATAAAGCACAGGTAATCGCTCTGTGCTGTGTTTTATGTGGCTGATGTGCACATGTCAGAGCTAAGGGTTTACTTATTCACCCAGCGTCAATCTATCTCTGAGATCCTAAGTCTTTTTCTACAGTAATGTCACTGCTTTTCTGTCAGACAGGGAACTTTGCAGGAAGTGTTATTCATTACAGCTGCAAATCTGTCACTGGGGTTGGCATGGCTCGTTAATGACAACATTTATTTCAAAGAACCATGTTTCGCTTTGTTGCAGGAGAGTTGACTTTGTGATCGTAAAATGTAATGAAATGCCAAGATGATAAAGTGAAATAAGTTTGCCAAAAATACAACTAAAGTGATTCAGATCTCCTTAAAAAATTACTGAGCTGTTGGCTTTTGTACTAGTACTTAGTTAAATATGGATGACTTGGTACTATAATAAAGACTTTATTTGAGCCAGACACACAAAAGAAAGTTCGCAGTATCACCCAAACTAGTAATAGCTATTTGCAATATAAATGTTAGCTATTGGTGTAACTAAAGCTAAGTTTGTGCTTTTAAATTTAAATGATTGCACAAGTCTAGTTTAGGTATTCTTACATGGTTTAAATTGAAATGATTGCACAAGTCTAGTTTAGGTATTCTTACATGGTTCTTATTAAAGTGTATGTAAATGAATTTCCCATTTTGGTCTGTCAACAATTTGCACCCTTTTGGTCTGTCAACATACCATTAAAAGTGTTTTGTTATATCTGTTCAATAGGTGCAAAAAATATACCTGTAGTTTCTTTCAGAAACCCATTCAGTTTGCACGTTTCTGTGCACTCTGCAGCAATAATTCATGCAATGGTATCAACCCTGCCTATTTAACATCTGATTAACCCACCTTATGTTATGAAGAAAAGTAAATAATAAAGTTGTCTGTAGTTAGTATTGTCTTAGGGTGACAGTGCTGCCCTTCCATAAATACAGTGAGTAAGCTTTGTCGCCCTAAAACATGCCAGGTTAAAATAAAGGAAGAACAAAGCCTGCGGAAAAGAAAACAAATGCAGTAATCATATCTTAGGACTGAAAAGCTGCACTATATTACACTTTTGTTCTTGGATTTAGATATGCTTTAAATTTCAACCCACAGTCTCATGAAGGACTAGTTATCCTTAAAGTGACATTAAACCCAAAAGCAAACATTTGACATATTGCAGCTTACCAATTCTTAGATGGCTGCATTAGTTTTCATTTTCTTAGGCTTTGTTTTTTTCTTTATTTCCAGCTCTCCTGCAAATGTAACAGTTAAATTGTGGAGACAAATCTACAAGGGGTGCTTACGATGACAGGGGTGCTTACAATATTCAGCTTTTATTTTTACATATAAATCTTGTATTCTCCCCCCCCCCCCCCAAAAAAAAAATGAAAAAAAAAGTGTTGCTGTAACTCCTTGTGTAACTGTGGCGTGAGCTAGGCTTTGGCTTCAATTTGTTGGTGTATCTAAAGCTGCTAGTACATCTAACCCTCCTCTCCCCCAAGATTGACAAACCTGCTGTCCAAAGGTGCCCCTGTGCTCCTTCATCCACACTTTAATACAGGAGGTGTGTTACTGGCTAGACCACCAGGTGAAAACCGAAGGAAGGAAGCCTAAAAAAGAAAATAAGTGCAGTCACCACATCTAATGATTAATACGCTGCAATGCAATCAATTTTTTGATTTTGAGTTTAATACCGCTAACCTTCTTACCCACTGAAGTCTAAGGAGGAGCAACATGTGTGACGTATTACAGAATAAGTTCGATTTCAATCTGTTTATTGGTTTTATTTCTGCTTGCCAGTTATAAAAAACTTAACAGCAATAGATGTAAATATGAACATTTAGATGAAGAATACAGCAGGACATTTAAAGATCAGAGCAAGTGGGAGCAACAGCTTACAAAAATGCATCAGTTTTTGCTGAAAGTGTGTCAATAAAGCTTTCTTTGAAAAAGAAGTATGGGTTTTAGAAAAAAACATTTCCTGACAGGCTCCATGGCAGCATACGTGTGGGTAGGCTCCGCCTTCATAACTACCCAATAGGACCCCCTCTCCCATAAATCTTTGCTCTAGGCTGCTATCCATGTTCCTTTTTTGTCCTCCTCCGTAGGACCAGGTGTTGGTTCTCCTACCTGAAGATAAAACCTCCCTACGATCGATGATCCTGAGTGCCAAAGATTCCTCCGATAGGCCCTGACTATTAGCAAGGTATGGAGTGTAAAGCAGAGTAGCGCTGAAGATTGGATCGGTTCGTCTATGTGCGCACGGTCTATTTGCCTAATGTTTCAGGCGACCATTATCTGCTGCCAAGTCCGGTGTGTGTGTGTGTATGGATGGCGTTCCTCGGCCCAGGTGATCGTAGGTGGAGGGGTACGTTTTTACATTTCATTCACATATGGCAGCAGTGTTTATGTGTATCATACCTCTGTGTGTTTTCTTTCTGCTTCCTGGTGTCCTAGATTGGCGCTGACGCTCTCTGCGTTCCAGCAGCCGCTCTCTCTGTGACTTCCGGGTACCGGCGTACGTTCTGCGCATGCGCGGACCCAATACGAAGTCGGGGCTTGGTTCGCGCATGCGCGCGAGCATCTCGCATCTGACGTCAGCGATGACGTCACGGGCGCCACTTTTAAAAGCTGTGGAAAGCTTTCAGAGCCCTGGGAATGATCGTGGGGGATACGGCGATTTCCCGGGGCTACTATCTTGGCGGTTCAAGGTAAGACAATCTCTATTGTCTGGGGGTGGAGGTCTGTTGTCAGTCAGCTGATCCTGTGAATCTGTCTCTGCAGCTTCCTATTGTATTGACATTATGAACTCCTCACTGCCCCCTAGTGGCCAGCCCGCTTGTAGCAGGTATGTTTGCAGTTTGCTTTTCTGCCTATACAAGGATTAAGAGTAGGTTTTTTTAGGACACTAGCTGATTTTCTTTCTCTATCTTCTCTGTGTTTCTTTCCTCACAGCCCTACTAGGTCTGATCCACACCGTAGTTCCCATAAAGGAAGTGGATCATCAAAATCACACCACCGGCAATCTTCCTCCAGGTCTAGCCATCATAGATCTCCTTCCAGATCTGAACAGCGCAATAAAAATCCTTCTCACCCCCCTTCATCTCACTCTAAAGAAAGTTCAGGAAAATCATGCTGGGGATGTAGGATGCCTGTTCCAACAGACAAATCTCTCTGTGATCACTGCTTCTCTAAAGCTGCAGATGAGAGGGATGGTGCAGACCAGCGTTTGGAATCTATGGTTAGGCTGGTTGTGAAAGAATCTCTACAGGAGAGAGAAGCCCAGCAGCCCCGTGATTCCCCATCAGACCCATTATGCTCTCCAGTGGGTGAAGGTTCTGTGCATGAGACATGGGATTCTTCCCAACCAAGTCACCCTTCTGCTCCTGTTTCAGACAGCGAATCGGATCTGGAAGATCCTGGCATGGGGTTTGAGTTCGCTTTAGTTCCTTCATTGGTGAAGGCAGTAAAAGAGGCCCTGAAGTGGGAAGATCCAGTTACTTCCCCCCCAAAACAGAGGAAGTTTTTTAAGCAGCTCAATAAGGAGCGACAGTATTTTCCTTTTCTTTCTGAGCTGGGTGAGGTCATTTCTGAGGAATGGAGCAAAATGGACAAGAAAAGTTCCATGCAGTCAAAAGTCTTGAAACTATATCCTTTCAAGGAAGAGGAAGTAAAGCACCTTGAATCAGCCCCATTAGTGGATGCAGCTTTAATGAGACTAGCAAGATATGTAACGCTTCCCTTGGAAGACACTGTATCTTTTAAAGATCCTCTGGAAAGGCGAATTGATTCGGATTTAAAGAAGATCTACCTGACGTCAGGAATGGCATGTAAGCCAGTACTTGCGATAGCTGCAGTTTCCAAAGCTTTAGAATTTTGGTCTGATAATGTGGATGAGTTCCTAAGAGGTATCTCTACTGAAACAGCTAAGGATTCTCCTATCCAAGAGATCAGGCTGGCATCAGCCTTTCTTGGGGAGGCATCTATTGATGTCATCCGCCTGATGTCCCGGGTTATGTTGGCAGCTGTTTCAGCTCGTCGTGCCCTATGGCTCCGTCCGTGGTTGGCGGACCCAGCTTCCAAGCAAGCTTGGTGCCGAATTCCGTTTGAAGGTTCTTCATTGTTCGGCAATAAGCTCGATAGTGCCATAACCCGGGCCACAGGTGGGAAGTCTGGTTTCCTCCCTCAAGACAGACGCCTACGAAATCAGAAACGCAGTTTTCCTAGAAGACAAAACTCTGATCGCGCTAGGGACACGCGCAGCTACAGACCTGGTCGGGAGTTCTCTAGATCCTGGAAATCCAGGCAGTCTTCTTTCAAGAAACCCGCAAAAAGGGGGTTCCTCTGGCAACCAGGACACCACAAAGTCCTTTTGAGATTGGGCCCGCTCAGGCATGCCAGGTGGGGGCTCGTCTTCGCCACTTCGGGCATGTCTGGGCGGCCTCAATCCGAGATTACTGGACCATCAAGACGGTCTCCTCCGGTCACAAGTGGGTTTTCAGCAATACCCCAAGACTCAGATTTGTTCCCACAGCTCTTCCAGGTTCAGAAGAGAAAAAGCAGGTCCTATTAACCTACGTGAGCTGTTTATTGGATCAAGGCGCAGCCGTCCCTGTTCCAGAAAACGAACAAGGCAGAGGCATGTATTCTCCTCTGTTCATGATACAGAAGAAAAACGGTACATGGAGGCCAGTAATAGATTTAACACATCTCAATTCTTTTATCCGAAAAGAAAAGTTCAAAATGGAGTCTTTAATTATGATCCAACATTCAATACATCTGGGAGATTGGATGATTTCAATCGATCTGAAAGATGCATACTTTCACGTGCCAGTGGCAACAGAGTTCCAACAATTCCTCCGCTTTGCGGTCGGCAATCAGCATCTGCAGTTCACATGTCTACCCTTCGGCCTAACAACGTCACCTCGGGTCTTCTCAAAGGTCCTGTTGTCGGTTGTGGCTCTACTCCGTATCAAGGGGGTTCGTCTCCACCACTATTTAGACGACCTACTTCTCCTAGCTCAGAACGAAGATCAACTGTTAGAGCACAGGAGCTTAGTCATCTCCACCCTGCAGGAATTCGGGTGGCTTCTGAATCTAGAGAAGAGTCATTTAGAGCCAACACAATCTCTGATGTTTCTAGGGGCTCACTTCAACACATTGGAAGGCACCATCTCCCTTCCAGAGGAGAAGATTGGAGTGATTCGAGACAGAATACACGCGGCCCTTGCGTCGTCTCACCTCTCAGCTCTCCAATGCCTGAAAGTAATTGGCACAATGACAGCTACCATTCCTATGGTGAAGTGGGCCCAATGGCATACACGACCCTTCCAAAAAGGGTTCCTTCAACAATGGGATTCTTCCAGCCAAGTCCAGCGCATACATCTTACGTCATCCATGAGGACGTCTCTTCTTTGGTGGCTTCAAGGGAAGAATCTGCGCAATCACCATTCAATCATGCCCATCTCATGGGTCACGTTAACTTCGGATGCCAGCAATCGAGGTTGGGGCGCTCACTGCCTTTCAGAAGTGGCGCAAGGCCGATGGGGTTTCCCTGCTCGAGGGATTGTCTCCAACATTCTGGAGCTGAAGGCCGCCTTTCAGGCACTCCTGTCATTCCGCCATCTAATAGAAGGCTCATCTGTGATGCTAAGGTTGGACAATACAACCGCGGGGGCTTACATAAAGAAGCAAGGCGGAACTCGCAGCTGGTCTCTGCTACAAGAAGTGGAGCCAAAAATGAGCTGTGCTCAGAAATATTTGTCCATCATCTCGGCAGTTTACATTCCGGGGATCCAGAATGTACAGGCGGACTTCCTCTCGAGAGTGCAAATGGACAACAACGAGTGGTCTCTCCACAGAGGGGTGTTCGAGTGGCTGCTGACCCTGGGAGTACTTCCAGAGGTCGATCTATTTGCTTCTCCATGCAATCACAAGATGCCCAGATATTATTCGAGGTTCAGAGACCCTCAGGCTTACGGGATAGATGCTCTCTCAGATCATTGGAAGTTTCAGAAGGCTTATGCCTTCCCTCCGGTACCGGTGATTCTGCAATTCCTCCGGAGGCTCAGAACAGAGAAGGTAGAGATCATTGCAGTGATTCCTTTCTGGCCCAACAGGCCGTGGTTTCCTCTGTTATCACTCCTGAGTTATCAAGACCCAGTTCCCCTTCCTCTCAGGCCGGATCTACTGTCGCAAGGCTCGACGTTACACCCATGCCCATCTTGCCTACACCTCAGGGTGTGGTTCTTGAGAGGGAAAGGCTTGAATCCCTAGGCTGTCCGGAAGAAGCTATTCCAACTCTTCTTAGTGCCTGGAGGGGAAGTACGAACAGAGTATACGAACGGATATGGTCTAAATTCTCTGATCACATGTCTTCCCGGTCAAATCCGTGTAAGTCTCCAGCAGTAGAAGACATTCTAAGTTTTCTCCAATCAGGGCTGGACCTATCTTTAGCAGTCAGCTCACTAAGAGTGCAAGTTTCAGCCATCTCGGCCTTCACAGGAGTATCTTGGGCTAATCACACATTAGTCCGTCAATTCTTTAAAGGAGCTATCAGGCTTAAACCTCAAAGAAGACCTAGGTTCCCCAAATGGGACCTTCCTATTGTCTTGGATTTTCTCTCCAATCTCGGATCAGATCCTGACAAACCTCTTTCCATGAGAGATCTCACGCTCAAGACCACCTTCTTAGTAGCTGTGACATCGGCTAAAAGAGTGTCAGAGATTAGAAATTTAGGTTCAGAAGAACCTTTCCTAACCTTCTTTCCAGATAGGGTAGTGTTGATTCCCATGCTTGGGTCAAACCCTAAAGTGACCTCAGTCTTTCATGAAAATCAAGAGATTGTACTTCCTACTTTCAGAACAACGGACGATCAGGATGTTCATCCACTTGACGTAGGCCACACTCTAAAGCAATATCTGGAGGTCACAAGTCCATTCAGACAAACGGAATTCCTTTTCGTTCTTCTCCATGGTAAAAACAAAGGAAAGCGAGCTTCGGTCAGATCAATTTCTTCTTGTATTGTGCAGACCATTCAGAGGGCATACAAGGCAAAGGGCTTGGCTCCTCCAGAGGCAGTGACGGCTCATTCGACCAGGAGTATCTCGACCTCGTGGGCAGCTTCCCGGCATGTCGCGCCTGAAATCATTTGTAGAGCGGCTTCCTGGTCTTCTATTAACACATTTGTTTCTCATTATTGTGTTGAGCCTGCGGCTCTGTCATCTATTAATTTTGGTTTACAAGTATTGTCGGTTGACAATGTAAAATAAATTTGGTTTCTTTGCTCAAACATTTTTGCCCGCCCGTGTGTATTTTTGGGCGAGTTATTTCCCACACGTATGCTGCCATGGAGCCTGTCAGGAAAACGGAAAATTTATATCAAATACTTACCGTAATTTTCCTTTCCTGATAGGCTCCATGGCAGCAGGAGTCCCTCCCAAAATGTCTGGAGTAGGCTAGTTACGGAACATGGATAGCAGCCAAGAGCAAAGATTTATGGGAGAGGGGGTCCTATTGGGTAGTTATGGAGGCGGAGCCTACCCACACGTATGCTGCCATGGAGCCTATCAGGAAAGGAAAATTACGGTAAGTATTTGATATAAATTTTCCATTTTATATTCACCTAGGTGGATCGATGCTGCATGTGTCCCCTGCCCTCTCTGCACTGAGATCTGAGTAATCAAACACCAGAGATTACTCAGTTCTCAACATTCTGTTAGCAGAGAGCCAGGGACTGTCAGTCTCTGGCTCTTTGCTTGGCTTCTCCAGCGCTCCCTGGAGCACTGGGCTGTGGAGGGATTTGAAGGAGCTTGCTCAAGCTTTTAGCGGATCGCTGAGAGGCTGAGCCAGGTGCCGATCAGGCATTTGGGTGACCTAGACTGGCTCTGTGACAACAGCTGACAGCAGACTTCAGCCTCCTGTCAGCTAAAAAGAGATCACAGGAGTGCAGAAAGAACTGCACTCTTGTGATCTATAGGAGAAGAATAGCCAAAATAGCTTTGGCTATACTTCTTCTTTAAGATTAGTTTGTACATAAGAAATAACCTGATTGCTGTGAAAGATCAGATCAGACGATGAAGGGAGTTTGTGTTCTTGTATAAAAGTAATATAAACGATGGATTCCTTCTCCTGGTAAAATACCGCAGATGAGCAACAAGTCTTTATTTTCCCATCGATAAAAGAGTTACGGATTGTAGCCATGGTGGATGCAAGAGGATCATGCCAGGAGCCCAGTGCCTTTCTAGTTCTCCGACTAAAATGAGGAGAAAAGTGTTGGACATAATACTGTATACAGTAGCTGGTAGTCAACAAAAATAAATCTATCTCTAATGGGAAAAATGACAGTGCTTTCATTTGGACCCATTCGAGTTGAGTGCCTCAGCTGTGCTATTTGTTCAGCCTGGTAATAGGTAATTAGGTTGGGAACTGCCAGATGTCCAAGGGCTGTTGGAGTAAAGAGTACTGTTTTTTAGATGTGGTCTTTGCTTGTCCTACAGAAAACAAAGAACATCAGGAGGGGGAGGATCCTAAAACGGTTAAAGACATTATTTTTGACAGAGTAAAGTCTCCCAAGCCATGAAGGTGGGGATGTGGACCACCTCCGCAGGTCTGCTGGTATGTGTTTGAAAAGGGGGCGGGGGTATAGCTGCAAGGAAATAGGGTTTGTATTGATGGGATAACTGAATTCCTAAATGGGGTATAGAGCTTCTTGCCCATTGGAAGTCAAAGTTGATTTTAGGTAGTGCAATGATTTCAGCTTTTAGACTGATGTTAAGAGCCAACAATTTGTGGCTATTTACTGTATCTAAAGGCCCAAGATCCTGGCAAAAGAATCTATCAATTTACTATAAGTAAATTAGGAATGGTCTTTGGGGGGAAATAATATACATGAGAATATTGTCAGTGAAAAGGGTGCACTTGTGTTCTACATGACTGCAAATAGCAAATACAAGGCCAGGTAGAACAAATAGCTAAAGCAAGGGGCTCTACTGTCAAACCTGATAAAAAGATTTAAAGTGATACTAAAGGCTTATTTTTTTAATAACAAACATGTTATACTTACCTTCTCTGTGCAAGAGTTTTGCATAGAGCAGCCCAATTCTCCTCTTCTCCTGTTGAGTGCCCCCATAGTAAGTCCCTTGCTTTGGGGCACTCATGCTCACTCCTGAGGCCTGCCCTGTGTGTCCAAAAGACACCTCCACACATCCTGTGTGTCCATAAGACATCCCCACTCCCTCCTCACTGGTAGTGATTGACAGCAGCAGGATCCATTGGCTCCTGTTGCAGTCTCTGAGCCAATAACAAGGCAGAGTGCTCTTGTGCACATTGCTGGATCGGGTTCAGGTAAATATTGGGGAGGAGGGGGGGAGCTGCATACTGAGGATTTTACCTTTATGTATAGTACTTTAAGAACCACCACAAAGATTTCCCTGCCCATGTAACCAAACACAAATTGGTGCATACATGTTCTATCTGTAATGAAGGTCTAGTTGAAGGTGATATTAGTGGTTTGTTTGCAGTTCCTGATCCCTTAAATGTATGCTTTATAGGATATAAACTGAGGATAGGTATAACCTCCCCCGCACTAATTTTAAGAATTCAACCAAATCCTTTATGGGACTTTTTTATTTTTTAAAAACAGCTTGTCAAAATTGCAGTGTCTTCATTTATTATTTAAATTGTTTTGTGTATGAGTAGTGGTACTGTGTGCCGCTTACTCATTCATGTCGGGGTGTGGGGGTGTGGGGGGGGGGTGAGAGAGTATGAGAGTATCTAGAGGCCTGTTTATTCTTTAAGGGGGCTTCCAGATTCTGATAAGCCCCCACCCATTGATTCCCACAGTCGCTGTGCTTAGGTTTTGAAAAAGATGCCCTTGTCCACATCAACATAGAGATAAGGTGTTTTGTCAGGGATTCCCCCCCAGGCAAGGTACCCCCCCCCCCCATATTGGAGGAATGTGGGCTTCCCTCACTTCTTTATAGACCTGTGAGGTTGCATGCACATATAAGTCTAGTATGGATTTGGAAATAACTCATTTAATTTTTTTTGTTTTTGTTTGTTTTGGGTTCCCCTTTAAAATTTGGATCAGGCCCAAAGGGTCTAGTATAGAGTTCATAGAGGAAGCCCCCTTTCCTTGGCTTGTGCCAAAGGCTCCTGCCTTCTGCCTGGTTATGTCACCAACCCAGCATGCAACGGTTGATGATGTCACAAGGGGCGGTGCCACTAGATTCCTCCATGGTTTATACAGTTGATACAACTCTGTAGTTTTTTACTCTGTAGTTTTTCTCTGTAGTTGTAGAGTTGATTTTAACTCTGTAGTTAAAAATGGATTAAACACATATGATGCATCATTTTCTTGGTCTGGAAAAAGAGGACAATAATTCTTGCTATAATATAACAAAAAAGGAATCATAACTCAAAAAATGTTACAAGTAAATTTAGTTAAGTGTATTAAGACTTACCATGAGTAGCGATGAGCCCAATGTTTGAGTCGAACATAAGTTTGACTCAAACATCGGGTGTTTGCTGAATTGAGAACATTATGGGGCATTCGCGGGAAATTCGAGCACCTGCGGAATGCCCCATAATGCACTACGAGACCGTCAATGCACTGCGAGATCGCAGTGCATTGACGGCTGCTGATTGGCCAAAGCATGCACGTGACCTGCATGCTTTGGCCAATCACAGTGCACTCTGCTGTGAGAGCCATGATTGGGCAAAGGCAGGGTGCCTTTGCCCAATCATGGCTCAGGGGGCTAAGTCCACGCCCCGCACAGTGCAATGATTGAGAGCAGCAAAATTACATTTCTAAAAGGAAAAAATGTCATTTAAAACTGCTCGTAGCTGTAATGTATTCCCAGATCCTAGCAATATAGATAAAAATCATTGAAAAAAATGGCGTAAGTCCCCCCCGTCCATTACCAGGCACTTTGGGTCTGGTATGGATATTAAGGGGAACCCTGCGCCAAAATGAAAAAAAAAACGGCGTGGGGGTCCCCCTAAAATCCATACCAGGCCCTTCAGGTCCGGTATAGATTTTAACCACCTCAATACTAGGCACTTTCACCCCCTTCCTTCCCAGGCCAATTTTCAGCTTTCAGGGCTGTCACATTTTCAATGACAATTGCGCGGTCATGCTACACTGTACCCAAATGAAGTTTTTATCATTTTGTCCCCACAAATAGAGCTTTCTTTTGTGGTATTTATTCACGACTCCGTTTTTTATTTTTTGCGATATAAGCAAAAAAAGAGCGGAAATTTGAAAAAAACCCCAATATTTTCTTCTTTCTGTTTTAAAAGAAATCCAATAAAATTGAATTTTTTCATAAATTTAAGCCAACATGTATTCTGCTAAATGTCTTTGGTAAAAAAAAATCCTGTTAAGTGTATAATAATTGGTTCATGTGATCACGGACATATGTGTGCAGATGATCATGGACAGACGTGCGCAGGATATCACGGACATATGTGTGCAGATAATCATTCGGACATTTGATATTACTGTTAAATCTATGGGGGAGAGGTGTTTTTACTATGTGGGGACATGTGTGTTTTACATTGTGTACATGTTTTACATGTGTGTTTTACATTGTGTACATGTGTGTTTTACATTTGTGTACATATGTGTTTTACATTTGTGTTTTACACTGGTGATCAGTGAGGAAAACATACTCACTGATCACCAGTCGGCTGCAGCGATCCGCTCTCCTCTCCTCACGACAACTTCCTTGTGAGGAGAGGAGAGCCGATTGCCTAGCAACTGGCTCTCTGTTTACATCACATGACGGCCGTGATTGGACACGACCATCATGTGATCAGGAGGGCCAATCACAGAGCTATCCTGCCGATCAGAGATGGGCTGTGTCTGGGTGACAAAAGCGCATTGGGATTGGGATTGGGATTGCGAGTGATCCGCCTCCTTCTGAGGGACGTTCCTGAACTGATGTTGAGCACAGTGCTGGATCAAGACCAGGCTCAGGTAAGTATTTGGGAGGGGAGGGGCTGCATCTACAAGGTTTTTACCTTAATGCAAACAATGCATTAAGGTAAAAACCTTTAGCCTTTACAACCACTTTATTGAATCATGGATTCCTAATTTACAGGATTCTCCACATATAAGACAGGTCTATATCTATGTAACAATTTCCCAGTTGTAGTTCTAAAAACTGCAGGTAGCCACAACTTAGAATATTAGTTCACTACTAGTCAAATAATTTACTAGGACATTTTTGATCAAATACATTGAATAATATTAATTAATTTATCAACAAAGGGTTAAGCTAGCGCTAACAAATGGTTAAAGTCTTACTTGTGGCCCAAACACAGGCTGGGGCTACATACTGTAA
Organism: Lithobates clamitans; assembly: GCA_037952925.1. Lineage (NCBI taxonomy): Eukaryota > Metazoa > Chordata > Amphibia > Anura > Ranidae > Lithobates > Lithobates clamitans. Next base: position 2,625,724 of record JBBGZY010001258.1, read on the forward strand.
GCAACTAACTACACCCTGATATCAAATAATTGAAAACTTGAGTGTTTTATCATAATATTTGCATTACATTAATATGCTTTATTGAGGCGTCACTTGGAGACTTGGTCAGTACTGAGTCACTTGTAAAAGTTACATTGTTGTAAGTTGTTAACAGAGTTTGATAGGGGAAGTTTTATTCCATCTTCTGTTCATCTTCATGCAGGTTAAACAGATACTATCACTTCATTCATTCAGAGACAGTGCCTCCTGATAGCTGACTACTCCTACAAGGTATACCTAACTAATCTGCACTACCTATCTGCCTCTCAGCCCCTTCAAAACCCTCACTCTAATTAAATTTTCACTTTTTTCCAAGTTTTTAAAACCACTGTATAATTATGCATGCTCTGGAAAACCAGAATCCATTTCTTCATAAATCTCAACAAGCCTACAGTAATTTAAAGTACAGTATATATTTTGGACCAATGTGATCTGCAATACACAACATGGTCTCAGAAGATGGTGTGAGCATACAACTATTAACATGTACAACAGTGTCTACATACTGTAACACATTTGCAATCATTGTAATGTGCTATCGATCCTCCAAGATTATGCAAAGCCTAAGAGGTTAATTTATAGCCCTAAAGAAACTTCTGATGCGTTTCAGTAATTCTATTTTACTTTTTACAACATTAAAATAGATTTGTAGACCCACCAAGTCAAAAGCTCAAGGATAAAATCCATAATTGTAAATTAGAAACTGTTTTTCCTGAAGACCAAGAGCTCCAGATGCTCCCTTTATAAAGGTAATGCTGTTACACTGGGCCCAGTTTGATTGACAACTAGAGCCTACTGCCATTTTTACTCTCATTTTTGTAAAAGTTTGCAGCTCAATTTCAGATATAATTCTTTCTAAAATAACGATTTGAGGTTCACAGGCCAGATTTCATATCCTGGTTCAGTTGCAGTATGATATCTCACATTAATATAGATTTAACATTTTACAATTGAAACAGAGCCAGTAAATTAGGCATACTGAAAGCATACTTCCAGTTCTACAACGTTTCTACTTGTTTAGTTGTTGCTGTTGTTGCTAACCAGGGCTTTTTTTCTCAGAGAATAGGTGCAGGTACTCAACCACACCACCAGGGATGTGGGAGGGTCTTAAAGGGATATTAAACACCAGCAGTGCATAATGTAGAGAATGCAGAGTGCAGGATTGCACTATTTACAGAGTACAGGAGTGTGCTGCATACAGAGTGCAGGGTTCAGGAGTGTGTTGTGTACAGAGTTTAGGAGTGTGCTATGTACAGAGTGCATAGTTCAGGAGTGTACTGCATACCGAGTGCAGGGTTTAGAAGTGCACTGCCTACAGAGTGCAGGGTTCAGGTGTGTGTTACATGCAGATTGCAGGGTACAGGAGTGAGTTGTGTACAGAGTACAGGGTTCAGGAGTGTGTCATATACAGAGTGCAGGGTTCAGGAATGTGCTATGCAGAATACAGAAGTGCACTGCATACAGAGTTCAAGGTTCAGGAATGCACTGCATGTAAAGTTCAGGAGTGCAATGCATAGATATTTCAGGGTTCAGGAATGCAAATCTCACTGGCCACTTTACAAACAAAAATGACTCCCCTTGTCCCCTGAATCATCCCCCTTCCTCGGTACAGAGCTATCCTCCTACCCCCAAATCCCCCCTTGACAATACCTAATAGAAAATCGATGCCACAGAAGAACATCTACAGTTTACCTCAGTAGGAGAGTCTAGAGTGTAGGCTGCAGGGTGAGCACAGGCTTCGGGAGCTGCTGCTGCCATACTATTGTGCATTCTTCGCCTCCTCTTCTGCTCTCATAGCCATGTGCAGTGCAGGGAAGGTTCAGTGCAGCAGCCAGGAGTGAAGCACCGTCACTTGAAAATGCATAAGCCACACTTCTGTGTTTACAGGTGACAGTAGCATAGGGCCAGCACTGGAGGTGATGGAAATCTGTTTGCCCACAGTCCGGCTGAAGAAAGCCCTGTTGCTTACAAAGCATTCAAACAGCACATTGTATATTTATTGAACTTCAATCCTCAAACCATAGACAAACTGGCCTAAACAGTACTATTTGGATTACTGATCTTCAATCCTCAAACCATAGACAAGCTAGCCTAAATAATAATATTTAGCTTATGATTTCATTATCATCTTCTCATTCCTAACCATTTATATTTATATGGGTGCCTTACTACTGTTTTTCTCATATTAGTCTTCAAAATGTCATACACAGATTTTTTTTAAAACATTTTTTTACTTTTCTTATTTTTCATGTAGACAAATCAAGATATAATCTGTTGGTATTCAAGAACCAATGCAGTCCTCTTGCTACATGAGTAAGCTTACAGTTGCGTAGGAAATCTCAAAGGTATATTATTTAATTGGCTCATGTAATTGGAGACATAGTGAACAGATGATAAAAAAGGAAAGAAGAATCTATCAAACTTGATAGCAGGGGAAACCATTAAACATTTTACATAGTAAAAGGGGAGAAGGGAAATATGGCTACCCAATATATGTTGAAAAAAATACTAATACATTTCATTTAAATTTGTAGAGCTCCCAGCATATTGTTAAGTTGAACTTTAGCATACTACTCCGTGTATTTAAATGTATGCATAATGAGGGTTACTTACTAAAGGCAAATCCACTTTGAACTACAAGTGCACTTGGAAGTGCAGTCGCTGTAGATCAGAGGGGGACATGCAAGAAAAATAAAAAACAGAATTTTAGCTTGCACATGATTGGATGATAAATTAACAGAGCTTCCCCTCATTTCAGATCTACCTCTCAGATTTAAAGCGACTGCACTTCCAAGTGCACTTGTAGTGCAAAGTGGATTTGCCTTTCGTAAATTACCCCCAATATGTTCAATGTCAACCTTGCTGAAAGTTGCTGCAATAGAGAATTTCCACCTCTGAAAAAATGTTAAGTGTGCGTGGAGGTTTGCAGTTCTGTGCCTAAATTTTCCAATAAGGAAAATCTGTTAAGGGTTACATTGTAGAATTTGGTGGGCATTTTGAGGTCGAATTTCTGGCTGTCAAAAAACATAAGTGAGTCTATTTTGTGGTCCCCGACTGTGGACTCTTACTTTGGGATATTACAATGTTAGGGGTAATGTCATGTTGAATGAAACAAGGAATATGTGTCCTATAAAGAAATTTAAATTCCGTTTCCCACTAGGTTTCAATAATGATAAGACATTTAATTTTTTATGCATTTATAGCAATTATTTTTACTAGTACTTAATTCCCTAACCTCCTGCCATTCAATAATAGTATCACAAAATATAATGTCACGGAGGCAGGGCTTTTTTTCAGGGGGAACTTGGTGGAACTCAGTTCCACCACCTCTGGCTCAGATCCTTTGGTGCCTGCTCACCACAATCACTTGTAAACACAGAAGTCTGGTTTCTGTGTTTACAAGTGATAGCTCTGCACTCTGTATGTAATGCAATCCTGGTATTTAATGCCCCTTTAAGACCCTCCGACTGTTTTCGTGAAATTTGACTGAATACACCCACTATTTGATATGATTTGGAGGGTGTGCGCAGGGGAAGGGTTTTGTGGGGCCGTGGTTAAGTTCCAGCACCTATTGTTTGAGAAAAAAAGCCCTGCACTGAGGACTTTAGGAAGCAATAGTAGCTTTGTGTGAAGAATGGATAGTTTGCACAGTGTAGCTGAGGCAGTTTCAAGAGTGAAATTGGAGTATCTATATAGAAATTGAGTTTGCCCTTGGTTTTCTGTTGCCACAACATTTGTGTAGCAATTCATGGGTGTTTTTTTTGCCATAAGAATTAAGTCATTTACCCATTTAGGTGACTGGCATCTTCATGTTTTAGCAATATCTGAATAGTTTGAAGAGGGTAAAGTAATGTGGAATAAATAATTTTTAGCAATTGATTTCTCTCAAAAAGTAAGAATGGAAGATCCCTCCACATCTCCTATTCCTTAATAATTTTGGTAAGAGAAGGATAATTAAGATAATATAGGGAGGTGGGGGTTTTGCCTATAAATACTGTTAACCCAGGTGAAACCACTTTAAGAATGGTATTTCATGTCCAGGATCTAGTGGATGGAGAGGACAGAGGGAATATTTTACGTTTGGAAAAGTTCAAGTGTAGGCCCAAGAATTTACTGAAGTGTGCAAATATGTATTGGATATTAAAGATATCTTGATAGGGTCTAAGCATAAATAGAAGCATGTCATCTATGAACATTGCCAATCTAAGTTCTTTTCCTTCCATCTCAATGCATCTCAATACCCTAGAGTTATTGAAATATCTAGATAGGGGTTCTATGGCAATATTAACTAACCCAGCCTACTACATAATGACACCGGATAGGAAGTACCTTTGCCTTTTTGTAGTAAGGACTAAGAAAGTGCATGTGGGTGTTTATTCTAGCTTTAGGAGCTGTACACATTTGTTGGAGAAAAGGACAGTTACAGCCCTGACTGACATACTGTATGTTATTTACTGCTGATCTACATTTAATAAAGCCTGTTTGTGATTAATGTATATGACTGGGAAGGACTATTGCCAATTGATGTGCTACAATCTTGGAGCTTCTGTCTATATTAGAAGACTTTTATATAAGCCTCTTTTCCAGTCTGCAAATAGTATTGTATAACAGGTCTAAAGTGTCCTGTATGTCATCTTTTATAATTTTGTAGATTTGGGATGTAAATCCATCCAGTCCTGGAGATATAGCCCCAGCCATATTTGTAATAGTTATCCCTTCAGTGGTAACTGAGGCTTTGAGGATATCTAATTGTTGATTGGTAACTGTGGAGAGGGAAAGCAGGCATAGGAAATGTTCCATGGTTTGAGTGTCTATAGGATCTGCTGTGTACTATAGTATTGTTGCAGGGCTAAATTAATATCTGTTGAGGTAGTGGCCAGGTTTTTTGAGGAATCTGTGGGAGAATAGATTTAAATTGAAATTTCTTGGCCAGCTGTGCTAGGAGCTTTCCTCCCTTGTTAACATACGTGTGGTATTGAAGGTTCCTATAATAATGTTTAATTGCTCATATCTGTCTAATCATAGTTCATACTGGGCTTTTGCTCTTTGCCATTTCTGTTTGTGAGCTTGTGTCTGGTTTTGAGTTGGACTTAAGCCATAAACTACAGAAAAAAGTCACATCTGCTAAAAGTACCATAGTAGAATTATTCTGCTGTAAGTCCTGGTTTATAGTAATAATCCACTCCAATGATGGGTAAGCCTTAGGTATACAGCCTTTTTCTAACTGTGGAAATCTCTATAGTAAATTATAATTTACAAAAAGAAGGTGAAAATGTGTGCATTACCTTTAAAAACTTTAATAAAATATAACAGTGTTAAAGATATACTCGCAAAAGCTGTGCGACTATAGACACCAAGGGATACACAGACCCCACAGCTGACCAGGTAGGCATGTACCTGAGAGCAATGTTTGAGGTCAGAACCTCTTAGGTGTAGCAATAGTAATGTATTTTTTAAATTGTATGTATTCCCATGCTATGGTGTGAGAATCTAAATAAAAAATTATGCTTGGGTATAAGGTGCAATGTCCCTTTAAATTGTGCTATGTGTCAAACCCAGCACTACCTTAAAGGGGTTGTAAAGTCTAAAGGTTTTTTACGTTAATGTGTTCCTTGCATTAAGGTAAAAAATGTTTAGTTGACAGCATCACCCCCTCAGCCCCCCCCCCCTTTTTTTTTTACCTGAGACCTCATTCGATCCAGTGCCGTATATGTCTGCAGCTCTTCTCTCCCCTTAATCCCGGGTCTGGCTGGCTTTGCTGGGGCACCGGGAGCCATTGGCTTCCAGTGCTTTTAATCAAAGCCAGTGACGAGGAAGCGGGGGGTGGGGCCGTGTCAATGGACACAGCAGAGGGACTCAGGTGCGAGTGTGTACGTGTGTCCCCATGGCAAGTGGCTTTCCATGGGGCACTGAGGAAGGGCCAGGAGCACTGGCAGGGGACCCGAAAAAAGGAGGTTCCCATCCTCTGTGTGCGATTCCATTGCACAGAGTAGGTAAGTATAGACATGTTTGTTATTTTTTTTAATGTACCTTTACAAACCCTTAAACAATGTGATTCCCTATGCAGGGGTAGTGTGTTACTTCAAATAAACCCTTGAATCCTAACCTCCTTGATTAAACCAAAAAACATTAGTTATTATCAGTTCATAAATAAAGTTCATAGATAAAGCACTAGTTCATGCAGTCTTAACAGGGCAAAATCAAATCTTCTAAAGTGTAATCTGTGCTCCACATAATGTGCAGATAAGGGCAATCAGGTATTGTGCTCTCCTCCTCATGTGCCCTCTCTCATCAACTCTCAATATGTATTGTGCCTGTCAGTATAAGGTAATCCTTGGAATCCTCAGAATCCTGTGTTGTACTGTATCCCCAGCAGTTCTCCATGCATCCCACAGAGACAATCTCTCAGTGTTGGCATGTAAGGAGAATGGCTGCCCCTGTTGAAGTCCCTTAGGACGAAACGCATCAGGCCTGCTACGCTTGCACACCACATTGCTTTTTATACCTTTTTATATATACTTGGGATCACCGGTATTTGTACTCAATAACTATTGATGTACTCTAACTTTTAAAATAAATACCTTTCCAGGTTGTTTTTGACCTACACTATATGGAGTCCCTCCATTTTTTTTTCATTTTCATCCCGGTCTGATTGAGTCCATTTTATCACATATCAACAATCTCCAGACGGCTCCCCAACAGGGTGGAAGTCTCATATCGTGTTGGAGAGTCACAAGGATTTGGATTCTTCGGTTGGACCATCACAGATGAGGAGTGAAACTACCCTTCTTGGAGTGATCGTTTCCCTGCCTATCCTAACCCTGTGGCATCTGGCACACATAAGCTCAATTGACCCACTACTGTATGGTAAGTGGATCCACCATATCCGGTAAGAATACCCCTCTTATTGCGTTTGATAGAGGATTTCTTCATACTCACTGCTACACAGTTTTCTGCATCCTGTTTGTGTCATCTTTCTTCAATTGAGAATTCACTACCAAACACAAGCTGGACATATTTTTGAATTATTATTAATTATTTAGTTTCACTTTAGCGAATACTGGACTTTATTAGTTCATTTATTTCTGTTGTAAATAATATATATTGGACATTCCAGTTTAATGTTTTTTGTTTTTTCTAGCATTACATTATTTGTTTATTATGTAAGGAGAATAATCAGGAGATATCCATAGCGTAATTCCGTTTATTTAAAAAAAATGTAAAATACAAATTGGACACTCACAAGTAAACTCTTGTGTAAAGCATAAAACCCTGCCTTGGAACACAACTCTGTGGTGTGCTCTCCAAAGACCGGACATGATGTCACCGGTGGCTCCCACCTAATGCATTTCGCTCCTCCCTCAAAGCGTCTTCAGAGGACTAATCTAGCAAACAGAAAGTGCAGAGACACGGCTTAAATAAGGAAGTTCATGGGAGGAGCAAAGAGTTCAATGTTCAGCATAAACAAGATGCAAGGCAAGATTGTCTAAGGGATCAGAATGTCCAGCATATCAGATGGCACAGCAAGAAGAGCTACAGCCAGACATTGCAGAGGTCCCAGGTTTAGACCTGGACCCTGACAGTTCTTTTGGTAATGTACACTGTAATTTAAATAAAGGGTTGAATGAAAAATAATCTCCCTTAATTTTTTTCAAGTAAATCCAGCAACCATTTTCATAGGGTAGGCAGGGGGAGAGAAGAAAAAAAGGAGTATTTTAAATGATTAAATTGTAAGTGCCAAATTCAGCTTGAGCTCTTGAGTGTGCTAAACAATAGCTTTTTTTTTAACAATGCAATTAGTGATGCTCAGAAAACTTGTGAAAAACATCCTGACCCGCTGACATTTTTGTAAATATTTTATTACATCATTTCATGTGACAACACTGAAGAAATTACACGTTGCTACAATGTAAAGTAGTGAGTGCACAGCTTGTATAACAGTGTAAATTTGCTGTCCCCTCAAAATAACTCAACACACAGCTGTTAATGTCTAACTCTACTTTCACTCTCTCATACTGGTTACTGGAAGTTCAACATGGCACCTCATGGCAAAGAACTCTCTGAGGATCTGAAAAAAATAATTGTTGCTCTACATAAAGATGGCTTAGGCTATAAGAAGATGGCCAAGGCCCTGAAAATGAGCTGTAGCATGGTGACCAAGACCATACAGCAGTTTATCAGGAGAGGTTCCACTCAGAACAGGCCTCACAATGGTCGACCAAAGAAGTTCAGTGCACATGCTCAGCGTCATATTCAGGAGGTTGTCTTTGGGAAATAGATTGCTGCAGAGGTTCATGGGGTGGGGGGGTCAGCCTGTCAGTGCTCAGATCGTATGCCGCACACTGCATGAAATTGGTCTGCATGGCTGTCATCCTAGAAGGAAGCACAAGAAAGCCCGCAAACAGTTTGCCGAAGACAAGCAGACTAAGGACCTGGATTACTGCAAGCATGTCCTGTGGTCTGATGAGACCAAGATACATTTATTTGGTTCAGATGGTGTCAAGTTTGTGTGGTGGCAACCAGGTGAGGAGTACAAAGACAAGTGTGTCTTGCCTACAGTCAAGCATGGTGGTGGAAGTGTAATGGTCTGGGGCTGCATGAGTGCTTCCGGCACTGGAGAGCTACAGTTTGAGGGAACCATGCATGCCAACATGTACTGTAACATGCTGAAGCAGAGCATGATCCCTTCCCTTCGGAGACTGGGCTGCAGGGCAGAATTCCAACATGATAACGACCCCAAACACACCTCAAAACATACCTCCAAGAGGACCACTACCTTGCTAAAGAAGCTGAGTGTAAAGTTGATGGACTGGCCAAGCATGTCTACAGACCTAAAAGCTATTGAGCATCTGTGGGTATCCTTAAACAAATGAAGGACTGCAAGGTCTCTAACATCCACCAGCTCCGTGATGCCGTCATGGAGGAGTGGAAGAGAATTCCAGTGGCAGCCTGTGAAGCTCTGGTGAACTCCATGCCTAAGGGGGTTAAGGCAGTGCTGGAAAATAATGGTGGCCACACAAAATATTAACACTTTGGGCCCAATTTGGACATTTTCACTTAGAGGTGTACTCACTTTTGTTGCCAGCGGTTTAGACATTAATGGCTGTGTGTTGAGTTATTTTGAGGGGACAGCAAATTTACCCCATTATTCAAGCTGTACACTTACTACATTACATTGTAGCAAAGTGTAATTTCTTCGGCGTTGTCACATATAATAGATATAAAATATTTAGTGCTCATACAGTATGTTTATATACCCTGGCAGAATGATTTCTGGCCATTTTTCAGAGAATATGAATGATAACACAAAAACTTTTCTTTCACTCATGGTTAGTGTTTGGCTGAAGCCATTTATTATCAATCAACTGTGTTTACTCCTTTTAAATCATAATCACAACAGAAACTACCCAAATGATCAAAAGTTTACATGCCCTGGTGATTTTGGCCTGATAACATGCACACAAATTGACACAAAGGGGTTTGAATGGCTATTAAAGGTAACCATTAGGGGTGTTGAAATTAATCGTAACATCGATGCATCCGGATTCAACTTTAAAAAATCAATTATTTTATGACGTCATCGTCGTGCCGTGCCACGCCATGCTCTGCCTCTGAGTCCGGATCCGAAAGGAGCCGAAGTAAGCCACGCCATCTTTTCCCTCCTCTCGCTGACGTCATCCCCAGCCGCCCTGTGTCGCTCACTTCACTTCACTGGCAAGAGAGGAGACAGACACGTGTTCTGAGTCCCGATCCCCAGAGCTTTTCTCCTCGGCTCACTGTTGCACACAGGCTGTTACGAGGGGGTTTGAGAGATCGTGGAGACCATGACCTGACTCCTCTTAGAACTGGCTGTGTGGGCGGCAGGACTGTGGGAGAGAGACCAGAGTTTGCCAGGCTGTGATTGTCCTCTGTCCTCCTCACAGATTGCCAGTCCAGAACTGATGGATGCAAACTCATGGTCTGCTGCCTATATCAGATTTGGAGGTATTCATTAGATCATAATATCATTGGATTAAGTAGAGGAATTATATCAAATTTTAAATTGGACTGTCTCTTATTTATACTGAAATTATTTTTTTGTTAATAAGCATAGCTAGCAAAATTTCTGTGTTACCCACTCAGAGAATACATACAGTATGGCAGCATGATAGCTAGGCACTAAGTACTCTTACCTTGTAATACAAATATGCCAAATTATGACCCTAATAAAATAATAAACTTGATGGTGGACCTAAACCTTAAAGTGACCATGCCATTTCATTAACTATGGTTTGTGTATGTCTTATTGTCTCAGTGATTGATTTACATCACAACTTCATTGATACCTTTTTATTTTTTGTATGATTTATGGTTTTGCTAATCACTGAACCCACAAATGCAGCCATGCATTGCATGTGTGGCAGTGATGAGCAAAACCATAAATCATACAAAAAATAAAAAGGTATCAATGAAGTTGTGATGTGAATCAATCACTGAGACATTAAGACATAAATAAACCATAGTTAATGAAATGGCATACATTGTCGTTTGGGGGGACGTTATGGGGACATTGTCCAGATCTTGCATCTCTGACCATTGTCTCTGACCATCTCCTGTAGTAGGTCTGCAGTCTCTGGCCATCTCCTGTAATAGGTCTGCAGTCTCTGATCATCTCCTGTATCATGTCTGCAGTCTCTGACCATCTCCTGTAGTAGGTCTGCAGTCTCTGACCATCTCCTGTAGTAGGTCTGCAGTCTCTGACCATCTCCTGTAGTAGGTCTGCAGTCTCTGACCATCTTCTGTAGTAGGTCTGCAGTCTCTGACCATCTCCTGTAGTAGGTCTGCAGTCTCTGACCATCTCCTGTAGTAGGTCTGCAGTCTCTGACCATCTCTTGTATTATGTCTGCAGTCTCTGACCCTCTTCTGTATCATGTCTGCAGTCTCTGACCATCTCCTGTAGTAGGTCTGTAGTCTCTGACCATCTCCTGTAGTCATTTGGGGGCAGTCTGGAGCTCCTCTTTAAGGTGTTTACACTTTGCAACATACAGGGAGTGTTGTCTTTTTTTTCAGAACAGATAAAATTAAAAAAAATGGAGTTCTTCTGAACGGTTGAATTTTTTTGGATGAAAACTGTGCGCAGTAATCGCAGAATCAAATTAAATCGAATCGGGGACAGGGTAATTATAATCGAATCGAATCGTAAGGCCAGTGAAGATGCGCACCCCTAGTAACCATCATCACCTGTGATCTGTTTGCTTGTAATTAGTGTGTGTGTATAAAAGGTCAATGAGTTTTTGAACTCCTGACAGACCCTTGCATCTTTCATCCAGTGCTGCACTGGTGGTTCTGGATTCTGAGTCATGAGGAGAGCAAAAGAATTGTCAAAGGATCTGCGGGAAAAGGTAGTTAAACTGTCAGCCAAGGGAGAGCACCGGAGCTACAAGGGCCCAAATCACGGCACAATTCACGGCCATCCTACCTCTCCATAACCCGCACATCAGCCCCAGCCATGTCACGGAAGTGGCTGACCGAACACTACCCACAGAAGCTGACGGCCTTCTTCAAATCGCCAGACAAGGTCAGTCAGAGCCAAAATGGCGCCGGCGCGGCCGCGACCTTGGCTGCCTACACTGATCTCCCGGATGATCTCCCAGAAAATCCAGACCCCACAGGCACACCCGGCCCCTTCACCCACAAAACGGGAGAAAACCCCATTACTGGCAGCCCAGCGAAAGCCTGCATGCGGAGTCAATGCCGCCCCCGTCACCAGCACAAATAGAGGCCCAGGCTTTTAGTCCCTTCCAGGCGCACCAGGCCCTACAATCCTCCATGGCCTCTTTCCCCACCACAGGGCAGCCCGTGCTCGACACTACACTAAAGGAGATGCTCTTTTCACTCCAATACTCCTTAATGACAGACCTTTCATCCCTCTTTACTAAAATAAACACAGATCTGCATATTTTGGATGGTAGAGTAGCTCACCTAGAAAACAGCATGGAAGAATGCACCACAACTGTAAATGATCTCATTGACACTTATGCTGAAGTAAAGGACGAACAAACCTGGGTCAGGGCCAAGCTGGCCAATTTGGAAGATCCTTCCAGGAGGAACAATATCAAACTAAGAGGAGTTCCCGAGTCCATCTTACCGACAGATCTTCCTAAATATGCCAAGGAACTTATGCACTTGATCCTCCCAGATGCATCACCCAGAGATCTACTTGTGGATCGGATTCACAGAATAGCCAAACCCTCACATCTCGCAGCCTCAGTCCCTAGAGATGTCCTAATGAGGGTACACTTCTTCCATATAAAAGAAAAGCTCCTCACCACAGCCAGAAACTGCCCTACGCTCCCTGCTCCATACGAAGGAATTCTACTGTTCCCTGACCTCTCTAAGTATACCTAAGTATAAGGAGACAGCTCAACTCGATCACTAAAGGTCTCCACAACCACAAAATCCTCTATAAATGGCGCTATCCAGCAACTCTGCTAGCAACAAGAAACGGATCTTCCCACCTTATCCAATCTCTCCACAAGGGTATGCAACTGCTCCACGCCTGGGGAATCATTCTGGACCCACCGCAAGACGCCAATCCGCCGTTGGAACAAAGACAGCCACATCCTTCCCGTCACACCCATGGTCACCGTGATACCTGAATGGACCACCTACTCCTCATCACATGGGCCTTCTGATTTACGAGTTATTGACTCTCCCTGGCTACCAGCCTTTTGAATCGTTACTTTAGTTGATTTTGACATTAACCCCCACAGTGGCTTAGTTGAAATATATTTTCACTACACCACATACCGTTCTAATTGGTGGTATATCCACCTTGTTACAGTTCTATACCAGTTCCAATTTTTCCAGTGCTTAGTTCTATTTGCTAACACTCTTTCTTTTCAGCTACCAATTGCTTGTCTAGAGTGAACTTTGCCCTTACCAATTCATCAGAGTATACACCGACCTCCGGATCCGGGGAATCCAACAGCCTACTCTTAACTGTAAGTGTATCTATTTCTACATTTGCTCACACAACGAGGAAGATGCCATTTACAGTGCTGTCCCTCAATACGAATGGACTCAACCACCCAGCTAAGAGACATTCACTATGGAAAACAGCTTTAGATCTAAAATGCGATATACTCTGTGTACAATAAACACATTTTAAATCTACCGCTCCACCTATGTGTACAAACAAACATTTTCCTCATGTTTTCTCAGCTCCCTTCACCTCTAAGAAAAGAGGTGTACTGATAGCAGTTAGAAATTCCGTATCATTACAGCTAAAACAGAGCGTTTCAGATCCTGAAGGTTGTTACATTATTCTTGTATGTACTATCAATAACATTGATTATACGTTGATAAAAATCTATGCCCCATATATCAAACAAATCTGTTTCCTTTGTGACCTGATGAGTATCCTACAGCCCTTAAAACAAGGTCACTTAATCATATGTGGGGATTACAATCTAGTCCCGGAAATACAATTAGACTCCACTTCGGCGAAGAAACGCAGGGAGTCCCCTCTAAAAAATTTCATAAGAACCCATGATTTGTTTGATGTTTGGCGGTGTTTCCATGGAGAGGAGAGGGATTACACGTACTTCTCTCCCCTGCACCAGACATATTCCCGCATAGACCTATTCCTTACAAATAGATGGTTGCTCCAAAACATCAGCACAGCCGTCATCCACACCACGACTTGGTCGAACCACGTGTCTATCACCATCTCTATATCCGATTCCCCACAACAGAAAAATAAATTTCTCTGGAGAGCAAATAATTATATCTTACAACATCTGAAATACTCTCCTGAAATAAAAAAACATATTAGGTAATATTTTGAATTCAACACAGGCTCAGTGTCTGAACCAGGTGTGGTGTGGAATGCGCACAAAGCATATACAAGGGGTATACTACTAAAATTCAGTTCCCATCACAAAAAACAGAGGTCTAGCCGCATTGACACCCTAATAGGGCGTACACACGGTCGGACTTTGTTCGGACATTCCGACAACAAAATCCTAGGATTTTTTCCGACGGATGTTGGCTCAAACTTGTCTTGCCTACACATGGTCACACAAAGTTGTCGGAAAATCCGATCGTTCTAAACGCGGTGATGTAAAACACATACGTCGGCACTATAAACGGGGCAGTGGCCAATAGCTTTCATCTCTTTATTTATTCTGAGCATGCGTGGCACTTTGTCCGTCGGATTTGTGTACACACGATCGGAATTTCCGACAACGGATTTTGTTGTCGGAAAATTTTATCTCCTGCTCTTCAACTTTGTGTGTCGGAAAATCCGATGGAAAATGTCCGATGGAGCCCACACACGGTCGGAATTTCCGACAACACGCTCCGATCAGACATTTTCCATCGGAAAATCAGACCGTGTGTACGGGGCATTACAGCTCAAATAGCCAAGTTGGAAAGCCTAAATAAAGCTAACCCCCACCCTTCACATTCAGCCCATCTCTTGTCTCTTAGACAAGAACTCAGACTCCACCTTCTCCACTCCTTTGAACATGTTCAGAAGAAACTAAGAGCCACTTCCTACTCCACGTCTAATAAAGCAGGTAAAGCTCTTGCCCAACGTATCAAAGGTAGAAAAACTAAAAATAAAATAGATCACTTATACCATCACCAAACGAAAGAGAAACTTAAAAACCCCCAAGAGATAGCTGATGCTTTCAGTGATTATTATAGCGACTTATACTATCTTCGATGAGATCCAAACACACACCAACCCTCTACCAATGACATTCAAGACTTCCTCCAACTCATTAAACTTCCCTCGTTATCATCGGAACAATTGTCACAACTAGACGGCCCTTTTACAGAACAAGAGATCATAGCAACCATAAAAACTCTCCCCCCCAAATAAAGCACCAGGCCCTGATGGTCTCACAGGGGAGTACTTTCAGGAATTTGCTCACCTATTAGCACCTCACTTAACTACATTTTTTAATGTAGCAGCATCTTCATCACGGTTCCCCAGTGTATCCCTACAAGCGCTGATTATCACCCTCCCCAAACCGGGAAAGGAACCAACGGCCCCCCAAAACTTTTGCCCAATCTCGCTCTTGAATCTAGACCTCAAAATCTATGCAAAAATGATCGCCACACGTCTATTACACGTCATGCCCATACTAATCCATAGAGATCAATCCGGTTTTACCACAGGTAGACAAGCGTCAGACGCCACTAGAAGACTGATCAATATCATTTACCACGCAGAAAGCACTGGAACGCCTTTTCTCCTCCTTTCACTGGATGCAGAGAAGGCGTTCGACAGAATTCACTAGAATTACCTCCAACAGGTCCTCCAGAAATTTGGCTTCCATGGACTAATTCTGGACGCACTTGCACTTGACACTACTCCCTCCGCCCAAGTATTCTCAGCAGATATGTTATCACGATCTTTTGCAATAACCAATGGCACTAGGCAAGGGTGTCCACCAGTGGCGTCGCTAGGGGGTGGCTTTTGGGGCTATAGCCCCGAATCTGAGGCCCATAGCCCCGAGTCTCTGCAGTGGTTCCCAAGGGGAGGGGGGGCTCTCTGGGGTCCCTGATGTAAGGGGGGCTCTCTGGGGATATATATATATATATATATATATATATATATATATATATATATATATATATATATATATATATATATATATATATATATATACATACACACACACACACACACACGTATATTATATACATGTGTTTGCCCGCCCAAGTGTATGACTTTCTTTACTACGCTGCTATGGGCTCTAGCCCCAGATCTTTTGTAGACCTAGCAACGCCCCTGGTGCCCACTATCTCCATTGATTTTTAATCTGCTCATGGAACCCCTTGCAGAACACATCAGACAAAACCCTAAAATAGTAGGATTCAACATAGGCCAAACATCACACAAGATCAGCTTAATCGCGGATGATGTTATCCTTATGCTAACCAACCCAACATCTTCCCTCATTGAGGTACAAAAAACTCTTGAATGGTTTAGTAAAATCTCATACTATAAAGTTAATGCTACAAAATCCTATATCCTTGACCTAGGCCTAGATGGCACTGCCAGAAATCTACTTCAATCACAAAACACCATTTACCTGGGCAGACACGGATATAACATATCTAGGGGTACAACTAAGGAAAACAACAAAAAATCTTTAAATATAACTTTAAACCATTTCTCAACAAACTCCAAAAAGATGTCCAACAATTAGCTAAACATGAACTGACATGGTCGGGAAGACTTGCAGCCTTCAAAATGATACACCTACCTCAATTGCTGTACATGTTTAGAACGATTCCTATCCCTATCCCAGCATACTATTTCCGATCCCTCCAAACAATACTCAACAAATTACTATGGAAAGGAAAAAAACCCAGATGCGCTAAGATTACACTCACCAAACATAAGTATGCAGGGGGGACCGGATCTATTGACTTCGAAGATTACTATAGAGCTTCAATTCTGACCCAATTACAGGACTGGTTCCGTCCACACCCCCACACTCTGTGGGAACAATTGGAAGCAACATCACTCAAATATAATAATCTACATAGCTGGCTCTTGGGTATTCCACTTGGCTGTCCCATATCTCAGGCACTACCTCCCACGATGCGAGCCTCGGCTCTAGCGTGGAAAAAACTAATAAACTCACATCCGTCTCAAGCAGATACCTTCACACCACCTCTCCCGTTAGACATTTTACAACACTGCACTATAGACCTGTCACTGAAACACTGGACATCAAATGGCCTGCATTACATACAAGATCTATTCCATGAACACAACCTGTTATCCTTCCCGCAAATTCAACAAAAATTCAATATTCCTCACGCAGAACTCTTTACCTACACTCGAGTTAAACATTGCATTTCTCAGCTCATCACAACACAATATACACTTCCTCATCACTTATGGACATACTTGACTAACCCCACTCCACAACTGAAAGGTATCTCCCTTTTTTATAACGCCTTTCACCAAAAAAAAAAGGTTTTTCAAAGCAAAACCCCACCTCTACTGGGACGCAGACTTAGACCACACTTTCAATGAAACCCACTGGCGGACAGCCTTAAGCTTTATCTACAAAGCCACTCATAGCTCCGTGCTTTGGGAACTCACACAAAAAATATCATTACAGTGGTATCTAACACCCACTAAACTAGTGTCTTTCAACAACAAAGCTTCAAATCTCTGTTGGAGATGCAAATCGGACAAAGCTGATTTGTTTCACATCCTTTGGTCGTGCTCTCTCATACAAAACTACTGGAAAACAATCTTTAACATTATATCAGACATAACCCTCAGCCATATACCCCCCACTCCTGCACTAGCATTGCTTAACCTAAAAATTGATAATATCCCCTCCCAACTAAGGAAAGTTACAACCAATATCCTTTTGACAGCTTGACTGAGTATAACCAGACTCTTGAAAACCGACCAAATACCCACCGTAGAAAACACTTTAGACATGGTTAATCTACACTACAACTATGAACTGCCGTTCACCTCAACTAGAGGATTGATGGGGAAAACTCGAACAGGGTGGCTTCCCTGGACCCGGTGGTCCCGAGCAGCAGCATTCATATAAACCAATAACTCTGCTGATAAATATGTCTATGAAAGAAACAAATCATCTAGACCCTACTGTCGAACTAAAACCATTGTTTTATTTTCATGTTCAGCGTTCTTAATCACACTTGGAAAAACATACATGTACACCTGTGCTGTTAAGTTATTTGATTTGAGAAAAATTGGAATGTAACTATATATTCTTTGCTTGTGAAATTTAAAAATCAATAAAAATCTATTGTTGAAAAAAAAAAAAGAAAAATGGGCTGCATGGTCGAGTCGCAAGAAGAAAGCCATTACTACGCAAATGTTACAAAGTATCCAGCTTACAATACGCCAAACAGCACAGAGACAAGCATCAAACCTTCTGGCACAAAGTCATTTGGAGCGATGAGACCAAAATTGAGCTTTTTGGTCACAACCATAAACACTACATTTGAAGAGGAGTCAACAAGGCACATGATGAGAGGTACACTATTCCTACTGTGAAACACGGAGGTGGATTGCTGATGTTTTGGGGATGTGTGAGCTATAAAGGCACAGGAAATTTGGTCAAAATTGATGGAAAGATGAATGCAGTATGTTATCAAAAATTACTGGAGGAACATTTGCATTCATCAGCCAGGAAGCTGTGCATAGGACAAACTTGGACATTCCAACCTGAAAATGTCGTCAACCTGTCATTAGCTACAGCAGAATAAAGTGAAGGTTCTGGAGTAGCCATCTCAGTCTCCTGACCTCAATATCATTAAGCAACTCTGGGGAGATCTCAAACGTGCAGTTCATGCAAGACAGCCCAAGAATTTACAGGAACTGGAAGCTTTTTGCCAAGAGGAATGGGCAGCTTTAACATCTGAGAAGATAAAGAGCCTTATCCACAAATACCACAAAAGACTTCAAGCTGGCAAGCTGGCATTGGTGTTAAAGGGACAATACACAGTATTAATAACTGGGGTATGTAAACCTTTGATCAGGGTCATTTGGGTAGTTTCTGTTGTGATTATGATTTAATAAAAAAAAGTAAACACAGTTGATTGATAATAAATGGCTCCAGCCAAACACTAACCATGAGTGAAAGAAAAGTTTTTGTGTTATCATTCATATTCTCTGAAAACTGGCCAAGAAACATAAATTCTGCCAGGGTATGTAAACTTACGAGCACAACTGTATATATATATATATATATATATATATATATATATATATATATATATATATATATATATATATATATATATATATATATATATATATATACACATACACATGCCCTTGAATGTGCAGAAGAAAATTAAAACAAGGTTGTTCTTTGGCAGAATGCGATCAAGTTGCACTGTTTAATCCACTCTCCCATCACGTTCACAAATCTGATGAAGTGTTAATATAAATCACAGTCCATATTATAATATTTGGCCTTGAATAGGGATGAGCCCCCCGATTCGGTTCGCAGCCGGGACCTGCGAACGGACCAAAAGTTTGCGCAAACTTTAGAACCCCATTAAAGTCTATGGGACTCGAACGGTCGAAATCAAAAGTGCTCATTTTAAAGGATAATATGCAAATTATTGTCCTAAAAAGGGTTTGGGGACCCGGGTCCTGCCCCAGGGGACATGTATCAATCCAAAAAAAGTTTTAAAAACTGACGTTTTTTCGGGAGCAGTGATTTTAATGATGCTTAAAATGAAAAAAAAAATTGAAATATTCCTTTAAATATCATACCTGGGGGGTGTCTATAGTATGCCTGTAAAGTGGCACGTGTTTCCCATGCTTAGAACAGTCCCTGCACAAAATGACATTTTTAAAGGAATAAAAGTCATTTATAACTGCTTGCGGCTTTAATGTAATGTCGGGTCCCGGCAATATGGATGAAAATCAGTGAGACAAACAGCATGGGTACCCCCCCCCCAGTCCATTACCAGGCCCTTTGGGTCTTGTATGGATATTAAGGGGAACCCCGCACCCAAATTAAAAAAAGGAAAGGCGCGTGGCCCCCAGGCCCTATATACTCAGAACAGCAGTATACAGGCGGTGCAAACAAGACAGAGACTGTAGGTTTGTTGTTAAGTAGAATCTTTTTGTTTGTAATTTTGAACTGGTACATTTTTAGTGTAGCTCCAGCCAAAAAATCTATTTTTAAACTTTTTGGAAAACATAGGGAAGGGTTATCATCTCTGTAACATTTGTTTTGCTGTCTGTGCACCTCTTCAGAAGATTTCACCTCATTTTCTGTCCCAATGACAAATGTTTTTTGAAAATATGGGGTTTTTAGTGAAACAAGGATTGGTGATAAAGCATCAGTGAAGAGGAGACACATTTTTCCCATATTAACTCTTACAGGAGAGAATTTCCCTTCCTAGGAGTAGATTTCATCTCACTTCCTGTTGTCTCCTTCCATTTGCAAGTAGGAGTTGTTTGTAAGTTGGATGTTTGAAAGTAGGGGCCTGCCCTATATACTCTGCAGAAATTGGGGCCTTAGGTGTTGGTGTTGCCACAACACTGTAAGCCCTCACAGTTACTCTTGGTGGGCGCAGGAACAGGCCCTGCTGTGAAATATTATTAGATCAAGAATTGTAATTACATACCATTGTTGAACGGGGAGGACAAATTGGGCCTTTGGTGGTGGTGGTGCTGGTGCCACAACACTGTAAGTCCTCAAAGTTACTCTTGGTGGGTGCTGGAACGGGCCCTGCTGTGAAATATTATATCAAGAATTGTAATTAGATGCACAGGGGCAGAAAAGATGGGCCTTTGGTGGTGGTGTCATGAAGATCCTGCGAGTAACAGGCAGAGTAGACCCATCGGTGCACGATTGCGGGCGTCTATGCGCACGTGCACATGCACTCGTTAGTGTCTGGCGATTTATTTAAACCTGTCTGGCACTTGCATCATTACTGTTTGCTCTGCAGCTCTGTGTATGTGTTCCCTGCAAACCTGATATCTGCTCCTGTTTTGACCCGGCTTGCTTTGAGACTATTCCTGTTATCTGCCTGTACCTGATCCTTGGCCTGTTTGACGATCCCTCTGCCTGCTCCTTTTGTACCTCTGCTGCCAGCCTGCTTACCGACCCGGCCTGTCTGACGATCCTGGACTCCCATCCAGTCTGCTGAGCCTGTCTGCTGAGCCATCCAGGCTGTTCACCTGTCTGCTGATCATCCAGTCTGCTGGGCCTGTCTGCTGAGCCATCCAGGCTGTTCACCTGTCTGCTGATCATCCAGTCTGCTGGGCCTGTCTGCTGAGCCATCCAGGCTGCTCACCTGTCTGCCTGATCCATCCAGTCTGCTGTCCTGTCTGCTGAGTTGTCCAGTCTGCAGTTTCTGTCTACTGATCCATCCCGTCAGCTGTGCCGGCCATCTGATCCTTCTGCTGTTGATCCTGCCAGGCACTCATACCACTCCGCACTCCTGCACCCCTGTCACCACTACCAGGGGCTCTCGAGTCGGAGGCGTAGGAGAGGCCATCCTCTGCAATTCGGGCTCACCCTTTAGGTACGTAACAGTAGCAAACAGCCATGTCTGAGCCCGAGCAGGGAACCTCTCCTATGCAGGAACTTTGTTTGCACTTAGCAGGCCTGACCCAGGCTGTCAAAAGCCTTCAGGAAGGATACACCCGGTTAGAGGAACGGGTCCAAGTACTGTCTTCTCCCACTGGAATTCAAAGAACCCCTCAAGCCTCTACCTCTTCTACAGGCACTGCATCCTCTCCTACGGTGGTGATGCTTCTGCCCGAACCACGTGTCCCCACACCCGAAAAATTTGCTGGGGAACTTAGCAAATTCAGGGGCGTTTTGCAATTCCTGTGAACTGTATTTCGCCCTCCAGCCATGTACCTTCTCCTTGGAAGCCACCAAGGTGGGCTTTGTCGTCTCTTTACTTTCGGGTGAACCTCAAACCTGGGCCCATCGCCTCCTGGAACAGAAAGCCGATGTGTTGACCAACCTTACCACCTTCTTCAATACCATGGCTCAACTGTATGAAGACCCTCAGCTTTCTGCCACTGCCGAAGCCGCACTGCACGCCCTTCAGCAAGGGCGCCGGGCGGCGAAAGATTATGTGGCTAAATTTCGGCGGTGGAGCGCAGACACTGACTGGAATGACGATGCGCTTCGTTACCAGTTTCGCATGGGACTGTCTGACCCCTTGAAGGACGAGCTAGCCCGAGTTGGTGTGCCCCAGACCCTAGACGCATTAATCAATCTTGCCATACAGATTGACCGTCGGTTAAGGGAACGTAGGTCGGAAAAAGCAACTGACTTTTCCCGACCAATCTGGATGCTACCTAGAGTGCCCAGTCACCTGCATCCGGCCCCTACCTCTCAGTCCACTTTTACAACTGACACTTCGGAACCCATGCAGTTGGGGGTGCTTCACCCTTCTCTTACTATGGAAGAGCGCCAACGTCGCAAATAATCTATGTCTCTACTGCGGGGAACCCGGTCACTATGTCAAGAATTGCCCTACTAAACTTCGTAAGTGTTTCCGAAAATCTCCTGAACATGTGCTTACTGGAATCCAGACCTCTTCTCATCTTGCCCTCTCTATCTCATTGCAGCTTCCAGGAAAGACTCTGTCAGTGCCCGCCATTATTGATTCAGGAGCCTGCAGCTGCTTTATGAACTCATCTTTTGCAACAAGACATCAAATTCCTCTGCTTCCTAGGACCCAAAAACTGTCCATTCACCTGGCTGATGGGTTCAATATTAAATCTGGGCCGGTTATCCAAGAGACTTCCCCTTTGCCAGTCACCACTGCCGGTGCCCACCACGAACTGCTTCGTATGGACATTATCTCCTCACCTCTGTTTCCTGTAATTCTTGGAATGCCTTGGCTTCAAGCCCACAATCCTGGTGTCAACTGGGCCACAGGGGAGGTCACCTTTTCCTCTCCTTATTGCCAGCAATTCTGTGCCTCAAAGGACCCCCATGGGCCCTTTCCTTTGCTATGTCTGGACACTGAAGCTGAGCTATGCCAAACTGTCCCGAAAGCCTACCATGTCTTCATTGACGTGTTCAGCAAGAAAGGAGCAGAAACTCTACCTCCCCATCAGGCTTATGATTTCCCTATCG
The DNA here is from genome assembly GCA_037952925.1 of Lithobates clamitans. Taxonomy (NCBI): domain Eukaryota; kingdom Metazoa; phylum Chordata; class Amphibia; order Anura; family Ranidae; genus Lithobates; species Lithobates clamitans. The sequence continues at coordinate 2,648,388 of JBBGZY010001258.1, forward strand.
AGCTCCATCCAGGGGCCAAAATTCCCTTCGGAAGAATCTTCCCGTTAACAGAGTTAGAACAGGTGGCCCTTAAGGACTATATCGATGAAAACTTAAAGAAGGGTTTCATTCGTCCATCCACTTCCCCGGCAGGTGCGGGTATCTTTTTTGTAGAGAAGAAGGATCACACATCGGCCTTGCATAGACTACCGTGAGCTAAATAAAATTACCGTCAAGAACAGGTACCCCCTTCCCTTGGTCCCCGAGTTATTCCAGAGACTGGGAACAGCTACTATCTTTACTAAACTTGATCTTCGTGGAGCCTATAACTTGGTCCTCATCAGGGAAGGAGATGAGTGGAAAACGGCGTTCCGCACCCGTTTTGGGCACTTTGAGTACCTAGTAATGCCCTTCGGGTTATGTAACGCTCCTTCCACGTTCCAGTATTTTATTAACGATGTTTTCCGGGATCATTTAGATCTGTTTGTCACCGTCTACTTAGACGATATTCTAATCTTTTCTTCCTCCCTAGATGCTCATCGCAGACACGTCATGTGTGTTTTGACACGACTTCGACAGCATTGCCTGTACACGAAGTCAGAAAAATGTGAATTTGAACAAGAGAGTATACCATTCCTGGGAATAATCATCTCCATAGAAGGTATCAAGATGGATCCACAGAAGATCGCTGCAATACTTGACTGGCCAGTTCCTGTTGACAAAAAAGGAATCCAACGTTTCGTTGGATTCGCTAATTTCTACCGGAAATTCATTAAGGGGTTTTCTGCCATCATTGCCCCTATTACCCAATTAACCAAACTGGGGGTTCGCTTCCATTGGACCCCAGAAGCTCAAGTTGCCTTTGAATCTCTCAAAGAATTGTTTACATCTGCCTCCGTTCTAAAACACCCTGATTCCGCCCTGCCATTTGTACTTGAGGTAGATGCTTCTGAGATCGCTGTTGGAGCAGTACTCTTCCAACGCCAAGGAACCAAGGCACTGCTCCACCCGCTAGCCTTCTTCTCCCGCAAACTTTCGGCTGCTGAAAGGAATTACGATGTGGGGGATCGGGAACTGCTGGCAATTAAATCGGCACTTGAAGAATGGCGGTACTTACTTGAAGGAGCAACTCACCCAATCTTGATCTTCACTGATCATAAGAACTTAGAGTACTTGAGGTCGGCAAAGAGGTTGAAGCCACGGCAAGCCAGATGGGCGTTGTTTTTCTCCAGGTTCTCTTTTCATTTTACTTACCGGCCAGGCTCTAAGAATACAAAACCTGACGCCTTATCCAGAATGTTTCACAAATCCAAAGAAATGACTTCCCCCGATACCATTCTTTCTCCAGGGAATTTTCTTCTGCTGCAGGAAGATTTGCTCTCTTGGATCAAACAGGCTACTCTGGGGTGGATGCCCCCTGCTAAATCGGAACTGCGAGCAAAAGACGGGTTGCTCTGGTACCGGGACAAGATTTTTGCACCTGAAAGCGTACGAGTCCCTATATTAGAACTCTGTCATGATCACGCACTAGCTGGACATTTTGGCATAACTAAAACCACTGGTTTGGTACAACGTACCTTCTGGTGGCCTCAGGTAGGCAGAGACTGCAAGAAGTTTGTGGAATCCTGTGTCACTTGCATTAGGAACAAGAGCAGTAGAGCCAAGGCCTGGGGATTATTAAGACCACTGCCTGTTCCGGATAGATCCTGGAAGATGTTATCCATAGACTTCATTGTAGAGTTACCCCCAGCAGAGGACCATACCACCATCTTTGTGGTGGTAGACCGATTGTCAAAAATGGCACACTTTATCCCTATGAAAGGCACTCCCTCTGCTTCTGAGACTGCACAGGTATTCATCAGAGAAATCATAAGACTCCATGGAGTACAGGCCAACATTGTCTCAGATCGGGGGGTACAATTTACTTCCCGATTCTGGAGGTCCTTATGCAAAGCTTTAAAGATCGAGCTATCTTTCTCTTCCGCTTATCACCCCCAGACAAATGGGCAAACAGAGAGGACCAACCAAACCCTCGAACAATACCTCCGCTGCTTTTCTTCATTTACTCAAGAGGACTGGATCTCTTTGCTTCCGCTGGCTGAATTCGCCTACAACAATTCTACACACTCTGCTACAAAATAAACACCATTTTTTGCCAATTATGGCTTCCATCCATCATTCCTGCCCAGCTCCATCCCAGAATGTCCTGTACCAGCAGTTCATGAAACAATTAATTTTTTTTCTCTCAACAATCAGCTCTTGCAAGAAACTATGGCCAGGACACAGGAACACAATAAAGAAGTTTTTGATAAAAAGAAACGTGGAGAACTGTTACTGGCACCCGGTAATCTAGTTTGGTTGTCTACACTGAACCTGAAGATGGCATGCCCTTTGAAAAAACTGGGTCCTAAATTCATAGGCCCATTTCCTGTGAAGAGGAAAATCAATGAAGTGGCTTACGAGTTGGAACTTTCTGAGTCACTTAAAATTCATCCTGTTTTCCACGTAACACTATTAAAACCCTCTGTTGCTAATCCCTTTCCTGGCCGAAGCTCTGACCCTCCTGATCCTGTATTAGTAGATGGGGAAGAAGAGTTTGAAGTAGAAGCAATAGTGAATTGCAGGAGGAGAAACAATCAAACTCAATTCCTGATCAAATGGAAGGGCTATGGGCCCGAGGAGAATTCATGGGAACCCGAAGAAAACATCCACGCTGAGAGTCTGGTTCAATCCTTCAAAAGGTCCCATCCTGAAAAATTGGCTCGGATGGGCATCCGGAGGCTGCCCCTTGGGGGGGGGGCAATGTCATGAAGATCCTGCCAGTAACAGGCAGAGTAGACCCATCGGTGCACGATTGCGGGCGTCTATGCGCACGCGCACATGCACTCGTTAGTGTCTGGCGGGTTATTTAAACCTGTCTGGCACTTGCATCATTGCTGTTTGCTCTGCAGCTCTGTGTATGTGTTCCCTGAAAACCTGATATCTGCTCCTGTTTTGACCCAGCTTGCTTTGAGACTATTCCTGTTATCTGCCTGTACCTGATCCTTGGCCTGTTTGACGATCCCTCTGCCTGCTCCTTTTGTACCTCTGTTGCTAGCCTGCTTACCGACCCGGCCTGTCTGACGATCCTGGACTCCCATCCTGTCTGCTGAGCCTGTCTGCTGAGCCATCCAGGCTGTTCACCTGTCTGCTGATCATCCAGTCTGCTGGGCCTGTCTGCTGAGCCATCCAGGCTGTTCACCTGTCTGCTGATCATCCAGTCTGCTGGGCCTGTCTGCTGAGCCATCCAGGCTGCTCACCTGTCTGCCTGATCCATCCAGTCTGCTGTCCTGTCTGCTGAGTTGTCCAGTCTGCAGTTCCTGTCTACTGATCCATCCCGTCAGCTGTGCCGGCCATCTGATCCTTCTGCTGTTGATCCTGCCAGGCACTCATACCACTCCGCACTCCTGCACCCCTGTCACCACTACCAGGGGCTCTCGAGTCGGAGGCGTAGGAGAGGCCATCCTCTGCAATTCGGGCTCACCCTTTAGTTACGTAACAGGTGGTGTTGCCACAACACTGTAAGCCCTCACAGTTACTCTTGGTGGGTGCAGGAATGGGCCCTGCTGTGAAATATTATATCAAGAATTGTAATTACATGTCCCTATTGAACAGGGGCAGAAAAATTGGGCCTTAGGCATTGGTGCCACAACACTGCAACCCCTCACAGATGCTATAGTTGGAGCGCAGGAATGAGCCCTGCTGCAAATTATTGCATCAAAAATTGTAATTATACGCCCCTGTTAAACAGGGGCTGAAAAATTGGGCCTTGGGCACTGGTGCTGGTGCCACAACACTGCAAACTCTCACAGATACTCTAGTTGGAGCACAGGAATAAGCCCTGCTGCAAAGTATTGCATCAAAAATTGTAATTACACGCCCCTGTTAAACAGGGGCTGAAAAATTGGGCCTTGGGCACTGGTGCTGGTGCCACAACACTGCAAACTCTCACAGATACTCTAGTTGGAGCACAGGAATAAGCCCTGCTGCAAAGTATTGCATCAAAAATTGTAATTACACGCCCCTGTTAAACAGGGGCAGAAAAATTGGGCCTTGGGCACTGGTGCTGTTGCCACAACACTGCAACCCCTCACAGGTACTTTAGTTGGAGCGCAGGAATGAGCCCTGCTGCAAATTATTGCATCAAAAATTGTAATTACACGCCCCTCTTAACCACTTGACCACTGGGCACTTAAACCCCCTTCCTAACCAGACCAATTTTCAGCCCAAATGAATTTTTTGTCCTTTTTTTCACACAAATAGAGCTTTCTTTTGGTGGTATTTAATCACCGCTGGGTTCTTTATTTTTTGCGCTATAAAAGAAAAAAGACCGAAAATTCTGTAAAAAAAATGCATTTTTCCTCGTTTCTGTTATAAAATTTTGCAAATAAGTAATTTTTTCTTCATATATTTTGGCCAAAATGTATACCGCTACATATCTTTGGTAAAAATAACCCAAATCGGTGTATATTATTTGGTCTTTGTGAAAGTTATAGCGTCCACAAGCTATGGTGCCAATATCTGAAAATTGATCACACCTGAATTACTGACGGCCTATCTCATTTCTTGAGACCCTAACATGCCAGAAAAGTACAAATACCCCCCAAATGACCCCTTTTTGGAAAGAAGACATTCCAAGGTATTTAGAAATATGCATGGCGAGTTTTTTGAAGTTGTCATTTTTTCCCACAATTCTTTGCAAAATCAAGATTTTTTTTTCTTTTTTTTTCATAAAATTGTCATATTAGCAGGTTATTTCTCACACACCGCATATGCATACCACAAATTACACCCCAAAACACATTCTGCTATTACTCCCGAGTATGGCGATACCATATGTGTGAGACTTTTACACAGTGTGGCCACATACAGAGGCCCAACATGCAGGGGAACACCATCAGGAGTTCTGGAGTGCCCAGGCCAATTCTGACATTTCTCTCCTACATGTAAAAATCATAATTTGTTTGCTAGAAAATTACATAGAACCCCAAAACATTATATATATTTTTTTAGCAAAGACCCTAGAGAATACAATGGCGGTCATTGCAACTTTTTATCTCGCACTATATTTGCGCAGCAATTTTTCGAACACGTTTTGTTTGAAAAAAAAACAGTTTTGTGCTTTCAAAAAAAACAAAACAGTAAAGTTAGCCCAATGTTTTTACATAATGTGAATAATGAAGTTATGCCGAGTAAATAGATACCTAATATGTCACCCTTCAAAATTGCACACGCTCGTGGAATGGCACCAAACTTCGCTACTTAAAAATGACCATAGGAGACGCTTTAAAAATTTTTACTGGTTACATGTTGTGAGTTACAGAGGAGGTCTAGGGCCAAAATTATTGCTCTCGCTCTACCGATCGCAGCGATACCTCACATGTGTGGTTTGAACACCATTTTCATATGTGGGCGCAACTTACGTATGCGTTCGCTTCTGACTGCGAGCACACGGGGACACGGGGAAATTTTTATTTTTATTTTTTTTTTGTATTGTTCATTTTATTTTATTTATTTTAGTTTGGGGCTTTTTTCCAAAAAAAAAAATGTTTTGATCACTTTTATTTCTATTACAAGGAATGTAAACATCCCCTGTAATAGGAATATGGCATGACAGGTCCTCTTTACAGTGAGATATGGGGTCAATAAGACCCCACATCTCACCTCTAGGCTGGGATGCCTGAAATAAAAAAAAAAAAAGATCCTGGCTTCGATCGTAGCGGTGAGTCGGTAGAAGCACCTGAGGGCGGCGAGAGGGGGGGCATCCCCTCTCGCCTCCCGTAAGAATGATCAAGCAGTGGAAAAGCCGCTATGATCATTCTTATGGTGTAGGGAATCGCCGGCTGAAAAAGATGATATCTGAATGATGCCTGTAGCTGCACCCATCATTCAGATATCCCCGCACAAAGTCAAGGACGTCGTATGACGACATACCAAAAATGACACCCCAAAATAGATTCTCTTCCTCCTCCTGAGTACGGCGATACCACATGTGTGAGACTTCCACAGCCTGGCCACATACAGAGGCCGAGTACAGCCGAGCATGGCAAAGTATGGCTGGGTATGGCTGGGCATGGCGGGGTATGGCGGGGCATGGCGGAGCATGGCGGGGCATGGCGGAGCATGGCGGGGCATGGCGGGGCATGGCGGGGCATGGCGGAGTATGGCGGGGCATGGCGGGGTATGGCGGATTATGGCGGGGTATGGCGGAGTATGGCACAGGGTTGCACAGGATCATTGCAGAGTATTGCACAGGGTTGCACAGGATCATTGCAGAGTATTGCACAGGGTTGCAGAGTATTGCACAGGGTTGCAGAGTATTTCACAGGGTTGCAGAGTATTTCACAGGGTTGCAGAGTATTGCACAGGGTTGCAGAGTATTGCACAGGGTTGCAGAGTATTTCACAGGGTTGCAGAGTATTGCACAGGGTCTTTGCAGAGCATAGGGGGGGTGGATGTGACTGGACATGTCACTGAGCTGCGCTGTGGGCACTACACATCCAGCCCACAGCGCGGCTCACATCCGATCTCTCCCCCTCTGTACCGATCGGTACAGAGAGGGGAGGGAGGAACCGGCGTCATGACATGACGCCGGTTTGTTTACATGTGATCGCTCCGTCATTTGACGGAGCGATCACATGGTAAATGGCCGCGATCAGCGGCCGTTTACCGTGATCCGTGATGCGCTGGGTCCTCTGGACCCGGCGGTCACGGATGTTCCCGTGTGCGCGCCCCAGGGGGCGCGCGGGAGCAGTTTTCTGGAATCACGTCATATGACGTGATCCCAGAGTTATCCAGCCGCCCTGCAGCCGTCATTTGGCTATAGGGCGGTTGGCAAGTGGTTAAACAGGGGCTGAAAAATTGGGTCTTGGGCACTGGTGCTGGTGCCACAACACTGCAACCCCTCACAGATACTCTAGTTGGAGCATAGGAATGAGCCCTGCTGCAAATTATTGCATCAAAAATTGTAATTACACGCTCCTGTTAAACAGGGGCTGAAAAATTGGGCCTTGGGCACTGGTGCTGGTGCCACAACACTGCAATACCTCACAGATACTCTAGTTGGAGCGCAGGAATGAGCCCTGCTACAAAATATTGCATCAAAAATTGTAATTATATGCCCCTGTTAAACAGGGGCTGAAAAATTGGGCCTTGGGCACTGGTGCCACAACACTGCAACCCCTCACAGATACTATAGTTGGAGTGCAGGAATGAACCCTGCTGCAAAGTATTGCATCAAAAATTGTAATTATACGCTGCTGTTAAATAGGGGATGAAAAATTGGGCCTGGGGCACTAGTGGCGGTGCCCAGAACCAAAAATGTCCTTACAAGCTATCAGCATGAAAATTGAGGAGGAAGAGGATTGTGACTCAGTATAACAGGATAGTCACTCAGCATCAGCATAGGCAGTCTTGAAGGGATCTCACATAAAAAAAAAATCAATCGGTTACATCAGCATCAGGTGCTTGGTAGCTGGTGATCCAAGACTGATTCATTTTTATGAAGGTCAGCCGATCGACCGATTCGGTGGACAGGCGCACTCTGTGATCGGTTACAAAGCCTCCAGCAGCACTGAATGTGGGTTCTGAAAGAACGCTGGATGCAGGACAGGCCAGTAGCTCAATTGCATACTGTGCAAGCTCTGGCCAGTGATCCATCCTCAAGACCCAGTAACCCAGGGGATTTTCGGTGGGAAAGGTGTCCAAGTCTGATCTTGCCCCTAGGTAATCCTGCACCATGTCAATCAGATGCTGGCGATGGTTGCTGGAACTGATCAGACCTTGGGGCTGTGAACTAGAAAATTGTCTGAATGCATCGGTCAGACGACCACCTTCTCCACCGCTCCTTCTGTGACTCACCAAAGCCTCAGCAACACGTTGTCCAGGAGGACCAGGAAATTGTAACCTCCCAGGCTCTGGAAACGTGTTGCACAAACCTTTCTGCAAGGCCTCCCGAAGATGTTTCATCCTCTGCTCCTTCTGCGACAGCAAGATAAGGTCCGCAACTTTACTCTTGTAACGTGGATCAAGGAGGGTTGCCAGCCAGTAATCAACCCTCCCCTTGATACCACGAATACGAGAATCCTTCCGCAGGCTTTGCTGGATCAGGGAGGCCATGCAGTGTAGGTTTGCTGAGGCATTCAGTCCAGAGTCCTCTGGGTCACTAAGCACGACATGATCCGCAGCCACCTCCTCCCAGCCACGTACAAGTCCATGGGTCTCTTTGAACTGTAAATGATGCCTTGAAGACTGTTGCTGATGCTGAGTGCCAGGCTCCACTTCCATGCTGACACAATCCTCCTCCTCCTCCACTTCCTGTGTGATCGGTGGGCATGCAGGAACACTGTCTGGATAAAGGGGGCCTTGAGAGGTAAGGAAGTCCTCCTCTTCCTCCCTCTGTTCTGCCTCAAGTGCCCTGTCCATTATTCCACACAGTGTGTGCTCCAACAGGTGGACAAGAGGGACAGTGTCACTGATGCATGCACTGTCACTGCTCACCATCCTCGTGGCCTCCTCAAATGGTGACAGGACAGTGCATGCATCCCTGATCATAGCCCACTGGCGTGGGGAAAAAAAACAAGCTCCCCTGACCCTGTCCTGGTGCCATAGTCTCATTGATGGCCCTCTGCTGTGTGTGCAGCCACTGCAGCATGGCCAACGTTGAGTTCCACCTAGTGGGCATGTCACAGATTAGGCGGTTCTTGGGCAGGTTAAATTTCTTTTAGAGGTCAGCCAGCCGAGCACTGGCATTATATGACCGGCGGAAATGTACACAGACTTTCCTGGCCTGCCTCAGGACATCCTGTAAGCCAGGGTACCTGTCCAAGAACCGCTGCACCACGAAATTAAGGATGTGAGCCAAACGGGGCACATGGGTCAGTTGTCCCTGTCGGAGGGCGGAGAGGAGGATGGTGCCATTGTCGCAAACCACCATACCTGCCTTAAGCTGGCATGGCGTCAACCACCTCTGAACCTGCCCCTGCAGAGCTGACAGAATCTTTGCCCCAGTGTGGCTCCTGTCCCCCAAGCACACCAGCTCAAGCACCACATGGCATCTTTTTGCCTGCGTGCTTGCGTAGCCCCTTGAATGCCTACGGAGCACCGCTGGTTCTGAGGACAAATCAGCACAGGAAGAGGCCATGGAGGAAGAAGAAGAGGAGGGGGTGGAGGAGAGGAGGTGTGGCAGAATCACCACTAGTAGAATTTTGGAGGCGTGGTGGTGGAACAACCTCCAATGCTACCACACCCTGTCCTGCATCCTTCTCAGCTGCCAGAAGAGTCCCCCAGTGCGTGGTGAAAGATAGGTAACGCCCCTGTTCATGCCTGCTGAACCATGAGTCAGTGGTAATCTGCACCTTACCGCTGACCGCCCTGTTCAGCGAGGCCAAGACATTGCCTTCCATATGCCAGTAGAGAGCCGAAATCGCCTTCTGTGAGAAAAAGTGGTGTTTAGGAACCTACCACTGAGGAACCGCACATTCCACAAACTCATGGAAGGGGGCAGAGTCTACCTACTGAAAAGGCAGCAGTTGAAGGGCTAGCAATTTAGCCAAGCTAGCATTTAACCACTGGGCATGTGGATGGCTGGGAGCCAACTTCTTTCGGCGGTGCAGCAGCTGGGGCAGGGAAATTTGCCTTGTACAATCTGACATTGGTGTACCAATAGCAGATTGCACACAAGTACTTGGCTGTGACACACCTAATTCTACACCTTCATTCCTCTCAGTGCAGGTTTCAGAGAAGACTGAAGGTATAGTGGGGTTGGATATCCCAGCTGATGAGGATCAAGGAGAGGTCCGCTTTGTTCTTTGGTGTGGGTCTTTTAGGTACGCTTGCCAACGAACTGCATGGCAGGTCGACATATGTCTGTTCAAGCATGTGATGCCCAAGTGGGTGATGTTTTGGTCACGCGAGATACACTTGAGACATATGTTGCAAATAGCAGTGGTGGGATCTGATGCACTCGTCTCAAAAAAAGCCCACAGAGACAGCAGCGCCCTGCACACGTGGAGCTCTGTGGTGTGATGCAGTCGTTGTGCTGCCCTTAAGCTGGCCCCTGGAGGGCATCCTGCCTCGTTGGAGATGTGCCTCCTACTCTCTCCTATCAGGCACCCACGTGGAGTCAGTGACCTCATAATCCCCTCCCTCCTCATCACTGGAGCAAAGCTAGCAGTATGCTGCAGCTGGGGGAACATGACTGCCAGATTGCTGTCCTTCTTGGGCACCCCCTCTCTCTGGGCTCACCTTACTGCCTTCCTCTAGCTGGGTACCATCATCGGAGCCTTCAAAATGCTGGGCATCCTCCTGGAGAATGTACCCAACACTGTGGTCAAACAGTTTGGGGGACTCCTCAGGAGGACATGGTGGGCTAGAGAAGGAGTGACTGATGCCATTGAGCTGAGGGAAGAGGCTGCATTGGCAGCTGCTTTGCCAGACAAAGTACCGTGAGCCTGGGTGAGAGAGGATGAGGAGAATGAGGATGGCTTGGTCATCCACTCTACCAAGTCTTCCGAATGTTGCGGCTCATCACGGCCAGCTGCCGAAAAAAAAGGACAAGCGTGTCCCATGGCCATGTGCATCGTCTCCACGACCAGCACTGTTGCCTTTAGGCACAGAGCCTGCTTGCCCTCTTTTATTGGCTTGTGACTGTCTGCCTCTCCTTGTTGGCCTTCCAGACATACTAATTGCCTGCAGTGAGATGTAGCTGCACAAAGCTGGGACGTATATATACTGATACTGCAGCTAGCAGAATCAACTGCCTGCCTGTAGTATTATTAGTATGGAAAAACACCAGCAATTGTCTTCAGGTAGCTTTAGGTTCACACTGTGCAGAGGACACAGTACACTAACTGTAAATACTGCAGCTGCCTGTCTGTGGTATTAATAGGATCAGAACAACAGCAATTGTCTTTAGGTGCACACTGTGCAGAGGACGCAGTAGACTAACTGTAAATACTGTAGCTGCCTGCCTGTGGTATTAATAGGATCAGAACAACAACAATTGTCTTCAGGTAGCTTTAGGTGCACACTGTGCAGAGGACGCACTACACTAACTTGTAAATACTGCAGCTGCCTGCAGTACTAATAGGATCAGAAGAACACCACCAATTTTCTTCAGGTAGCTTTAGGTGCACACTGTGCAGAGGACGCACTACACTAACTGTAAATACTGTAGCTAATAGGACTAATAGGATCAGAAGAACACCACCAATTTTCTTCAGGTAGCTGTAAATACTGTAAAAACACCTGCCTGCCTGTCAGTAGGAAGAGAATAACAGGAACGGATCTAGCTAAACTGAATGCAGTATATATATATATATATATATATATATATATATATATATATATATATATATATATATATATATATATAGATACACACACACACACACACACACAACACCTAGGATGCATATATATATATATATATATATATATATATATATACACACAATACACTGTAGGTGCAGCTAACTGACTCGCCTGCCTACTCTATCTAACTTAAATCAAATTACACTGTCTCTCTCTCTCTGTCTCTCTCTCAACGCCAGAACACACTACACAGGGCCGACGTGCAGGCGGCCTTATATAGTGTGCGGCGTGTACTAAACCCCCTGAGCTATAATTGGCCAAAGCCACCCTGGCTTTGGCCAATTATGGCTCTCTGTACAGACGGCGCTGTAATTGGCCAAGAATGCGGGTCATAGTGCATGCTTGGCCAGTCATCAACCAGCAATGCACTGCGATGCCGCAGTGAATTATGGGCCATGACGCGCCACTCGAATTTGGCCCATTCGACGAATGGTCAAACATGCGATGTTCGAGTCAAACATGGGTTCGACTCGAACTCGAAGCTCATCCCTAGCCTTGAACAGTCTTCAGATTGAAGAAAAAAATCATACGCTACAAAACCAAATTTTGTGTGCTGGGCCCCCTTAACAGTGATTATTTATTCCATCTCATTTTCATTCTGTCACTAGTGATGGATATGGTTAATTTTTGCTGTTCTGTATTTATATTGAATATTGTCATTTATATACATTAATCATCAATGTAATTGTTGTATGAACAAAAAATGCCTTTACACAGACATTTAATTTTACAATATAATTATCCAGGCACCCTGCTGTTAATGAGAGAGAATTCTAATTACTACAAAATGAAGCAATGATTCATACATTCACATGTTTAATGTAGATAGGGGCACTGTTAACAATTTAAAGCTACTCAGTATATTAAATTGTTGCTGCATATCAGATGTCTGTCTGTCAACGTATAGTGTCATTTGAAAATCTGGGAGATGATGATAAGTGTAATGATATGTCCTTTTTTGTATGCGTTAAAAGGGTTTAGAGCAGAAAGACAACAGGGACATTGATAGCAATAAAACTGCATTCTCTGGCAATTTGAGGAAGATTTAGAATCTTTGTCTTTTTTTGTTGTTTATGTCTCTATTTTTTAATAGAATTAAAATCCTCTCTTGTCATCTCTCTGTAAAATTATCTACTATGATAGCTTCTCTGCCTGTCGACATCTCCTCTTCTATATGAACTGGAGTTCTTGCATGTTGCTTTCTCTTAACCACTTGCCTACTGGGCACTTTATCCCCCTTCCCGCCCAGGCCAATTTTCAGCTTTCAGTGCTGTCACACTTTGAATGTCAATTACGTGGGATTGCAATAATGTTTCCAAATTTAATTTGTATATTTTTTTGAGACAGATAGAGTTTTCTTTTGGTGGTATTCAACTACTTCAGCCCAGAAGATTTGGCTGCTGAATGACAGGGCCATTTTTTGCATTTTGGCACTTCGTCGCTTTAACTGACAATTGCATGGTCATGCAACACTGCACCCAAGCAAAATTTACGTTCTTTTTTTCCCACAAATAGAGCTTTCTTTTGGTGGTATTTGATCGCCTCTGCGGTTTTTATTTTTTGCGTTATAAACAAAAAAAGAGCGACAATTTTGAAAAAAACACAATATTTTGTACTTTTTGCTATAATAAATATCCCCATTTTTTTAAAAAAAAAGCACATTTTTTTCTCAGTTTAAGCCGATATGTATTCTTCTACATATCTTCAGTAAAAAAAATCATAATAAGCGTATATTGATTGGTTTGCACAGAAGTTATAGCAGCTACAAAATAGGGGATAGATTTATAGCATTTTTATTATTATTATTTTTTTTACTAGTAATGGCTGTGAACTGCGATTTTTATCAGGACTGCAACATTATGGTGGACACATCGAACACTTTTGACACATTTTTGGGACCATCGCCATTTATACAGCGATCAGTGCTATAAAAATGCACTAATTACTGTAAAAATTTCACTGGCAGGGAAGGGGTTAACACTGTCCCTGTTCTGCCTCCGATCACTCGTCATTGTGACTGTCAGCCACGAGCATTGGCACCCCGTGCGCCTGCTATCCCGATCCAGCGAGCCGACATATAACTACGACGGATCGCGGGATCATGCAGGCATGCCTCAGTAAAATGATGGCAGCTGGTCGGCAAGGGGTTAATGACCACTGGGTTTTTTATCTTCTGTGAAACAAACGAAAAAAGACCAAAAACTTTGAAAAAAAAAAAAATAATAATTCTTTGTGAACTCTAAGGGAACCTTTTCTTTGGGCACCGGTTTTCTAATTTGCTCTTCTGTCACCAAAAATAGATCCGACTGTTCCCAGCAAATGTAAAGAGGATGATATCCATAAAAATAAACATCCTCCCAGAACTGGATAACTGCGATTTTGCCATCATTTGACTTTAGTGTGGTTGCAAAGTGGTTAATATGAGTCACTTTGTGAAATCTGAAGGAACCTTTCTTTGGGCACAGGATTCCTAATTTGCTCTTCTGTCACCAAAAATGGATCAGACTGTTACCAGCAAGTGTAAAGAGGTTGATATCCATAAAAATAAATAAGGCTTTGATGGGTTTTCACTGTCTGTTGCCTTCCCTTTATTTGCTACCTGATTCTGATTCTGCTGCCACAGAATGGGTTCGCCATCATCTCTACTCCTATTTTCATTGCTAGATAACACTACCAATAGCTGCAAAGAAAGAAAGAAAGAGGCCCCATCGCAGAAGCACTTCTCCATTCTGTTTTCATCATCTTTATTTAATGATGAGAAATTAAAAATAAGTCTAATACAATGTCCACCCTTTCCAAAAAAAAAAAAAACTAAACTTATAACTATTCCTTTTACTATTTGTGGAGTAGGGAGAAATTTTGGGTCTGATTCACAGAATTAAATATTTGAAGGCAAATGTATTTTAATTATTTACTTATGGTACCCATTTGATTGATTCCTACCTGTCCCGTCTTGTTACTCTACATTTCTAAACACTACTATTTTCCTTCATTGCCTGTTATACTGCAAAAGAAATTCACAGCTCGTGTGTTGTCCCCTCTGCAAACATTTTGCACTACACAAACATTCACAGTACTTTAAGTGTCACAGACCTGGAAGCAGCTAACAATATAAAAGTCATAGTGCCAGCTTCATGTTGAGTTTCTGTTCTCAAAAGAGAAGTTTTTTCCTCATATTAGGATCCATGAGTAGCGCTGTCTTACTTGAAATCGAATGATTAAAGGAAAACCCCAGTTCAAATACATATGTTTACTGTAAAATAATCTTTCTGATTTTGTATGCTACCTCTACACTTCAACGATACAAGACTTTTTTTCACAGAGCAAGCAGCAGACCTAAAAGAAAGCAGAAAAGCTGGCCTAGGCGTCAGTACTGCTAAATCAACCATGCTGGCATACAGTATAAAGGTGTATATCACATTATTAGCAATAGAAACATGGATATCACCCTTGGGACTTTGAATGAAGTGTGCACAATTGGCCGATAAAATTGACAAATGTAAATACAGTAAAGTATTTATTACAGAGATAGTCACATATCAAAAAGTAACATACAAAGGCAAAGCCAATACAATATTGCACATAGTTAAAGATTACATTTAAAGTACATTAGTATACATTACATCTATAACACCCGATGCGTTTCGTGAGATGTGGCTCGCTCTTCAGGGGTGGATGCATGTGGGATATATCTGGAAATTAATAATCAAAAAGTAATGTAACACATGAATGAATGGATAAATGTTAAGGGGGCTTCACAGAAAAAAGAAACAACCCAATACTCACCATCTGCAAAGTCTAGGTGCTTGTGGCTATGTTCACCAAGGATGGAAGCAATATATGCTTGGGAAGGGAGCTGAGGAAGCAGTGTCAACCAAAAAACCCCAACCAAGGAACAATAGGAAGGTGAACATGGCATTGGTGGTGGTAGAAATGAGTGACCTTGGAGATCCTAAATAATCCGTTCAGGTGTCAGCTAAAATGTAATGTGATATTTATATAATCAAACATTGTTAAATTAGCAAAATAGTAGCAGAGTATATGATAGAATGCATGAATGCATGTATAAACCAACCTGTTGCGATGGTAAGACGGATAAGGCCAAGGAAAAATGTGTACAATACTGCAGATATGTGAAAAGGGATGTCAGTAAAGGCAATCCTGGAGAGGAAAAGGAGACGTGAAGAAAAATGTGAATATAAGAAACATAGAAAACCTAACCAAGCACAGAGAAGTGCTCAATGTGGAAAATAAAGATGTCTACCTGTGTAGAATCAATGGCTTGCAACAGCAGAATGAGCTGTCCCATGTGAGGTGAGAGTGAAATGAAAAATCCCAGTCATGTGTGCTCTCCCATTAATAACCCCACAAGAACTGCAATGGACTCTGCCCCTAGATAATCCATTCAGGTGTCAACTATAATATAAAAGGTGAATGGACAAACATTGCTAAATTAGCAAAATGATCATGTAGTATATAATGGAATATATGTATAAACCAACCTGTGGCAATGGTAAGGCAGATAATGAGGCCAGGGAAGAGTATGTACAAGACTGCAGATAAGTGAAGAGGGATTTAACAAAAAAAAATGTATAACATTATTATTTATATCCAATGGCAGATAAGAATTAATCATTCATAGATTACAAAAGTGTATTTAAGTGCTTGCCATCATGGGCCTTGCAGGGTCCCATCCTCAAGGTAACAAGTGATCACTGTGAGAGGTATAGAAATGGGGGAGAGGTGGGGATGTGAGAGCAGTTGCTGAAGCTGACCAGTGCACATAACCACCTGAAGTAATTAAATGGACTATCACAACAACATATGTAAAATTCAAATTTTATTGAGTAACAACAAACAGGAAATATATTAAAATATATATGTATGTATATATATATATATACACCACATATGACTAACTATTGATGGGTTGCCCCGTAATGTTTCTGTTATGCCCCGTACACACGGTCGGACATTGATCGGACATTGCGACAACAAAATCCTAGGATTTTTTCCGACGAATGTTGGCTCAAACTTGTCTTGCATACACACGGTCACACAAAGTTGTCGGAAAATCCGATCATTCTGAACGCGGTGACGTAAAACACGTACGTCAGGACTATAAACAAGGCAGTAGCCAATAGCTTTCATCTCTTTATTTATTCTGAGCATGCGTGGCACTATGTGCGTCGGATTTGTGTACACACGATCGGAAATTCCGACAACAGATTTTGTTGTTGGAAAATTTTATAGCCTGCTCTCAAACTTTGTGTGTCGGAAAATCCGATGGAAAATGTGTGATGGAGCCAACACATGGTCGGAATTTCCGACAACAAAGTCCTATCACACATTTTCCGTCGGAAAATCCGATCGTGTGTACGGGGCATTAGAGTGGGGTATACAAATTCCTCTACCGGTTTCACGGTCAAAACCACTTCTTCAGGAGGATAAAACGGTCTACAAAAAGAACAGTGTATTAAAATTACAATACAGTAGTTTCACAACATAGTATTACATATTACAATCCATATTGATACAAGGAAGTCTGCTTACCCAGATGGACCAGAACGACTAGCAACAGGATCCCACAATTTCCCCTTACGGCGGACACGGGGGATTGTAAGTGACTCTGATTGAAGGGTAATGATGATAAAAGGTCAATATTTATGATGAACCAGATCCAATGTGTGGATTAGTAATCAGTAATCCACACATACTAATCCACACATTCGATCTGGTTCATCATAAAAATTGACCTTTTATCATCATTACCCTTCAATCAGAGTCACTTACAATCCCCCGTGTCCGCCGTAAGGGGAAATTGTGGGATCCTGTTGCTAGTCGTTGTGGTCCATCTGGGTAAGCAGACTTCCTTGTATCAATATAGATTGTAATATGTAATACTATGCTGTGAAACTACTGTATTGTAAATTTTAATACACTGTTCTTTTTGTAGACCGTTTTATCCTCCTGAAGAAGCGGTTTTGACCGCAAAACCTCTAGAGGAATTTTGTATACCCCACTCTAACAGAAACATTACGGGGCAACCCGTCAATAGTTAGTCATATGTGGTATATATATATATATATATATATATATATATATATATATATATATATATATATATATTTTTTTAAATATATTCCCTGTTTGTTGTTACTCAATAAAATTTTAATTTTACATATGTTGTTGTGATTGTATCAAGTACAGAGATAGTTCATTTAATTACTTCAGGTTGTTATGTGCACTGGTCTGCTTCAGCAACTGCCCTCACATCCCCACCTCTTCCCCATTTCTATATGTCAATTTGGATGATGGTACCTTTTACCTTATAAATGACTGAACATTACGTGAGGCTATACTCAAAAATTTCACTGTGAGAGGTAGTAAATGTTAAACATTAGATCTTTTTTTCCACACACAAATGCTTGTGCTTGTCACCAAGAGATAAACAATGCTTACAAGGTATGTACAGTCTGCACTATTGTGTGTATGTATGTTTATTGTACAAGTGGCCTTTCTATGTCTGGACAGAACCCCCAAAAATAATGTTATACGAAGGCTATGGGAGCGCAGAGAGCCTTTTAACTCAATGTTATGCTCTTTGGCAGTGATTATTCTGTGATAGTGACACCATGAAAAATAGATTGTCATGCAGAATCTCCTAGTTGTGATAAACAGCTTTTTTTAACTTGATAGGGATGACATTGCACAATTAGAAACAACTTTCCTCAATTCCATTAAGTGTCCCTTGCATGCAGTGTCACTGTTTATTTCAGACCAACAGAGTCTTCCTGTTTCATTTGACAGCTCCTCATGAATTTTAATGTTCCAATTCCATATTCATGAAAGCAATGCACCAGCTATGAGACATAGCAAAGAAATTACTTTAAATGAAACTTGCATTGTACAAAGCTATTCCTATGCTTCCTTTTTACGGTCAATTAGTGCATTATCTTTAAACTGCATGTCTTTATAACAATTTTCAGATTATTTTGTAATCCTCTATCCAGCTAAAATGTAAAACATAGGAAAGTCCTTCAAAGAAAGTTATTTTAGGCAAAAATGAGCACATAATTTTATTCTTCCTATTTAAAAGTCTATTAACTATATATTTTTGGCGATAAGCAACAAATTGTTTTATTCTTCTATGTGTTAAAGGTCTTATTTGAGGTTACATTTCATTTGTTTCATTAAAATGCAACTATGGGCAAAAATTAAATAAATAATGCATTCTGTCACTAGCATAAATGCAATCATTTTTGTTTTTCTGGGCCCCCTTTGTAACATAGATTTGGTAACTGTTGATCCTGTCAGTAAATCTGTTATGCCGCTTACACACGGCCGGACTTCCCGACAGAAAAAGTCTGATGGGAGCTTTCAGTCAGACATTCTGACTGTGTGTATGCCCCATCAGACTTTTCTGTTGGCATTTCCAATGGACTCAGATATAGAACATGTTCTAAATCTTTCCGTTGGAAATGCCGACAGAGTTGGCCATTGGCAAGTCCAGCCGTGTGTACACGGCATTACTTTTCCCACTCCCTGTAATATGGTGAATTTTCTGTTCGTCCTGCAACAAAATCACACAGAAGTGTTGTCACTCGGGAACAGGGTAGTTTTAAATGAACATGTATTAGTTTTAAATGGTCTTTATTTAGGGACAAAAAAGCCCAACGCCAGCTTACACCTTTAACCACTTCAGCCCCGGAAGGATTTACCCCCTTCCTGACCAGAGCACTTTTTACAATTTGGCACTGCGTCGCTTTAACTGCTAATTGCGCGGTCATGCAATGCTGTACCCAAACGGAATTTGCGTCCTTTTCTTCCCACAAATAGAGCTTTCTTTTGATGGTATTTGATCACCTCTGCCATTTTTAATTTTTGCGCTATACACGGAAAAAGACCGAAAATTTTGAAAAAAAAATGATATTTTCTACTTTTTGTTATTAAAAAAATCCAATAAACTCAATTTTAGTCATACATTTAGGCCAAAATGTATTCGGCCAAATGTCAATAAGTGTATATTTATTGGTTTGCGCAAAAGTTATAGCGTCTACAAACGGGTACATTTTCTGGAATTTACACAGCCTTTAATTTATGACTGCCTATGTCATTTCTTGAGGTGCTAAAATGGCAGGGCAGTACAAAACCCCCACAAATGACCCCATTTTGGAAAGTAGACACCCCAAGGAAATTGCTGAGAGGCATGTTGAGCCCATTGAATATTCATTTTTTTTGTCCCAAATGATTGAATGATGACAAAAAAAAAAATTACAAAAAGTTGTCACTAAATGATATATTGCTCACACAGGCCATGGGCATATGTGGGATTGCACCCCAAAATATATTCAGCTGCTTCTCCTGAGTACAGGGATACCACATGTGTGGGACTTTTTGGGAGCCTAGCCGCGTACGGGGCCCCGAAAACCAATCGCTGCCTTCAGGATTTCTAAGGGTGTAAATTTTTGATTTTACTCCTCACTACCTATCACAGTTTTGAAGGCCATAAAATGCCCAGATGGCATAAAACCCCCCCAAATGATCCCATTTTGGAAAGTAGACAAACCAAGCTATTTGCTTTGAGGCATGTTGAGTCCATGGAATATTTTATATTTTGACACAAGTTGCGGGAAAGTGACACATTTTTTTTTTTGCACAAAGTTGTCACAAAATGATATATTGCTCACACAGGCCATGGGCATATGTGGAATTGCACCCCAAAATACATTTAGCTGCTTCTCCTGAGTATGGGGATACCACATGTGTGGGACTTTTTAGGAGCCTAGCCGCGTACAGGGCCCCGAAAACCAATCACCGCCTTCAGGATTTCTAAGGGTGTAAATCTTTGATTTCACTCTTCACTGCCTATCACAGTTTCGGAGGCCATGGAATGCCCAGGTGGCACAACCCCCCCAAATGACCCCATTTTGGAAAGTAGACACCCCAAGCTATTTGCTGAGAGGCATGGTGAGTATTTTGCAGCTCTCATTTGTTTTTGAAAATGAAGAAAGACAAGAAAAAAAATTTTTTTTTCTTTTTTCAATTTTCAAAACTTTGTGACAAAAAGTGAGGTCTGCAAAATACTCACTATACCTCTCAGCAAATAGCTTGGGGTGTCTACTTTCCAAAATGGGGTCAATTGGGGGGGGGGGTTGCCACCTGGGCATTCCATGGCCTCCGAAACTGTGATAGGCAGTGAAGAGTGAAATCAAAAATTTACGCCCTTAGTTTTTGGGGTCCCGTGCGCGGCTAGGCTCCCAAAAAGGCCCACACATGTGGTATCCCCATACTCAGGAGAAGCAACAGAATGTATTTTGGGGTGCAATTTCACATATTCCCTTGGCATGTTTGAGCAATATATCATTTAGTGACAACTTTGTGCAAAAAAAAAAAAATTGTCTCTTTCCCGCAACTTGTGTCACAATATAAAATATTCCATGGACTCGACATGCCTTATGCACAACATTTAGAAGCTTATGTCACACATCATCCACTCTTCTAACCACTTGAA
The DNA here is from genome assembly GCA_037952925.1 of Lithobates clamitans. Taxonomy (NCBI): domain Eukaryota; kingdom Metazoa; phylum Chordata; class Amphibia; order Anura; family Ranidae; genus Lithobates; species Lithobates clamitans. Next base: position 2,669,293 of record JBBGZY010001258.1, read on the forward strand.
GACAAAGCCCTTTCTGACACTTTTTGATTACATGAAAAAATTTTTTTTTTTTTGCAAGAAAATTACTTTGAACCCCCAAACATTATATATTTTTTTAAAGCAAATGCCCTACAGATTAAAATGGTGGGTGTTTCATTTTTTTTTTTCATACAGTATTTGCGCAGCGATTTTTCAAACGCATTTTTTGGGGAAAAAACACACTTTTTTAAATTTTAATGCACTAAAACATACTTCATTGCCCAAATGTTTGATGAAATAAAAAAGATGATCTTAGGCCGAGTACATGGATAGCAAAAATTACATGCTTTAAAATTGCGCACAAACGTGCAGTGGCAACAAGATTAGTACATTTTTAAAAGCCTTTAAAAGCCTTTACAGGTTACCACTTTAAATTTACAGAGGAGGTCTACTGCTAAAATTACTGCCCTCGATCTGACCTTCGCGGTGATACCTCACATGCATGGTGCAATTGCTAGATTTCTCCTCTGCCCTCAAAGAATCTGACCACACAAGATCGGTGTGATAAAATGCTTCCCCAATTTCCCAATGGCGCTGTTTACATCTGGTGAAATCTAAGTCATAAAATGCTCGTAGCTTCCGGTTTCTTAGGCCATAGAGATGTTTGGAGCCACTCTGGTCTCTGATCAGCTCTATGGTCAGCTGGCTGAATCACCGGCTGCATTCTCAGGTTCCCTGTTGAGACAGGAGAGCCAGAGAAAAACATGGAAGACGGTGGGGGGGCATTCCCTCCCACTGCTTGTAAAAGCAGTCTAGAGGCTAATTAGCTGCTAGGATTGCTTTTACATGACAGCCGACCGCTGGCTGAAAAGAATGATACCAAGATGATACCTAAACCTGCAGGCATCATTCTGGTATAACCACTCAAAATAGTGAATGGTGTATCTGAAGACAAAAAAAGGTTAACAATAAAGCACAGTAAACGGTAAAGTATAAAAAATTGCATAACTGAAAAGCAAACATGATAAAACATAATAACAATAAAACATTGCAGAATAGAATACAGTAAAAAAGAGCAGAACAATAGAGAGAGAATAGAGAGAGAGAGAGAACAATAAAACGACAACTATTTTTTTTTATTTTATATTTTTGTTTGTGTTTTTTTTTTTTTTTTACACTTTTTTTGTAACTGTAACTTTTATAACTGTAACCGGTTCCAGGTTCGGGTCTCTCAAAATGCAATGGCATCTTGGGAGACCCTGTGAAAGTGCGCCTAGTCTGTGCAATGCTGTACCCTACGCTAATACTCAACTAGTGAATGGTAGCGTTCAAAACATTCACCAATGCAAAGACCAGGATTGTCAGGACAGGAGGGACAATAATAGCAGGTGTCACACCTATATCCGCGCTTGCTGCAGACACAACATCTTTTTTGGGGGGGTTCGTTGGGCAGGGGTACTCGGGAGGACATAAAGAAAATGCCTCTCATGCAGCCGACTGCATTTGGTTGGGGATGTGAATGGGGGAAGTACGGGCGCTGCAGAAGTGGTGGGTTCCCAATTAGGATTGGCGAATGCAGCAGGAAGGGCATTATGGGCACGACGGGCCTGTGTTTGTCTTTTTGGTGGCAGCGGGACACTACTTGTGCTTGCCACCTCACCAGCTTGAACTGCACTTATGGGACTCGCCACGTCACCAAGTGTTACTGCAGTGCTGATTTGACTACGACCTGGGTGTACTAGGCTGCTGGCGCTTGCCAGTTGACCAAAACGCTACCAAAAAAACTGTTAGCGATCGCAGGGATCAGGCCTGACTCTGCAAATGCTGCAGTTATGCATTTAGTGTTTTGTAAGTGACAGGGATCGATCGATGCTGCACTTGGGTGGGCTGGGCTGGGCCGGGCGGAGGGGCAAAACGCAGGTGCTAGCAGGTATCTGGGCTGATCCCGCTAACACTGCATTTTTGGGAACCCTAAACTGCTGGGGATGCCAGTATAGATCTGATCGGATCAGATATTGATCCGTTCAGATACTATACCACTAAGGGAGGTGTACGGTGCGTGCGTGGGTGTTAGCGCTACTGGCACTAACCTGACGCTCCCTGGGGCTGGTGCTTGCCAGTTCACCAAAACGCTTCCAAAAAAACTGTTAGCGATCGCAGGGATCAGGCTTGACTCTGCGAACGCTGCAGTTATGCGTTTAGTGTTTTGTAAGTGACAGTGATCGATCGATACTGCACCTGGGTGGGCTGGGCTGGGCCGGGCGGAGGGGCAAAACGCAGGTGCTAGCAGGTATCTGGGCTGATCCCGCTAACACTGCGTTTTTGGGAACCCCAAACTGCTGGGGACGCTAGTATAGATCTGATCGGATCAGATATTGATCTGTACAGATACTATACCACTAAGGGAGGCGTATGCTGCGTGCGTGGGTGTTAGCGGTACTGGTGCTAATCTGACGCTGCCTGGGGCGACGCATATCACCGCCGGGTGATCAGGGGGCTAAACCTTTATTCGGTAATAAACGGCGTGTGCCCTGACACTATAAAAAATAGACGAACTAACCAGCGTCACCCATAGCGGTTATACGGTGATCAGTGGTGAAAGGGTTAACTAGGGAGCAATCAAGGGGTTAAAACCTTTATTAGGTAGTATATGGGGGTCCCTGTCGCTATAAACTGCTGACGGCGAACCTAAATATTTACGTCCCTAACTAGCGTCACCAGTGACACTAATACAGTGATCAGAAAAATGATCGCTTAGCGACACTGGTGACGGGGAGTGATCAAGGGGTTAAAACTTTATTGGGGGGGTTAGGGGATATCCTAGACCTAAAGGGGGCTAACACTCACTGTCCCAACACACTGTCACAAACTGACACCATGCAGTAATCAGAAAAACAAAAAACTGCTTGGTGTCAGTGTGACGGGGTGATTGGGGGGTGATCGGGGGGCGATCGGGGGGGATCGAGGGTGTAAAGTATGCCTGGCATGTTCTACTTTAAGTGTATGTGTTGTGCAACTCACTCAGATGTCTTCTCTCCTCAGCGCCGGAACGGAAACTGCCGAGCCGAGGAGAGATGACACCACATCCTCTGCCTGTGTGTAATACACACAGGCAGAGGAGGATTCTCATTGGCTGGGAGCGATCGCGAGGGGGGGGCCACAATCGGATGGCCTCCCTCTCATCACTGAACGCTCCCAGACCAAAGCCGACCGCCTCGGGCACCGGGGGGGTCCGATCGAACCCCCCGCCCACGGGAAGGCAATCACGTACCAGGTACGTGATTTTGCCTGCCCGTGCCATTCTGCTGACGTATATCAGCGTGAGGCGGTCGGCAAGTGGTTAAAGGGGTTTTAAAGGCAGAAGGTTTTTTATCTTAATGTTCTTTTGTTGCATTCCTGCATTCTATCATATACTCTGCTACTATTTTTCTAATTTAGCAATGGTTGATTATATAAATATCACATTACATTTTAGCTGACACTTGAGCGGATTATTTAGGATCTCCAAGGTCACTCATTTCTACCACCACCAATGCCATGTCCGCCTTCCCATTTTTGCATTAAGATAAAAAGCCTTCTGTGTGCAGCAGTCGCCCTCAGCCACCCTAACACTACTTAAGCCCCATCTTCCTCCAGCGATGTCCACGAGTGCCTCAGCCGTCTGTGACTCTCCATCCTGATTAGCTGAGACACAGCAGTGGGGCCATTGGCTCCTGCTGCTGTCAATCAAAGTAAATTAGCCAATCAGGAGAGAGGGGGTAGGGACCGAACCGGGGCTCCTTGTCTGAATGGACAAACAGAGCTACGGTTTGGGAGCACGCCTGCTTGGGTTCTGGTTGTGGGGTTATGCAGGAGGGGGGCTTATCAGAATCTGGAAGCCCCCTTTAACAAGGGGACCCCCAGATCCCAGCCTCCCCCCTATGTAAATTGGTAATGGGTTGCATTGTACCCCTACCATTTCACAAAAAAAAGTGTCAAAAATAGTAAAAAAGACAAGAGACAGCTTGGGACAAGTCCTTTATTAAAAAAATAAAAAAATAAAAATGTCCAGCGTTGTCCATTCATCTTCTATCACGCTGCCCGACGGACTGAAAAAGAAAAAAAAAGCGGCAACCATTCTGCCTCCATGGGAGGCTCCTGCCGACTGTTGCTTCTTCTCTGTGACAGTTCTTATATAGCTGAGAGCGGGGCCAGCCGGTGATGTAAACGCCCCCCCTCTGGCACCACAGGGAAGCCACGGGAAGCCCCTGTGGTGTCAGGGGGGCAGGGTCACCCGTTTACGTCACTGGGTGGCCCTGCCCTCAGCTATATAAGAACTGTCACAGAAAAGAAGCATCAGTCGGCAGGAGCCTCCTATGGAGGCAGAACGGTTGCCGCTTTTTTCATTTTCTTTTTCAGTCCATCTGGCAGCATGAATTTACACGTGGGACACTTTTATTTTCTTATTTTTTAATAAAGGACTTGTCCTAAGCCGTCTCTTGTCTTTTTTTACCACTTTTGACACGTTTTTGTGTGAAATGGTAGGGGTATTATGTACCCCATTACCAACTCACATAGGGGGGAGGCTGGGATCTGGGGGTCCCCTTGTTAAAGGGGACTTCCAGATTCCAATAAGCCCCCCGCCCACATACCCACACTACCACCGAGCAAGGGTTGTGGGGATGAGGCCCTTTTCCCCATCAACATGGGGACAAGGCGCTTTGGAGTCAGACCCCAAAGCACCCTCCCCATGTTGAGGGCATGTGGCCTGGTATGGTTCAGGAGGGGGGAGCTCTCTCATCCCCCCCTCTTTCCCTGCCGCCTGCCAGGTTGCGTGCTCGGATAAGGGTCTGGTTTGGCTTTTTGGGGGACCCCTACGCCATTTTTTTTAAATTTTGCCACAGGGTTCCTCTTAAAACCCATATCAGACATGAAGGGTCTGGTATGGATTTTGGGGGGGACCCCTATGCCATTTTTTTTAATTTGGCACAGGGTTCCCCTTAATTTCCATATCAGACCTGAAGGGCCTGGTATGGATTTTAGGGGGACCCCCAGGCAATTTTTTCCCTTAATATTCATACCAGACCCAAAGGGCTTGGTAATGGACTGGGGGGAACCCATACTCCTTTTTTCAATGAGTTTTATCCCTATTGCCGAGACCCGACAATTCTTTACAGCCACAATCAGTTTTACATGACAATTTTTTCTTTTAGAAATGTAATTTTGCTGTGTTACTTTTCTAAACATGGGGAAAATGCGCCACTTTACAAGCATACTATGGACACCCCCCAGGCACGATATTTAAAGGAATATTTCATTTTTATTGTTTCACTTTAAGCACTAAAAGATCACTGCTCCAGAAAAAACGTCAGTTTTTAAAAAATAATTTTGCATTGATACATGTCCCCTGGGGCAGCACCTAGGTCCCCAAACACTTTTTATTACAACAACTTACATATTAGCCTTTAAAATGAGCACTTTTGACTTTTCATGTTAGTGTCCCATAGACTTTAACGGTGTTCCGGCGGCTTTCGAATTTGACACGAACGCATATTGTTTGCTGTTTGGCGAACAGGCGAGCACATTAATGCGACATGTTTAATATAAATGATGTTCAGATATTTTTGGATATTTTTTTGGATATTCATGTGCATCTTGTGTATTAGATGTATTTCTCTTCCCCAATTTATATTCATTTCTGTTCTTATTTCGCACGCTTACAGTGTTGATCGTTTATTAATATTAAATAAGGTTATTATGAATTAAATTATATTTGAAGTACATGTAGCCATGCGAGGGACAGTCTCATGACTGTGCTGAGGGGGCTCTGTTTAGCTGGAGGAACACTGATATAGAAGAACCATGATGATTTCATTTTCCATTTTCTATATATAGGGGATAGTAGATAGATAGATAAATTCACTGTATAGACTGTGTTAATACACAGTTTCTACGTGAAGTTCTTCAGATATCCTCTTAGCATCAATGAATATATGTACACATATGTCTGTATGTGTTTTATTTTTATTTTTTTTAAGTTTTTACTTTTCAAATTTAGATTTTATGTGATTCTTTTAGGTGGAAGGCTTTTCACTAGCCAATTCTTACATGTATAAACTATCGTAAGGATTTGGGTTTTAATTATGTCTGACTGCTCTACCCACAAGTAAGGATGAGCTCTGCGTGTTCGCACAGCCCACCTGCAGATAAAGTCGGCACTGCACTGCGCTAATCACAGGCAGTGAGACATTTCCCGATCTCTGCAGCCGCACATCGGGACAATGTCTCACTGCCTGTGATTAGCGCAGTGCAGTTCCGACTTTCTGGTGGGCTCTGCACATGGGCTGTGTGAACACGCCTGAGCTTATCCTTAGGCTGGGTTCACACTAGTGCGACACGACAGCCGTCCTACTTTGGATCCGACTTTGCCCTGTGACATGAAGCCGGCATGTGTCCGACTTTCAATGAACGGGGATCCTACTTGGATCCCCGCCAATGCCCGGCATTGTTTGGTATGAATCTTTAGGGGGAACTCCGTGCCAAATTTTAAATAAAAATCCGGCATGGGTTCCCCCTCCAAGAGCATACCAGGCCCAAAAAGGCGGCGTGGGGGGGGTCCCCCCAATCCATACCAGACCCTTATCCGAGCACGCAGCCCGGCCGGACAGGAATGGGGGTGGGGACGAGCGAGCACCCCCCCTCCTGAACCGTACCAGGCTGCATGCCCTCAACATGGGGGGTTGTTGCCTTGGGGGAGGGGGGCGCGCTGCGGCCCCCCCACCCCAAAGCACCTTGTCCCCATGTTGATGAGGACAAGGGCCTCTTCCCGACAACCCTGGCCGTTGGTTGTCGGGGTCTGCGGGCGGGGGGCTTATCGGAATCCGGGAGCCCCCTTTAATAAGGGGGCCCCCAGATCCCGGACCCCCACCCTATGTGAATGAGTATGGGGTACAGCGTACCCCTACCCATTCACCTAGGAAAAAAGTGTCAATTTAAAAAAAAACACTACACAGATTTTTAAAGCATTTTATTAGACAGCTCCGGGGGTCTTCTTCCGACTTCGGGGGTCTCTCCGGTTCTTCTCCGCGCTCTCCGGGTCTTCTGCCGGGCTCCTCCGCTATTTTCTGCTCTTTTGCCATAGCGGAGGAGCCTGGTCTGCTGCCTTCTTCTCTTCGGGGGTCTCTCCGGTTCTTCTCCGCGCTCTCCGGATCTTCTGCCGGGCTCCTCCGCTATTTTCTGCTCTTTTGCTATAGCGAAGGAGCCCGGTCTTCAATCTTCTGCCTTCTGCCCTCTTCTCCTGATGTTGACACAACGCTCTCTGGGGCTGGAATGCACTCTGAGCGCTCCGCTCTGACTTATATAGGTGGTGACCACGCCCCCTAATGCCGTCACAGTCCCTGGGCATGCTGGGACTGTGACGTTTTAGGGGGCGTGGTCATCACCCGATGACCACGCCCCCCTTATGCCGTCATAGTCCCAGCATGCCCAGGGACTGTGACGACATAAGGGGGCGGGGTCACCGCCTATATAAGTCAGAGCAGAGCGCACAGAGAGCATTCTAGCCGGAGAGAGCATCGTGTCAACATCAGAAGAAGAGAGGAGGGCCGAAGACCAGGCTCCTCCGCTTTAGCAAAAGAGCGGCAAAAGAGCAGAAGAGAGCGGAGAAGCCCGGCAGAAGATCCGGAGAGCGTGGAGAAGAACCGGAGAGACCCCCGAAGTCGGAAGAAGACCCCTGGAGCTGTCTAATAAAATGCTTTAAAAATCTGTGTAGTGTTTTATTTTAAATTGACACTTTTTTCCTAGGTGAATGGGTAGGGGTACGCTGTACCCCATACTCATTCACATAGGGTGGGGGGCCGGGATCTGGGGGCCCCCTTATTAAAGGGGGCTCCCGGATTCCGATAAGCCCCCCGCCCGCAGACCCCGACAACCAACGGCCAGGGTTGTCGGGAAGAGGCCCTTGTCCTCATCAACATGGGGACAAGGTGCTTTGGGGTGGGGGGGCCGCAGTGCGCCCCCCTCCCCCAAGGCAACAACCCCCATGTTGAGGGCATGCGGCCTGGTATGGTTCAGGAGGGGGGGGGGGGGGCGCTCGCTCGTCCCCACCCCCATTCCTGTCCGGCCGGGCTGCGTGCTCGGATAAGGGTCTGGTATGGATTGGGGGGACCCCCCGACGCCGCCTTTTCGGCGTAGGGGGTTCCCCTCAAGGTCCATACCAGACCCAAGGGCCTGGTATGCTCTTGGAGGGGGAACCCATGCCGGATTTTTACTTAAAATTTGGCGCGGAGTTCTCCCTCAAGATCATCTGAGCACAAGTCGCGTGCCGAAGTCGGATCATGCAAGACGGCGATCCGACTTTGATCCGACTTCAATGATAGTCAATAGGCTGAAGTAGGATCAAAGTCGGACCAAAGTAGTACAGGGAGCATTTCTAAAGTCGGAACGACTTGTGTCGGACCAGTTAGGACGGCTCCCATAGGGAAACATTACATTTCACACGTCATGCGACATGAGCTCCCAATGTCGGAGCGTTTGTCGGACCAGTGTGAACCCAGCCTTACCCTGATATCTGTGAAGAAGACTTCAGCTGTTTCATCTCAGTATCAATCAGAGCGAGTCTACCACTTGCAGTGGGTGTGCACAGTTTTCAATTAAGCCTATGAGTAAGCACCTGTAACCACGGTGTGAAACATGTCAGCGATCTTTTTTATTCTTTGCTGTATGGACTGACACAATTAAAATATACTTCATTGGAGTGCGGCCGTCATTCTGGGTGGCACGTCATATGACGTCCTCCCAAAACGAGAACGTGCGGCCATTATAAGCAATCATAATGTGTACAGAAAAAAAAATCCTGATCACCACTCTAGAGAAGCACAATTTTACTGTGGTAACATTATATTGCCCTGGTCACAGTGTGTTAAAAAAAATCGTAAAAAAAGAAAAAGAATGTAATAAAAAATTGAACAAAAGATTTAATTTTTTTGTACTGTCAACAGTCAGAGACCCTGATCACCACAACACCAGTTATATGATGACTAGGGTTGAGCTCCGGTGTGTTCTCACAGCCCACTTGCAGAGCCCACAAGGAAGTCGGCACTGCGCTGCGCTAATCACCGGCAGTGAGACATTTCCTGATCTCTGCATCAGGACAATGTCTCACTGCCTGTGATTAGTGCAGCGCAGTGCCGACTTCCTGGCGGGCTCTGTACGTGGGCTGTGTGAACACGCCGGAGCTCATCCTTAATGATGACCCTGTATTGCACTGGTGACAATATGTAAAAAGAAAAAAAAAATACATTTTTTTTTTATTTCTTAATTTTCCCAAAAATTCTGAAAAAAAATTACAACTTCAAAAAACTTGCAATGCCTCTTACTAAATACCTTGAACTGACTGCTTTCCAAAAAGGGGTCATTTGGGGGATATTTGTACTGTCCTGACATTTTTGGGCCTCAAGAAATGAGGTAGGTTGTCAGTACATCGGGATTGATTAATTTTTAGATATACTATATTACCAAAAGTATTTGGAAGCCTGCCTTTACACACACATGAGCTATAACAGTTTCAACTCTTCTGAGAAGGCTGCCCACAAGGTTTAGGAGTGTGTCTCACCATAATCCCCCCTCCATCAAAGGATTTGGAACAGTGTACAAAGCAAGGTCCATAAAGACATGTATGAGTACGTTTGGGGTGGAGAAATTTGACTGGCCTGCACAGAGTCCTGACCTCAACCTGATAGAACACCGTTGGGATGAATTGGAGTTGAGACCAGCTTTCTCGTCCACAACAGAGCCTGACCTCACAAATGCTATTCTGGAAGAATGGTGAAACATTCCCATAGACACATTGCTAAACCTTGTGGACAGCTTTCCAAGAAGAGCTGAAGCTGTTATAGCTGCAAAGGGTGGGCCAACTCAATATGGAATCCTATGGACTAAGACTGGGATGTCATTAAAGTTCATGTGTGTGTAAAGGCAGACGTCCCACTACTTTTGGTAATATAGTGTATATACCTTAGTTTGTGGACTCTATAACTTTCCTACAGACTAAATAATGTGAAAGCTGTGCGATTCATGTGTAATTCACATGCAGTTCTGTGCAGTGCAATTTCAGCCCTATTCATTTTGAATGGGCTAAAATTGCACCACACTAAAAGTAGTGCATGCACTACTTTTTGAAACACACGGCAACTGCATGTAATTTGGTGTGGGCAAATGTACTGTGTTTGCGACCTGCGTTTGGATTGTAGTTCTGTAATTTTTACAGCAAATTACAAGGGCAGTGCGATAGCAATGTGATGCGGGAAGCGACATGGGAACGTAGCTTTATCGCACTGCATTCTAACATGAATGGGCCCTAACTGTGTCCCTGACAAACGTTCAGTCACTGAGAGATTAGGAGCCCCCAAACGATATATTGTTTATTCATCTCAGAATTCATTGTTGTGATTCCATAGTGGGTGACATCACTACCCAGGCATGCTATTCATTTACATGCTATTCATTGTCGGCTTTCTCTCTTCTCCCCTCAAGCCAGTCACTGTGGCGATCACGTGACTGAACCTTTGCACAATTAGTTAATTAGTAAAGCAGTTAGAAGCTGGGTGGGGACAGCTGTAAGCTTAGTTAGCTCTAGAACAGACTTCTACTTTAAGTTCCAAGTAAAACATATTAAAATGACAAGTTTTCCAAAGTGATAACCTGATCACATGCTGTACATCTTGTTTTGAAAGGAACACTGAAGAATTGACTTTGCAGATGAACTACCTTTATTTACAGTGGGGAAAATAATTATTTGATCCCCTGCAGATTTTCTAAGCTTGCCCACTTATAAAGAAATGAAGGGTCTATAATTTTTATTATATGAGTATTTTAAATGATAGAGACAGAATATCAACCAAAAATCCACTAAAAAACACATAAAACAAATGCAATAAATTAAATTGCAGTTCAGTGAGTAAAATAAGTATTTGATCCCCAAGCAACACATGACTTAGTACTTGTTGTCAAGCACAGAGGTAATACCTTTCTTTTAGTTGGTGACCAGGTTTTGCACACATCTCAGGAGGGATTTTGGTCCACTCTTCTTTACAGAATGTCTCTAAATCCTTAAGGTTTCTTGGCTGTCTTTTGGCAACTCGAAGTTTCAGCTCCCTCATAAAATTTTTATAGGATTAAGATCTGGAGACTGACTAGACCACTCCTTGACCTTAATGTGCTTCTGCTTGAGCCACTCCCTTGTTGCCTTGGCGATATTTTTGGGGCGTCAGTGTAAGTGTCAGGAGAGGGATCAGTGTATGTGTCAGGAGAGGGATCAGTGTAGGTGTCAGGAAAGGGATCAGTGTATGTGTCAGGAGAGGGATCAGAGTATGTGTCAGGAGAGGGATCAGTGTAGGTGTCAGGAGAGGGATCAGTGTATGTGTCAGGAGAGGGATCAGTGTATGTGTCAGGAGAGGGATCAGTGTAGGTGTCAGGAAAGGGATCAGTGTATGTGTCAGGAGAGGGATCAGGGTATGTGTCAGGAGAGGGATCAGTGTATGTGTCAGGAGAGGGATCAGTGTATGTGTCAGGAGAGGGATCAGTGTATGTGTCAGGAGAGGGATCAGTGTATGTCACAGGAGAGGGATCAGTGTATGTGACAGGAGAGGGATCAGTGTATGTGTCAGGAGAGGGATCAGTGTATGTGACAGGAGAGGGATCAGTGTATGTGTCGGGAGAGGGATCAGTGTATGTGTCGGGAGAGGGATCAGTGTATGTGTCGGGAGAGGGACCAGTGTATGTGACAGGAGAGGGATCAGTGTATGTGTCAGGAGAGGGATCAGTGTATGTGTCAGGAGAGGGATCAGTGTATGTGACAGGAGAGGGATCAGTGTATGTGTCAGGAGAGGGATCAGTGTAGGTTTCAGGAAAGGGATCAGTGTATGTGTCAGGAGAGGGATCAGTGTATGTGACAGGAGAGGGATCAGTGTATGTGACAGGAGAGGGATCAGTGTATGTGACAGGAGAGGGATCAGTGTAGGTGTCAGGAGAGGGATCACTGTAGGTGTCAGGAGAGGGATCAGTGTAGGTGTCAGGAGAGGGATCAGTGTATGTGTCGGGAGAGGGATCAGTGTATGTCACAGGAGAGGGATCAGTGTATGTGTCAGGAGAGGGATCAGTGTATGTGTCAGGAGAGGGATCAGTGTATGTGTCAGGAGAGGGATCAGTATATGTGTTAGGAGAGGGATCAGTGTATGTGTCAGGAGAGGGATCAGTGTATGTGTCAGGAGAGGGACCAGAGTATGTGACAGGAGAGGGATCAGTGTATGTGTCAGGAGAGGCATCAATGTATGTGTCAGGAGAGGGATCAGTGTATGTGACAGGAGAGGGATCAGTGTAGGTTTCAGGAAAGGGATCAGTGTATGTGTCAGGAGAGGGATCAGTGTATGTGACAGGAGAGGGATCAGTGTATGTGTCAGGAGAGGGATCAGTGTATGTGTCATAAGAGGGATCAGTATATGTGTTAGGAGAGGGATCAGTGTATGTGACAGGAGGGGGATCAGTGTATATGTCAAGAGAGGGATCAGTGTATGTGTCAGGAGAGGGATCAGTGTAGGTGTCAGGAAAGGGATCAGTGTATGTGACAGGAGAGGGATCAGTGTATGTGACAGGAGAGGGATCAGTGTATGTGATAGGAGAGGGATCAGTGTATGTGACAGGAGAGGGATCAGTGTATGTGATAGGAGAGGGATCAGTGTAGATGTCAGGAGAGGGATCAGTGTAGGTGTCAGAAGAGGGATCAGTGTAGGTGTCGGGAGAGGGATCAGTGTATGTGACAGGAGAAGGATCAGTGTATGTGTCAGGAGAGGGATCAGTGTATGTGTCAGGAGAGGGATCAGGGTATGTGTCAGGAGAGGGATCAGTGTATGTGTCAGGAGAGGGATCAGTGTAGGTGTCAGGAGAGGGATCAGTGTATGTGTCAGGAGAGGGAACAGTGTAGGTGTCAGCGGGGTCAGTGTAGGTGTCAGGGGGGATCAGAAGTGTAGGAGTCTGGTAGGTCAGTTTAGTGGTCAGCGTGGATGGGCACTGGTAAAACAGGCAGCAACCAGCAAGTGAGCCTAACACCCCCCTGCCGCCGCCGCCGGCCTTGGACATCGGGCTGAAGCCCCTGGTCTTTTTCATATCTAGCAACGCCCTTAGGGGTTGTTACAGAAGGGCCACCGAACACAGATCCAGCCAACTCCGTGATACACAGGAGGAGATGCTCGCTGTGTGTGTGTGTTACCAGGTGATGGTAAGTCTGTATTAATTGGCACAGTGATACTGCATTCATGGGCACAGTAAGGGTGCAATTGTGGGCACAGTGAGACTGCATTCATGGGCACAGTGATACTGTAATGGTAGGCACAGTGAAGGTGCAATGGTGGGCACAGTGAAGCTGCATTCACGGGCACAGTGAGGCTGCAATGGTGGGCACAGTGAGGCTGCATTCACGGGTACAATGAGGCTGCAATGGTGGGCACAGTAAGGCTGCATTCACGGACACAGTGAGGGTGCAATGGTGGGCACAGTGAAGCTGCAATGGTGGGCACAGTGAAGCTGCATTCACGGGCACAGTGAGGCTACATTCATGGGCACAGTGAGGCTGCAATGGTGGGCACAGTGAGGCTGCATTCACGGGCACAGTGAGGCTGCAATGGTGGGCACAGTGAGGCTGCATTCATGGGCACAGTGAGGCTGCATTCATGGGCACAGTGAGGCTGCAATGGTGGGCACAGTGAGGCTGCATTCACAGGCACAGTGAGGCTGCATTCGCGGCACAGTAAAGCTGCATTTGATGGGCAATCGTGCGTGATTGTGTAGACAGGGCCCCAGTGCACTGCATTGGCCGGGGGCCTATAATGCTCTTATGATGGCACTGAGTGAAGGCTCAATTTTAAGTTGGGGAATGGCCTTAATATTAGATTTTACACATGACTGTAATCTCCTCCTGGTACAGGGAATTGATGAGCGCGCTCTGCGTGAAAGGTACTCCTGCGTGCAGGGCATATAGGCCCTGCCCACATGCAGACACAGGGGCAAACCGACAAAAAACCTGCATGTTTGAGTATGGTAAGCTTGCACATCTTACAACTCTGTAGACACCCCCAGTGCTAGTATTATTTTTGAGGGACATTATCAATCAACCTGAAGAAAATCCAAAGGTAATAAGGGGCAAAACATTAGACCCCCATCCCTGCTACCTTAAGAGGTCATATTATTATTATTATTGTTATTATTATTATTATTTTTATTATATAGGATTTGTATAGTGCCAACTGTTTGCACAGCGCTTTACAACATGAGGGCAGACAGTACGGTTACAATATAATTCAATATAGGAGTAATCAGAGGGCCCTGCTCGTTAAAGCTTACAATCTAGAAGGGAGAATCAAATGATACAAAAGGTAATAACTGTGGGAGATGAACTAATGGAGAAAATGAAAATGCAGTTGTTAGGTGTGGGTAGGATAGGCTTCTCTGAAGCGAAGGGTTTTCAGGGATCGTCTAAAAGCTAATAGAGCAGGAGATAATCAGACAGGTTGGGGTAAGGAGTTCCATAAGATTGGAGAGGCTCTGGAAAAGTCCTGGAGGCGTGCAAAGGAGGAGGTGACAAGGGAGCTAGAGAGCAGGAGGTCTTGAGAGGAACGAAGAAAACGATTAGGTTGGTATTTTGAGACTAGGCTAGTGATGTAGCTGGGGGCTAAATTGTGGATGGCAATGTAAGATGTTAGTATTTTGAATTGAATTAGTTGGGCAAGCGGAGCCCGTGGAGGGATTGACAGAGAGGAGTAGCAGACACAAAACAGTTGGTAAGGTGGATGAGTCTGGCAGCAGCATTCATGGGGGATTGAAGGGGGTTAGCCTATGTAGAGGTAAGCCAATGAGTAGGGAGTTGCAGTAGTCGAGGTGAGAGATGACCAGGGAGTGAAAAAATAGCTTTGTTGTGTGATTGGTTAGAAAGGGTTGTATTTTGGAGATGTTGAGGAGGTTGAGGCGGCAAGATTTGGACAGTGATAGGACATGGGGCTTAAAGGAAGGTTCAGAGTCCAGGACTACACCTAGGCCCTTGGCATGTGGGGATGGGCTGATAGTTGTGCCATTGATTTTGACAGAGAGATCGAGGAAAGGTGCATGTGGTGGAGAAAAAAATATAAATATATATATGTACTGTATATATACACAAATATTTTGTTTCTATAAAATCTATATGACATCATGATGTGTTTGATTGAAAACAACAAAACTATTACAAAGTTCCAAAGATATTATTCCTGATAGCTTATCTCATGGTATGTAGTACAGAGAAAAAAGCAACAAAAGTGGGACTTTAAATGAAGTGCGTGAATGTCCAGAAAACAAAACCGATGGACTACTAGGAAAATATTTATTTGTTTTATAGAAATAAAACATGCATATAGTAATAATATGTCAATCACAAAAAGAAAGAGATATCAGCAATAATAGCAGCAAATATACATGATTCAATGAATACAATAATTCTCCATGGTACACCAGTAAAATGTTGATACACAACCATATATAAAAGAATATTGCCTGCAAAATAAGCCTCCCAAATAATCAAAAAATTAGGTTTGCCTCAGGGGTCCTTGTCTGCCTTGGATGGTGCCCTGTGGGATTGCCCCCTTCGGTCCGTCCACCTCAGCTCCCGGGGGGTGGTGTCTCCGATTGCCGAGTGATATATGGCCTCCGCCACCATCTCACAAACCACAATGTGTAAGCATGTATTCTGTGTGGGGTCCTTGTGAATACCCCAACCCCGTTTCATGTTTATAATTACTAGAACATTTTTTCACCTTTCTTTATTTAGATCCAGATACGCGCTTGCTCCTGACGAGTGGCACAACAAGCCACGAAACGCGTAGAGCTACCACTGTCGCGTTTCTCACCAGCGTCATGTCATTTCCTAATTTTTTGATTATTTGGGAGGCTTATTTTGCAGGCAATATTCTTTTATATATGGTTGTGTATCAACATTTTACTGGTGTACCATGGAGAATTATTGTATTCATTGAATCATGTATATTTGCTGCTATTATTGCTGATATCTCTTTCTTTTTGTGATTGACATATTATTACTATATGCATGTTTTATTTCTATGAAACAAATAAATATTTTCCTAGTAGTCCATCGGTTTTGTTTTCTGGACATTCACGCACTTCATTTAAAGTCCCATTTTTGTTGCTTTTTTCTTAGACTAGTATAGGGATGGAAACGCATGACCTTATCCGGTCATGGTTTCATTTAAAGTCCCACGGGATGGTTAGTCCCAAACCCTTCTCTAATATAGTACAGAGTTAAGTAAATTGCTTATATTAATTATTGTAATGGGGAAAGAAAAACCTCTTAAGAGGTGGATAACGATCTTTGCAATGTACACATACACTGTTTACATAATATGTAATAATGTAATACCAGGAAGACAGCGGTTTTGATATGTTTCATACTTATGCATACCAAATATTTAGTCCTAAATGCCACTAATTACCCAAATAACCCCTCAAGGCACATAGGAAAAATATGGGGCGCTATAAATATATTGTGTGACCAAAAAACTGTGTTAGCACAATAGTGGTGAAACCCTCTTATTGTGTTTATATAATTCGTGACAAACAAGTAATGCTACCAATCTCTGAATAGCATATAAAATAAAAAAATATATGTGACATACAGGTGGAACACTAAGTGCAATCACTACACTCCATGCTGTGACATATCAAAACATCACACAACAGTCCATATATTTCAAATAAATCCATCCAAAAGGAACTGCTTGTGACAACATCTAGTGTAATATCAGGTGCATATACTCAGGTGTCTTCGTGTGTCTTCCACCTTACCCCTGTGTTCAGTGAATCACACCCTCCAGAAATGCACTCACCGATTAACAATGCCAGCATTTTCATGCAAGGCAATACAGGCTTGTTTTACCACACTCAGGGGTAAATGGAACAATCGGTGTCCAGGAGGATAGTTGTTAAATAGATCCACATGAAAAAATAATAAGGTGCTCCAATAGTGTGAACCAGCAAACAACATTTATTAAAAAACCACTGCAATCTTCAACTGATGCACTCACATTATACCAAAGATAAAACAGCAGAAATCGTGTGTAGATCACATCAATCTTCAAGCAAGTGTGGATAATACAACAAAACAACTATTGGTCACGGCGGACCCGAGGTGTGCTTTCACTGGGCTGCAGTCTCACCCCTCCCTTCGGCTATCCTCCACTCCTCCGTGCACTAAAACTTCCTGCCTCCTGTGTGGCTAACAGCGCTGTGTGTCATGTCTCACAGCCATGCCCCCCGACATGTTTCGTCATAGGTAGACTTGATCATGGGATTGGCTGTGTCTGCTGTCCTTCACCCCTTATATTTGCTCTTAATTGACGCCCATTCGGCCGCGCATTGCGCATGCGCACACCTCGCGTCCCCGTTCTGCTGATTCTACACAAGATATCACATCAGACCATCTGACAGGCGGGATCGAGCACATACATTAATAAAACATTATACATAAATCACCTTAAATTAATCACTTTATATATAACTTCCAATCGCTGTATTAAAAATCGAATCCGTTATGGTGAGCTGGATAAAGCATCCTATACAGATTCACCCACTGGTCAATAGTGGTAACTGCACACATCATCACTTCCAGCCTTATTACATGCTGGCTGATGTTCAAACAGCAAGTTTCCACCTAGTGACCAGTATCCATTATGCAGAATGCCTAGCTTACATAAATGTATTCATGGTGAGAACCTCTCTTGTTTTAATAAATCACTCCCTACGGGTGTAAATTTAAAGTTAAACATTTAAAATATATAATATATGTTAAAAATTAATCTAATATAAAAATCTGAACATATGGTGGTATTCTCATATAAGTATGTTATTGACATTATTGACACTCCATACATGCTTCATAAGGACCATCTTACAAATAAGTTACCACGCTCCAAATATGTCCCCACGGGATGCTTCACTGTACAGTGTATAAGGGGGGGGGGTTTATCTTAGTAATGATTACCTCACTCCCCATCTCTTTAGAGCACATTTTAATTACAACAGTGCATAACTACCCCTTCTAAATTGCCATATAGATGAAGTGAACAGGGCCGGGGACTGATGAAAATATAGATTCACCAACTCCCCCTCACTCTCACCCAGGTGGGGGTATCATATTAAATAATTATAATATTTATTAGTACCTCCATATCTATAAACCTGTATACATAAAACAGTGCCTACTATGCTGGAACCCTAAAAAGAACACTAAAAAGGACACCATCCTAAAACTAAGATAACATCATATTAAAAATCGTTGATAAAACAATTCAGATCTAGTTCTATATTTAACCCCTTAGGGGCCAGGCTCTTCAAAAGATAGATCCATCTAGTTTCCCTTCGGGATAGGTCCCTAACTCTATTGGACCCCCTCCAAGAGGGGTGAACTACATCTATCCCACAAAACTGTAATAGGGAGGGATCCTTTTGATGTTTTTCTTTAAAATGCAGGGAGACACTGTGGAACCTATACCCATTTTTTATATTGGCCATGTGCTCTGAGATCCTGATCCTCAAGAGTCGCTTGGTTCTCCCTACATATAAGAGGCCACACGGACACCACATTAAATAAACTACATGTGTAGAGTTACATGTGCTGAATTCCCTGATTTCAAAGGATTCTCCCTCCCTATTGGTTACACTTGTAACTCCTCTGTGATTCACTCATGTTGTCCAGCAACAAATGCACCTCCTGCAACAGTAAAAACCTTTAAAATCAAAACCGAACACATTCCACCTTGGTGGGTCTAATATTTTCTTAACTACATGGTCACCGAAGTTTGGAGCCCTCCTATATATAAACCTCGGTTAATTCGGTAGTACCTCACCTAAGTGCCTATCCTTACACAGAATGTGCCAGTGTTTTTTAAAAATATTTTCGATCTCCCTGTACTGGCAGTGAAACCCTGAAATGAATCCAAATTGATGTTGAGTATCCTTTGACATAGATGAGGGCTTTTTCAGGCATTGTTCCCTGGATACTGAAGCCACCTCCTGGGTGATCTTATTCAGTTCCTCCACTTCATATCCCTTTTGTAAAAATTTATTTTTCAGGACCTCAGCCTGCTCATAATAGTCATCTAATTGTGTACAATTACGACGTACACGTAACATCTGTCCCTTCGGGATGTTTTTTATCCATGCAGGGTGGTGGCCACTTCTTATTGATAAAAAACTGTTCCGATCAGTTGGCTTAAAAAACACTTTTGTTCTTAATGCATCTCCCTCTCTTATAATCGTGACATCAAGAAAATTGACCGAGATACTACTGATTTGATGTTCCAATTTGATGTTATTAGAATTGTTGTTGAGTTCTTGTATAAATTCAATCGCTGATTCCTCTGTACCTTCTCAAATAAATAAGAGGTCATCAATGAATCTTCGGTAAAATAATAACTAAGGCCTCCTCTGGCTAAATACCTTTCTATCTTCCCACTCAGCCATGAACAGGTTGGCGAGGCTGGGAGCATATTTAGCTCCCATCGCCACGCCAACCTGTTGGGAATAAAACTCACCATCACACCAAAAATACTTATGGGACATGCAAAAATCTAATACATGTCCCAAAAATCTTTTCTGTACAGCTGGAATGTCATCTCTTTTGCTCAATGCCCAATTAAGGGCCAAAGACACAAAGCAGTTGGTAAGGTGGAGGAGTCTGGCAGCAGCATTCATGGTGGATTGAAGGGGGTTAGCCTATGTAGAGGTAAGCCAATGAGTAGGGAGTTGCAGTAGTCGAGGTGAGAGATGACCAGGGAGTGAAAAAAGAGCTTTGTTGTGTGATTGGTTAGAAAGGGGTGTATTTTGGAGATGTTGAGGAGGTTGAGGCGGCAAGATTTGGACAGTGATAGGACATGGGGCTTAAAGGAGAGTTCAGAGTCCAGGACTACACCTAGGCCCTTGGCATGTGGGGATGGGCTGATAGTTGTGCCATTGATTTTGACAGAGAGATCGAGGAAAGGTGCATGTGGTGGAGAAAAAAATATAAATATATATATGTACTGTATATATACACAAATATTTTGTTTCCATAAAATCTATATGACATCATGATGTGTTTGATTGAAAACAACAAAACTATTACAAAGTTCCAAAGATATTATTCCTGATAGCTTATCTCATGGTATATAGTACAGAGTTAAGTAAATTGCTTATATTAATTATTGTAATGGGGAAAGAAAAACCTCTTAAGAGGTGGATAACGATCTTTGCAATGTACACATACACTGTTTACATAATACGTAATAATGTAATACCAGGAAGACAGCGGTTTTGATACGTTTCATGCTTAGCTTCTTCAGAAACAGGGAAAAATAATTAGATAAATATAACACGTATGTGTGTCAGATCGAAGAGAGGACTGAGGGACTCCACACTGGGGATACAGGGTAAGGGCCTGTAGATGGCAGCTGTGACCTATGTTTCTATATCGTTATATAGCACAGGTTTTCACTGGGTTTTCTAAAAATACCTCTTCTGTGGTAAAAACAGCTCACTTAGCCCAGTAGCTACATATTTTACCAAAGGAATCCCTCTGGCATAGCAACTGATCTGTTTTTCTAGTGGTAATGGTCCCTTGATCTTTTATTAGAGTTTGTGAATGATGGAGTAAATGAGTAACAAGGGTTATATAGGTTGTAAAGCAGGGTTTATGAGTCCTATCCTGATAAGGGGTTGTTTATGATATGCCCGTGAGAAGAAGGCCAACCATTTATTTGAATGTTGGTAATTTAATTGTCATGGTACTTCTATGGGGGGAGGAGGGGTAATAAAATCATTTTTTTCTAAAATCATGTATAATGATGACTATTGTTCATCTGCCTGAGGAGTATTCTGTGTGTTGTATGTTTATCCATGTTGCAAATAACATTCATGATAATACACTTTGCGCTTTACTATTTTACAAGTGTCTTACATTTGTCTTTGATTGTCTTAACTCTTTGATATTTGCTGCTCTTTAGGTGTAGGGCAGTCTGGGTAGGTGGGTTACAATGTCATCATAACATTTTAATCACACAGAATAATATTTTTAGGTTAAAGTTTAAGTTTATTGTACTGTGTGATTCAATAAAGGGGATTTATTTTACCTGTCCCATATGCCATTTCCATTTCTCTGTTTTTCATATTCTGCTCTGCTTGGGATGGTGGTATCCTCGCACATGATATTCTTTACATTTAATTCACATTGTCTTGTTTAAAAGGTGTTTTATTCATTATTGCTTTGTTCATTACCCCTTTATAAAAGCTATATGCATATATGCAGTGGCAGGACCTTAACACCTAGCTACTGTATATATACATTGCTGACTTAGTGTGGGGTACGCTCCATTGGTGCCCCCAGAACTGTAGCTGTTGGCTACTAATTATCAGGAGCTGGTAAGATTATGTCAGCACTGTGCAGCCAATCACAGCGTGGCAAGATCAGAAGACCTGCCTACTGACTACGGGCATCACACCCCATTAAATGTGCAGGCTTCAACTGACATTAAGGCGGTCTTATGCCCAAACCAAACTATTATCACTCTACCTCCTCAGGATGCTTATTCCATAAATCACTGATGATGCATATGATCACTGGTGCCCGCAAGTGTATTCCCCTCTACTGGAAACAGGCTCACACTCCCTCTCTCAAAGACTGGTTCACCAGACTGAACAAGATAGAGGAAATGGAGGAGCTATTACACATAGTCCAAGACAGATACACAGGATTTTATGCTATCTGGGCTGGCTGGATACATTTAAAATCTATGCTAACATATGCTGATATCATGACCCGGAGCTCTAGTAGGCAATTTCCTATTCCTGGGTAGGGATGAGCTGAATGATCCCCCCCCCCCATTCGTTTCGCACCAGAACTTGTGAACAGGTAAAAAATTTGTGCAAACACGCAAACACTGTTAAAGTCTATAGGACATGAACATGAAAAATCAAAAGTGCTAATTTTAAAGGCTTATATGCAAGTTAGTGCCATAAAAAGTGTTTGGGGACCTGGGTCCTGCCCCAGGGGACATGTATCAATGCAAATCAATGCATCGTTTTTTCAGGAGCAGTGATTTTAATAATGCTTAAAGTGAAACAATAAAAATGAAATATTAGTTTGCCTATAAAGTAGCGCATCTTTCCCATGTTTAGAACAGTACCACAGCAAAATTAAATTTCTAAAGGAAAAAATGTCATTTAAAACTGCTTGCGGCTGTATTGTATTGTCGGGTCCCGGCAATATAGATAAAAACATTGGAGCATTCCGCAAAAGCCCCATAATGTTCTAAATTCGGTGAACAGGCGAACACCCGAAACTTACATTTAACTCAAACATCGGTCTCATCCCTATTCCTGGGGTTTGAGGCACATGAGTTAAGGATACTTGTTTGACAGTGGTTTGTGCTTTTGAAGTGATTTTATCGGATGCAGTATTACCTAACAGAAGGATTGCTTGAGATATATGAGCTATACGTTCCCCCCTTTTTTAATCTTTCCTCCTATCTCCCTGTTTTCATATCTCTTGGCTTTTTCCCTTCTTTTTCTATCTCCAGCCTCTGAAGGCAACCCCACCCTCCTCGTGCCAGAACTACAATATGATTTGCAAGGGGGGACTATAGGAGGTTATTCATCATAATTAGGATGGATCATAACACACTAGAATTATGGATATTGAGTTAAGAGCTGATTGTGTTGAAAGGTCTAAACCTACTATCAGACTTCTACTTACCAGACCGGTGAGTCCACTTGGGCAGAGGGTAGGCTCTGAAGCCGGTGAAGCCGGCTTAAATGGGCAGTTTGGCACCAAACGGCACGTGCGCGTGCGCACCGGCACGCACAGGAACGCGCACCCGCACACGCCCGCACGTGTGCCCCCCGCACACCGGCACATACACCAGGCCTGACCGGGAGACGCATACCAGTGCCACAAGGAACGCGAGCAACAGGACCAGCAGGAACGCGCGCGCCAGCTTGTGCCGACGCACCCCGGCGCACGCCACCGCGAGCACCCTGCCTGCCGAGGTGAGCTCTCTGACAGTGCCCCCCCCTCAAGGGCAGCCTCTGGATGCCCAGTTGGACCAACCTGGTTGCGTGGGAATTTTTAAAGGCTTGCAACAGTTCCTTAGCGTGAAGATTACTCTCAGGCTCCCAGGAATTGTCCTCAGGTCCATACCCCTTCCGTTTGATGAGATATTGGATTTGATTGCGCCTTTTCCTGCAATCCAGAATTGCCTCGATTTCGAACTCCTCCTCGTTATTAATCATAACAGGTTCAGGTGGATTGGTATTACGGTCAGTGAAGGGATTAGGAGCGACCGATTTCAGTAAGGACACATGAAAAACCGGGTGTATTCTAAAAGAATCCAGCAGGTTGAGCTCATACGTGACGTCATTTACCTTCCTTCTTACCGGGAAGGGTCCCATAAATTTAGGCCCCAGTTTCCTAGAGAGGTAAGCCATCTTTAAGTTAGCTGTGGATAACCACACTTGATCGCCAGGTTCCAATATAAGTTCCCCACGCCTCTTCTTATCGAACATCTTTTTATAATAGGCCTGGGATTTGGCCATGGTTTCCTGAAAAAGCTTGCTATTGGCAGAGAAGAACTCCATTGTTTCGGTCACTGCAGGAATGGAACATTCGGGTATAGAGCTGGGTAAAAAGGAGGGATGAAACCCATAGTTGGCGAAGAATGGCGTTTGGTTGATGGCTGAATGCAGAGAATTGTTGTAGGAAAATTCTGCAACTGGTAACGGAGAGACCCAGTCATTCTGGGAAAAGGCAGAGAAACAACGGAGGTATTGCTCCAAGGTCTGGTTGGTTCTCTCCATCTGGCCGTTTGTTTGTTTGTTTGTTACAGGCCGAAGAGAACGCCAGTTCAATTTCAAGAGAACCACACAACGCCTTCCAAAACCTGGAGGTGAATTGGACACCTCGATCAGAGACGATATTCGAAGGGACCCCATGTAATCTTACGATTTCCTTGACAAATATCTTTGCCGTTTCTACGGCTGAGGGTGTGCCCTTCATTGGAAGAAAGTGTGCCATTTTGGACAATCTATCAATTATGACAAAGATGGTAGAGAAGCCTTCGGATGGGGAAGTTCCACGACGAAATTTATTGAGATCATTTTCCAGGGTCTGTCAGGGATGGGCAAGGGTTTCAATAAGCCCCAGGCCCTTGTCTGGTTACTTTTGCTTCAGGCACAAGTGTGGCAGATACTGACGTAACTCCTACAGTCATCAGCTACTTGTGGCCACCTGAAGGTGCGCTGCACCAGTTCGGTTGTCTTCCGGGCCCCGAAATGACCTGCCAGCTTGTGGTCATGGCAAAGCTCCAGTACTGGCACCCTAAGGTTCTCAGGAACCATAATCTTGCCCTCGTGCCATAGCAAACCATCTCTTAGGCTAGTCTCAGCGGGTTGGGGTATTTCTGTGGAAGCTTGCCTTATTCTGGAGATCAAATCCCCTTGAAGGAGTAAAAAATTTCCCGCGGGCAAGATAGTGTCCGGAGGGACGGTCTCTTTGGAGTCATGGAACATGCGGGAAAGTGCGCCCGGTTTAACATTTTTAGAGCCAGGTCTGTAAGTGATGTTGAATTGAAAGCGGGAGAAGAAGAGTGCCCATCTGGCTTGTCGTAGTTTTAGTCTCTTGGCAGATCTCAGATACTCCAAATTTTTGTGGTCGGTGTAGATTAGAATGGGATGTACAGCACCCTCCAAAAGATAGCGCCACTCCTCCAGAGCCCTCTTGATGGCCAGAAGCTCCCGGTCTCCAACGTCGTAGTTCCTTTCAGACACTGAGAGTTTGCGTGAGAAGAAAGCTATTGGGAATAGGAGAGCCTTGGGGCCTTGGCATTGGGAGAGTACTGCCCCTACTGCAATTTCTGAGGCATCGACCTCCAAAACAAATGGCAAGGCAGGGTTAGGGTGTTTGAGGATGGAGGCCGATGTGAATAGTCCTTTTAACTTCTCAAAGGCCGATTGTGCCCTGGGGGTCCAGCAAAATCGGGTTCCCTGCTTCGTTAGTTCCGTAATGGGGGAGATGATTTTAGAGAAGTCTCTGATGAATTTTCTATAAAAATTGGAAAATCCAGTGAAGCGTTGAACCCCCTTTCTGTCTGTAGGTGCAGGCCAATTCAGGATGACAGACACCTTTTGAGGGTCCATCTTGATACCTTCAACTGAAATGATGAGCCCCAGGAATTGAATGCATTGGAGTTCAAACTCGCATTTATCGAGCTTAGCATACAGTCCATGTTGCCTGAGCCAAGCGAGGACATTCCGAACGTGCCTGCGATGGTCAGCCAACAAAGAGGAGACAATGAGGATGTCATCAAGGTAAATGATAACGTAAAGATCCAGAAATTCACGGAAGATGTCGTTCACAAAATGTTGGAATGTTGCTGGGGCATTACAAAGACCGAAGGGCATAACGAGATACTCGAAATGCCCAAAACGAGTACGAAAAGCGGTCTTCCACTCGTCCCCCTCTCGGATACGGATTAAGTTATAGGCTCCGTGAAGATCCAATTTCGTGAAGACAGTTGCAGTTCCCAGCCTCTGGAATAACTCCGGCACCAGGGGTAGCGGGTAGCGATTTTTAATCGTTATCTTATTTAATTCTCGATAATCGATGCATGGTCGAAGAGAGTGATCCTTCTTTTCTACGAAGAATATGACGGCACCAGCCGGAGATGTGGACGGGCGGATAAACTTCTTTTCCAAATTTTCATCAAGATATTTTTTTAGTGTATCTAGTTCCTACTCAGTCAATGGAAAGATCCTTCCGAAGGGTACCTTGGTTCCGGGTAACAGCTCTATAGGGCAGTCATAGGGCCTGTGTGGGGGTAGGATCTCTGCACCTTTCTTGCTGAACACGTCCGAGAAGTCTCGGTAGGGTTCTGGGATAGCTTGGTGTAAGTTGGCATCAGGATGCAAACAGAGAAGTTGGGGAGTCTCGTTGGTAACTCCTTGCAGACAGTGTTGCTGACAGTAATCAGAGAGAAACTAAACTCTTCCTGAAGCCCAGTAAATATGGGGGTTGTGGGCCAGCAGCCACGGCATTCCAAGGATGACAGGGAAGAGAGCTGAGGAGATGGCATCCAAACAGAGGAATTCTTGGTGTTGAGAGTCCATGATAGCTACTAAGGGAACAGTCTCCTGAACAACAGGACCGGAACGGAGGGCAGAACCATCTGCAAGGTGAACAGCCAGGCTCTGGGTCTTGGATCGAAGTGGTATATCATGCTGGGCCGCAAAGGCAGGTCGATGAAGCAACTGCATGCTCCGGAATCAATGATGACTGGAACCTGAATAGCCTTTCCGGGAAGCTGCAAAGTGACAGAGATGGTAAGGTGAGTACTAGGTTTTGGCATGATAGTTGCACACATACGAGCAGAAGAACGACACTTACGCGTCTTGTTGGGGCAGACGATGGCATAGTGCCCATATTCCCCACAGTAGAGACACAGGTTTTGAGCTCATCTGCGTAACTTCTCTTTGGGAGTCAAGCCGGGACAGAGCAGGCCAAGCTGCATGGGCTCTGGAGTATCAAAGGCTGGAGAAGTTGGTGGAGCAGAGGGCCAACTGGAAGGACTGGGGA
The DNA here is from genome assembly GCA_037952925.1 of Lithobates clamitans. Taxonomy (NCBI): domain Eukaryota; kingdom Metazoa; phylum Chordata; class Amphibia; order Anura; family Ranidae; genus Lithobates; species Lithobates clamitans. The sequence continues at coordinate 2,695,925 of JBBGZY010001258.1, forward strand.
CTTGTGGAAGCATCCAGGTGGGTCGAAAGGTACTGGTAGACCTTTCGGTGCGTCGTTCTCTCAGACGACGGTCGATCTGGATGGAAAGGTTAACTAGCTCTTCCAGGGTTTGGGGCACCCCGACCCATGCTAGCTCGTCCTTGAGTGGGTCGGACAATCCCATCCTGAACTGATGGCGCAGGGCCGCATCATTCCAAGCCGTGTCAGAGCTCCAGTGCCTAAATTCAACAGCATAATCTTCAGCCGCTCTGCAGCCTTGACGGAGGGAGTGCAATGTAGCTTCGGCAGTGGCGGTTAGCTGAGGTTCTTCATAGAGCTGTGATATTGCCAAGAAGAAGGCATCCAGATTTTCTAAGGCATCCGACTTTTGCTCCAGAAGGTGGGGAGCCCAGGTTTGAGGCTCACCGGACAGCAAGGAAACGACAAAGCCCACCTTAGTGGCCTCTAGGGAGAAGGTACGAGGCTGTAAAGCGAAGTAAAGACCACAAGCATTTCGGAATGCACAGTATTTACTACGTCTCTGGAGAATCTTTCAGGTATGGGTACTTTGGGCTCTGGAGGGAGCATGACTACGGAGGGTGCGACGGTTGCAGAGGAAGTCCCCTGGGGACTGGTGGGTGCAGACAGGGCCTGGACACGTTCCTCCAATCTGGTATAGCCCTCTTGTAGACTTTTTACCGCTTGGGTTAACCCCGCCAAATTCTGCAGAGTTCATCCATAGGGGAGGCCCCCTGCCCGGACTCGGTCATGGCTGCCTGATACTATCAGACTTCTACTTACCAGACCGGTGAGTCCGCTTGGGCAGAGGGTAGGCTCCCTTATGCGTCCGACTTGCGGCCCCTGGTAGAGTACACAGGAAGCACGGGAGTATGGAGTGGTATGAGGGCCTGATACTGAAGTCCAGATGCAGGTGAAAGAGCAGTCTTTAAACAGCAAGGTGCAGGCTGGAACACAGGCAACAGGACTGAGCAGGATGGTCAGGAGACAGGCTGGGTTCAGCAACAGGCAGGCAATGAGGTACAGTGGAGCAGGCAAGAGAATAGTCAGACAGGCCAGAGGTCGGGTGCAGGCAGCTTTCAGAGAAGTCCAGTAAACAAGCCAGGTAGTCAGGAGATCTTGGTTAAACAGGCACAGGGAACAGGTACAACAGACGGCAGAGCTGTTGATCAGGCAGCACTGATCAAAGAGTGAAGCTGGCTTAAATGGGCAGTTTGGCGCCAAACGGCACGTGCGCACGCGCACCAGCACGCGCAAGCACGCACACCCGCACACGCCCGCACGTGCGCCCCTGCACACTGGCACATACACCAGGCCTGACCGGGAGACGCATACCAGTGCCACAAGGAACGCGTGCAACAGGACCAGCAGGAACGCGCGCGCAACAGGACCAGCAGGAACGCGCGTGCCGACGCACCCCGACGCACACCACCGTGAGCACCCTGCCTGCCGAGGTGAGCTCTCTGACACCTACAGTTATAACATTAATCCATGATTAGCAAAAATTAATGTAAGTAATTAAACAATAAAACGCATGATTGATAATAAAAGGATTGCATCCATATGGCTTGATGTGTTTCGTGGAGTATACTCCACTTCCTCAGGAGCAGATGCAAATCTATGAAAAATAAATACATTTTGTTATGGTCAAATAGTTTACCCAAAAGAGAAAAGAAATGAGTTCCAAGAAATTCTGAGAAAATTATTTGTATAGTATCATTAGGGTAGATAATATACAAACAATTTTCTCAAAATTTCTCGGGACTGGTAGTTATGCTACTATCCATCACTATGGAGATCTGCAACTTTCTACAGCTCTGCTTATGTGTGCTTTGGAAGTTACAGGCAGTACTCCCACATTTCCCGGTGCAGATGCCCCTTGACAACCCTCATTCTACAGTACCACGTGTTGAACCCCAAGCTGATTTGAGAGCATACAAAGGTAGGGACCCCACCTTTTTTTCCACATTTTAAAACACTCCTAAACGCAAACACGGCAAAACGCTGCTAAACGCGGCATGTAAACGCAGCTAAATGGACATTTTTAAATTTCCGATTCTAGCTCTCAAGTTAAATCGTTCAGGAGAGGTTGAACAACGTCCCATGTACATGAAGCCTAAAAAAAGAAACTAATACAATCATCACATCTAACAATTGGTAAGCTGCAATATAATAAATGTTGGCTTTTGGGTTTAATACTGCTTTAAGAAGGTAACATCACAATTTTTTTAGGCTAAATACAATGAATTATGATGCCCTTGTCTTTGACTGATTATTAGGCTATTATGCAGGGTTTCTCAACAGCATTTAAATCAGCACCTGATAATTGGCAACTATATTTACCACTTGCCGCCCGCCATATAGCAGAATGACGGCAGCAAAGTGGTTGTGATATCCTAACGGGACATCATATGACGTGCCTGGGATAACACAGCCAGCGTGTTCCCGCGGGATCGTGCAGCACAGCGATCGGAGGTGCAGTGTGTCAGTCTGACACACCGCAGCTCTGATGGTGGTAGGAAGCCTCTGACAGAGGCTTCCTACCACGTGATCAGCTGTGACCAATCACAACTGATCATCGCATGAACCAGGAAGTGCTGGTAAACGGGTTTCCTCGGTTCACACTGACAGGGAGAGCTGATCGGCGGCACTCCCTGTCAGAGGGGGGGGTCTGTGTTGATAATCAGCACATTGATTATCAGCACAGCCCCCATCAAAAGGTGCCCATCAGCTTCCAATCAGTGCCCAACACCTGCCAGCCTGTCCCCATGATAGTCAGTGCCCATAACAGTGCCGATCAGTGCCCAGTGCCAAATAAAGTGCCATTCAGTGCCCCATCAGTAATGCCTGTCAGTGCCCCATCATAGTGCCAATCAGTGCCACTCAGTAATGCCTGTCAGTAGCTCCTCATAGGTGCTGCCTATCCAGTGCCACCTATCAGTGCCCATCAGTACTGCCTATCAGTTCCCATCAGTGCCACCTATTAGTGCCATCAGTGCCGCATATCAGTGCCGTCAGTGGCGCCTAAAAAGTGCCACCTATCAGTGTCCATCAGTTTTTTTTTTTCAATTGTCGGTCTTTTTTCATTTATAGTGCAAAAATTTAAAAAAACGCAGAGGGGATCAAATACCACCAAAAGAAAGCTCTATTTGTGGGAAGAAAATATAAATTTAGTTTGGGTACAGTGTTGCATGACCATGCAATTGTCATTCAAATTGGGACAGCGCTGAAAGCTCAAAATTGTCCTGGGCAGGAAAGGGGGAAAGTGCCTGGTATAGAAGTGGTTAAATGATTGACCTCAGTAAATCTGAACAACTATCCAGAGAAGAAAGGATTTTTTTCAAAAATCTATTGTTTACAAACCTTTTTCTTTTAGGGATCATGATTACGTTAAGTTTTGCATTTTGCAGCTTATTATATAGGCGATTAGGCATAATGCACAAATTAAGCAGAATTAGGTGGTACAATTGGGAAAAACTGAGTTGCAACAAACAAATTACAGCTATCAGTTGTATTTCTTTTATTGGCTAGTATTACATGAGTCATTTACTTTCCTGGTATGTATAACAATGAATATTATGACACTTCATCAATTCCTTTCATAATATCCCAAAATTCAATTGAGCATCACTTCCCAGCAAATGGAAACCAATCATTTGCTGCATGTATTATCTTGCTTTTAATGTTTAATGTGGCAGTTGTTGTTGTATTATCAACTATGCTTCATGAACAATTACACCAAAATGAAAATGGTATCTACAAGCCAGTAACTGGAACTTTAAATTTATTGATAAATGTACTTTCATAATATTGTGTATGCCCACATTTTCATTAAATATTCTTTAAGAAACCACTACAGCTGAAGATGTTTACAGATGATACCATGTAAAAAATTATAGAATGAGTAGTCCACATATGGTAAAGTACTGTATACAATAACCTGCATCTGTGATTATTACTCAAGCAACTAAGCAGAATTCTGATGAACCAGAGATGGGTTGAGTGAGCTCAGTGCTGCACAATAACTGAGGATTCTGATTGTTTGGTTTAGGTGTGAAGGGTCAGATCAGATAAGCATTTTACCAGTAATGCTATATTTATATATTCCAAACATGGTGCTGTTTAAATTATATTGGGATCCACATTGTATAGCAAAACTTTTCCATATATTTATAGTGGTAGAAATATTATACTCGTGGTAGTTGCAATTTTTTATGCTGTATAATTTTTTTTAAGCTGTTTAACTAACACATATTTTGAGGAAAAAATACTCTAAAGTGAATCTTAGTCCAAACACAATATTACACCTAGTTTCTGGGTAAAATACAAAAGATGGGTTTGCATCAAGTAAATAGATACCAAACATGTCAAGCCTTAAAATTGCGCACATCCATGAAATCACAAAAAAAACATTGTACCCAAAATCCTCCATGAGCTTACACAGGTTATCAGTTTAGAATTAACCATAAATTATGGCCCTAAAATTGTTGCTTTCACATTGACGTTCAATATAATACCTCACATATGTTATGAAATTTATGTTTACGTCTGTGTGTGGAATAAGGTGTCTAGTCTGCTAAGGGAATTATTACTTGTAAAACTCCCATACGCAGGTCACAATAACTATCAGTTATAATATTTATGTTTCCTCTATGAATACAATTCTTTATTCTCTAGCTGTTTGTGGCTTTGTTGTTTAAAGCAATTCATTTGTCAGTGATGTCAAAAGGGGGGCTGTGCCCAGGTGATGCCCATCCTTCATAAATTGGATAGGATTACTTTATACCATCCCTAAGGTACATATGAGGCTTAATGATAAACTATCAGATCTCCTTTTCCATGCAGGGGGATGACAGGGGTGCCCATTGTTGCCCCTGCTCTTTGCCCTTATAATGGAGCCATTGACCATAGCTGTTAGGGCCTCAACAGATATTTTGGGCCTTCAGCGGGGTAAATAGGAAGAAAAGATTGCACTATATATTGACAATTGTCTCTTATTTCTTGGGAATAGCCAAAATTCTTTGTCTGCTGTAATACATATAATAACGGATTGGCTTCTTTTCTGATATAACTATCAATTGGAACAAACCTACCCTTCTCCTGGTGGATCCCTTAGTATGACCCCTGCCCTCTTGTGCTAGACATATCCAAATTGTAGAGAGTTTTAAACATATACAGGTAGGTGTTCAAGGGCCAACCCCAAATTATACTTTTCTTGCAACCTGGCCTCTTATTGGCAGGTTTTAAAGACAGGTGTAACATGTGGTTAGGGATGAGCCAACACCCCCATGTTCGGTTCGCACCAGAACATACGAACAGGCAAAACACCATTAAAGTCTATGGGACATGAACATGAATAATCAAAAGTGCTAATTTTAAAGGCTTACATGCAAGTTATTGTCATAAAAAGTATTTGGGGACCTGGGTCCTGCCCCAGGGGACATGGATCAATGCAAAAAAAAGCCTTAAAAACGGCCGTTTTTTCGGGAGCAGTGATTTTAATAATGCTTAAAGTGAAACAATAAAAGTGTAATATCCCTTTAAATTTCATACCTGGGTGGTGTCTATAGTATGCCTGTAAAGGGGTGCATGTTTCCCGTGTTTAGAACAGTCTAACAGCAAAATGACATTTCAAAGGGAAAAAAGTCATTTAAAACTACTCGCGGCTATTAATGCATTGCCGGTCTGACAATACACATAGAAGTTCATTGATAGAAACGGCATGGGAATTCCCCACAGGGGAACCCCGAACCAAAATTAAAAAAAAAAATGACGTGGGGGGTCCCCCTAAATTCTATACCAGGCTCTTCAGGTCTTGTATAGATATTAAGGGGAACCCCGGCCAAAATTTTAAAAAAAAATGATGTGGGGGTCCCCCTAAATTCCATACCAGACCTGAAGGATTTTAAGGGGAACCCCGCGCCAAAATAAAAAAAAAATGGTGTGGGGTCCCCCCAAAAATCCATACCAGACCCTTATCCGAGCACGCAACCTGGCAGGCCGCAGGAAAAGAGGGGGGACAAGAGAGCGCCCCCCTCCTGAACCGTACCAGGCCACATGCCCTCAACATTGGGAGGGTGCTTTGGGGTAGCCACACATCTCAACCAGCGCACCCCAGCTGCCCTCTGCTTACCAGCTTGCCCAGCAGCAGTACCGGCAACCCGTGCTCCTTTGGGCACTGTACTTCCTGTATCACTCCCAGGGGTACGTTGCACTTAGCCACAAGGGGCGCCCTCTCAGCAATCTGGCCTCGCACCAGATACGTGACAATTGCAGAGTTCATTAAGTAAGCAAGAATGTTATTTCATTTTCCACGGGCGAGACACATACAATTCTACACTATATCATTTGTGGTTCAGATCACATAGTATATCTAATACAATGTGAAGCCTGTAAAGTACAGCATGTGGGTTGCACAAAAAGACCCTTGCGCTCACGTATTTCTGAACACTATTGTGACAGTATGAATATCAGTGCGAGAAATGTTTCTAATGTGTCCAAACATTTTAGAGACATACATAAAGGTGATATGTCTTCCTTCTCTTTCTGTGTTCACATTTTTGGCCCTTGGGTTTGCCCCACCAAGAAGTCACAGAAGCAGCGTGGCTAAGAGAGGACAACAGATGTTTAGGTGCATGACAAGCTAGAATAACAGTTATCAAGCTTTTTTTTGGTAGCGGCACCCTTTAAAACTATGGAAAATCTCAAGGCACCTCAGTCTAAAATATCTAAAAAAGTAAATATTACTGTTACATAACTATCAATGGGAAATCTGAGCCTTGGACAATACACATATCCTCCTTGATTAAATTAACTTCACATCAGAAGCCTTAAGTCACACAGACCCCCCATGAAAGAGCACACAATTACACAGTCCCCTATTTACATATCAGCCTTACCTTTTGGCTCCATCCAGCAACATGGCAGAAGGCTGGTGCAGGAGGTGATCTGGAGAAGGTGGACTTTCATCTTTTCCTGAATGCTGAGGAGGCCCTGCATGCTGCCTGCCCTGAGTCAAAGTGATGTGTTGCTCTGGTGTGAATAAGACTGTGATCAGCACGTCAACGCGTTTCGCTATTGGCTGTAGCGTAGCTTCATCTCGGACGATGTTTTTGTTGTTTTTGTTTTGGTCTAATGTAATTATTAACAATTGTTCGCTTTGTCTGACCTATTACCCAATGACATACGTAGTAACAGGGTCCTAGCGGAACCCAGTACCACGAAGCTACTTTTACTACAATTAACCTGTTGCCTAACATGTTTAATTCTGTTTTAAAGTATTCAATAAAGTGATTAATTTAATTTTTGGCAATTCAGCTGGTAATTTTTGATAATTAATACTCAATTAGTGCTGCTAGAGTAACCCCTTACTCGGACACTAGCACCGGTGTTTCTTTCTTTTTCTGTGTATTATGGTTACAGCACGCATCTAATTGATTAATTTTCAGGTGTTTCTTGTTCCCAATTTTCCCTTTCCCTTGTATTATATACCCTTCCTCCATATGAATGAATAAGGGTTATACATGAGGTCCCCCTAAAAATCCAGACCCTTAATCAGAGCATGCAGCTTGGCTGGCTAGGAAAGAGGGAAAGACAAGCATATAGCTCCCCCCTGAACCATGCCAGGCCACATAAACTCAACATGGGGGTTGCCTTGCCAGGGGTGGAACCCACTGGCATCCTTACAACCATTGACAGAGGGAAACTGTCATGTATAATAGTGGTAGTGGTATAATAGTGGTAGTAATACCGCTAATATACATGAGGTTCAGTTCCCACTGAATGGGTAAATGTTCATATGTTTGTCTGAACTCCTGAACAGCCAAAGTGTGGTCCAAACTTGTGTTTGGACCAAACCTTGAGTTTATCCCTCCCCTGCAAAATAAAGCAACACATATTAATAAAGTTGCACAGACATACAGGGTTTACAGTAATGCCCCTATGGCTCAGTCAGGGTAATATGTAGCTGCATATTATAGTCACTTGCAACTATCTTCATGAACTGCAAGTCCAGGGTAGCTCTGGCAACCCAAGCAAACAGGAGTAGGAATCCAAGGACAAAGAGACACCCCACTGGATCTGTAGTACTCTGGTAGCAATTAATAGGGGGCTTCCCACAGTAGCTCAGTCTTTCAGAGAAGCTGCATGCTCTTAGGATCCTGTCTTGTTGCCTGTACACCAGTTTTGCTGCAAATTACTTGGCTAATTACCTCTGCCTTATCACGTGTGGAGTGGCACAGGAGCAAAGAAAGAGTTGGTATATACTTCTGGGAATAGGGAATCTAAAATTAAGCTGTGGCTTTGCCTTACACGAATAAAGCACATATTTAAAGTAACCTCTCTGAAAGATTTAAAGGTATACTTCAATCAAAGTGAAAATACATAGACGTTCTTCTCAGGGCTTCAATTTTTCATCCAGGCATAGCTGGAGTACACAAGTTCACCCCACTTGTTTGTTGGTAATGTCTGGTGATATGAAAATCAAATTTGCTTCTTCTGGTTCATAAGGCAGCGGAGGCATTTCTAAAACACATATTGTGTTCTTCTTGTGTCTCCCATATATTCCATGCCACATGAGTCAAAATGATAGCACTTATGCCGTATACACACGGTCGGACTTGCCAACGGGATAACCTCCGCCTGCATTTCCGACGGAAAAATTTAGAACATGTTCTCTATCTAAGTCTGTCGGAAATGCCGACAGAAAGAGTCTGATGGGGCATACACACGGTCGGAATATCCGACCAAAAGCTCCCATCTGAAATTCCAACCATGTGTACGGGGCATAAGAATCTTCAAATTAGATCAACCTGCTTTGGAAATTCAAATATGATGAACAAGGGAAAAGAGAGAAAAAGAGGGAGGGCAAGGTTAGCCTGAGAAGGTTAAAGCAGTATTAAACTCAAAAACAAACATTAACCACTTGCCTACTGGTCACTTAAATCCCCTTCCTGGCCAGGCCAATTTTCAGCTTTCAGCGCTGTTGCACTTTGAATGACAATTGTTCGGTCATACAACTCTATACCTAAACAAAATTTGTATTATTTTTTTCACACAAATAAGGCTTTCTTTAGGTGGTAGTTAATCACCACTGGGTTTTTTTTATTTTTGCTTAAGAAGCAAAAAAAAGACCAACTTTTTTATAGTTAGTTATAAAATTTTGCAAACAGGTCATTTTTCTTCTTCGCTGATGTGCACTGATGAGGCTGCACTGATGGGCACTGATAGGCTGCACTGATGGGTGCTAATGGGTGGTAATGATGAGGCGGCACTGGTGGGCACTGATGAGGCTGCACTGGTGGGCACTGATGAGGAGGCACTGATAGGTGGCACTGATGGGCACTGATAAGTGACACTGAAGGGCACTGAGAGGTTGCACTGATAGGCGACACTGATGAGCACTGATAGGCGGCACTGATGAGCACTGATGGGTGGTACTGATAAGCACTGATAGGTGGCACTGATTGGCATTGATAGGCACTGGTAGATGACATGCTGATCGTGAGGAGAAAACAAATCTGGTAACTGACTACTGTTTACTTTCTGATAAGCTGTCATTGGCTGACAGCTGACCATGTGGTAAAGGGCCCGCTGTGACAGGCCCTTTACCCTATTCTGTGATCAGCCAAGTCCGAAGGACTCACAGTGAATGCCAGGGGTCTATTGAAGCCCTCCTGGCATTGGAAGCCCGCACTGTAGCCGTAATTTGGCTATAGTGCGGGCAGAAAGTGGTTAAAATATAGCTGTTTAGCAATCCTTGGATGTGGGGGCTGCATTCATTTTTTTTAAATCTCTTTTTTTTTTATTTCACCTGGTGATCCAGCCAGTGACACACTTCTGTCCTAGGGTGTCTGCATTATGGATGATGTAGTAAAGTAGACCCCTTTGAACAGTAGCCTTGTCAGTCTGGGAGAGAATAGTGTTATATCCTGCAGATTTAGATGGACAAAGTAAAATCCAACTCCAGATAATACTTTATAAGCAGTTATAGCAAAAGTTTTTTATTTTTTTTCATTTTTTACATAAATGAATAAAGTTAACCATTGTAGGCACCCCTGTCAGTGGTAAATGGTTTATTTCTGACCTCTAAGTGCTACTTTGCTTGAACAGCTTGGTCTATTTAATGAAATTGAAAATAACAGACTTACTGGCAGGATCTCCAGGTGAAAATAAAGGAAAAAAGCTTAAAAAAAAGAAAACCAATGCAGCTACCACATCTAAAAATCAGTAAGCATTACATTTTTGTTTTTGAGCCCAACCACTTTACGCCAACGTAATGCAAATAGTTGTACCGGAGTGATGCCTGCAGCTACGGTATCGTTTTTTTAGAGCCGACAATCGGCTTTCTTGTACCAACAACGGATGTGGCTAATCAGCTGCTCGGCTGTTATTATAAGCAGCAGGAGGGGATTTCCCCCTTCCGCTGCCTTCTGCAGTTCGCCTGGGCTCTCCCGTCCTAACGGGAGGCCCGAGCGACCAGCCGGCACCTCCGCTGGCTGGCCGGAGACCCGAACAAAGCCGGAATCAGCTTTGATCGAGTCTCGGATGTAGTGACCCGGGAGTCTTAAAGGTGCCAGATTTTAAAAAAATGACAGTATTCAAAACTGCCAAACTTGCTGTTTTGAATGCTTTTAAGTGCAAAGGAGGAATTTGGGGTCTAATCCATCCCTTGTGCTTGGGCGTAGAAGCGAACGCATATGTATGTCGCGCCCGCAAATATAAACAGTTTTCAAACCACACCTGTGAGGTATCCCTGCGATCGTTAGAGCGAGAGCAATAATTCTAGCACTAGACCTCCTTAGTAACGCTAAACTGGTAACCATTAAAATATTTTCAAGCGTCGCCTATGGAGATTTTACAGTACAGTAGTTTGTCACCATTCCACAAGCGTGCGTAATTTTAAAGCATGACATGTTAGGTATCCATTTACTCGGTGTAACATCATCTTTCACATTATACCAAAAAATTGGACTAACTTTACTGTTTTTTTTTTTTTTTTTAATTCATGAAAGTGTATTTCTTGCAAAAAAATTGCATTTGAAAGACCGTTGAGCAACTACGGTGTGAGATAAAATATTGCAATGACTGCCATTTATTCTCTAGGGTCTCTGCTAAAAATATATATATAATGTTTGGGGTTCTAAGTAATTTTCTAGCAAAAAATACAAATTTAAACTTGTATGCAACAAGTGTCAGAAATAGGCTTAGGCTCCAAGGGGTTAATACCATTTTCAATGTACGAAAATGCCCCTATCCTATAAGGAATTTAAAGTGGTAGTGAACTCCCATTGGACACTTGTACCTACAGGTAAGCATATAATAAAGTAGTGTTGCCAACCGCTCGTAGATTTATGGGCAGCCTGTAAATTTAACCCCCTTTTCGGGCTACCCATTAAAGTCCGTTACGGCACCGGTGCCCGTAAAAAAGATGGCTGTGAGCCGACCATTCAACTGCACCGTTCCGAAGGTGGCCGGGCTCGTGAAAGCTTGTGAAAGCTTGTACGTGCTCGGCCAGGCGGCACATGCACGGTAACGTAATTGCGCCGCCTGGCCCCATTTTTGAATAAACAATCAAGCGACAGAGACCACGGCTGCCGGCGACTCCTGCAGTGCACTTATCATAGGCGGAGGAGCTGAGCAGCCAGTGGTAACGGTGAGGAGGAGAACTCGATGACAGGTGAGAGGAGCCCTCACTGTGTGTAATCACCTCTTTGTCCTGGAATGACTGCGACATGGCACCGGAGGAACTACAAGTAGCAGCGTGCCCGTGTGTAGAGCCCTGCCATAGAACACAGAGGCACATTGTGTTGTGGTGCAGTGAGTAGGAGAGTGACCCAAACTGTGGGGGGACAGAGAGAGAGGAGGACATTACTGGGAGCCGGGAGACTGAAGCCATGCCATGCAGGGGACTGAGACTGGTGATGTGCTCTGTCCACCATCATATTACTTCTCCAGTCCACATGATCAATGTGCTGTGTCCTCTTCCTTTCACCTCTCCACAGGTCAGGTGAAAGGGGCACAGGAGGAGGACACAGCACACTGATGATGTGGAGAAGTTATATGATGGTGGGCAGAGGAGGAGGCTACTGTGAGGGGGTGAGGAGGACACTATTATGCCCACAGCCTCTGTCCACCTCCTGTAGTATGCCTGCAGTCTCTGTCCAGCTCCTGTAATTTGCCCACAGCCTCTGTCCACCTCCTGTAGTATGCCCGCAGCCTCTGTCCAGCTCCTGTAATTTGCCCGCAGCCTCTGTCCACCTCCTGTAGTATGCCTGCAGCCTCTGTCCACCTCCTGTAGTATGCCCTCAGCCTCTGTCCACCTCCTGTATTATGCCCTCAGCCTCTGTCCACCTTCTGTAGTATGCCCGCAAGCCTCTGTCCACCTCCTGTAGTATGCCCACAGCCTCTATCCACCTCCTTAGTATGCCTGCAGCCTCTGTCCACCTCCTGTAGTATGCCCGCAGCCTCTGTCCACCTCCTGTAGTATGCCCGTAGCCTCTATCTGCCTCCTGTAGTATGCCCGCAGCCTCTGTCCACATCCTCCTGTAGTATGTCCGCAGCCTCTGTCCACCTCCTCTAGTATTTCTGCAGCCTCTGTCCACCTCCTGTATCATGTCCGCAGCCTCTGTCCACCTCCTGTATCATGTTCGCAGCCTCTGACCATCTTTTGTTTTTTATCATGTCGGCAGTCTCTGAGGGGATCCTAGAAAGGAGTCAAAAGTGGGAGCGCCATCGGGATGGGGGTTATGGGAAGAGACAGACATGTGTGGACTGTGGAGAGGAGACTATAGAATAAAACCAGAGCCGCCAAGCTGGAGCCGTCTGACTGAGCCCTGCACGGTGCACCTGAGAGGAGGTCAGTGACAGTGCCGCCAAGCCAATCTGAGGGGGGTCACTGATGTAAGCAGGGGAGTGAATACAATAATGTAAGGGGGCACCAATATAAAGGTTCCCCTCTATATTATTAATCCCCCCCCCTTACCTTAGTGTATTCTGCGGAAGGTGGCCTCTGGTCACCATCCTGCAGACTCTGATGTTAGGGAGAACTCTGTGCTGGCTGGGTTATAGTATCCTGACCTTCATGTAAATTGAGAAATATGTTTTTTGACTTTTGTTTAACTTAAACACATTGCTAATAGCACTAGCTATGTGTTTATAGTTCAAATATTGATATTTGCACTGTTTAGCACTAAAAACAGTAATTTTAGGTACTTTTTTGCAGTGTCAGTAAAGAATGTGGATCCATCAGTAAATTTAATGATTTTTTGCCAGTAAAAAATTGGTGCCATTTGTAAATTTTGGCATTCTGCCAGTAAATTTCACTTTGGCGGGTTGGCAACACTGTAATAAAGCTTACCTGTAGGTATAAGGAATATCTCCTAAACATGCATCATTTAGAAGAATTTCTGTGTCTCTGCAGCAGGTGATGTCCCTGGCGCATGAGCTCTGAAGAAGCGACATACTCGTGCTGTGGCCGAGACTCCTGCGTGCATGTACAGGAGTGACATTATCGTGGCTCAGCCATTCAAGCAGCTAGAGCCCGCAAATCCAGAAGGAAGACCGGGTGAAGAATGAAGCCCTGTCAGCGATGACAGCGTGCCACTGGAGGGCTTCATTCTAAGGTAAGTCTTTCATAATATGCTAGTACGCAATGCATACTAGCACATACCTTGCAGGGAGAAGATTTTTTTTTCCTTAAGTTAAGTTTACTACTGCTTTAACCCAGTTTTTTTAAACTGGCTGTCAGCTGTTGAAAATCTAGAGAGCTGTGCTGCAGAGTCTTGTTAAACCTCATGAACGTGCATGTAAATCCTAGCAATAAACTTTTCTTATTTTGCTCCCTTTTGGTCTGGTGAATATGCCATTTAAAGCATTTTGTTACATATGGTTTTTAAGGGCAAAAAAAAAAAAAAAATACTTGTTAATCTTGTCAGAAATTCAGAGTTGTCCTGTTTACTCTGCTCTCTTTCCATGTTATCTCAAATAGACTATTTAGCCCTCCATGTTCTTATCTTGGACTACAAATCAACTATTCTCTCATGAAAACACCATTCTTTTTAGCATTAGGATTCATGAAGCATTAGGATCCTGTCATGGAGGATGGAAAGAGTGCTCTGGGCAATATGCAGAGCCAGCACCAGTCTAGTTGTTTAGTCATCTGAGGCCTGATTAAATGTGTAGTACACATGGACATCTTTGTGGAATGCACATTGTTCTAGTATACAATAGAATAGAAGTGTTTGGGCCACTGATCCAATAATTTTTATTCACTATTTAAAGTCTTTTGGATAAAAAGTTCTGGACTTTTTGATATTAATAGTTATGACTTTGTGGAAGAATGTATACAAAATTAAGATGGTTTAACGTTTACCAAATTTGGGTATAAGAGGTATAGATTTTTTAGCTAAATAATTGCTACAGAGTGCTGATTTTTTGCAAAAGTACCAAATGCCTGATGCAGGGAGATTTTTTGGATTATCAAAACCCTTAGTGCGTGCCAATAAAGAATTACTAAATAAACTTTATCTGAAAAAGTTAGAAGATACCAAAACATTTCCATGGACAGAGTGGAATTATGTATGCAGGCTGTGAAGGGTGCCCTCAGGGAAGGCTTAAAATGTAGTTGTCAATGAATTAGCTGTGAAAAAGCCAATTGAGGATTATGCTGCAAATTAATCTTCTGTTTGTTTGATTTGGAGACTCATCAATCCTAAGAGAAGTGAAAAGGTCTCAAATGATCAAGCTATGGTTGACCTATAGCTGAATGTTGGTCCAAAACTCCTAAGATACAAGGATTTGTATATCAGTATGCCATATGTCTTAGGAGCCTGAAGAACATTGTGAGATTTGTCAGATGTGTTGGTAGCCTTTCAAAAAACTACTAACTATCAAAATGCAGATACGCCTGCCTTTACTTGCCTGTTACTTTTACATTTAAAACCTCACCAGTCCACAAACTAGTGGGATGCATATTAATGGGTGATTAAAGTGTTTGTTACCCTAAAAAAAAAAAGCACAGATCATGTTTCCTTAAAACATGTTATACAGCACAGTACTTGTGCTGTGTAATTTGGCCCCTTCTATCACCTAAAAAACCTGGCTGATCCTGCCTGGCTATACCCTTCCCCTGTAAACTGACCATGGTTTATCATGGCTGCTGAGCCCTGATACTGTGGTCAGTTTTGAGTACCTCCGTCATCCGCAGCCCTGCTCTGTCCTGCTCTGTCCTCCTCTGTCCTCCTCTCCCCCCCTCCCTGCCTGTCTTCTTGTGTCAGTGCCTGCCCCCTCCTGCAGCTATCATAACTACAATAAAATCCCCCCATCCCCTCTGTAACATAATGATATGTGCCCCTGTGCCTGTGATATATAAAAGAGATGCTGATCTGTACCTATATCAGCGCTCATGTGCCTCCTCCGCTCTCTCTCTCTCCTCCTCCCTGGCTGACGTCAGCGGGAGTGCTCGGCACTGCCCGCTATAGCTGTCAGCCGGGCAAAGAAGAGAGCCGAGGAGTCATGTGAGGGCCAGGAGATGCTCTGATATAGGTAAAGATCTGCATTTTTATACAACACAGGCACAGGGACACATATTGTTATGTTACAGAGGGGAGGGAGGATTTTATTGTACTGAGGTAACAACCACTTTAAGGAGCATTATGCTTCTGCTACAGAAATGGAAGCATGATTATTTAGTAAAGCCTGAAATCAGACCCACTCAGAACATTTACCATTATTGTATAGGCACTTATATAGCAGAGAAAATTTGCAAACAATATACAGTGCCTTGAAAAGTTATTCATACCCCTTGAAATGTTCCACATTTTGTCACGTTACAATCAAAAACATAAATGTATTTTTTTTGGGATTGTATGTGATATACCAACACAAAGTGACACATAATTGTGAAGTGGAAGGAAAATGATAAATGGTTTGCAAAATGTTTTACAAATAAATATGTGAAAAGTGTGGAGTGCATTTGTATTCAGCCCCCTTTACTCTGATACCCCTAACTAAAATCTAGTTGAATCACTTTCCTTCAAAAGTCACCTAATTAGTAAAAAGATCCCACCTGTGTGTAATTTAATCTCAGTATAAATGCAGCTGTTCTGTATAGCCCTCAGAGGTTTGTTAGAGAACCTTAGTGAACAAGCAGCATCATGAAGGCCAAGGAACACACCAGACAGGTCAAGAATAAAGTTGTGGAGAAGTTTAAAGCAGATTTAGGTTATAAAAATATATTCCAAGGTTTGAACATCTCACGGAGCACTGTTCAATCCATCATCCGAAAATGGAAAGCGTATGGCACTGCAAACCTACCAAGACATGGCCGTCCACCCTATACTGACAGGCTGGGTAAGGAGAGCATTAATCAGAGAAGCAGCCAAGATACCTATGGTAACTCTGGAGGAGCTGCAGAGATCCACAACTCAGGTGGGAGAATCTGTCCACAGGACAACTATTAGTCGTGCACTCCACAAATCTGGTCTTTATGGAAGAGTGGCAAAAAGAAAGCCATTGTTGAAAGAAAGCCATAAGGAGTCCCATTTGCGGTTTGCGAGAAGCCATGTAGGGGACACAGCAAACATGTGGAAGAAGGTGCTCTGGTCAGATGAGACCAAGATTGAACTTTTTGGCCTAAAAGCAAAACGCTATGTGTGGCGGAAAACTAACACTGCACATCACCTGAACACAAAATCCCCACCGTGAAATATGGTGGTGGCAGCATCATGTTGTGGGGATGCTTTTCTTCAGCAGGGACAGGGAAGCTGGTCAGAGATGATGGGAAGATGGATGGAGCCAAATACAGGGCAATCTTAGAAGAAACCCTGTTAGAGTCTGTAAAAGACTTGTGGCTGGGGCGGAGGTTCACCTTCCAGTAGGACAATGACCCTAAACATACAGCCAGAGCTACAATGGAATGGTTTAGATCACAGGTGTCAAACACAAGGCCCGGGGGCCAAATCCGGCACACCAGGCATTGTCATGTGGCCCATGCAGTGTTAGTCAGCCACTTCCTGTTTTTACCACTGCCTGTCTCCCAGACAAGATTAAACATCCTTCTACTTAGTCCCGCAAGTGGAGTCGGCTTTGTGTAAGCGCTTGCGAGATCGTCCATCTCCTAGGAAACTAGAATAAATATTTCCTGCTCTCCTCCTTAGTCCTGTGAGTGGCGCCGACTTTGTGTGAGCATATGTGCGTCTGGCTGTCTCCTAGGGAACTAGAGTAAACATTTCCTGCTCTTCTCCTCAGTCCCTCCGGCAGCGCTAGTGCACCAAACGCATGCGCGGTCAGCCCAACATAGCTGTCAGCGGCGGAGGTTCCCGATAGCTTGGATGGCCATGTTGATTTTTTTACCATCCAGTGGACTGAATCCTGTGGGCAGGCTTTTTGAGGACTATCTCAGTGTTGTAGAAGTCTTGTTGTTGTGCTGATGAATTTGATAAGTGATGGTGAAATAAGACATAGGGCGGAACTGAACACTGGTACTGGTGCTGAACACCAAGATCTGCCTACACAGGGAGGTACTAACTATAGCCCAATACATGGGAAGGGAGCCTCCTATACAGGGAGGTACCAGAGCTGGACAAGGTAGGAGAGAGTACAGACCTGAGGATGTTTTTTTGGGGGGGTGAGAGCTGTGGAGGCTGATGTGTGGGGGGAGTGGTGGGTGCAGAGGTCAGAACCTAGAAGGAGGGGTGAGAATGACATGTTGCATCCTGTATGTAACGCACTCCTGCACCCTGTACGTAACGCACTCCTGCACCCTGTACGTAACATGCTCCTGCACTCTGTACGTAACGCACTCCTGCACCCTGTACATAACACACTCCTGCACTCTGTACATGTCAGAGAGGTTACCTGGTTGGGCGCCGGGGCGCGCCGGGGTGCGCCGGGGCGTGTTGGCGCTCGTGTTCCTGTCCGTGCTGGGGCGCGTGCCCTTGGGGGCGCCGGTGTGTCTGGGCTGACCGGCCGTGGCGTGCAGGGTGGCGTCCGGGCGTTCGTGCGTACGCGCGTTCGCGCCAGCGCGCGTCCACGTTAGCGCGCGTCCGCCTGCGGGCGTTGCCTTTGACATGACCAGGTACTGTGGGCGTGTACGCCGGTGTCGGGGGCGCGCTCGGGCGCGTGCGGGGGCGCGGCGCGCTTTGGCGAATCGGCGCGTGCACAAGCGTGGCGTTTTGGCGCCAATCAGTCTATTTGAAGCCTGCCTCTATGCTGACCCGGTGCTGCCTGATCAAACAGCTCTGTACCTTGTTCCGTGATCATCCTGTGTTCCTGTATCCTCGTAGTGTTTTCCCGTTGTGACCCGGCTTGCCCTTTGGACCTTCCTTGACTGCTGCCTGAACCGACCCCGGCTTGTTTGACCTCGTTTCTGCCTTACCCCTTGTACCGTTGCCGCCAGCCCGTTGCCGACCTCTGCCTGTGTGTGACCAGCCTGATTAGCTCCTGCTCAGCATCTGCTCTATCTAGCCTGAAGATCCACCGGTTGCTTGCCAGACCACCGTGCTCCAGGACTCTAACTTCAGGCCCTCATACCACTCCGCATTCGTGGCCTCCTGCCTACTCTACCAGGGGCCCCGAATCGGATACGTAAGGGAGCCTACCCTCTGCCCAAGCGGACTCACCTGTCTGGTAAGTGTGGGACGTGACAGTATCAGGCAGCCATGACTGAGTCCGGGCAGGGGGCCTCCCCCATGGATGAACTGTGCAGGCACCTAGCGGGCCTTACTCAAGCTGTTAAAAGTCTACAGGAAGGCTACACCAGACTGGAAGGGCAGGTCCAGGCCCTCTCAGCCTCTCCTCTAGGAGCAGTGTCCAACCCTGCCTCAGCGCCCTCTGTAGTGATGCTCCCACCAGAGCCCAGGGTACCTACACCCGAAAAGTTTTCCAGAGATCGCAGTAAGTTCCGGGCGTTCCGTAACGCGTGCGAACTATATTTTGCCTTGCAACCCCGTACGCTCTCCCTGGAAGCTACTAAAGTGGGGTTCGTCATATCTTTGCTGACTGGCGAACCTCAAACCTGGGCCCACCATCTACTGGAGCAAAAGGCTCAATCTCTTGACTCCTTGAGTGATCTTTTCCTAGCTATGTCTCAGCTAACGGCCACGGCTGAAGCCACCTTGCATTCCCTCCAACAAGGTCGCAGAGCGGCCGAAGATTACGCCGTGGAGTTTAGGCGTTGGAGCTCGGATACGGAGTGGAATGACGCAGCCTTGCGTCACCAATATCGGCTTGGGTTGTCAGATTCCCTAAAAGATGAATTAGCACGAGTGGGGGTTCCCCAGACACTAGAGGAGCTAATCAATCTGTCAATTCAAATTGACCGCCGCCTCAGGGAAAGACGCTCTGAGAGATCTGTTGGTCACCCACGTCTCACCTGGATGTTGCCCAGGGCCCCTAGTGCCCTGAACCAAGCTCCGCTTGTCTCGTCTGCTTCCGCCCAGGAGGTCTCGGAACCTATGCAGTTGGGACTGCTCCGTCCCTCTCTGACTCCTGAGGAGAAGACACGAAGACGCACACTCAACCTGTGCTTGTACTGTGGAGAGCCCGGTCACTTTGCAAGAGCATGCCCCAATAAAAGAAGTAAGTGTCTGCCGTCTTCCTCGTTGTGTGCACCTGTCCTACCTAGTGCCGGTAACCATTTAACATTCTCCATTGTTTTACAGTTACCTGGAAGGAACATCCCAGTACCGGTCATCATTGATTCGGGAGCATGCAGTGGATTCATTGACCGGACCTTCGTCGAAACTCATCACATCCCCACTCAAACTAAAGCCCAAGGACTGGCAGTTTTTCTAGCAGACGGTTCCACCCTCCGTTCCGGACCCGTCACCCAAGAAACGGTTCCTCTATTGGCCACCATTGGCCCAGAACATCAGGAACTATTACGTCTAGATGTCATCTCCTCTCCTCTCTTCCCAATTATCCTAGGAATACCTTGGCTACAGGCTCACAATCCTAGCATCAACTGGGCTACGGGCAAAATTCAGTTTTCCTCTGAATATTGTAGACAAAACTGCTTACGGGGGACCTCATCAACCTCCTCCCAATGCCTGTGCATGGACTCTGAAACTAAGCTCTACCAAGATCTTCCTGAACCCTACCGGGATTTCCTGGACGTGTTCAGTAAAAAGGGGGCAGAAACCCTTCCAGCACATAGATCCTATGATTGCCCAATAGAACTTTTACCGGGTACCGAAGTCCCTTTTGGAAGGATCTTCCCTCTAACTGAGCAGGAGCTGGGCACCTTGAAAACCTATATAGACGAAAACCTGAAGAAAGGGTTCATTTGTCCTTCCACATCTCCAGCTGGGGCAGGCATCTTTTTCGTGGAAAAGAAAGATCACTCCTTACGTCCCTGCA
Source organism: Lithobates clamitans (assembly GCA_037952925.1). Classification (NCBI taxonomy): domain Eukaryota; kingdom Metazoa; phylum Chordata; class Amphibia; order Anura; family Ranidae; genus Lithobates; species Lithobates clamitans. The sequence continues at coordinate 2,716,280 of JBBGZY010001258.1, forward strand.
TTGATTACCGGGAGCTTAATAAAATTACTATAAAGAACAGATACCCGCTACCCTTGGTTCCTGAATTATTTCAGAGATTAGGATCTGCTACCGTTTTTACTAAGCTAGACCTCCGTGGAGCCTATAATTTGATCCGCATAAGAGAAGGAGACGAGTGGAAGACAGCTTTTCGTACTCGATTTGGACATTACGAGTATCTTGTCATGCCTTTTGGTCTGTGCAACGCACCGGCGACATTCCAGCATTTTGTCAACGATGTCTTTCATGATTTACTGGATTTATATGTCATCGTTTACCTGGATGATATCTTGGTCTTCTCCGCCTCCCTGATGGAGCACCGCAAACACGTACGAACTGTACTCTCCCGGCTGAGACAGCATGGGCTTTACGCCAAACTTGAAAAGTGTGAATTTGAGCTCCAATCTGTCCAGTTCTTGGGTTTGATCATCTCTCCTGATGGCATTAAAATGGATCCACAGAAAGTATCCGCTATTCTGGATTGGCCTGCACCAACTGACAAGAAAGGAGTACAACGTTTTATTGGCTTCGCCAACTTCTATAGGAAGTTTATTAAGGGATTTTCTTCAATCATAACTCCCATTACGGAACTTACTAAACAAGGATGCCGGTTCTACTGGACCCCTAAGGCACAAGAGGCCTTTGAAAGACTCAAAGCGTTGTTCACCTCAGCCACTATTCTTAAGCATCCCAATCCTGCCTTGCCTTTCGTCCTGGAAGTGGATGCTTCCGAGGTTGCAGTTGGAGCTGTACTGTCACAGAGACAGGGTGCCAAAGCACTCCTGTACCCCGTGGGATTCTTCTCACGTAAACTCTCTCCTTCCGAGAAAAATTATGACGTGGGTGATCGGGAACTTCTGGCCATTAAGGCAGCTCTGGAGGAATGGCGTTATCTCCTGGAAGGTGCAGCACACCCCATTTTGGTCTACACAGACCATAAGAACTTAGAATATCTAAGAACAGCCAAGAGATTAAAACCCCGGCAGGCCAGATGGGCACTTTTTTTTTCCCGATTTATTTTCCACATTACGTACAGACCTGGATCCAAGAATGTCAAATCCGACGCCCTTTCCCGAATGTTTCTCGACTCTGAAAGAACCCTGTCCCCAGACACCATTCTCCCCTCTGGAAATTTCCTAATTCTACAGGAGGACTTAATTTCTCAAATCAGACGAGCCTTTATGGGAATGCCTCCACCTGCTGAAGCCTGTACCAAGGATGGGCTGTTCTGGTTCAAGAATAGGATTGTGGTCCCTGAGGAGCTAAAAGTATGAGTACTAAGCTTGTGCCATGATCACAAACTTGCTGGTCACTTCGGCACACGGAAAACAACTGACCTTGTCCGACGCACCTTTTGGTGGCCTCACCTTACCAAGGATTGCAAGGCATATGTGGAGTCCTGTAATACGTGTGCCAGAAACAAGACTAGCCAGACAAGAGCATGGGGCCTATTGAAACCATTACCAGTCCCAGAGAGACCTTGGGCCATGATTTCTATGGACTTTATTGTTGAGCTCCCACCATCAGAAGGTTTTTCGTCCATTTTTGTCGTGGTAGACAGGTTATCTAAAATGGCCCATTTTCTCCCCATGAAGGGCATCCCTTCAGCCATGGAGACCGCCTCCATCTTCATCAAAGAGATCGTCAGACTACATGGAGTCCCGACCAATATAGTCTCAGACAGAGGCGTCCAGTTCACCTCCAGATTCTGGAGATCCCTTTGTGGGGCTCTTGAAATCGAGTTGTCCTTTTCTTCGGCCTAAAACCCTCAGTCAAATGGTCAAACCGAGAGGACAAACCAAACCTTGGAGCAATACATCCGCTGTTTTTCGGCATTCTCCCAAGATGACTGGGCCTCCCTGCTTCCCATCGCAGAGTTTTCATATAATAACTCACTACATTCAGCGACTAATCAGTCTCCGTTCTATGCCAATTATGGTTTCCACCCATCCTTCTTGCCTGGAGCATTTCCTGAGTGCCCTGTTCCTGCAGTATCCGAGACCTTGGATTTTTTCTCCAACAACAACAAATTGCTACAGGAAACCATGACCAAGGCTCAGGAAGATTACAAGAAGATCTTTGACAGGAAGAGACGGGGGGAACTTGTGCTAGAACCTGGCAATTCTGTCTGGCTGTCCACCGCTAATCTCAAGTTAGCATGCCCATCCAGGAAACTGGGTCCCAAATACCTGGGTCCTTTCTTGATCAAAAGGAAGATCAACAATGTGGCATATGAACTGGACCTTCCTAATTCCCTGAGGATACATCCAGTGTTCCACGTGTCTCTCCTGAAGCCGGTCACCCCTAATTTCTTTCCTGGTCGCAGCATTGGTTCACCCAAACCTATTGTGGTTGATGGCGAAGAGGAGTTCGAAGTGGAAGCAATTCTTGATTGCAGAAGAAGTCGCAATCAGGTGCAATATCTGGTAAAATGGAGGGGCTATGGACCCGAAGATAATTCGTGGGAGCCGGAGAGCAATTTACATGCTAAAGAACTTCTGCAATCCTTCAAAACCTCTCATTCCTCAAAGATGGCCGAGCTGGGCATCCGGAGTCTGCCCTTGAGGAGGGGGCACTGTCAGAGAGGTTACCTGGTTGGGCGCCGGGGCGCGCCGGGGCATGTTGGCGCTCGTGTTCCTGTCCGTGCTGGGGCGCGTGCCCTTGGGGGCGCCGGTGTGTCTGGGCTGACCGGCCGTGGCGTGCAGGGTGGCGTCCGGGCGTTCGTGCGTACGCGCGTTCGCGCTAGCGCGCGTCCGCGTTAGCGTGCGTCCGCCTGCGGGCGTTGCCTTTGACATGACCAGGTACTGTGGGCATGCACGCCGGTGTCGGGGGCGCGCTTGGGCGCGTGCGGGGGCGCGGCGCGCTTTGGCGAATCAGCGCGTGCATGTGCGCGGCGTTTTGGCGCCAATCAGTCTATTTGAAGCCTGCCTCTATGCTGACCCGGTGCTGCCTGATCAAACAGCTCTGTACCTTGTTCCGTGATCATCCTGTGCTCCTGTATCCTCGTAGTGTTTACCCGTTGTGACCCGGCTTGCCCTTTGGACCTTCCTTGACTGCTGCCTGAACCGACCCCGGCTTGTTTGACCTCGTTTCTGCCTTACCCCTTGTACCGTTGCCGCCAGCCCGTTGCCGACCTCTGCCTGTGTGTGACCAGCCTGATTAGCTCCTGCTCAGCATCTGCTCTATCTAGCCTGAAGATCCACCGGTTGCTTGCCAGACCACCGTGCTCCAGGACTCTAACTTCAGGCCCTCATACCACTCCGCATTCGTGGCCTCCTGTCTACTCTACCAGGGGCCCCGAATCGGATACGTAAGGGAGCCTACCCTCTGCCCAAGCGGACTCACCTGTCTGGTAAGTGTGGGACGTGACAGTACATAACACACTCCTGTACCCTGTACATAATGCACTCCTGCACCCTGTACGTAATGCACTCCTGCACTCTGTACGTAACACGCTCCTGCACTCTGTACGTAACGCACTCCTGCACTCTGTACGTAACGCACTCCTGCACTCTGTATGTAATGTACTCTTGAACCTGTCACTCTGTACATAGCGCATTCCTGAATTGTTCACTCTGTACATAGCGTACTCTTCACTTCTGATGGTGTTTGGTCTCCAATACCGTTTCTTGTGGATGATATCAGTGTTGTGTGACCCTCCTTTTTGGACTTGCATCATCTGCTAGAGGATTGTAAGTGGGCTTGGTGGTGGTCTGGTGGTGGTCTACACTTGCCCTTCACAGAACTGCAATATTAAAGAGTAGATACATAGCCCTACTGATACAACCAGCCCTTTTAGACCAACCATACTGCTGATGCGGCCCCCGATGAATTTGAGTTTGACACCCCTGGTTTAGATCAAAGCATATTCATGTGTTAAAATGGCCCAGCCAATGTTTCAAAATTTTGTAAATAAATGTGAAAATCATTTATAATTTTTCTTCCACTTCACAATTATGTGCCATTTTGTGCTGGTCGATCACATAAAATCCAAATAATATGCATTTACGTTTTTGGTTGTAACATGACAAAATGTGGAAAATGTCAAGGTGTATGAATAATTTTTCAAGGCACTGTAGGTCTTCAAGCTATTTATTAAGTTTGTTTGATATTAAAAGAAAGTATAAATAGAAACTATACACATTTTGGATTATTACTGTAACATTTACCTGAAAGTACATTTTGGTATGATTTTCCAATATTAGTGTGCTTGATGGTTCCATATTTTCATTCTTGTATTTCATATACAAATCTAAAAATGTTCCTTGTTTTACAACTTTTGAGATACACATGCCCAGCGTATGAATTAAAGCTTGTGCAAATTGGTGGCTTTACAACTCCTGCCTTTCCGTCTAGTGGATTCTGCCCAATTCCCTGAATTTTCAGCATGTGCTGTACCACAATGGCAGGTTCCCAGTTGCTATTTCTATGCACCTAAGGCCATTCCAGCTCTGTACCATCACGTGGAAGGCAATGTTGTGGCAGCGTTGGGCAGGGCATTTCCCTCATTTGCAATGGAGGCGGCATGCACTCGACAGCTGATGGAAACATCAGCTGCGGTGCCGACATCGCTGGACTTCAGGACAGGTAAGTGTCTGATTATTAAAAGTCAGTAGCTGCAGTATGTGCAGCTGCTGGCTTTTAATTTTTGCAGCGGTGGGCAGACCTTCGCTTTAAAACTAAAGGACCAATTTTTGAACACCACACCTGTTTGACAGGTGCATCAAATTTTAATTTTTTACAGCAAAGCCAATTCTAGCTTTTATCAAGAGTACCTCTGTAGGGTTATGGTGTAGAGGCACCACCAACACACAAAGCCCAATTTTTCTGCACCTGTTATTTCTATCCAAAGTCTGCGAAACAGACACCAGAATGTATCCAAAAAATCTATAATCTTGTTCCGCAGTGCACTAAATTGTGGCCTCATCATAAAGATTGGTTTCCCAAGCCATTGTTTCCAAAATAAAGAAGAATTGCAGGGAAAATGTTATTTTTTTTCTTGATAAATGTCATTTTTGCTGCAGCAGGTTCTATATGTGCCACTTTACAGGCAGACTAAGGAGACCCCACAGGCACTATATTTAAATGAATTTTTCATTTTTACTGTTTCACTTTAAGCATCACTAAATCACTGCTCATTTAAAAATTATCTTTTTTATAAACTTTTTTTGAATTGATGCATGTCCCCCAGGGCAGTCATTGGACCCCCATACCCCTTGTATGCCCAATAACTTGCATATAAGCCTTAAAAATGGGCACATTTGATTTTTCTAGTTTGGGTCCCATAGACTTTAATGAGGTTTGTTATTCGGCTCTGAACTTTTGCGACATTCGAAAGTTCCAGCGCAAACTGAATCTGGGGTTGTTCAGCCCATCTCTACCTATAAAGTCCTCGCTTTTCTTTTGTTTTTGTTTGAGCCTGACATTTATTGGATGTGGTGCCATGTCAATAGCTTGTGCTTTATTTTGTAGTTTAATATAGCATAGACTTACCTATACTTTGCCTCCACAAAATGAAATGCTCAAGACTTCACATTATAGGTTAGCATTTGACTCCCTCTGTTTCTCCTGTGACAGCGCTGGTACCTCTTGATTGGCTCAGCAGTGTCATATTGAATGGGAAATTAGTCCACAGCCATATGGAAGATTCAATAAGTAATTTTACAAGAGGTTATTTTTCTCTAGTCCTCAACAGACTAGTAAGGAAGCCCAGAAAAGTGATGCTGAGGAGGAGAGCAGCTAAGTGAACCTGTTATTTGGCCATGCATAAACACAGGAAATGATCACTTGAAGCTGATCCCTTTAACAGGACTTACCGTATATACTCAAGTATAAGTCGTTCCTAGTATAAGTCGAGGCCCTAATTTACCACAAAAAAATGGGAAAAACTTATTGACCCGAGTATAAGACGAGGGTGAAAAAATGCACAGCTACTGTAAGTGGAAAAGAGGGTCAACAATGCCCATTTGCAGCCTCACTGTGCCCATTTGCATGCCTCACTGTGCCCATTTGCAGCCATAGGTCCCCCGACCTTCAAACTCGGTAGTTAAGTGTTCCTAGATGCCCCCTAGCTGCAGCCAAAATTTGGGGTCTCTGAACCCAAAGTGTCCCGAAATGACATTGCTACAGATAGACACAGTTGACCGAATTTGGGGCCCCGTATCTCGGGGCCACTTAGAGCTAGGAACCCCAAATTTGGTGTGCAAACCCAGTGGATCTAGCACCATAAAATATCAAAAGCTGGGATTTCTAGAACCAAGTGGCCCCGAGATATAGGACCCCAAAAATTGGTTCAGAAAATGTCAAGCACTTTTCTGCAGCAGAGAATGACATTTTCCGAACCTATTTTGGGGCCCCATATCTCGGGGCCACTTGGTGCTAGGAACGCTAGCTTTGGATATATTATGGTACCAGGTCCACTTGGTTTTCACACCAAATTTGGGGTTCCTAGCACTAAGTGACCCTGAGATACAGGGCTCCAAATTCGGTTCAGAAAATGTCAAGCACTTTTCTGCAGCAGAGAATGACATTTTCTGAACCGATTTTGGGGCCCCGTATCTCAGGGCCACTTAGTGCTAGGAACTCCAGCTTTGGATATGTTGTGGCACCAGGTCCACTGGGTTTGCACATCAAATTTGGGGTTTATAGCACCAAGTGGCCCTGAGATACGGGGCCCCAAAGTCGGTTCGGAAAATGAATTTTTTGCTGCAGAAAAGTGCTTGACTCCAGTATAAGTCGAGGGGGGCACTTTCAGCACAAAAAAAGGTGCTGAAAAATTCGACTTATACTCGAGTATATACGGTACTAACACAGACTATAAAAAGACATAGTTTCCCTTTAAAAGCTATACATACTTTTATTCTTATTATATCTGGTGTTTCAATATTTGTTTTTAAGCAGTCATTTGCTTCAGTTGGCTAGTATAGAGTGAAGATGTTCTCAAGATTTGTTCTTTCACAGATGTTGTCAGCAATATAATTGAGCTGTTGCAGAATTTCAGGATATTTACAAGTGAAATTATATTACCATGCAGTTGTATATATATAGAAAACATGCAAATCAGTTAATGTCCAGATATTTATCATTTCAAAATTTTCTTGGTAAAAATAAAACTCAAATGATGAGATCATTATGTTTCAGACATGAAAATATATGGCAAGGATATTGCCAGTAAGTTTATCTGCAACATCTTGAAATTATACAGCATTTCTCAGAGCAAATCATAAATATAAAATTGATGATATAGCAGTGATATTTTTACAGCTTTACAGTTACAGCACCCCAGCACGACTTCCAATCATCAACGTTAACAGGAATTAATTCTCAGGAAAAGTTATTTAAGTCCTTCTAAGTTTCCTAGTTTTGTATTAAGTGCCAGGATTGCTAACATTTGCAAAGTAGATAATAGCTTCGTAATGGCATGACGATTAAACCCAGAACTGAGACTGTTACGGTCTTCTGGATTTTACATTACCATAAAGGAAACAATTTTGTTGTACCATGCATCTATACCAGTATAATTATGTACTTTCTTTCACATCTTCCAAAAGCAATCACAGGCATTAGCTGTGGCTTGAGATATGACTTCTAAAACATCTATCTTTATTAAACCTAGATATGTCATTCTGGATAAACTGCAATGTAATAAACTCATTTTGGTACTGCAGCATGGGATTGAGTTATCATCCTCTTTTCTGTGTTTCTATGCAGTTTTTCTGCTATTTATAAAAAGCACCATTCTTAATGGATACACATGGAAACTAACGAGTTCTCGCATCTGTGTAAAGTTAGAATACAGACGTTCCCCTAGTTACAAACATCTGATTTACAAACGACTCCTACTTACAAAAGGAGGGAGACAACAGGAAGTGAGAGGAATTCTACCTCTGGGAAGGGAAATTTACTCCCGTAAAAGTTATTATGGGAAAAGGGCCTTTATTCCAAGGCTTGTTTCCACAACAGCCCAAAATTTTCAAAATCCAATTGTCCTTGGGACAAAAGGTGAAGTGAAATCTTCTGAACAGGGGCACAGACAGCAAAATAAACATTACAGAGGTGTTAACCTTCCCTATGCTATCAAAAAAGCTTAAAAACAGTTTTTTTGGCTGAAGCTACACTTAAAATATGTACCTGTTCCGACTTACAAACAGATTCAACTTAAGAACAAACCTACATACCCGATATTGTTTGTAACCTGGGGACGGCCTGTATATGTAAACCCAATTACTTAAATATCAAATATGCTTTAACCACTTGGCATCCGTGCTGACAGCTGATCACTTGATATAAACAAAAGATCGGTAATCGTTTTTTTTCTACTCACGCTGACAGCGTGAGTAGAATAAAAAGCAGATCACCGGCTCAGATGTGAGGGACATCGGTCCCGAAGTGGAAGAGGAACATCTGCCTCATCAGTGCCATCTAATAGTGCCACCTAACAGTGCCCACAGTGCCACCTAACAGTGCCCACAGTGCCACCTAACCTAGATAGGCAGCAAAGAGACTGCAGGAAATCAGTGACATTGACATGGAAATGGAACAAGGGATACAAAAAATGCTGAAAATAAGCACTTTATTAAAAGAAAGTTTATGACACACATTGCCTTAGCAAATAAATGCCATTCAGTTAGAGCCCTTTCACACTGTGGCGGTTTGCAGGCGTTATTGCGCTAAAAATACCGCCTGCAAACCGACCCAAAACAGCCGCTACTGTTTGTTCAGTGTGAAAGCCCGAGGGCCTTCACACTAAAGCGGTGCGCTGGCAGGAGAAGAAAAAAACTCCTGCAAGCCGCATCTTTGGAGCGGTGAAGGAGCGGTGTATTCATCGCTCCTAAACCGCTCCTGCCCATTGAAATCAATGGGGCAGCGCGGCTATACCGCGGCAATACCGCGGCTATAGCCACGCTATGCGAGCGGTTTTAACCCTTTTTCGGCCACCAGCGGGGGTTAAAACCGCACCGCTAGCGGCCGAATACCGCCACAAAAACGACGGTAAAGCAGCGCTAAAAATAGCGCTGTTTTACTGCCGACACCCCCACCGCCCCAGTGTGAAAGGGGCCTTAGTGTTTACATCTACTCAGAGGTGCACCTTGAAGTTTGTGGGCCTCAATGCAAAAGTTGACCTGGCACCCCCTTACTACCACTCGTCGCTTCCACAGCACACTAAGATACTCCCACAGTGTGCCAAGATAATCCAAGTGGCTAAAGAATTATTTGAGTTCTTTATTTATATATTGAGAGAGTAAAGATTTTGGAGAAACTGTCCAGATTTTGATATACCTCAATTCTTTTGCATATCTTGGAGTGGGGTCAGCCTTTGAGAGGTGGAGATCTTTCTGAACAATATGAAAGAGATCAAAATATTTTTTTTAAGAAATTAACTAGCAAGGCCTAACTAAAAAGGAAACCTTTGAAAAATATAATAAAACAAATGCCACTGTAAAAATATTTACTTAGCATACCTTAAAAGTGGACAGGTCAGTCATTAGAGCAGTGGACTATGTCAATAGGGCAGTGGATGTTGTGTGGACAGTGTCAGTAGGGCAGTGGATGGTGTCAGTAAGGCAGAGTACAGTACCAGTAGGGCAGTGGATGATGCCAGTCAGTAGAGCAGTGGATGGTGTTAGTATGGCAGTGGACTTTGTCAATAGGTCAGAGGAAGGAGTCCGTAGAGCAGTAGATGGTGTCAGTAGAGCAGTGGACAGTGTCAGCTTTTTACTTTTGTTTTATTTTTAACAATTTTATTTTATATTTTAAAATGTTTAGTTTTTATTATTTCTTTACAATGTTTTTAATAGCCCGTGGGGAGGGGGGGGGGGGGCTTCGGCAAAATATCAGGGATCTAAACAGATCCCAGATGTCTCATTTTTGAGGGAAAGAAACTAAATTGAGAACACAGCCCTCAATCTCCATCTCTGAAGCCTCATCTGCACAGAATGAATGAACCAGAATAGCTCTGTACAGAGCATCCAGATCATTCACACACTGAAGCATATTAAACACAGTTTACTGTGCTTCAGTTATGAATAAACACAGTGAGTGATCAGTATTGATTACTCACTATGTTCATTCAGAAAAGGAAGGGGCCGTTAAATGACATGCTGAAGTTGGGTGTTAGGGTAAGGGACATTTTAAAGCGACACATGGGTTGATTTACTAATGGCAAATCCACTGTGCACTACAAGTGCACTTGGAAGTGCAGTCACTGTAGATCTGACGGGAAGATTTAAAATGAGGGGAAGCTCTGCTGATTTTTATCATGTAATCATGTGCAAGCAAAAATGCTGTTTTTTTTATTTTCCTTGCATTTTATTTTCCTTGTCTCCCTCAGACCTACAGTGACTGCACTTCCAAGTGCACTTGTAGTGCACAGTGGATTTGCCTTTAGTAAATAAACCCCACTGTCATCTTGCCCAGGCTCACCTTACCCTAACGTCAACAATCCTTCATGCTCACGTTTTAAGCACTCCCTTGCCACTCCTTTCTTTGCCACAGACAGCCACCTAATGAGGTGGTGCTTCTGGGTATAGGGGAACATGTGACCTCCTGCACTGTGACACTGCAGTTAGCATCTAGGCTCAATAACTGCCACATGACCAAAGGAGTGATGTCACTGCTCCCCCCTCAAAATGTAAAGCTAAATAGTGAAGCAAAGATATGATCCCTTCAAGTTAGCAATGGCATCTTTGATATTTCCAGCTAGATGGGTCTCTTTTAGGGCAAAATATTTCAGAAAACAGTTATCTAATCAAAGGAACCAATACCCCCCAAAAAAATTAAGAAAAATGTAAAAAAATGAATTTTGAGAGGGGGGATTTTATCTATGTAGACTATTAAGGTGGTGGTAAAGTCATAAGGTTTTTTATCTTGATGCATTCTATGCATTCCAATCAGGAGAGAGGGGGTGGGACTGAACGATAGCTCCATGTCTGAATGGATACACAGAGCTGCAGTTCAGCTCGGGTGCCCCCCATAGCAAGCTGCTTGCTGTGGAGGCACTCAACAGGAGGGAGTGGCCAGGAGCTCCAGCCAGGGACCTGAGAAGAGGAGGATGTAGGCTGCCCTGTGCAAAACCAACTGCACAGAGCAGGTAAGTATAACATGTTTGTTATTTTATTAGAAAAAAAAGAGACTTAAAGCTTCATGAACACTAGCCTAAAAAATGTTGCTTCTACATGAGTTTTGTGTTCTGCCTGTAGAAGGAGCTCAATGATATCCTATGTGTCTATAAACATTAGGAGAATTACAGGCATACTTTGAGCTCGACATTTAGAGGCAGGAAAAAAAAACACTTCTGGTTTGCGTTTCTGATTGGAGCTTACTGGCAGAAAAAAACGTAAAACTATCCTAAACTCGTCTAAACTTGGTACAAAAAATGCTCTATATGAGCGTTTTTTACTGCCAAGAGAACAGACGCTTTTTCCTTGTCAAAAGAAGTTTATTGAGTATACAATGTTATAGAGATACATAAAGTAAGTTTACAAGGATCTATAAAGTAAGCTCATTGTTTTACAGTAGGGTTTATATAGGTAAATATCATGAAATTTCAAATATTAAACATTGGGTTCACGTAAACCTAAATTAAAGATATATATCATTTCCTTTCCACTTCCTTCCTTACTTTTGTAGGTATTTAAATGATTTATACCTACTATACATATTGTTTACAAGTAGAGTGTATATAGGTCAAATAAATTCTGATAATGAGCTTTAATCGTAAGGTGGAGAAAAGGAAAGAGAAAGAAGAAAAAGGGTTGAAAGGTAGAGGTATGGTCCACAAGGTTGTCCCGCTCGTCAGTTTATTATTCTTTTTAGTTCTCTTTGAAGCCTTAGAATGGGTGTCTCTGTAAGTCATTTAATCTGTTACCATGACAACAGGACAGAGTCATTGAAGTTTGACAGGAACTGTTGTTTTATCCAAGGATGCCAAAGTTTTTCAAATTTTGGAATTTGATTTTGATAGATGGCTACCATCTTAGCATGGGACATTGTATTATTCATTCTGTGAATTGTTTCTGCTAGTACCAATGTAGGAGATTTCCATGCCTTGGCCACTGTTTGTTTTGCAGCCGTTATTAGTTGGATCATAAGTTTGAATTGAGAGAGTGTTAACCATTCCGGTTTTAGATTAAGTAAAGTTAAATATGGATCTGGTTGTATTATTTTTTTAAATATTTTAGATGCAATCATGAAGACTTCCTTCCAGAAGGTTTGGATTACTGGGCACGTCCACCATATGTGTAAATATGTGCCTATTTCTGGGCATCCTCGAAAACAAAGAGCTGAGGTATTAGGTGAATATTTTGCCACTCTAGCGGGTACAAGGTACCAGTGAGTTAGGACTTTATAATTTGTTTTCAGTGCTAAGATGTTGGGTGAAGATGACTTAGATGTGAGCCATATGTTAGACCAGTCTGTGTCTTCTAAAGTTCGTCCCAGGTCCTCCTCCCACCTCTGAACGTAAGAGGGTCTATTAAGATTTGCTACTCCATATAATTGATTATAAAGTGATGAAATTGTACCTTTAGCAAATGGATCTTTTGTACAGATTGATTCAAAAATGGATAATTGGGATAATGGTGTATCCCCCTTTAGGAATGGTGTAAAAAAATTTTTGATTTGGAGATATCTAAATATCTCGGAGTTTGGTAGATCATATTTTTCTCTAAGCGATGGGAATGAAAGGAATGATTTAGATGCTATGAAGTCATTTAGTGTCTGAATGCCTGATGTTGTCCAAGCTTTAAAAGAATTTGGGTAGATCCATGCCGGATAAAAGGCCGGATTTCTGATAAAAGAAAGGAGAGGATTGTGTGGAGATTGTAACTGATATTTGGTTTTTAGTTTATCCCAGAGAGATAAGAAGTGTTTAGTTATGGGATTATGAATTTTAAAGCGGTCTTTAGGATCAAGCCATAATAAATTTGATATTAATAGAGGGTCATTTTCTGAAGCCTCTATAAATACCCATAATGGGATTTCCTGTTTTGCATGGTATTTGGACAGACTGGCCAAATGTGCTGCTCTGTAGTAGTTAGTAAAATTAGGGTATCCCAGGCCTCCTTTATTTTTGGGAAGATGTAGTGTGTGTATAGGTATACGTGGTTTAGAAGAGCCCCATATAAACAAAGTTGCTCTTTTTTGTACTATTCTCAAAAAATAGGAAGGAATTGGAATAGGGAGGACTCTGAATAGATAAAGCAATTTGGGTAGAATAGTCATTTTGATTGCATTAATCTTCCCTATCCAGGATAAAGGAAGTTGCGACCATTGTTTTATTAGATTTGTGATCTGTCTTAATACAGGAGGATAATTGGTTGAGAATAAGTCAGAATGAGATGCTGTTAAATGAATTCCAAGATATGGGATTGATTTTTCTGCCCATGTGAATGGGAGTGCAGCCCTAGCCGGGATCAATTCCATGTTTGTGAGTGAACTCTTAGGCACTAGGCATTTCTTAGGATTAATCATAAGGCCGGATAGGGCTGCAAATCCATCAAGAGCTGGTATTAAGTTAGGACCAGAGACCTGTAGAAAAAGTAATATATCGTCTGCAAATATACATAATTTGTGTGTAATACCTCCTACTTCAATGCCAGTTATAGTTTGGTTTGTTCTGATGTATTGGGCCATGGGTTCGAGTATAAGGGCAAATAATAAGGGAGATAATGGGCAACCCTGTCGGGTACCTCTTTCGATATTAAAGGCTTCAGATTGGTATCCAGCATATTTTATATAGGCTTTGGGTTTATTATATAATGCTTTGATCCATGTTAAAAAGTGGGGTCCAAAACCCCATTTTTGTAATGAATATTGCATATATTGCCAGGATACTGTGTCAAATGCCCTCTTAATATCGAGAGATAGAAAACATAAAGGGATTTTCCGTTTTTTAGCAATATGTGCCAATAACACTGCCCTGCGTATATTATCGCCTGCCTGTCTATTTGGCATGAAGCCTACTTGATCTCTATGTATTAATTTTCCTATAATGCTATTGAGGCGTTTTGCTATTATTTTTGCTAATAATTTAATATCGAGGTTTAACAGAGAGATAGGCCGATAATTCACACAGGAAGTATCATAAGAAAGGGGTTTTGGGATCATACAAACAATTACCATTAGTGTTTCTTGCCGAAAAGAATGTCCATCTAGAAGTTTGTTAAAAGTTTCAGTGAGAATGGGAGAGAGTATTTCTGAGAATGTTTTATAGTATAAAGCCCAGTAGCCATCTGGGCCTGGTCTTTTGTTAAGTTTTAGGTCTTTTATGGCGTTAGCAACTTCATCTATAGTTATAGGCTCATCCAAACTGTTTTTTTGATTCTGAGATAACTCAGGTAAGGTTATTTTTGAGAAGAAGGATTCAGCCTCTGTAGGATTAAATTCATTGTTTGTCTTGTGTAAAGTTGCGAGATGTGAGTGAAATTTTTGGACTATTTTAACTGGATTACAAGTGTAAACATTTTTATAATTTCAAACGTATTGGTTTGAAAGATTTGTTAGTTTAATTTAATGCCCGAGCCAAATATGTACCTGGTTTGTTTGTATTCATGTAGAAATTGTGTTTGGAGCGTTTGAGGGATTTATCAACTGACTCAGTGAGAAATAGATCATTTTCCAATCTAGATTTTTCCAGATGAGATTTTGTACTCTGAGATGGATTATCTTGAAATGATATGTAGGCTGCATTAAAATTGAGTTCTAGTTTTTTTGCTAGATTTTTGCGTTCCCGTTTAAATAGCGCCATTTGTCTTTGTATTGTACCACGCAAGACAGGCTTATGAGCTTCCCACAGTGTTATTGGGGAGATGTCTGTTGTATTATTAATTGATATGTATTCCTTTAAAGCTTGTTCAATGGCCATCTGATGTAGTGGGTGTTTGAGCATTATGTCCGGTAAGTACCACGTTGGGTCATGCGCTTTTGGTATGGCTGAGGCTATAGTAGTGTATACTGCATTATGGTCAGACCACGGAATCGGAATTATATCTGATGCAATAATTTCTGGTATCATTCCTATTGTTAGATAAATATGATCTATTCTGGTGAAGGTTTGATGAGGGTGCGAGAAATAAGTGAATTTCTTTTTCATTGGGTTACTTTCTCTCCACGAATCTACCAGATTGTATTTGGAAAGAAGTTGAGAAAAAGGTAATCTAGAGGTTATTTTGGATGGTGTAAAAGGTGATTTATCTAGAAATGGGAGGAGGACCTGGTTCGAATCCCCACACATTATCACTGTTCCTATTTTGTGTGTATTAATCACTTGTAATATATGTGAGAGGAATGGTGTAGGTTGTTTGTTAGGAGCGTAGTAGGATATCACCGTGATTGCTGTATCCATTATATAACCCATGAGTATCAGGTATCTACCTTCTGGGTCTTTAATTTCTGATGATAAGGTGAATGGTGTGGATCGGTGAAATGCAATTAGAGTTCCCCTTTGCTTGGTACAGGCAGAAGCCGTGTAAATTTGTTGATAAAAAGGAGAAATATATTTTGGAGTAGAATCTTTGGTGAAGTGTGTTTCTTGGAGGCATACTATGTGAGCCTTCTTGTTATGGAAAGTATGGAAGGCTTTGGTCCTTTTTTGAGGGACATTTATTCCCTGAACATTCAGGGAAAGTATATTCAGTGGTGCCATGGCAACAGATCAAATAGTTTTGACTTACTTTTTGTTATGCAGAGCTGACTGCGCAGATCAACCTGTGTGGACTGAAGAGATGTAAAGATAGGAAAGAAACCAGTGAATTCTGGAGTAAAGAGTATACAAAAAACATATGAGATTAGATGATACATTGTATAAATTATTTTTTGCAAGTAATCACAATTTACCCGTGAAAGAAAATAAATATCTCTCTCAGGGGAATAAGTGCCTTCGTCACACTCCCACATAATATGGTTGGGAGAATGAGGAGGGCTAATGGGGGTACACGGATCTTCCGCTTACAGGAGAGAAGTGCTATGTCAAAAGACATCAAAATGATGTTTCATTAATTGGAGTGCAGAATATAGTTTTTGTTGAAATTATTTATTCCAGGGTGGTTGTATATGGTTAGTTTTGCCCTAGGCTAAATAATTCAGTTAGAAAGGTACTGTTAATAACTTTGGTATTGATGAAGATAGTTTGAATTATTTTGGGATTTTAACCCTTTTAGAGTAAACAATTACATATTTTATTCATATGTAACTGTTTAGATATGTTAACTTATAAAATTGAGGTTGTATTGCTTCAGATTAGAATAAACAAAAACATAATTCTAGGAACTAGTTAGGTAATAATATATTTGTTTTAAGAAAAGGAAGAAAAAGCTTCCATTACTTCTGGATTATTGAACATATTTGTCCTAAAAAGTAATACATTTATTGTTATTACCTGATAATATATAACTGAACAAGAATTTCCTTATTTCACTTATATATTCTAAGGCTATATGAATCAGAAGTAATAAGAAATATAACTGGAATGTAACATGATCCCACACAGTGTGTGACTATCAGAATGCAGTTACATTCAGTTCTAAATACAGTTTTTTTTTATAGAGAATCATCTCTTAGTATAATAAATGAAGAGATATCAGGAATTAGGATGTCAGTCCATTGAATCTTCTTGGTCCATGGATGATGTGGCATAACGGCCTCTTTTGTGAGAATGATGATTCCCATTTTGTTCTGAAATTTTCTGGGTGCTGCCTGAAGGTGAAGATGATGTCATTCTTCTGTGTGTGGGAGAGTTGCTGCTTGTGGGTTCTGTCAGATTTAATTTTAAAAGGGTTTGTTGTAGTTCATCTGCTGATCTGCTTCAGTAAATTGTACCTTGGTAGTTAAATCTGACTGAAAAGGGGAAGCCCCATTGATACATAATGTTGTGGCGTTGCAGTTCCATTAGTTGGGGTTTCATGGATCGTCTTTTAGTAATAGTAAGTTGGGATAGGTCAGCAAAAATTTGATAATTGTGTCCTTGAAAATTAAGTTCCTTTTTTTCTCTTGCAGCAATTAGTATTTGTTCTTTCGTTCTGTAATAATGAAATTTTGTGATTATATCACGTGGGGGTCCATCTTTCTTTTTGGCTGTGAGGGCTCTGTGTACTCTGTCCAGTTCTAAACGTTCAATAGGGATATCTGGCTTTAGTTCTTGTAATAGAGCAGTAATAGTAGATTGCAGGTCTGTCACAGTTTCAAGTATTCCCCTTATGCGCAAGTTTGAATGTCTGGCTCTATTTTTGTAATCTTCGAGCTTAGTTTGAAGTATTAAATTCTCTTATTTTAATTGTTCCAATTCTGTTATATTTACTTGGGTTGTAATTTCAATTTCATCCATTTTTATTTCTAGGGCTGCGGTGCGGTTTCCCAGCTCTCTTATTTCTTTGGTTAGGCTTTTTGTTATTTGGTCTGAGGTTTGTTTTAAAGCCTTATGAAGCATCTTTTCAAATTGTAATAATATTACTGGGGATGCTGAGGAGGCTTGTGAAGAAGTTTGTGAGAGGATTTGTTCTGTATCTGACTCAAATGGAGAGTCTTGCTGTGACATTTTCTGTCTGTGAGAGCGCCCTGATGCTGTATCTTGTGAGGTGACTGGAGCTGCTTTAGTTGCAGTGAGTGCCTGTGAGCTCTTTGTGAGGTGATTTTTATTTCTGCCACGGTTTCCTCCCAGTATCATATTTCCTGCCCAAACTTTCTTAGTTTGTTCCCTGGGGCAAAAAGGTTCAAATGGATACCTTTTGAGCCTGCAGGCTCCGCTTTGTCCTTCTCTTCTCTCCTCAGCGGTGCGGAGCTCTAACAATGCATGTCTGCTCCGCTAGGCTCCGCCCATCTCCCTCGAACAGATGCTTTTTAACCACTTGCCGACCGCCTAACGCAGATATACTGCGGCAGAGCGGCACGGGCAGGCAAAATCACGTACCCGTACGTGATCTGCCTCCCGCGGGCGGGGGGTCCGATCGGACCCCCCCCCGGTGCCATCGGCGGTCGGCATCTGACTGGGAGCGTCGGGAGGCGAGGGGGAGACCATCCGATCGTGGCCCCCCCCTCGCGATCGCTCCCAGCCAATGGAAATGCTCCTCTGCCTGTGTGTCGTTTCACACAGGCAGAGGATGTGATGTCATCTCTCCTCGGTCTGGCAGTTTCCGTTCCAGCGCCGAGGGGAGATGACAAGTGAGTGCACAACACACACACACACACAGTAGAACATGCCAGGCATACTTTACACCCCCGATCCCCCCCCGATCGCCCCCCGATCCCCCCC
This sequence comes from Lithobates clamitans, assembly GCA_037952925.1. NCBI lineage: Eukaryota > Metazoa > Chordata > Amphibia > Anura > Ranidae > Lithobates > Lithobates clamitans. The sequence goes on from JBBGZY010001258.1 coordinate 2,734,542, forward strand.
CAATCACCCCCCCCCCCCTGTCACAAACTGACATTAGCAGTATTTTTTTTTTTTTTTTTTTCTGATTACTGCATAGTGTCAGTTTGTGACAGTTAGTGTTAGGGCAGTGAGTATTACCCCCTTTAGGTCTAGGATACCCCCCTAACCCCCCCTAATAAAGTTTTAACCCCTTGATCACCCCCTGTCACCAGTGTCGCTAAGCGATCATTTTTCTGATCGCTGTATTAGTGTCGCTGGTGACGGTAGTTAGGAACGTAAATATTTAGGTTCGCCGTCAGTGTTTTATAGCGTCAGGGACCCCCCTATACTACCTAATAAATGTTTTAACCCCTTGATTGCCCCCTAGTTAACCCTTTCACCACTGATCACTGTATAACCGTTACGGTTGACGCTGGTTAGTTCGTTTATTTTTTATAGTGTCAGGACACCCGCCGTTTATTACCGAATAAAGGTTTAGCCCCCCGATCGCCCGGCGGTGATATGCGTCGCCCCAGGCAGCGTCAAATTAGCGCCAGTACCGCGAACACCCACGCACGCAGCATATGCCTCCCTTAGTGGTATAGTATCTGATCGGATCAATATCTGATCCGATCAAATCTATACTAGCGTCCCCAGCAGTTTAGGGTTCCCGAAAACGCAGTGTTAGCAGGATCAGCCCAGATACCCGCTAGCACCTGCGTTTTGCCCCTCCGCCCAGCCCAGCCCACCCAAGTGCAGTATCGATCGATCACTGTCACTTACAAAACACTAAACGCATAACTGCAGCGTTCGCAGAGTCAGGCCTGATCCCTGCGATCGCTAACAGTTTTTTTGGTAGCGTTTTGGTGAACTGGCAAGCACCAGCCCCAGGCAGCGTCAGGTTAGCGCCAGTACCGCTAACACCCACGCACGCACCGTATACCTCCCTTAGTGGTATAGTATCTGATCGGATCAATATCTGATCCGATCAAATCTATACTAGCGTCCCCAGCAGTTTAGGGTTCCCAAAAACGCAGTGTTAGCGGGATCAGCCCAGATACCTGCTAGCACCTGCGTTTTGCCCCTCCGCCCGGCCCAGCCCAGCCCACCCAAGTGCAGTATCGATCGATCACTGTCACTTACAAAACACTAAACGCATAACTGCAGCGTTCGCAGAGTCAGGCCTGATCCCTGCGATCGCTAACAGTTTTTTTGGTAGCGTTTTGGTGAACTGGCAAGCACCAGCCCCAGGCAGCGTCAGATTAGCGCCAGTACCGCTAACACCCACGCACGCACTGTACACCACCCTTAGTGGTATAGTATCTGATCGGATCAATATCTGATCCGATTAGATCTATACTAGTGTCCCCAGCAGTTTAGGGTTCCCAAAAACGCAGTGTTAGCGGGATCAGCCCAGATACCTGCTAGCACCTGCGTTTTGCCCCTCCGCCCAGCCCGGCCCAGCCCACCCAAGTGCAGTATCGATCGATCACTGTCACTTACAAAATACTAAACGCATAACTGCAGCGTTCGCAGAGTCAGGCCTGATCCCTGCGATCGCTAACAGTTTTTTTGGTAGCGTTTTGGTGAACTGGCAAGCGCCAGCGGCCTAGTACACCCCGGTCGTAGTCAAACCAGCACTGCAGTAACACGTGGTGACGTGGCGAGTCCCATAAGTGCAGTTCAAGCTGGTGAGGTGGCAAGCACAAGTAGTGTCCCGCTGCCACCAAAAAGACAAACACAGGCCCGTCGTGCCCATAGTGCCCTTCCTGCTGCATTCGCCAATCCTAATTGGGAACCCACCGCTTCTGCAGCGCCCGTACTTCCCCATTCACATCCCCAACCAAATGCAGTCGGCTGCATGAGAGGCATTTTTATGTCCTCCCGAGTACCCCTACCCAGCGAACCCCCCAAAAAAAGATGTTGTGTCTGCAGCAAGCGCGGATATAGACGTGACACCCGCTATTATTGTCCCTCCTGTCCTGACAATCCTGGTCTTTGCATTGGTGAATGTTTTGAACGCTACCATGCACTAGTTGACTATTAGCGTAGGGTACAGCATTGCACAGACTAGGCGCACTTTCACAGGGTCTCCCAAGATGCCATCGCATTTTGAGAGACCCGAACCTGGAACCGGTTACCGTTATAAAAGTTAGTTACAAAAAAAGTGTAAAAAAAAAAAAAATATATGAAATAAAAAAAATAGTTGTTGTTTTATTGTTCTCTCTCTCTCTATTCTCTCTCTCTATTGTTCTGCTCTTTTTTACTGTATTCTATTCTGCAATGTTTTATTGTTATTGTTATTGTTATTGATTGTTATTGTTATTGTTATTGTTATTGATTGTTATTGTTATTGTTATTATGTTTTATCATGTTTGTTTTTCAGGTGTGTAATTATTTACACTTTACTGTGCTTTATTGTTAACCATTGTTAACCATTTTTTTGTCTTCAGGTACGCCATTCACGACTTTGAGTGGTTATACCAGAATGATGCCTGCAGCTTTAGGTATCATCTTGGTATCATTCTTTTCAGCCAGCGGTCGGCTTTCATGTAAAAGCAATCCTAGTGGCTAATTAGCCTCTAGACTGTTTTTACAAGCAGTGGGAGGGAATGCCCCCCCCCCCCCCCAACATCTTCCGTGTTTTTCTCTGGCTCTCCTGTCTCAACAGGGAACCTGAAAATGCAGCCGGTGATTCAGCCAGCTGACCATAGAGCTGATCAGAGACCAGAGTGGCTCCAAACATCTCTATGACCTAAGAAACCGGAAGCTACGAGCATTTTATGACGTAGATTTCGCCGGATGTAAACAGCGCCATTGGGAAATTGGGAAAGCATTTTATCACACCGATCTTGGTGTGATCAGATGCTTTGAGGGCAGAGGAGAAATCTAGGGTCTAATAGACCCCAATTTTTGCAAAAAAGAGTACCTGTCACTACCTATTGCTATCATAGGGGATATTTATATTCCCTGAGATAACAATAAAAATGATTTAAAAAAAAAAAAAATGAAAGGAACAGTTTAAAAATAAGATAAAAAAATAATAATAATAAAGAAAAAAAAAAAAAAAAAAAAAAAAGCACCCCTGTCCCCCCTGCTCTCGCGCTAAGGTGAACGCAAGCGTTGGTCTGGCGTCAAATGTAAACAGCAATTGCACCATGCATGTGAGGTATCGCCGCGAAGGTCAGATCGAGGGCAGTAAGTTTAGCAGTAGACCTCCTCTGTAAATCTAAAGTGGTAACCTGTAAAGGCTTTTAAAGGCTTTTAAAAATGTATTTAGTTTGTCGCCACTGCACGTTTGTGCGCAATTTTAAAGCATGTCATGTTTGGTATCCATGTACTCGGCCTAAGATCATCTTTTTTATCTCATCAAACATTTTGGCAATATAGTGTGTTTTAGTGCATTAAAATGTAAAAAAGTGTGTTTTTTCCCCAAAAAATGCGTTTGAAAAATCGCTGCGCAAATACTGTGTGAAAAAAAAAAATGAAACACCCACCATTTTAATCTGTAGGGCATTTGCTTTAAAAAAAATATATAATGTTTGGGGGTTCAAAGTAATTTTCTTGCAAAAAAAAATTATTTTTTTATGTAAACAATAAGTGTCAGAAAGGGCTTTGTCTTCAAGTGGTTAGAAGAGTGGGTGATGTGTGACATAAGCTTCTAGATGTTGTGCATAAAATGCCAGGACAGTTCAAACCCCCCCCAAATGACCCCATTTTGGAAAGTAGACACCCCAAGCTATTTGCTGAGAGTCATGTTGAGTCCATGGAATAATTTATATTGTGACACAAGTTGCGGGAAAGAGACAATTTTTTATTTTTTTTATTTTTTTTTGCGCAAAGTTGTCACTAAATGATATATTGCTCAAACATGCCATGGGAATATGTGAAATTACACCCCAAAATACATTCTGTTGCTTCTCCTGAGTACGGGGATACCACATGTGTGGGACTTTTTGGGAGCCTAGCCACGTACGGGACCCCGAAAACCAAGCACCGCCTTCAGGCTTTCTAAGGCCGTAAATTTTTGATTTCACTCTTCACTGCCTATCACAGTTTCGGAGGCCATGGAATGCCCAGGTGGCACAAAACCCCCCCAAATGACCCCATTTTGGAAAGTAGACACCCCAAGCTTTTTGATGAGAGGTATAGTGAGTATTTTGCAGACCTCACTTTTTGTCACAAAGTTTTGAAAATTGAAAAAAGAAAAAAAAAAAATTTTTTTCTCGTCTTTCTTTATTTTCAAAAACAAATGAGAGCTGCAAAATACTCACCATGCCTCTCAGCAAATAGCTTGGGGTGTCTACTTTCCAAAATGGGGTCATTTGGGGGGGGTTTGTGCCACCTGGGCATTCCATGGCCTCCGAAACTGTGATAGGCAGTGAGGAGTAAAATCAAAAATGTACGCCCTTAGAAATCCTGAAGGCGGTGCTTGGTTTTCGGGGTCCCGTACGCGGCTAGGCTCCTAAAAAGTCCCACACATGTGGTATCCCCGTACTCAGGAGAAGCAGCTAAATGTATTTTGGGGTGCAATTCCACATATGCCCATGGCCTGTGTGAGCAATATATCATTTAGTGACAACTTTGTGCAAAAAAAAAAAAAAAAAAAAAAAATTTGTCACTTTCCCGCAACTTGTGTCAAAATATAAAACATTCCATGGACTCAACATGCCTCAAAGCAAATAGCTTGGGGTGTCTACTTTCCAAAATGGGGTCATTTGGGGGGGTTTTATGTCATCTGGGCATTTTATGGCCTTCAAAACTGTGATAGGTAGTGAGGAATAAAATCAAAAATGTACGCCCTTAGAAATCCTGAAGGCGGTGCTTGGTTTTCGGGGCCCCGTACGCGGCTAGGCTCCCAAAAAGTCCCACACATGTGGTATCCCCGTACTCAGGAGAAGCAGCTAAATGTATTTTGGGGTGCAATTCCACATATGCCCATGGCCTGTGTGAGCAATATATCATTTAGTGACAACTTTTTGTAATTTTTTTTTTTTTTTTTTTTTTTTGTCATTATTCAATCACTTGGGACAAAAAAAATGAATATTCAATGGGCTCAACATGCCTCTCAGCAAATTCCTTGGGGTGTCTACTTTCCAAAATGGGGTCATTTGTGGGGGTTTTGTACTGCCCTGCCATTTTAGCACCTCAAGAAACGACATAGGCAGTCATAAATTAAAGGCTGTGTAAATTCCAGAAAATGTACCCTAGTTTGTAGACGCTATAACTTTTGCGCAAACCAATAAATATACACTTATTGACATTTTTTTTACCAAAGACATGTGGCCGAATACATTTTGGCCTAAATGTATGACTAAAATTGAGTTTATTGGATTTTTTTTAGAACAAAAAGTAGAAAATATCATTTTTTTTCAAAATTTTCGGTCTTTTTCCGCGTATAGCGCAAAAAATAAAAACGGCAGAGGTGATCAAATACCATCAAAAGAAAGCTCTATTTGTGGGAAGAAAAGGACGCAAATTTCGTTTGGGTACAGCATTGCATGACCGCGCAATTAGCAGTTAAAGCGACGCAGTGCCGAATTGTAAAAAGTGCTCTGGTCAGGAAGGGGGTAAAACCTTCCGGGGCTGAAGTGGTTAAGCCCATTGTGCATGGAGCCTTACAAATCTCTTTAAGGTTGTAAAACTTGTTGCACTTTATCCAGTCTTTTCCATGGACAAAATATTTTCTCAAACTTGCTACTAATGGTACAGTACATAATGTATGTTTGTTTGAGGGGGGAAAACAAGAACTGAAAATACAAATCCTGGAGGGAATTACACACGGAATTAGCAATATTACCATTACAATTCCCAGAAAATGTAAAGTTTTCATATTGTGAGCAAGATAAGGATCAATACTGTAAGAAAATCACAGAGACTGTGTTTCTGTATTGAAACTGATTAGCGGTATTAGGTCAGATAGAAATTCTGATGAAATTCTGATGATACAAGTTAGTTTAATAGCTGACAAAGTAGCAAGGTTCAGAAATGTGTATTTTTTTCTGTTATGGAAATGTTTGACACTCGCTCAGCTGCAGCTATTGCTATCTTGAGTTAAGCCTGATACCCACTATGAGTTTTTTTTGTTCAACCCAGTGGAAAAAAAAATGAGGAGCTCAGAAGGAGGTCACTGTTCTAACGATGCAATTTTAGTACAGCGATCTCCCCACTGAGTTATTGTGTTCTGACAGGGAAACTGCCCCCCGCCAGAACACTCCGGTTAGCGCTCGCAGCCATTGGCCGCGAGCACTGATCAGATGCTGGTTGGCAGATGTTTTTCTGCCTAGCCCATTTTACAGAAGTCAGACATTTGGCTGGCTTCTGTCAAACAGGCTGTTGTACACGTGGTTTTTATTTAACCGGCTGATATTCGGCCCATGTGTACCAGACTTCAGACTGCTGTATGCTACAAAGGGACTGGTTGATCAACTGAAACGGCCTAACTGAAAGCTCTAATCTGATCCCTGATTTTGTCTGCTAAGACTGTGAGGCTGATTCACTTAGGATGTAATGCACTTATGCCAGGTAGATGAAAAGGTTTGCCAGAGCCACAAAATTTCACGGATGCACAAATTTGCCAATTGTGAAAGAATAGTCTTGCAAATGTGCCAGTGTCTACTTTGTATGCTATAAACATTTGTTAAATATCTTATCATATAACTATGGGTCATATGCATCTCTCTGAATGATGCTGCTTCTTTGCTTGTTTCCTTTGCTTGTTCATTTCATCACTGGTGTTGTCACAAACTTATCATTTAGAACTTCTTACATTGCTCTAATAAAGTACACTCATGATTGCTGTTTGTTTGTCAAGTGATTTTTTTCCTGACATGTGACTGCTCTTTGAACAGATAAACAACTCATTCTGGCATTTGTGTTTCACAAAATAAACAAAGGCAGATCAGATCATGTATTGCTAATGGTATCACCTTTTCTGGATGCCACAAGTAATGTTTATGTTTACGGTAAGTACTACTACAAGTAGAAATGTCATATATGTAAAAATGGAAGTTGGCAGGTGCAAATTATTAGGCAATGCAACCTCATGATTGATGTGACTAACACTGTGGAACATTATTTTTTTATTTGATTAGTGTATCTTCTTTAAAAAAAGGGCTTTTGCCAAGTGTCTGTGTATTGTTTTCAATTTAAGTGTACCTGTGAAAGAGTTATAAGAGGCCCCAATGTGCTTTTGAGAGTTTTTGCACAAATCTGTTGGCACTTTTATTTCAAAGTTTTATTCCACAATCCACAACTTCACTTTCACAAGCCTCTGCATTCCTTTTGGTGGACAGGACGTGGTGATGAGTTTCCTGAACATGAAAGAAAGGTACCATATGAGGAAGAGGCCTTAGGTGTCCCCCTGACAAAATAACCCCCAGTGCTGACAGCAAGGGGGCAGCATGGTCACTTTTCTACATTTTCATGACCACCTCCTGCTGATGTTAGTCATATGCTGTGCCAAGGAAGTGGGAGGCAGGGCCAAGCCCTGCTGTCTGTGTCTGTGTCTATGGATGCAGGCGGGATGGCTCAGGATCAAACCAATGCAAGTGCCTCCATATTGGGGACTCAGAAGGGAGGAGGAACCAGGAACTCCAGGAGGGGACCCCCAGAAGAGGAGGTTCGGGACCACTCATTGCAATTCAGAATAGCTAAGTAAGCTAAGTGTAACATGTCTGTTATTTAAAAAAAAAATACTTTATAATCAGTTTTAAAAAAATACTGGTATAGGGTCTGATCTAGTACACACAGTGGAGGAGGAAGGAGGGGATGAGTCGTGATGGTGTATTTTTGGGAAAATGTCATGTATAGCAAACATTTGGACACTGAATACAAAACAAAAGAATGGTTATTGTGTGAACTGGGGACACCCATGAAAAATTAACATTATCAACAAATGGGATCTAATCATGTCTAAAACTTTTTTTTAATAAATTTGGATTTAATCCTTTTGGGGTCCATGGTTCTAAAAAGAAACAGGCATGTTTGTTTTTTTTAGTTAGCAATTTTATATCAAAATAAACACACACAAACTTTGTTAAAGGCTAAGTTCGCCATTTAAAAAAATAAATAAATGCACATATTTTTGCAGGTAAAAAAAAATTACATTTATTATTTTTTTAAATGGAGCCTGCAGAGCAGCGCACGGTCAGGTGCAATCTCAGAATCCTTCAGCCTCTCAACATGTCTGTTTGTACCTTATGTAGCACCCTTTAGTGTGCTACCAGTGTCAGTGTAGGCAAATCTATGACTTTTGCCTCATAATTAACTTTTCTCTGGTGCCTCCCCCTGGTTCTAGAAGTTTGGAGCAACTTCTAGAAGTTAGTGGGCGAAGGCCAGGAGTGTTGATCTGCATACTTGAGGGGGCTTAGTCAATCCCCAGGTGGAGGACCCAGCAGGGTAGCTTAGCCTGCCCTTAAATATGAGAGAGCCATGCCAGTGGGGGAGTCGGGTGGAGTGCTGAGAAGACTGTTGGTGGCATTGGAGGGGGGTCCCTGTGTCCAAGGGGGGCTCTGCCTCAGGTTGGGCTCAGGCTGGCTTGGGAAGATCCTGACAGCAGTCGGCTGAAAGGAATCTTGCTCAAGCAGCAGCAGGGAGCAAGGAGGACAGTGTGAGTAAATCAACACACCCAGGAATTCACAAGGGGAGAGACTGCCACATGTAGCAAGTCTTTCAGGAAGACAGCGTTGTGCTTAACCCTTCCTTTCCCTTGCCCTTGCCTTGGTAGATCTTTGGAATTGCCAGGTGGGCTGGTGAAGAAGCAGTCAAGTGGGCTGGTAGTTCCTGCAGGCAGTACAACTGGTATAAGTGTCTACAGTGGAGTTGGAGATACTCCTGTATGCAGCCTACAATACATAAATATTCTAAGGCACTAAAATGTCTTAGTCCTTAAGGGGCTTTTTGCATTTTTGATTATCAGAGACGGTCAGTGTCAAGGCTTCGGGAAGGAGGACAGTTCAGGATCATGTACATAGGGAAGAAGTTGACCGTGTTTATTGTTGCAGTCAAGTTGGGCATCCCATAATTCCTATTCCCCATCTAATTTATTACACTTATATACAACAAAACCAAGCTCAAAGACTGTTCTTTGTGTCTGGATGGAAGTGGAAAATGCTTGTCACATGGCTGTGCAGGAGTGGGGAAACCAGTTACACGCCACCCTTGCAGGGGTAGTGCTACACTCATGAGCAAACAGGTACCTGAGAGCAGGAAAGACTTTAAATATATATATATATATATATATATATATATATATATATATATATATATACACACACAGTATATGTTATTATGTTATTTTTCATAAAGATGAAACATGTTCTTGAGAAAAGGCAAAAGCATCTACTTTGCTTCCAAGCATCACATTGTTGTGTCCAAGAAGCAATTGCAAGAAATAGCAGAACCTAAATTGTGGAATGAAAAAAAAATATCTATCCATAGAAATAAATATATACAAAAAACTAAAATTACTCTATATGAGCAGCTAACACAATTTAGAGAGGTGGGCATAAATCATTTTTTTAACTGCCATTTTGTTGTCATTTCTTGCAAGGGAGATAGCCAATCACACTATTAACCTGGAAACATGTGCCAAGAGTGACACAGCCACTTTACTAAATCTGCATCTCAAACTAATATGGAAAAAATTGTCATAGAAGTTTACATTCTGGACACCATTCTGGCTTTATTTTCTTCTATCTGCAATCAAATTAGATCATGGTGAATATAAAGCTACAGTAATGTACTATAACTCCCATACAAAAGTAAAAACACCTTGCCTATTATGAATTGTCATTTGCAAAACAGGCAACACATTTATAAAATATGCAAAATATTTAAAACAATTAGGAATTTGCAGCAAATACAAATAACAACTTTGATATTTATAAGATATTGTTTCTCCAAAATTATTTGATCATAGGGAAAAAAATAATGTCCAACACTCTCCCCCTTAAGTCATCCTAATCATTAAATGTTGAACATTAGTAACAATAGTGCATGCAGACACAAGCTAATTTTACGTTGGCTAATACAATAATAACACATTTTGTAAAAAAAATTGTAGCATTGTAGACTAATGCCCCGTACACACGGTCGGATTTTCCGATGGAAAATGTCCGATTGGAGCGTGTTGTCGGAAATTCCGACCGTGTGTGGGCTCCATCGGACATTTTCCATCGGATTTTCCGACACACAAAGTTTGAGAGCAGGATATAAAATTTTCCGACAACAAAATCCCTTGCCAGAAATTCAGATCGTGTGTACACAAATCCGATGGACAAAGTGCCACGCATGCTCAGAATAAATAAAGAGATGAAAGCTATTGGCCACTGCCCCGTTTATAGTCCCGACATACGTGTTGTACGTCACCGCGTTCAGAACGATCGGATTTTCCGACAACTTTGTGTGACCGTGTGTATGCAAGACAAGTTTGAGCCAACATCCGTCGGAAAAAATCCTAGGATCTTGTTGTCGGAATGTTCGAACAAAGTCCGACCGTGTGTACGGGGCATTACAGTTCCATTGCCTCCAACTGCTAAATAAAATAAGGTGCGGGGTCACCCGGTGATGTCACCAGATGGTCCGCCCCCTTGTGATGTCATCGACCCAGCATTCTCTAGCCTGCCCCTTAATTTATTTAGCAGCAGCGGGAACTTTCATCAGGAGCGGAGCTTATTTTTTTGGGTCGGCCCCGCTGACAGCTGATGACTCATCGGTTGTTAAGGACGCTGTGGACGCCCGTTTCTTAACAATCATAACAGTTACTGGTTGTTAAGGATACCTGCTGTGATGAACGCGGGTGTCAGATCCCTGCCCTCCTCGCTAACTTGCAACAAAGGACCGGCCAACCTCACACCACGCTGTCACTTACGTAACAATGCCACTCTCAGCTGCGCCCAGCACAAAGATTTTCCAGCTTGCGGGACCACAATCTAGGTGCGAGCAACCTGAGAGTGATTGTCACTGGGCTAATTACACAATTAACCCTTTAACTGCCACCACCCCCGTTTAAAAGACCGAACCGGGGGAGACTCGTAATTTTAGCAATACCAATTATAATTTTAGAATAAGCATCTGCCACACACACTGCCACCACAGACAGGTCTGCTCAGAGTCTTACTCTACAACAGTAGCGCCCTTCAAGAGGCAGGTTCGTTTATAGCTTGCATTAAGAGCTTTAGAGACAAGGTTAACACTTTTCAACATAAGGGTTTAATATGAAAAGGTCAAAGTTGATGCAAATAAAATATTTACAGAAAAAAGATGTTTCAAAAGATAAAGACAATATACAGCCACAAAGCAATAAGGTAGAATTGGGAAGGAAGAATACTTGCAATTAATGTCCGAGGGTTGATCAGAGTTCGATCGATGAGCTAGGTAATCGGTTCTCGACTTGACAGATGTTTCTTCTTGGATGGTAAAAGGAGAACTGTCCATTGTCTTGGCATCTCCTCGTTTCTGTCAAATCAAAGGGGGTGTTGACAGTGACCAGTAACCAATCGTCTGGTCATCTTGTTTTAGGGGTTGGTTGCTGGGAGGTGTCTACACTCATGACCACGTCCCAGGTAGATTTTGCAATACATATTCATATATCTGCATCTATAGTGTTTACAGACTCCAAATATCCATATTATTATTCAACTTGAGATTTCCTTCAAAACAAGTCTAAACATGCCATCTCTATAACGTATAGCCTGCTTTGGAGGAATAAGTGGTCCCAGGGGTTTCCCATATGACCTGACATTGGGGTGTCTGGACTTGAAACGTTCCATATTATCTGAGGAAACTAAATATGTCCAGATTATGGCAGTGCTATTACTAAGTCAGAAGTTATGAAACATGATGAAATTTCATACTTATTCTACTGAGGTGTATTCAGGCAATTTACAACCGAGGCCTGTTAGGTCTCTGAATGGGGAGGGTGACAGTTTTACGACAGGCCTGAACACTGCCCTTACAACAAATGTTTTCTACTGACCTAACCTGGTTCTGTTTTCTCTGTTGAGATAACCTTTTCTGTTGAACTTAAAAAAGCTTTGAATTCCTAAGACGAGGAAGGAGGGAGTTCAGAGTTTTCTGTAAGGTTACATGGTTAGCCAAACTGTCATGGCTACTTCCACATAAGATGGCAGCTAGCTATAGCTTTTCATGTCCCGTACGTGATATCGTTACACCTCCCCCCTTAGGTGGTTGCATGGGAGGGAACTACAATTTCCCTCCTGACGCAACCGACTCCTGCGGGCTCGGCTTGTCGTGACAGCCCATCAGCATTGCCATGGGCGCTGCCTTTCTTATGCTGGATGGTGAAATCGTATTGCTGAAGAATTAGGCTCCACCGAAGTAATTTGCCATTCTCCCCAGCAACACGATTTAGCCAGCTCAAGGGATTGTGATCCGTGATCACAGTGAAGTGCCGTCCATAAAGGTACGTTTGAAGGGGGCGTGGCCTGGACCGGCATGGCGTGAGGAGTGTTGAACGGGAGCTCCGCTTGCCATATATCCATCTCCGCAAATCCTGGGGTCTCCATTGCCCTTAAAAACTATCCACAATATCTACTCAAGGGGGAGAACATACAGGGAGAATGTCTCCGCCGAAGAAAACCACAGACGCGGCTTCTAAACTTGCCAAGTATCGTCTGCAGGACAAGGCGGCCGCAGAGGAAAATGGCGCCGATCAGCCTACCCCGCTCGACTCAGGTGCAGACGACACTGCACGTGTACTTGAGGCTATCTCGGATTGTAAAAGTACCCTCATATGCAAGATAGAGGAGGTAAAGGTGGATGTCTCCTTGATCCGTCAGGACCTTCAGAAGCTGAGGGAGCGGGTCACGGAGACGGAGACCCGTATCAGCCAGGTGGAGGACAGCGTGCCGCCATTACAAATCTCAACCGAAAGAATGCAACATCAACTGAATGCGGTGCTCGCGAAACAGGACGATTTGGAAAATAGATTACGGAGGTGCAACCCAAGGTTTGTGGGACTGCCTGAGGGTGCGGAAGGTTCTAACCCCCCTACGTTTCTTGAAAACCTGCTTACATCTACTTTTGGGCGAGCTGAATTCTCCTCTTCATTCGTGGTGGAGAGAGCACACAGATTGGCATCCAGACCTCCCCCTCAAGGTGCACCTCCTAGAACCTTCATTGCTAAAATGCTCAACTTTCGGGACCGGGATGCTGTCCTCCGCCTCACTAGGCTTAAAGGCAATATCCCATACAAAAATGGAGAAATTAAAGTCTTCCCGGACTTCTCTGCGGAGGTCCAGAAGAAGAGGGCGCACTTCGCAGAAGCTAAGCGGCAGCTAAGAATCCGCCACTACTCATATGCAATGCTCTTCCCCGCCAGGCTCCGTGTGGTTGGCGAGGACAGAGCTCACTTCTTTGACACACCCGAGGCTGTTTTCGCGTGGCTGGAGGATCGAGCGGCACCGGACAGAGCACCCGCTTAAAATACCAGACGGCTCCAGATCTTCTATGTGACACCTCCGAGTTCAACACGAAGCACCTCCGAACACACTCACTCCGAATTTCACTAAGGTACTGTACCCCCCAAACCCCAGAAGATATCCCTTTCATCTCTCGGGACACTACAAGAATAGACAACATAATATCGGCGAATCGCCGTGCCCTCCCTTTTCTTCTCATCCCCCCCCGATGCTCCTGATCTGATGCTTAATCCTTCCCCCGTCAATAAACAGACCCCACACAACCAGCTTGTGACAATGGCGGGCTGGGACCCGCCACGACTCCCGGAAACCAACCCCAAATCATCCCTTTTTTATTTTTCACACAAATATGCTATCCTGAAGGTTATAATCTGGGAGGCATGCTACTCATGCTAATGTCCGCTCTTCAGCGAGTTATTGTCCCCATAGATGCAGGTTCCATAACGGACCCGGTCTTTGCAAGTTACAACTGTAATGTTCGCCATTTGGCGCAAGTTTTGTTTCCCTGGAATATCCGGCAGCCGTGCCCTCCCCCTAAGTTAGGGGGGGGGGCTGTGTGTCTGGATGGCCCAGAGTGTTGAAATGCAAAGTGCACAAGTTATCACGTTGTAAGAATATACATGCTACTAATGATGGAAAGAGTTTTATTCACAGGCAAATATTTGATTTACCACCACATTTGTGTTGTTTCATGCCACCTGTTAGAAATCCATGGCTGCAAAGTAAGAGGCTGGAAGGTATACACGTTGGTCTCGTTGCTCCGGGTGTGCCGTGCGGGACTACGCGCCACCCCGTTGGGTGGTGCGGGGCACCCGCTGGGCCACCGGACCAGCGGATTAACATGGGGCAGACTCTGTTGGCATGTCTAAGTTGAAGTGTGTTACATGGAACGTGCGGGGTATTAGAGCTAGGCCAAAAAGAAACGCAGTCCTATCTGTTCTTAAAAGTATGCGTGCAGAGATGATGGTCTTGGTGGAGACCCATCTCACAGGACAACTAATGTTATCACTTAAAAAACCCTGGGTAGGTTGGTTGTACCAAGCCCCTTACACTGCCAACTCCAGGGGAATAGCGATTATTGTAGTCAAAACGGTACAATTCACCCTACTGACACTCCAATTTGACCCTCAGGGCAGATTCCTATTTCTGCACGCTAGAATAAATGGATTGGAACTCCTGATACTGGCAATTTACATACCCCCCCTGTTCCATTTTGATGTGTTAAATGAGGGTTTGGCATTTATGTCTCAATATCCAAGTACCCCGGCGATTTGGTTGGGAGACTTTAATAACGTCATAGATAGGGAACTTGACAGACTGACAATGCACCCCTCTGACACTACTTCCCCACAACACACAAGATTTGGCAGATTCTTTAAAGAAATAGCACTGATAGACACATGGCGGCACCACCATCCTCAGGATAAGGTATTTTCTTGTTTCTCAGCAGCGCACAACTCCATGTCCAGAATAGATATGATCTTTATATCTCGCCCCCTTCTCCCTATGTTAGAGGAGGAGGGATTCCACCCTCGTACACTTTCAGACCATGCCCCATATTGGGTTGTAATTAAATTTGACTCACCACCCAATACATACACATGGAAACTTAATCCCTTTTGGCTGTCGGTAGTTCCAGGAATAGATGAATTGGGGATCGAATGGGACATATTTTTTCAGAATAATAAGAGCTCAGCATCCTTTGATGTCGTATGGGACTCCTTTAAATCACATGCCCGCATGACACTTGCTCGCTGTATTACCAAATACAGGAGGACTTCCTCTCAAGTGGTTAGACAGGCGGAACAGGCCCTGGCGGACCTGGAGAGGGAGTTCTCCTCGAATCCAACTCCCCTCACAGCAGATCAGCTAAAACAACAAAACCGGCTAGTCTCGGGTTTGCACTTTGAAAGAGCAGAGCAAAAAATATTCTATGCTAAACAAAGGACGTACGAGTGAGGGGAACGGGCGGGTCGCCTCCTGGCATACCTAGCTCATATGGATATGAGACCACCCACAGTTGTGTCCCTTAGAGGTACCAATGGGGAACTGATATCTGAGCCCAACAAAGTGGCAAGCGAGTTTCGTTCCTTTTTCCTATCCTTGTACACCTCTACGGCCAATACTACCAATGAGGAAACAAAAACCTTATTAAATGACATAAATCTGCCTGCACTCTCTCAAACCCACTTTGATATGCTGGAGGCCCCCATTTCCACCGATGACATTTTAGAGGCGCTGGCCACACTCAAAACTTCTAAAGCACCTGGATCAGACGGGCTCCCCCTTGAATTTTATAAAACATACACAGAACACATCGTCCCTAGACTTTACGAGTTATTCTCCCACATATTTAAATCCGGTATACTACCTTAATCCATGGCTGAAGCTTATATAGTACTCATTCCCAAACCCGGAAAAAATTTAGAACTCCCTGAATCCTATCGCCCAATATCCCTTCTTCAGCTTGACATAAAAATTCTGGCCAAGGTCCTGGCGCTGCGCTTGAACAAAGTTATCCTCACCCTGATACACCCGGATCAAACCGGATTCATGCCCGCAAAAAACACGGCCTATAACCTTCGTAGACTGCATATGAATCTGCAAGCCGAACATGATCAGATGGGCTCCAGAGTCATAGTATCCCTCGACGCCGCAAAGGCGTTTGACTCTGTCGAATGGAACTACCTTTGGCAGTGTTTGGCAAAATTTGGTTTCGGCCCAAAATTTATCAGATGGCTCCAACTGATGTATCGGGGCCCTAGCGCCAGGATCTTGGTCAATGGGAGGGTCTCTGACTCCTTCCCACTCTCTAGGGGTACACGTCAGGGGTGCCCGCTATCCCCCATACTCTATGCCCTTGCGGTGGAACCCTTGGCAGCGTTGCTGAGGTCACAACCGGGAATCACAGGCTTGAGGAGAGGTGGTCTGACGGAAAAACTCAGCCTATACGCTGATGACATGTTGTTGTATTTATCTGACTCCGGCTCCTCTCTGACAACAGCGCTAGAAACAATACAAACATTCGGAACACACTCAGGCTTAAAAATAAATTGGGACAAATCCCAAATTCTCCCTATAGATATAGGCGCGCCCCCCAGAACCAGGCCTCCTCTCCCCTCACAACTGTTAGCTCCATAAAATATCTGGGAATTACCATCACCCGAACCCCTGAGGAATACACCAAATTGAATATAGAACCCCTGATTACTAATTTGAAACATAAGACCCAAGTTTGGGCTAAGCTTCCCCTGGGAGTCATGGGTCGGGTGAATCTTATAAAAATGGTTCTACTCCCCAAGTTCCTATACGTCTTTTGGCATGCCCCACTTTATTTACCACTCAGAATCTTTAAATCCATCGAAAAAATTCTTAACTCATTTGTATGGGGGAAGGCCCGACATTAATTACCATGGCAAGTACTAAAGAATCCCACAGATTTAGGCGGCGCCGCGCTCCCGGATTTTAATTACTACTATCTGGCAGCGCAGCTGTCACATTTTTACTATTTGGACAAATGCGATAAGGAAAGATATATGGCCCTGTTATGCTCCCAACAAACTCATCTGTACACTCACCCTTTTCAAATTATTTTCAGAGACCCCCCAGCCCCTGGGGCATTGGGTAACCTTAAAGGCCTAGTATATGCTCACTGCAAAATATGGGCAGTGGTGAGACGTAGATTAGCTTTGCCATCCACGCATTCACACACACCGCTATGGGACAACCCGGGTTTAAAGGAATTATTACTTTTAGCAGGACGCTATATGTGGCTCGCTCGAGGAGTGAGGACACTTTCGAATGTGTATCAGGACAACACTCTGAAATCCTTTCAACAGCTTAAGGAGGACTTTGTCCTTCCCAATTCTATGCATTTTAGATACCTCCAGCTCCGCCATGCCTTGCAGACCCAGTTTCAGGATGGATCTCCCAATCTAGAACAACCAGATATCCTCCATATTATTGTAGGACAAGACTCCTCCAAACTTATTTCAGTTTTTTATAACTCTCTGATCCGTCCTGCGGCAGTGACCCTTGCCTATGGGGGATTGAGGAGTAGATAGGCTGGAGACGTGGGGGAGCTGGAGGATGACGAGTGGGAGGACGCGCTGGACAACTGTAAAGCGGTGTCTACTAGACTGGCAGACAGACTTACCCAACTGTATATATTGCATAGATCATACCTAACTCCCATAAGATTAGCTAGATTTAAACCTCAACACAACCCTCTCTGCCCCAGGTGCGGCAGCCCCTCTAGTTCCTTTTATCACCTAATATGGGCGTGCCCAGCTATACAAGATTACTGGTCCCACGTGGTACAGTTTATACATGACGAAATGGGATCTCCCCTCAGACTATGTCCCAAACAATGCCTGCTGGGAATCTTCCCAGATCCTGACTCAGATAAATTCCATGTCATCTTTCTTAGAGAGTCACTGTTTATAGCTAGACTACTTATAGCGAGAAAGTGGATGAGGGTAGAAACGCCTACATTACAGGAATGGATCGCTGCTATCAACAATGTCCTGCCCTATAAAAAAGAAATATACGCCCACAGAGGATGCCCATCCAAATATGAGAAAATATGGAACTCCTGGTTAGGTAACTCAGCTACCTGCAACTCCATGAGCGATAGCAATCTCTGAGTCTAACAAATATGCCTCACAGTATAATCTACTAATGCAACGGGCATAAAGAAACCCTGAATGCATGATAAAGCCTGACAGAGGATAATAACTTACAACACCTGAAATCAAAATGTGAAAATGTACAAAATGCACTGTTTATCCTGTCAATCATTTCATTCTTGTAAGTATGTAAATGTAATGTTTGCCAATTACCTGTGTACTCTTTACAAAAATAAACAACGTTTTATTTGTAAAAGGTACGTTTGAAACTTCTGGAGAGCCCACACGATCGCAAGACACTCCTTTTCGATCGTGGCATATGCTACTTCCCTGGGAAGCAGCTTCCTGCTCAGGTAGAGGATGGGATGCTCCTCTCCGGCCTCGTCCACCTGGCTCAGGACTGCACCCAATCCAAAGGCAGAGGCATCCGTCTGCACAAGGAAACGGCAGGTGAAGTCTGGAGCCTGCAGCACAGGTGCGCTGACCAGTGCCTCCTTCAAGGCCTGAAATGCCTGCTCACATTCTGGTGTCCAAGACACCACCTTGGGCAGTTTCTTTTTGGTTAGGTCAGTCAGAGGTTTGGCCAGGCTACTATAGTTACATACAAATTTCCTATAGTAGCCAGCAGTCCCCAAGAAAGACATAACCTGCTTTTTGGTTTGAGGGGTAGGCCAGGCCAGGATGGCCTCAACCTTCCCTGTCTCGGGTTTCAGGGTACCTCCTCCTACCTGGTGTCCCAAGTACTGCACATCAGTCATGCCAATCTGACACTTACTGGCTTTTACAGTCAGATTGGCAGACATCAGTTGGTCCAGGACCTGTGACAGGTGCACCAGGTGTTCTTCCCAGGTAGGGCTGAACACGGCGATGTCATCCAGGTAGGCTACGGCAAAGGTTTCCAGCCCCTCCAGTAAGTCATTCATGACTCTCTGGAAGGTAGCTGGGGCATTCTTCATCCCAAACGGCATGACGGTAAACTTGAACAATCCAAATGGGGTGATGAAGGCCGACTTTTCCCGAGCCTCAGGGGCCAGAGGAATTTGCCAGTACCCCCTGCTCAGATCCATGATTGTTATATAACGGGCAGCCGCCAGCCTATCTAACAACTCATCAATCCGGGGCATGGGGTAGGCATCTGCAGTAGTGATGGCATTCAGCTTCCGGTAGTCCACACAGAACCTGGTCGTCTGGTCCTTTTTGGGGACCAAGACTACCAGTGGCGCCCAGACTGTCCGAGCTCCCTGAACGACCCCTAACTGCATAATTTCCTCAGTCTCCTTTGCCCCGCCTGTCTGTGCCTCCTGCAAGGCAAGGTGGGCTGCAAGGGTGAGGGGAGGATACACCCGGTCGCCCACCTTGTGGACGCCATGGGGGGCCCTCCCAGGGTTTCCCATGACCCAAACACGGCATGCTGTAAGCACTGCCAGCATCATGGGTGCCTGGAGTGGAAGGAAAGGTGAGTGGGACTGAAGGCCTAAGCCCACTCCCTGAGTGTCAGCTATCACTTCTACCAGGGCACCTAACTCTTTCCGTTCAGGTATACGGTCTCTGCCAATGACAGGCGCTGTGCTGGGACATTGTGTGAACATCAAGTTAGGCCACAAACCATTGTGTTTCACTCCAACCCTGGCCTTCCTGATTTCACCTGGACCTTCACAGACCATATCAGGTGACACCTTCAACACATTCCCCTTAGGCTGACTGGACACAGTGAGCAACTGTTTAACCCTTTCAGTCTCTAGGCCTCCTGCCTGTAGACCAGTGCAGCCTCTCTGCCCACTGTCCCTATCATGCTTTTGTTTATTTTTCTCAGCAGGGGAGCTAACAGCTGGCCTGCTGAACACTGCAAAGCCTTTGTCTCTCAGCAGTGCTGGCTGAGGCGTGGGACTACAAGTACCAACCAGCCGTCCTGTGACACACAAGGACAACTGCTGGGGTGTAGTCAAGGCAGAATACTCTGGGTCAAAGTCAGGAATGGGGCCACCTGGGCCACTCCTGGGCTCTGCCGCCAGAGACTCTATCTTCTCCACCCTCCCAGCATTGTGGGTGACCTCCAACAACGACATAACATCATTACATTCAGTAATTACATTCTTAACATCAGCTACACAAGCATTTGATATTGGCACATGCAAGGGGGCCTCCTCTCCTTCTGTAGGTGAAGAAGACCCCTGAACCTCCACTCCATCCTCCCCCTCCCTCTGTCCATCCACAGGTTGCCCAGATATTACCCCAACATCTGTAAACAGTATCTTGGTAGGTCCAGAGAGTTCCGTGGGAGCATCCTGGGTGCTTTTAGCAGGGGCATAGTAAGAAACAAGGGTACCTAAATCAGCACCCAACAACACCGCAGTGGGGATCTCCTCCGAGACTCCCACTTCTCTCATCCCACTTCCGGCACCCCAATCAATGAAAACATAGGCACGGGGTACTCGTGAGCGGGTCCCCCCGACTCCGGTGAGGGTAAAAAACTTTCCAGGGATGATGTCCCTTCTTTCTATCACCTCTGGTCTGACCAAAGTGACTTCAGCTCCTGTGTCCCAGAAACCAGTAACGATCCGGTGGCCCATGGTGACTGGCTGCAAGTTGGCGGTGGTTACCCGAGTTTTCCTGCGGACGAACAGCACGGAAGAAGGGTTGCTGGCCGGATGGCCAGGTGATGTCATCTTCTTCTGCTCAGGGCACTGCGTCCTGAGATGTCCGGCTTCCCCACAGTTGTAGCATTTGCGTTTGTCAGTTAGGAAGGCCTTGGCTCCAGAAGCTGCAGGTTCCGGCTGCTGAGGAACTTGGTTGGTAGGCAGAGGAGGGGTTGCCGTGTGCGATTTCCCTCCTTTCCAGCCATTCAGAGGAGCCTTGCGATGGTCAGATACCCGAGAGTGGATATAGGTATCTGCCAGTTCTGCTGCTGCTTTGGCAGAGGTTGGCTTTCGCTCCAGCACAAACTGTCTGACGTCTGTAGGACAGATGTGCAAAAGTTGATCTTCAATCATAAGATCTTCCAGGGATTCAAAAGAATCAGCTTTCAAGCCTTTAGTCCACTGCCGGAATGTGGTGCGTAAGCGACCTACCACATCCATGTATGAGTCCCCAGGCCCCTTTTGCAAGGACCTAAAACGCTTCCGGTACACTTCCAGGGTTAGCTGAAACTTTTGGATGATTGCAGCTTTTAGGGCCTCATAATCGTCGCACTGCTCTTCTGACAGTTCGACATAAGCATCCAGGGCCTTGCCTCGTAGCCCTGGCGTCAGGTACCGTCCCATTGTGCTGGGGGCAGATGGTACTGACGGCAAGTTTTTTCAAACGACAGTAGATACACGTCAATATCACTGTCCTTTTCCATAACTGGAAACTTGGCTGCCGGGGTCACTGGCAGAGAGGCATCCCTGTGCTCTAGGGATCCGAGGTTCTGAGCCTATTGCTGCTGCTGGAGCCTAGCCATCTCCAGTTCGTGCCGACGATCAGCTTCCCTCTCAGCCCTGCGTTCCTCTCGCTCGGCCTGGCATTCCAGAGACTGCAAGTACACCACAGGATCCGTCTCCCTGAGGTTTTGTAGAGTTTCTTGCATTTGAAGAGAGTCTATGATGGTTTCAGGCAATCTGATGCTAGCCTGCTCTTGTGGTGGCTTGGAGGTAACAATCCGTGGTATTCCAGTGTCAGTCTCTGCTTGCCCATCTGGTGAGGCCGCCTCTGAACCACTGGGCTCTGGAGTAGTGGAAACCCTTTCTGGTCCAGTTTCCCTCAGGTTCTGGTCTGCACGGATATCAAACTCCTGTAAGGCATGTATCAAGCCTTCACGATTTTTGCCATTGACGTCAATTCCTCTTTCTGCGCACTCAGCAGTCAGTTCATTCTTGCTCATCTTTTTATATGCTGATAACCCAGACATTTTGCAAGCAGAAGAGATAGAACAGAAAGAAGAGATAGGAAGAAGGTGTAGGAAGGAGCTGTTGCTGTATGTCTCTCTTGAAAAAATAAAAATAAAAAAAATATGCACCAGCTTGTCTCTAAGGACTGTTTCCACAAAGGTTACAATCCTTCAGTGCAGAGCTAATTCCTAACAATGCACTAAATGCTCTTAATGCGAAACTATCCTGCTACGCTGCCAGCCAATATGTGACGAACGCGGGTGTCAGATCCCTGCCCTCCTCGCTAACTTGCAACGAAGGACCGGCCAAGCTCACACCACGCTGTCACTTACGTAACAATGCCACTCTCAGCTGCGCCCAGCACAAAGATTTTCCAGCTTGCGGGACCACAATCTAGGTGCGAGCAACCTGAGAGTGATTGTCACTGGGCTAATTACACAATTAACCCTTTAACTGCCACCACCCCCGTTTAAAAGAACGAGCCGGGGGAGACTCGTAATTTTAGCAATACCAATTATAATTTTAGAATAAGCGTCTGCCACACACACTGCCACCACAAACAGGTCTGCTCAGAGTCTTACTCTACAACAGTAGCGCCCTTCAAGAGGCAGGTTCGTTTATAGCTTGCATTAAGAGCTTTAGAGACAAGGTTAACACTTTTCAACATAAGGGTTTATTATGGAAAGGTCAAAGTTGATGCAAATAAAATATTTACAGAAAAAAGATGTTTCAAAAGATAAAGACAATATACAGCCACAAAGCAATAAGGTAGAATTGGGAAGGAAGAATACTTGCAATTAATGTCCGAGGGTTGATCCGAGTTCGATCGATGAGCTAGGTAATCGGTTCTCGACTTGGCAGATGTTTCTTCTTGGATGGTAAAAGGAGAACTGCCCGTTGTCTTGGCATCTCCTCTTTTCTGTCAAATCAAAGGGGGTGTTGACAGTGACCAGTAACCAATCGTCTGGTCATCTTGTTTTAGGGGTTGGTTGCTGGGAGGTGTCTACACTCATGACCACGTCCCAGGTAGATTTTGCAATACATATTCATATATCTGCATCTATAGTGTTTACAGACTCCAAATATCCATATTATTATTCAACTTGAGATTTCCTTCAAAACAAGTCTAAACATGTCATCTCTATAACGTATAGCCTGCTTTGGAGGAATAAGTGGTCCCAGGGGTTTCCCATATGACCTGACATAGGGGTTTCTGGACTTGAAACGTTCCATATTATCTGAGGAAACTAAATATGTCCAGATTATGGCTGTGCTATTACTAAGTCAGAAGTTATGAAACATGATGAAATTTCATACTTATTCTACTGAGGTGCATTCAGGCAATTTACAACCGAGGCCTGTTAGGTCTCTGAATGGGGAGGGTGACAGTTTTACGACAGGCCTGAACACTGCCCTTACAACAAATGTTTTCTACTGACCTAACCTGGTTCTGTTTTCTCTGTTGAGATAACCTTTTCTGTTGAACTTAAAAAGCTTTGAATTCCTAAGACGAGGAAGGAGGGAGTTCAGAGTTTTCTGTAAGGTTACATGGTTAGCCAAACTGTCATGGCTACTTCCACACAAGATGGCAGCTAGCTACAGCTTTTCATGTCCGTACGTGATATCGTTACACCTGCGACCGCCCGCTCCTTCTATTTGGCACATTCTTTTTAGTTTTCATGTATAAGTCTGTGCTGGACAACATCCCTCTCATTCTTCAGTGTGTGTAGGTGAGTAGGGATGAGATCAATGTTACATTCGACTCGAACATCGGGTGTTCGCCTGTTTGCCAAACAGCGAACATTATGCGGTGTCCGCGGCAAATTCGAAAGCTGCAGAACACCATTAAAGTCTATGGGACATTAAGATGAAAAACCAAAAGTGCTCATTCTAAAGGCTTATATGCAATTTGTTGCCATAAAAAGTGTTTGGGAACCTGGGTCCTGCCCCAGGGGACATGTATCAATGCAAAAAAGGTTTTAAAAACGGCAGTATGAATAATAAGGGGAACCCCGAACCTAAAATTTAAAAAAAAATTGTGTGGGGGTTCCCCCAAAATCCATACCAGGCCTATGACATTAAGAGGAACCCTGCATCAAATTTTAAAAAAATTGCGTAGGGGTCCTCTATATTGCCGACACCCAACAATTCATTACAGCCACGAGCAGTTTTCAATGAATTTTTTCCTTTAGAAATGTAATTTTGCTGTTGTTCTAAACACAGGAAAACTGTGCCACTTTACTGGCATACTATAGACACCTCCCCAGGCATGATATTTAAAGGAATGTTACATTTTTGTTTAAACATTATTAAAATCGCTGTTCCCGAAAAACGTCAGTTTTTAAAACTTTTTTTACATTGATACATGTCCCCTGGGGCAGGACCCAGGTCCCCAAACACTTTTTTTGACAATAACTTGCATATAAGCCTTTAAAATTAGCACTTTTGATTTTTTTTTTGCCTGTTCGCAAGTTCTGGTGCGAACCGAACCTGTAGGTGAGGCTGTAATGTGTTCAGTGAAAGGAATGTATTGTATTGACTGTATTGTACTAGAAAAAAACAAGGGGGAAGGCGCCTCTGGGTGTAGTAGGAAAGCCATTTATTATTAAAAAAACAATGTGCAAACAACTCACATTTCGGTAGTGTTACAAAGAGCATCTGAAAAGCCAGAAGGATGATCCATCATGGGGCAGTTCGTCAGGTAGGTCACAGTGGTGCCTGCAGGTGTGCGTGTGGCTCATAGTTTACCACTGAAGCCGGCCTCAGTAGCGATGTATCTCTGAACGAGGCCTGGAACGCAGATGGAGAGCAGGCGCACAGCCGTGACGTCACTGGTAGGCGACGCGTTTCTTGAGCGCACGGGCTACGATATTTAGGTAGCCGCGCTCCTTCGTCAAGCTATAGAGGGATCGTGTAACTGGCTTAAGTGGATGAGGGGGGAGGGAAGGAGGGGCCATGGTACACACATTAAAAAGCAAATGCAATTTCATATAAAAATAGATTGAGCAATGGGCAATTATTTAGAAATAAGCAATTACAGTATTTAAAAAGGGACTATTATTTAAAAAATTGAACAATTATTTAAAAAATGAGTAATTATTTGAAAGGAATGAGCAATCATTTAAAAAATGAGCAATTATATAAAATAAGCAATTGTTTAAAAACACTCTCAGAGTCACAGTGCAATATACCAAGTGAACATACAATAATAAAAAGTAATGAGAAAACAATAGGTAGAGGGAGATATATGTACCTATCTCTCTATGCACATATAGGCAATGTATAAATTTGTATATATATATGAAAGAATGAGGTCACGATAAAATACTGGGGGGTGGAAGGAGAAATAAAAATAAAATAAAAATAAAAATAAATATAAGAATAGAAATAAAAATAAAAATAATAGATATGAATCATAAAAATAAAACTGAAAATGAAAATGAAAATGAAAAATAAAAACAAAAATAAAATAAATAAATAAATAATAATAATAATAAAAAATAAAAATAAAAATAAAATTAGAATACACTTGACTCTACAGTGAGGGATATAGTGCAATTCGGCCAAATTTGTGCGCATGAGTACATTTGCTTCAGTAGTCTCAAGCATATGCGCCCCATCTTCTAACACAAAACACGTGTGCATGTAGGGGGGATGGGAAAAACCAATCCAATCATAAGAGATTGGAGTACTCGCAGAAAAAGCTGAAGGGCAAAATTCACAAAAACAGCAACACTGGATGATGAGTTTATAAGATGGTAGCAATCTCAATACTCTCGTTTATACCTCCAGGCGAAAGTATATCTAAGGTGTAGATCCAGTAGGTCTCACGGGCACAGAGTTTCTTGAATCTCTCCGCAGCCAGATAATATAATTATAATTATATAATGGCTCATTTTTTAAATGATTGCCCATTCCTTTCAAATAATAACTCATTTTTTAAATAATTGTTCAATTTTTTAAATAATAGTCCCTTTTTAAATAATTGCTTATTTCTAAATAATTGCCCATTGCTCAATCTATTTTTATATGAAATTGCATTTGCTTTTTAATGTGTTTACCATGGCCCCTCCTTCCCTCCCCCCTCGTCCACTTAAGCCAGTTACACGATCCCTCTATAGCTTGATGAAGGAGCGTGGCTACCAGAATATCGTAGCCCGTACGCTTAGGAACCGCGTCGCCGACCAGTGACGTCATGGCTGTGCGCCTGCTCTCCATCTGCGTTCCAGGCCTCGTTCGGAGATACATCGCTAATGTGGCCAGCTTCAGTGGTAAACTACGAGCCACACGCACACCAGCAGGCACCACTGTGACCTACCTGACGAACTGCCCCATGATGGATCATCCTTCTGGCTTTTCAGATGCTCTTTGTAACACTACCGAAATGTGAGTTGTTTGCACATTGTTTTTTTAATAATAAACGGCTTTCCTACTACACCCAGAGGCGCCTTCCCCCTTGTTTTTTTCTTCGGATCTTGGAGCTTGGTTTCAGTTCTCTGGAAGGCAGCCCTGTTTGTGGATTTACACCAACACCCTTTCCTACAGACTTTTTATATGGACTTTTAATGGACTATATATGCTAATCCCTTTCCTTTCTATATATTGTATATACGGTTTTTAAAATTGTGATCATTTGCTGCTTACTGTGATGTTTTTGGGCATTTCCCAGTTCTTTGCGCCTTTCCTTGTATATTGTGTTTCCGAAACCTGTTGTGCTGCATACTGGTCTTCTGCATAAAACATCACTTACACGCATGGTTCACAGATAACGTGTGATTTGTTCATACCGTCTATTCATCATGGACATCATTTCTAGTATAGCAAGCCACAAATATGCGACTCTTGATTCACTTCTTGCCAAATTAACGCCTGATGTCCTTTTCTCGGACACATCTAAACTTCAGGGTAAGGTACACCATAGCCTCTGTGGCAAATTTAAACAGTTAGAGAGACTGATCTGTACCACCAACTCTCAATGGTGGGACAGATTTTTCCTACAGCAGTATATTAATCTTAAAGTTTCCTCCAGAGGTCTTATGCCCCGTACACACGGTCAGACTTTGTTCGGACATTCCGACAACAAAATCCTAGGATTTTTTCCGACGGATGTTGGCTCAAACTTGTCTTGCATACACACGGTCACACAAAGTTGTCGGGAAATCTGATTGTTCTAAACACGTACGTCGGGACTATAAACGGGGCAGTGGCCAATAGCTTTCATCTCTTTATTTATTCTGAGCATGCGTGGCACTTTGTGTACACGATCAGAATTTCCGACAACGGATTTTGTTGTCGGAAAATTTTATATCCTGCTCTCAAACTTTGTGTGTCGGAAAATCCGATGGAAAATGTGTGATGGAGCCTACACATGGTCGGAATTTCCGACAACAAGGTCCTATTACACATTTTCCGTCAGAAAATCCGACCGTGTGTACGGGGCATAAGAGTGATGAAAGACTGCCTCCTTTTTTGGATGAAGAAGGCAAAAAAGAATGGGCTAGTATCGCAGAGTTTTGCACTACCAAGTGGATGGGAACACTTATTTCCCACCGAACGTACAGATTCAACAAACAGAGTCAGCAAGTTATCTGCATTATAGAAGAAATCTCCAAATTCACAGTCCATATCCCATTATCATGGTTAGAAATACTGAAAGAAAATACTAAAAGAGATGAGGACAATCTTATCAATAAAAAAATGGGTAAATTCAAGCGTGATTTGGACGACTATAATTTTAATAGAATCTTCCTATGGAACAAAAAGAATATCCCATATAAATCCCCCTCTTCTTCTAACCTTCACCCCCCCAATCAAGACCGACATCATCTTGTATCCCCCAGTCACCCCCCCGTCCCACTCATGAGTATCCGACTAGATACCGTATATACTCGAGTATAAGTCGAATTTTTCAGCCCTTTTTTTTGGGCTGAAAGTTTCCCTTCGACTTATACTCGAGTCACCTCTGTCTGTCTGCATGATCAGCATGTCATGCAGGCAGACGGCGGCCGGCGTGTGATGATAATGCTCGGAGGCTATTCCAGCTTTCAAAAGCCGCGCCTCCTGCTCTTCTGTGATAGGCTGAACAGCTGTCAGTGTACAGCCTATCACGGACATTCTCTCATCCTCGTCCGTGGTATGAGAATGAGAGAATGTCCGTGATAGGCTGACCGCTGACTGCCTATCACAGACGAGGAGGAGGCGCGGCTTTTGAACTGTGGAATGGCCGCCGAAGAGTATCATCACACACCGGCCGCCGTCTGAGGATGGAGATCGCCACAGGGAGGAAGGAGATCGCCACAGGGAGGCTACACAGGACACAGGTAGGCTGCACATGCACACAGGACACATGCACACAGGACACAGGGACACAGGAACACAGGACACACATGTACAGGACACATATGTACAGGACACACATGTACAGGACACACATGTACAGGGTACAGGTAGGCTGCACAGGACACAGGGAGGCATGCAGCTGCAGATGGGCATTATTGACCCTCTGCATTTCTCACCCTCATCTTATACTCGGGTCAATAAGTTTTCCCAGTTTTTTGTGGTAAATTAGGGGCCTCGACTTAGACTCGGAACGACTTATACTCGAGTATATACGGTAACAACAATATTTCTATCTGTTGTAAGCAAGATAACTCCCTTCCCAATGTTCGCCAGCAAAGGCCCCCTCATCATTCCTGAAAAAACCACACCACTTCCGGATCACATACCAATAATAACAAAAAGGAGGAGCTTATTGGTGCTCTTCATCAGTTTTACAACAGGTCTTCTTATTCATCAACAATTATGCAACCCACATCCTCTATTCCAGGTCCTCCAGCTTCGGCTATGGACACCTCCAATGTTGCTACTGTTCCCTGCAACAACACAGATATAGTTGTTCGATTGAATCCCAGTGAACTGACACTTCCCCCAATAAAGACACCCCCAATCCCAAAAAAATCACCCTCTTGTGTCCCACAGTCTACCACTTCTCCCGTTAACACATTATCCAATGTAGGCTGCTCTACAGCTTCTCCTTTTTTAGCGCTCAGTCCTCCTCTGGTTCTAACCTCCCGAAAAAAAAAGGTCACAGAAGAGGCTGCAGAGGAGGACGAAGCAAGAAACAACAAGAACACACCAAAATACCCCAAACTATAAAAATATTTAATTTATCCTCCCGTACCCTAACCCATGCAGATGTGTCCCTTCTTAGTCATGGATTAAATTTTGCACCTACGAATAATTCCAATCCTTTTGTTCTTTTCAAAGATCTGAACGGCTACATACGGAATCTTACTTTGAAGAGGCATTTCCATATTCAATCTGAAAAAGAAAAAGACATTTCCAGCAATTGCAATGTCACTCCTCCTACCATCCTTACCACAACCTCACCTACATCTAGTTCGGAACTGTCTCTAGACATCGACGATCTTGATGTATCTAACAGTGATGACGTGGTGCTCCGTTCACTCACGCAGCACCTTATGTCATCCCCTCCCATGATCCACACCACACTTAAGCCCAAATCCATTTTTTCCCCACTCAGTCTAAAGGCCCATACATAGAAGCTTTTTACAGAGTTGTTTTTGCAGATCTCAAGAAACTCTGTGAATCCACCTCTGCTTCAAAATCTAATAATCTATCACCCTCAGAAATCAAAACACTTGATCAACTTATTCACACTGAGGATCTGATAATCAAATCAACAGACAAAGGAGGTGGCATAGTACTCCAAAATGAATCAGATTATCTGAAAGAGTCATACAGACTACTTTCTGATACAACGACATACGTCAAACTCACCAAGGACTCCACAGCTGATTATGCTGCAGAAGCTGATCTACTGATTTCCACTGCCCTCCAAGAAGGTATCATTACAAAAATGGAGAGTTCTTTTTTGGATAAGAACTTCTATCAGATACCTTACTTTTACCACCTGCCGAAGATCCATAAAAGCCTACAGGATCCTCCGGGCAGGCCTATCGCAGCAGCTATGGATAGCGTGACGACAGGCTTCAGCCTATATATAGACCAGTTCCTATAACTTATGGTATCCCAATTACAATCATATATTCATGATGGTACCCACCTCTTGGAGATACTGTCACCGTACAAGTGGGAGCCTACTTACATTTGGCTCTCACTTGACGTATGTTCATTATACACCTCCATTCCACACCACTTTGGCCTTATGGCATTAGAACAATTCCTGTCCACTGATCCTCTGATCAATATGCGCCAGGCGAAGTTTATTATGGAAGCAACCAGATTTTGCCTGATGCATAATTATTTCTCGTTTAACGACAAATACTACCAACAAATACAGGGTACAGCTATAGGGGCCAATTTTGCTCCCTCATACGCCAATCTGGCCATGGGCCTATGGGAAAACAATTTTATTTACCAAAACAACCCCTTTGGAGCCAATATAATATTTTTCGGGAGATATATTGACAATTTGATAATTATCTGGGATAGTGATACTGAGTTGATCACTATGTTCGTTCAACATTGTAACAACAACCCTTACGGGTTGTCCTTCACGTCAGCTACAGATTCAACCACTACGGCTTTTCTGGATCTCCAATTAGTTTGGATCTCCCAAAAGTTATCTACCGTAGGGCCCCTAACCTAAAAAATAAGATTGCACCAAGCAAACTAAAATCCACTCCAGCCATACCATTTGTACCTATGCTTATTCCCCTGGTAGGTATGTATCAATGCCATAAGGCTTTATGCAAAACCTGCACATTTGTCCAACACGGACAGAAATCATTTACCACCAAGGGTAAGACCTACGTACTTAAACTGCTCGTCCGACTTTGTCATCTATGTCCTAACTTGTCCTTGTGGCCTAATTTATGTGGGCTGAACAATTAGGACCCTGAGACAAAGGTTCAGAGAGCATAGAAGACTTGTTGAAGGGGGCACGGACCCCCATAGTGTCCCAAGGCATTTTGCTATGGCCCAGCAGAGTTCCACGGTAGGCCTTAGGCTCTGGGTTATTGACCAGATCCTCAGATCCCTTCTGGCTGCGGAGACATTCAAGAAACTCTGTGCCATGAGACCTACTGGATCTACACCTTAGACGTACTTTCGCCTGGGGGTATAAACGAGAGTATTGAGATTGCTACCATCTTATAAACTCATCATCCAGTGTTGCTGTTTTCGTGAATTTTGCCCTTCAGCTTTTTCTGCACGTACTCCAATCTCTTATGATTGGATTGGTTTTTCCCATCCCCGTATCTATATGCGCACGTGTTAGAAGATGGGGCACATATGCTTGAGACTACTGAAGCGAATGTACTCATGCGCACATATTTGGCCGAATTGCACTATATCACTCACTATAGAGTCAAGTGTATTCTAATTGTATTTTTACTTTTATTTTTATTTTTTATTATTATTTATTTTTATTTTTGTTTTTATTTTTCATTTTCATTTTCATTTTCATTTTTATTTTTATTTTTATTTTTATTTTTATGATTTATATCTATTATTTTTATTTTTATTTCTATTCTTATATTTATTTTTATTTTCTTTTTATTTCTCCTTCCACCCCCCAGTATTTTATCGTGACCTCATTTTTGCATATATATACAAATTTATAAATGGCCTATATGTGTATAGAGAGATAGGTACATATATCTCCCTCTACCTATTGTTTTCTCATTACTTTTAATTATTGTATATTCACTTGGTATATTGCACTGTGACTCTGAGAGTGTTTTTAAACAATTGCTTATTTTATATAATTACTAACTTTTTAAATAATTGTTCAATTTTTTAAATAATAGTCCCTTTTTAAATAATTGCTTATTTCTAAATAATTGCCCATTGCTCAATCTATTTTTATATGAAATTGCATTTGCGTTTTAATGTGTGTACCATGGCCCCTCCTTCCCTCCCCCCTCGTCCACTTAAGCCAGTTACACAATCCCTCTATAGCTTGACGAAGGAGCGCGGCTACCAGAATATCGTAGCACGTACGCTCAGGAAATGTGTCGCCTACCAGTGACGTCACGGCTGTGCGCCTGCCCTCCATTTGCATTCCAGGCCTCGTTCGGAGATACATCGCTACCGCGGCCGGTTTCAGCGGTAAACTACGAGCCACACGCACACCAGTAGGCACCACTGTGACTTACCTGATGAACTGCCCCATGATGGATCATCCTTCTGGCTTTTCAGATGCTCTTTGTAACACTACCGAAATTTGAGTTGTTTGCACATTGTTTTTTTAATAATAAACGGCTTTCCTACTACACCCAGAGGCGCCTTCCCCCTTGTTTTTTTCTTCAGATCTTGGAGCTTGGTTTCAGTTCTCTGGAGGGCAGCCCTGTTTGTGGATTTACACCAACACCCTTTCCTACAGACTTATTATATGGACTTTTAATGGACTATATATGCTAATCCCTCTCCTTTCTATATATTGTATATTTGGTTTTTAAAATTGTGATCATTTGCTGCTTACTGTGATGTTTTTCGGCATTTCCCAGTTCTTTGCGCCCTTCCTTGTATACTGTATTTTACTAGAGCTGTCAACTCACCTGGGGAAAACCAGGAGTCACCCATTTATGTTTGGAAGCTCCTCTCCTAGTCTTCCAACAGTTGTTGCAATTTACTAGGGGAAACAGCTCGCTTTTTTCCACTAAGATAACAGTTAGTTTCCATCCTCCCCAGTGGGGCAAGATAGGAGTTTGAGCCATTGTCCATGGTGTTACCCAGCTATGAAGTGAGTTAAAGTGGTCCATTTTGCATGAATGTTGGCTTAGTGACACCCTCTACAGGGTCCATAAAAACTGTTGCTAAAGCAGCTGGGGCTCTCAATACCATCAGAATTACAATATAGTTATTCACAAGAGCCAGATTAGACTTACCGGTACTTTTCACTTTAAATCCCATTTATTTTACTTTTGCCATTGTCTGTTTTATAAAATCTTTTCTGTAAGTATTTTCTTGCACCATGTTTCTTTTCTTTTCTTTTCAACATATGCTGTTTTTAAATTCTGACGTTAAATGTTCTAAAGCAGAAATGAAAAAAGTTATTGCCCTTTGAAAAGGCTACCATATTAAAAGCAATATGAATATGGCCTGGCCTCACAAGGGGATATACTTGAAACCCAGTGCAAAAGGAGCAAGACCAGTATACAACCCTCAGAGGATTGTACAAGTACAAGGGTTATTAGTAGTAAATTTAAAGGCGATGTTCACGAAAATAAGATCCATATAATATAATGAATCCAATAGAAGAAATGCAGTGGTAGCAAGCTCTCCTTCTAGAGAGTGCTGGAGTTTTCCTGCCAATGGTCATGTAAAAACATAAAATGGGGGGGCACCATTGATAGAAAAAAAATTGGACAATAAGTATTGCACTCACATACACATGGATAAAACACAGCATATCCGTATGTTCAGTGGAGACATCAATGGATGGTAGCTTCTTAAGAATACTCTGATGGATATAAAACAATAAGAAAGAGGAGAGAGGGGAACGCACCACTCTTAGTGTAGTGCTTTACAAAGGGAACTTCGTCCCAAAACATGTAGCTTCGCCCACTCACGCCCAATATGTGACATCATGACTGGCCCCTATGGCCAGTGATCTTGCTTCCTGCCAGCAACAGTGGCCTCCAATCATGCAAACAAGTGTTGGTTCTTCCTTGTTCTCATCCCATGAGAGACTGTAGTGCTTCTTGGCATACTTATACACCTATGACCACCCAGTATCCAGACCATCACCACCAGGTGCTGTGACTGGTGTATGCTTCTCTTAAAATCCATAAGACATGTTGTGGCAACTACTGTTTGTTTTTGTAAAAGGGTTAACTGCAGCGTTAAGAGACCCTAGTGATGATCACTGTCTGCTTATGTTTAAGCTTCCCCACACATGTTCTGGCTCTTAATAAACCTGTGAAAAATGATCTGTGGTGGATCACTTTTGAGAGTTGGTTGAGATGTGGCTCAAAGGCACTATGCCTGAATTATTGTTTCAACTAGTGAAAATCTACTACACCTCGCCACAACCATATGCATCACATGCCATTGTAGCGCAGTCTCATTCACTTCCAACATGTTGTATAAATTTTACCATGCCATGGCATTATGTAATAACATGAAACTGACACCTGGCAACATTACCTTGCAGTTTGTAGAGCAGTAAAAACATATATCAACCTACTGTATATCCTTAAAAGTTATCCTTTACTGGGTTGTCTCCTCAAAAATATATTCCTGTAGAGGCAATATCAGGCAGATTTCTTGTGTTTAAATATGCTGTTGAGATATGGGATATGTCAGAAATACATACTGTGGTAATTTTTATGTTTTCTGAGCAAATAAGATACACCTGGTTATTGTACATTTTCCAATGTACATTGATGGTTAAATAGTTATTTATATAAAACTGAATGTTTGGTAAGTCAGTAAACCCTGAAAGGCTACACATTACATTTCTATTTCGGATTTTATATTGTATGAATATTATTATTAATGAAACCTTTGTTATAAATTGTTTGTACTAATTGTGCTGGCGTTCCCACTGACTATAATGAAACAAGTGCTGCATAAAATAGGTAAAGTAAATGGCATGACCAATATGATAAGTGAACAGCACTTGATCTTATCATTTGTCAAAAATAATTCCATTTGTAGTTGGTATTTCACGATCATGACATTATAAAGAGATTTGGTATAAATGTGGAAAACTGATTATGACTATTGCCTATGGTTTTTCTCATAACTTTTGCTGTGCTGTACATTATTTAAATCACTATGCTGTGCTTCAGCTAAATGTCACAAAGTACAATAGAGCTCTTTGAAAAATAATTCGTAAGAGGTTGAGTTGTCTTGGCATTTGAAATGGGCAAGTACTTTTTTGACATCCCCATGCATACTAATATACTGTACATGTATAATGCCCACATTTCAGCCTGCAGATGTAAATACCAACTCAGAGTCATCAGGATTAGTGTAACCTCAGCACAGTTGAAGTTTTAGTCAGCTTTTACTTGTCACCATACTTTGAAAGAATGTTGTTTTCATGCTGACTAAGGTTAAGACTACGCAAGCAGTTTTAAGTCTTAGAGGTTCCAAAAATCTCACACTGAAGCTCTGGTTCATGCTACTGCAGAAGATTTCTGTGTGATTTTTGAAGGATTATTCTCAGGAGATTAAGCTCACAGGGAAATGCTTGAAATGGAAAAAAATGATCAACACTTTTTATGAATGAGCAACTTATTAGCAATTATTCTCCTTCTCTCATTCAAATCTAAAGAGCAGTTTGGCTATTGCTTATTTAAAGTTTTGAAAGAAAGGGGAATTCGTAATATTGCTTACAAATGCATAAATTCAGATTGCACTGCATAATAACAGAATGATTTGTCATTTCGTCACTAAAGTGATGATGTCAGAAAAAAATGTCCAAAATGATCCAACCACAAAAAAAAGAGTAAATAATCTCTCCTACAGCACTCATTGCTGAGCGCAGCTCCCTTTAAAGAAAATCTTCTAAAGTTCACCATAAAAAAACAACAATTCAGGGAGTGTTGGTTAGTGGTTCCTTCCACTGCCCTCCACATCACTGCAGGACATGTTGGTGATGTGGAGGTTGTCAGGATGAACCACTGAACACAGTGTAGGCATAAGAGACCACTAAAACACAAATACATCATTGCTTCAGATTACATGGTACCTTGTACAATAGAGACCCACTAATATGGGGTACAAAATGTGAGAAGAACAGAAACGGGAAGAAAAAAGAGAAAAGCCAATATAGAAGAACCAAAGGAAAAGGGTCCTTGAGCCAGAGTGCATAATCCAGATAGGTTTAAAGTTGGGTTAGAAGGTCACACATAGTACATTGAAGTCTATAGGCCACAGTAAGTCACCCAGGGTAAGTCAAACTCCATACTTATAGCATTAGTTGCTTATTTACAGATTTGCGTATGTTAAGTCTTCACCATTTCACAAAAAGGCAACATTTAAAATTGTCAAATAATTATTTATTAACAGAATAGAGTTTTATTTTTTTTTATTTAGTAGGAAGTTTGTAAGTTATGTTGTGAGTTGTGCATTAGTAATGATTCTAGAGTATTTTTATTGAAACTATCTGTATCTACAAAATCAGTAGCACCATCTTTTTATTCTACTGGTCCTATGCTTTCAGAAAATTTATGGTTTGAAGGGTCTTTTACAAATTCTGAAAGTTGTAAGTGAGAAATGATAACCTCCAGATTTTTAGGGTTGGTTCACACCGGTGCACTTCAGAATGGGTGCAGCATGATTTATGCATGTTTTACATTCGGATTTAGGTGCACTCCCATTGACTGATTTTAGACAGCACATTCTCATGAAAGCACATTAAAGTCCTGTATGCTGCATCTTTGATGCGCTTTAAGAAAATGTGTGGTCTAAAAGAAGTCAAGGGGCATGCACCCAAAACCGTGTGTAAAAAGCAAATACAGTTGCGCTGCACCCAAACCACAGCATGCCAGTGTTAATCCAACTTATTTAATATCACAATACAGTGTTAGCTTTTAGATTTAGGAATTTTGTAAGGTAAGTGTTTGTGAGCGCTAACAATGATTTTAGTGTAAAATTTAAATTTTAGTGTGAAATTAAGTTTAAAATTTTCTTTAACTATTTGAATTGTGGCTGCCCCTGGTTTTACTGTTCAGTTATGGGAGTCTTTTGATGTTTTGTTACTGTTGCACACCGTAAACAGTTGTAACATTCTGGTGTTTCAGTGCTTAGACTTGGGAAACCTTTAGTAAAAATTGCTGCTGTTCAAAATTATTTCACAGGCCACACCAGCGGTAACAGAGCTGCTAACACTTGCTGGGAATGTAATTCAACAGTGGTCTCATTTTACCATCTCTGTAGTGTTGTAAAGAAATGGGAAAAGGGAGGAATTACAATAGGAGAATGTATAAGTACCATCATAAGTAGGGATGAGCCCGATGTTCATCATCATCAACATCGGGTGTTCGCCAAACAGCGTACATTATGCAGTGTCCGTGGCAAATTCGAAAGCCACGTAACATAATTAAAGTCTATGGGACACTAACATGAAAAATCATAAGTGATAATTTTAAAGGTTTATATGCAAGTTATTGTCATGAAAAGTGTTTGGGGATCCGAGTATCAATGTATCAATGCAAAAAAAAAGTTTTTTCAGGAGCAGTGATAATAATAATGCTTAAAGTGAAACCATAAAAATGAAATATTCCTTTAAATATCGTGCATGGGGGGGTGTTCTTAGTATGCCTGTAAAGTAGCGCATCTTCCCCGTGTTTAGAACAATATCACAGCAAAATGACATTACTAAGGGAAAAAATCTCATTTAAAACTGCTCGCAGCTGTAACGAATTGTTGGATCCTGGCAATATAGATAAAAATCATTGAAAAATGTGACTTGGGTCCTGCCCCAGGGGACATGTATCAATGCAAAAAAAAGTTTTAAAAATGGCCACTTTTTCAAGAGCAGTGATTTTAATAATGGTTAAAGTGAAACAATAAAAATGAAATATTCCTTTAAATATCATGCTTGGGGGTGTCCTTAGTATGCCTGTAAAGTAGCACAACACAGCAAAATGACATTTCTAAAGGAAACAAAGTAATTTAAAACAGCTTGCGGTTGTAATGTATTGCCAGATCCCGACAATATAGAAAAAAACGGCATGGGTTCCCCCCAGTCCATTACCAAGCCCTTTGGGTCTGGTATGAATATTAAGGGTAACGCTGCACCAAAATTAAAAAGAAAAAATGTGTGGTGGTCCCCCAAAAACCATACCAGGCCCTTCAGGTCTGGTATGGATATTAAGGGGAACCCTGTGCTAATTAAATAAAACATGGCATAGGGGCCCCCCAAATCCATACCAGACCCTTCAGGTCTTGTATGGGTTTTAAGGGGAACCCTGCACCAATTTTTTTTTTTAAATGGTGTAGGGGTCCCCCCAAAATCCATACTAGACCCTTATCTGAGCATGCAACCTGGCAGGCTGCAGGAAAAGGGGGGGACAAAAGAGCACCCCCTCCTGAACCATACCAGGCCACATGCCCTCAACATGGGGAGGATGCTTTGGGGTCCCCCCAAAACACCTCATCCCCATTTTGATGGGGACAAAGGCCTCATCCCCACAACCCTTGCCTGGTGGTTGTGGGGGTCTGTGGGTGGGGGGCTAATCGGAATCTGGAAGCCCCCTTTAACAAGGGGACCCCCAGATCCCCCCCATGTGAATGGATAACGGGTACATTGTACCCCTACGCATTCACCAAAAAAAGTGTCAAAAATAGTAAAAATTACAGTAGAGTTTGGGTCATTTGGGACAAATACTTTATTAAAAAAAAAAGTCCCACGATGTAAATCCATCGTCCATCATGCCACCCGATGAACTGAAAAAAAACAAAAAAACACAATAACTTTACCTCCACGGGAGGCTCCTGCCGACTGAAGCCTCTTCACGATGACAGCTGTTATATAACCGAGGGCGCTGCCACCCGGTGACGTAAACAGGTGGCCATGCCCCTCTGATGTCACGTGACATCAGAGGAAGGTGGGGTCATCCGTTTATGTCACCGGGTGGCTCCGGCTTCCTCTGACGTCACGTGGCATCAGAGGGGGCAGGGTCACCCATTTACGTCACTGGGCGGCCCTGCCCTCAGCTATATAACAGCTGTTCGTGAAGAGGCTTCATTTGGCGGAACCCTCCCATGGAGGCGGAGTTGTTGCTTTTTTTTTGGTTCGTCGAGCGACGTGATGGACGATGAAGTTACATCGCAGGACATTTTTTTTTAATAAAGGTTTTGTCCCAAACTGTCTACTGTCATTTTTACTATTTTTGACACTTTTTTTGGTGAATGTGTAGGGGTACAATGTATCCAATACCCATTCACATAGGGGGGGATCTGGGGGTTCCCTTGTTAAAGGGGGCTTCCAGATTCCGATTATCCCTCCGCCCGCAGACTCCCACAACCACCAGGCAAGGGTTGTGGGGACGAGGCCCTTGTCCCCATCAACATGGGACAAGGTGTTTTGGGGGGATCCTAAAGCATCCTCCCCATGTTGAGGGCATGTGGCCTGGTACTGTTCAGAAGGGGGTGCGCTCTCTCGTCCCACCCTCTTTTTCTGCAGCCTGCCAGGTTGCGTGCTCAGATCTGGTCTGGTATGGATTTTGGGGAGACCCCTACGCCATTTGTTTTTACAATTTGGCACAGGGTTCCCCTTAAAATCCATGCCAGACCCAAAGGGCCTGGTATGGATTTTGGAAGAACACCTACACCATTTAAAAAAAAAAATAGAGCAGGGTTCCCCTTAATATCCACATCAGACCTGAAGGGCCTGGTATGGATTTTGGGGGGACCCCACACATTTTTTTTTCAATTTTGGTGTGGGATTCCCCTTAATATTTATACCAGACCCAAAGGGGCTGGTAATGGACTGGAGGGAAAACCCATGCCATTTTTTTCAATGATTTGTATCTACAGTATATTGCGGGGATCCAACAATTCATTACAGGGCAGTTTTAAATGACTTTTTTCCTTTAGAAATGTCATTTTGCTGTGGTATTATTCTAAACTCGGGAAAAATGCTCTACTTTACAGGCATACTAAGGACACCCCCCAGGCACGATATGTAAAGGAATATTTCATTTTTATTGTTTCATTTTAAGCATTATTAAAATCACTGCTCCTGAAAAAACGTCAGTTTTTAAAACGTTTTTCTGCATTGATACATGTCCCCTGGGGCAGGATCCAGGTCCCCATGCCATTTTTTTCAATGATTTGTATCTATATTGCGGGGATCCGACAATTCATTACAGCCGCGGGCAGTTTTAACCTCTAGAGATCCGCTCTATAGCCGAATGACGGCTACAGTGCGGACCTGCTTTGCCGGGACCACATCCATTGACGTCATGCCATGCACGAGCAGCCTGCACGCCCCCTGCAGGGCACGCGGTGCGCTCTGTTATCAGCGAGTCTATGAGACTCGCCTGATTACAGATCGGAGTAAGGGGTCGATCCTGACCCCTTACCACATGATCAGCTGTCAGCCAATGACAGCTAATCATGTGACATCAACAGAGCCGGTAATCGGCTATTTTTTCTCCTTGCGCTGACAGCGTGAGGAGGAAAAAAAAGACGATCACCGGCAGCCGTGAGGGGGACATCAGTCCCAATCACGGCAAGCATCACCAGATCATCAGTGCCCACCTGTGCCCTCCATCAGTGCCCACATTGCCACCCATCAGTGCCCATAGTGCCACCCATCAGTGCCCACAGTGCCACCCATCAGTGCCCACAGTGCCACCCATCAGTGCCCACAGTGCCACCTATCAGTGCCCACAATCAGTGCCTCAACAACAGTGCTCCACATCAGTGCCACCTATAAGTGCCCATCAGTGTCACCTACCAGTGCCCATCAGTGCCGCCCATCAGTGCCGCTTATTAGTGCCCATCAGTGCTGCCCATCAGTGCCACCTATCAGTGGTACCTATCAGTGCCAATCAGTGCCGCCCATCCGTGCCACCCATCAGTGCCACCCATCAGGGCCCATCAGTGGCCATCAGCGCCGCCTTATCTGTGCCCATCAGTGCCACCCCTTCTGTCCCCATCAGTGCTGCCTTATCTGTGCCTATCGGCGCCACCTTAAATGTGCCTATCTGTGCCCATCAGTGCAGCCTATCAGTGCCCACCAGTGCTGCCTCATCAGCGCATATCAACGAAGGAGAAAAATTACCTGTTTGCAAAATTTTATAACAAACTCTGAAACATGATTTTTTTTTTTTTTTTCAAAATTTTCAGCTGTGATTTAATAACACCAGAAAAAAGCTCTATTTGTGGAAAAAAATGATAAAAATTTCATTTGGGTACAGTGTTGTATGACCATGCAATTGTCATTCAAAGCGCGTCAGCGCTGAAAGCTGAAAATTGGTCTGGGCAGGAGGGGGGTTTGGGTGCCCAGTAAGCAAGTGGTTAAATGAGATTTTTTCCTTTAGAAATGTCATTTTGCTGTGGTATTGTTCTAAACATGGGAAAGATATGCTACTTTACAGGCATACTAAGGCCACCTCCCAGGCATGCTATTTAAAGGAATATTTCATTTTATTGTTTAACTTTAAGCATTGTTAACCACTTCAATACCAGGCACTTTTGTCCCTTCCTGCCCAAGCCAATTTTTAGCTTTCAGAGCTGTCGCACTTTGAATGACAATTGCACAGTCATGCTGCACTGTACCCAAACAAATTTTTTATCATTTTGTTACCACAAATAGAGCTTTCTTTTGGTGGTATTTGATCACTGCTGGCATTTTTATTTTTTGCGCAACAAATAAAAAAAGACCAAAAATTTTGAAAAGAAAAAGTTTTGTCTCTGTATTAGAATTTTGTAAATAAATACATTTTCTCCTTCACTGACAGGCACTGATGAGGCTGCACTAATGGGCACTGATAAGGTGGCACTGATGGTCACTGATGAGGTGGCACCAATGATTTGGCACTGATGGGCACTGGTGATGGGCATTGATAGGTGGCACTGATGGGCACTGATAGGCGGCACTGATGGGCACTGATAGGTGGCACTGGTATGCAGCACTGATTGGCATTGATAGGCAACACTAATGGGCACTGATAGGTGGCACTGATGGGCACTGATGGGCACTGATAGGCGGCACTGTTGGGTACTTATGGGTGGCACAAATAGGTGGCATAGGTGGGCACTGATTGGCACTGATAGGTGGGCACTGATGGACATGGATGGGCACTGATAGGTGGCACTGATGGACACTGATGGGTGGCACTGATGGACACTAATAGATGGCTCTCCTGGTCATCACTGATGAGGAGACATCTGGCAGGCACTGACTGACTGGCACTGACTGGCAAGATGTGTGGGAACTGATTGGCATTATTTGGGCACTTACTGGCATCCCTGGCAGTCTAGGGTGGCATCCCTGGTTATCCATCTGTTGTGGGCATCCCTGGTGGTCCTGGTGGTGTCCCTGGTGGTCCAGTGTGGGCATCTGCAGGGGGGCTGCACTGATAAACAATTAGCGCAGACCCCCCTGTCAGGAGAGCAGCCGATTGGCTCTCATCTACTTGTGTCTGTCAGACGCGAGTGAGGAAAAGCCGCTTAACGGCTCTTCCTGTTTACATCGTGATCAGCCGTGATTGGACGCGGCTGATCACATGGTCAGAGGCTCTTTACCAAGATCGGTGTAGGGATGTGTCAGACTGACACACCACACCACCGATCACCGTGATGCGCACCCCCACGAGCGCGCAGTGGCTGTTATCCTGCTTGACATCATATGACTCCCAGTCAGGATAACTGAACCACCGCCCAGCCATCATTCTGCTATAGGCCGAACAGGAAGTGGTTAAAATCACTGCTCCTGAAAAAAAGGACGTTGTTAAAACTTTTTTTTTGCATTGATACATGTCCCCTGGCGCAGGACCTGGGTCCCCATACACTTTTTATGGCAATAACTTGCATATAAGCCTTTAAAATTAGCACTTTTGATTTTTCATGATCGTGTCCCGTAGACTTTACGGTAATGAAAGGATATCAGTGATTGTTTCACGGTGCCAACATCCAAGTATATGAATACAAAAAGAGAGGAGTTCCCCTTGGGGTAGGACTTTAACAGCACTTAGATAAATATCACAAATCAAATAGTAGAAAAATTGCATATATTTTATTAGAAATACATAGATAAAAACATATGTAATGGAGTATACATGAAGCCACTGCTGATGATGGAATAGTTACAAATAAAGGGTATGTAGAAATTATCCTTCACCCGACTCGGAGTCTACTAGAGATACTCCTTCCTCAGGGGTAGATAGGATATGGAAACTAATTGCAGTAATCAGATGCTTATAGCACACTCCACTGAATAAAAACAAAGTCAGAGAGCACACCATGGCCCCGGGAAACCGCCATCACCCTGAAGGAGCCAGCATAAAGTTTTGATCTAAACAGGATATATAATCCAAGTGAAATCAGGAACCCAATATCAGAAGGCTTCCTGCACATGGAACAAAAACAAAGGACCAACTGAGGCCCACAGATGGAATCCTGGGTATACACTCAGAGGTGAGTGGGAAAAGTATGATTCTTCTAGTTAGAATTTAAAGGAGGCACTTGGAGCTGTTGGTGTTAGGCATGTGTGTCTCTCTTTGGTCTCTGAAGGGCCTGGTATGGAATTTGGGAGGACCCCATGCATTTTTTTTAAATTTTGGTTTGGGGTTCCCCTGTGGGGGAATCCCATGGCATTTTCATCAATAAATTTTTATGTGTATTGTCGGACCGACAATTCATTATAGCCGCAAGTAGTTTTAAATGACTTTTTTTCCTTTACAAATGGCATTTTGCTGTCAGACTGTTCTAAACACGGGAAACACGGGAAACATGTGCCACTTTACAGGTATACTATAGACACCCCCCCCCAGGTACGAAATTTAAAGGAATATTACACATTTATTGTTTCACTTTAAGCATTATTAAAATCACTGCTCCCGAAAAAAATCCCCAAACACTTTTTAATGACAATAACTTGCAAATTAACCTTTAAAATGAGCACTTTTGATTTCTCCCATAGACTTTTAAAAGGGTGTTCTGCGACTTTCGAATTTGCCGCGAACACCCCAAATTGTTCGCTATTCCGCGAACAGCCAATGTTCGAGTTAACTGATGTTCGACCCGAACATTAAGCCCATCCCTAGTGATGAATGGGGAGTACTCTCAATTGTCAGGGGTGGGTAGCGGGGCCCCCCAGTGTTCTGTGACGGGACCAATCCTATTTAATTTGTTCATAAATGACCTGGAGGATGGGGTAAACAGTTCAATCTTTGTATTTGCGGACAATACTAAGCTAAGCAGGGCAATACCTTCTCCGCAGGACATGGAAACCTTTCAAAAGAGATCTGAACAAATTAATGGGGTGGGCAACTACATGGTAAATGAGGTTTAATGTAGAAAAATGTAAAGTAATGCATTTGGGTGGCAAAAATATGAATGCACTCTATAAACTAGGGAGAGAACCTCTGGGGGAATCTAGGATGGAAAAGGAACTGGGGGTCCTAGTAGATGATAGGCTCAGCAATGGCATGCAATGCCAAGATGCTGCTAACAAAGCAAACAGAATATTGGCATGCATTAAAAAGGGGATCAACTAGGGGGCGTGGCCTGACGCCGGACCGTGATGGATGCCTAAAGCCTGAGCTCCGCGCCGCTGACGGGATCTAACGCTACTCTCCGCCACCATCCGACCCTCATTCCGATCCCACGGGGGGGGGAAAGTAGCAGGACCACCCCGGGCATGTCTAGGAGGCGGAATAAACCGCCAGCACCTCGCCGCCTCACAGATTATTATTCCCCTGCAGCTATGAACGAGGCCCAAGATGGCGCCGGCGCCGGGAGCTTCACCTCAGAAGCGTCCCGCGCTGCACAAACTGTGACACAGCTGACAGCCTCTCCTCACAAGGATCTCCTCTCCCAACCACTGGATCGCTCAAACAGGGAGGACATGGACATTCTCCCACCGCCAGATGCCTCCTCCTCACAACTAGGAACAGACAGAGGTAAGAGACTGGCCTCCTCCCCAGCCATCTCCCTCAGTAAGGAGCCACAGTATAAACGACATCAGTGGGCTGACAGAGAGCTTGACACTGCACACACCCCAGCTC
The DNA here is from genome assembly GCA_037952925.1 of Lithobates clamitans. Classification (NCBI taxonomy): domain Eukaryota; kingdom Metazoa; phylum Chordata; class Amphibia; order Anura; family Ranidae; genus Lithobates; species Lithobates clamitans. The sequence continues at coordinate 2,779,121 of JBBGZY010001258.1, forward strand.
TAGCAACCATCCCTGTCTCTGATAGCCCTGTGACAGAATCAATGATGAAAGCTATGCTCCTTACCCTGCAGAGAGACCTCCACAGAGAACTGCAACTCTCTGTCTCTCAGATACATGGCAGAGTAGATCACCTGGCAGAAAGAACAACTGTGCTTGAGGATAGCATGCAGGATCATGTTAGGGCTCACAATGAATTACTAGACGCACACGAACACCATGCGTCTGAAATACACCACATGAAGCTGAAATTAGCAGATTTGGAAGATCGTTCCAGAAGGAACAACATTAAATTCAGGGGTATCCCCGAATCTGTTAAGCCGAATGAAATTACGCCCTACCTGCAAGAGATGTTCTCCAACTTACTACCTCGTCTAAACGCACGAGACATCACGATTGATAGAGCACACAGAATCGCCAAGCCAGCACACCTCCCCCCTGACACCCCCAGGGACATACTAGCGAGAGTGCATTACTTTCAAACTAAAGAGCAGATTCTACAAATCGCCAAAACCACTAAACCGCTGCCAGCACCCTATACTAATGTCCTCATGTTTAGTGACCTATCCAAGGCCACGATGGAAATGAGAAGAGCATTCACCCCTGTCACCTCTGTGCTACAGGAGAAGAAAATTACCTACAAATGGGGTTTCCCTACCAAGCTACTAGTCACATACCAGCAACAGATAATTCCCATCCTTACTCCCAAAGATGGATATAAAAAGTTGACCAACTGGGGATTTCTACCTGTGTCTGCCAACCAAAAAGATAACAGGGGCTCCTATTCATGTCCTCCGTCTGCAAGAAATGGAATACACGATTCCGGCGAGGTCTGTAACAACAAACAGGCCCCTGGTCCTCCGCACCACCACTAAGATCCCTGATGGGCGCAGTTGTTGAAACACATCCACTCCCTAAGGTTATAGTGTGCTAAGCACACTGTTCTAATTGTTCTATTTACTTTTTGTTCCTAAAGAGATATATATTGCTTTTCTCTTTTTATTCTTTTTTTTTTTTTTTTTCCTTTTGGTTCTCCTAACAGTGTTTAAGCATTCATACTGAACGTATACTATATTTAACATCTGACCTACTTCCGCACTGTAACATATTTGACAGTCCTGAGGGACTGTAACGAGTGTCTCCTATACGATTTTTGTATATAACAGTCGTACTCTGTATAGATACCTACTCTATTGTTTGATTCATATTTAGTCAGGGCAAACAGAAGAGGTGTGCAATCTCGCTCCTTTCATTCCTAACCTGGGTCATCCCACACTATCATGGCCCTCAAAATCACCTCCCTAAATGTAAAGGGTTTAAATTCCCCATTCAAACACAATCTCCTCTGGAAAGAGGCACTGTCCCAGCACGCTGACGTGTTTTGCGTACAAGAAACGCATTTCGCTAAAGATAACTCCCCAAAATGCTCGCATACGCGATACCCACACTGCTTCTTTGCCAGTGCCCCCACCAAAAAAAGGGGAGTAATGATTGCGGTCAGTTCCTCTGTCTCTTTTCAATTACACCACTGTGAAGCTGATGAAGACGGCAGATACCTGATTCTCTCAGCCACGATCGCAAACCAACGCCTCACCCTAGTAAACCTATACGCCCCTAATACTGGCCAAAAGAAATTTTTCCACACATTGATCTCCAAACTGGCACCGTATAGATGCAATCCAGTTATACTATGTGGAGACTTTAACGAAATCATTGACACAACCCTAGACACATCCAATCCCACTAAATGTAGGCCCTCTGCCTTGTCCTCCCTCCTACATAAAGAAGATCTGTATGACCCGTGGAGATGCACCCATGACATAGAGCGAGATTACACCTTCTTCTCCAGCTCCCAGCAGTCTTACTCTCGGATCGACATGTTCCTCACGGATAAATTTCTCCTCCAATCAATCGCTGAAGCACGCATAGGTACAATCACATGGTCAGACCACGCACCCATATCCATCACATTATTTAATTGCAAAAAGACTACTAGTCATACTATTTGGAGGCTAAACACATCCCTCCTCACCAACCCATCCTTTGAGAATAAACTTCGATCCGAGATTGAGACTTACTTTGACATCAATGTACAATCTACTGCTAATCAATCCATGGTTTGGCATGCGCATAAAGCTTTCTCACGGGGCCTCCTCATTAAATACGGAGCACAAACTAAACGACAACAAACGGCCACCACGGAAACAATACTAAAACAGATCAGAGCCTTAGAATTCGCCAATAAACAAACTCCATCTACCAAATTATCCCTAGAACTCAAAAACCTACGATATGACCTTAGCGAACATCTCCACCAAAGATTCGACTATTACGTAAAACGTCTTAAGCTACAATATTACTCTTCAGCCAACAGGTCAGGTGCGTTCCTGGCCAAACAACTCCAAAAACAACGGGCCAATAATAAGATACAATACTTATCCGACCCCCAAGGTAAAAAAGTTCATAATCCTCTAGATATAGCAAATTAATTCAGTACCTTTTATGCCAAACTTTACAATCTCAATGACATACATCACGAAACCAAGCCAAAATTAGCAGACATAGATGAGTTCCTTTCCTCAATTCACCTCCCCTCACTCTCCACTGAGCAACTAGACTCCATCTCTATGCCTTTTTCCCCTGAGGAAATTCGCACAGCCATCAAACGACTACCCCTCCACAAGGCCCCAGGGCCCGATGGATTCCCGAACGAGTATTACAAACACTTCTCGGACGTGATCACCCCACACTTATGCACTACCTTTAACCAATACATTCATACCGGCAAATTCCCCACAGAAGCCCTGGAGGCCCTCATTGTCACCATACCCAAACCAGGCAAATCTCCTGATAACCCAGCCAATTACCGCCCGATCTCACTCCTAAATACTGATACCAAGCTCTATGCAAAAATATTAGCCCAACGTTTGTCCAAAATAATCCCCCTCATCATCCACCCAGACCAGGTCGGATTCGTGCCTGGTAGGCAGGCCTCCGACGGTACCAGACGCCTTATTGACTTGATCCAATGGGTGGAGCACAGTCAAACGCCTTCTCTCTTCCTCTCCCTGGATGCAGAGAAGGCGTTTGACAGGGTGCACTGGAAATACATGGAAAAGGTCATGCTCAAATTCGGACTGACAGGGAATATCCTCCAGGCTATACTCACCCTTTACTCCTCCCCCAGCGCCCGAGTTTGGACCTCAGGCATAATATCAGACCCCTTTCGCATCACTAATGGCACTAGACAGGGGTGCCCACTTTCCCCCCTGATTTTTGCCATGGTGATGGAACCACTTGCACAAGCCATTAGATCCTCACCAGCAATTTCGGGCATTACTGTGGGGACGGTTGAACATAAAATCGGTCTCTATGCGGATGACGTTATCATTACCCTCACAAATCCCAGATCTTCCCTTCCCAATATCCAAAAAACACTGGAAAAATTTAGTTCAATCTCTCTATATAAAATAAACCACAGCAAATCCACCATGCTGAACCTAGGGATAGACCCTCAAACTTCACACCACATCTCGACAACCTCTCCTTTCACCTGGGCTAAAAATTCCTCGCTCCCATACCTGGGTATCCAACTAACCTTCCCCAGTAAATCTATACTTCAACTAAACTTCGCTGCCTTACAGGAAAAGCTTCTGCGCATCTCCAAAAATATGTGTAACTACACTGTCTCTTGGGCGGGTAGAATAGCTCAGGTCAAAATGTTTTTACTGCCACATATTTTGTATATGTTTCGCACAATCCCGATACCTATGATACCCCAGCAACTGGCACAGATACAAAGTATAATTAATACACATATCTGGCAACACAAACATCCCAGACTCAAAAAAGAAATCCTCTTGTCTCCTGTACAAAATGGAGGAATGGGAGCCCCCAACGTCCACGCATACTACAAGGCAGTCATACTAGATCAACTACGGGAATGGTGGGCACCCACCTCGACCAAGACCTGGACACAAATTGAAACCACGGCCCTCAACGCGAATCCACAACACACGCTAATGGCTGCACTACTCGGCTTACAACCACTTCAACACTTCTTACTTACGGTAACCGCAGCCATCCGAGTGTGGTCAGCTACTGCAAAAAAATCCAGGGGCACTCCCAAAGATATCCTTTCCAAAATACACCTCCAAGCACTAGAGTTGATCTCTCCTAATTTATCCCTTCGGATATGGATACAAAAAGGACTTACCAACTTGGGACAACTCATCTCCACATCTGGACCCCACCCTTTCCCACATCTACAACAAGCTTTTGATCTACCTGCTAATTCATCTTTTTTGTATATGAGTATCCGCTCTATCATCGGTAAACTTGATCTCACAGCATGTGAATCCCAAATAGCTGACATCCTGAATTTTTACAATACCCCGAACCCGGCAATTAAAGGCATTGCATGGATCTACAAGGTGTTAACAAGCCTCTCTGACGATCACACCTCTTCCTCCATCACATTCTGGTCCACATTCACAAGCTCGCCACCGAAGCCCTCATTGTGGCACAAAGCCCTGACCATCCCTCTTAAAGCTTCAAAATGCATATCTCACTGGGAATCAACGCAAAAGCTGTTCCACAAGTGGTACTACACCCCAGCCAGATTGGCAACTATTTACCCGGCTACCTCCTCTCAATGCTGGAGAAACTGCTCAGGCAAAGGCACCCTAAGACACATCTGGTGGGACTGCCCTAACATTTGCCCTTACTGGAAAGAGGTCTCCGACCTCCTCTCACAGCTCTGCAAAATCCCCTTGCCGCTATCCCCACTGGACCTCCTCCTGGGTCTCAACATCCCCAACTGGCCCAAAAATATCAGAGTCCTGGCGACACACATACTCATTGCAGCCCGTTTAGCTCTAACGAAAAAATGGAAAGCATCACAAGCCCCCTCTGGATCGGAACTCATCGTTCTACTAAACAACCAATTTCTAATGGAATTCTTCTTTGCTAAGGCCAACATGTATACCGCGACATTTCATCTCAACTGGGAACCCTGGATCGCTGACCCGAGGAGTATAACATTACTCTGATTGCCTTCTTCTTCCACGTCGCAAACTATCTAAGATTCTGCATCTTTGACCCCGCGGTCTGCCACAACCTCGCATATCTAACATGCACAGAAAGTAGGAACCCCCTTCCCATGCACCGCTCCGCCTGGGGACATTTCTCTCAGTTACTACTTAGGGTGGGACATGCACTCATGTCCTACACTCATAACAAGTAGACTCGCAAGTTACCTTCGCTCTACAATTAATCTTTTTTTTTGGTCTGTTCTTTTCTTCTTTTTCTTTTTAAGCCTTACGTATCTAGAATGTTAGTAGCTCTACAAGTTACCTGGCTTTCTCAGGTAGATGGTTGGTGGCACCACCTCTAGTCTCATGGCACAGTAAGTACCCAGATGGGGTGCCGGGGAGTGGAGTTGGTGCCTCCTCTCATCGAACTTCAACTTTAAATCACTATGTACTCGCTATATGCATTTGTTACAAAACAACGCTGGTTATTGCACTATGTACTAAACCATGTAACTTTGCTATTACATCAACCGTCTGTACTGATAACCTGTGAAAATTTCAATAAACATATTGTTAAAAAAAAAAAGGGGATCAACTCCAGAGATAAACCGATAATTCTCCCACTCTACAAGGCTCTGGTCCGGCTGTGCATAGAGTATGCTGTCCAGTTCTGGGCACCAGTCCTCAGGAAAGATGTACTGGAAATGGAGCGAGTACAAAGAAGGGCAACAAAGCTAATACAGGGTCTGGAGGATGTTAGTTATGAGGAAAGGTTAGGAGTACTGAATGTCACAAACCTAATGGAAGAGCCCGAACTGCAAAGGAAGGCTTCTCTTATGCCTCTGACTCGAGGCCCCTGATAGAGTAAACAGGAGGCACAGGAGTGTAGAGTACTGTACAGGGAGGTCAGCAGACTGAAACAGCAGACAGGTGCATCAGACTGGAGACTGGAGCTGCAGACTGGAGACTGGAGCAGCAGACTGGAGACTGGAACAGACTGGAACAACAGGCAGGTGCAGTGGATTGAAGACTGGCGCAGCAGACTGGAGACTGGAGCAGCGGACTGGAGACTGGAGCAGGAGACTGGAGACTGGAACAGACTGGAACAACAGGCAGGTGCAGCAGACTGGAAACTGGAGCAGCAGACTGGAAAGAGACTCCCACTGAACTGGAGCTCAGAAGGGTCAGACAAGCCGGGTCATACACAGACAGGAATACTGGAACAAGGCAGAGGCAGAAGTGGGGTCACTGGAACAAGCTGGGTCAGTATCAGGCGAACATCAGAAGGACCAGAGTAGCGGGAAGGAACAACGTCAAGAGAGAGATGCAAGCATATAGCTGGGATAGTCAGAGGCAAGCCGGGTAGTACACAGGAACAGGTTCAGGTAGCAGGGTACACACAGGAACGCTGTAGATTAGACAGCAATGTCTCTGTGTGTCAGCCTGGTTTAAATAGCCCGCCTGGCATCAGGGGAGAAGCGCATGCACATTTGCACCCGAAAACACGCACCAGCTAGTACAGATCTTCTGTTACTGGCAGGATCTTTCTGACACTGAACTTATTCTCTCTGGAGAAGAGACACTTGAGAAGGGATATGATTTCAATTTACAAATGCCGTACTGGTGACCCCACAATAGGGATAAAACTTTTTCGCAGAAGGGAGTTTAACACGACACGTGGCCACTCATTAACATTAGAAGAAAAGAGGTTTACCCTTAAAATACGTAGAGGGTTCTTTACTGTAAAAGTGGCAAGGATGTGGAATTCCCTTCCACAGGCAGTGGTATCAGCAGGGAGCATTGATAGTTTCAAAAAACTATTAGATAAGCACTTGAACGACCACAACATACAGAGATATACAATGTAATACTGACATATAATCACACACATAGGTTGGACTTGATGGACTTGTGTCTTTTTTCAACCTCACCTACTATGTAACTATGTAACTATATACAGTATGCCACTGCTCCTGTAACATTTAACATTGGCGTCTATGGAAAATCTTGGTCAGCTTGGCATGGCTGTTCCATGTCAAGCTGACCAAGATTGCACTCATACTGCACATGCGCGAGATCGGCAGGTGCATGTTGGGTAGCCAGCATGAACGAAATCCAGGAAGAAGGACACTGTGGCTTCAGATGCCCACACTGGAGATGGCCACTCTGTGCAGGAACTTCACAAAGTAAGAAAACGATGCTGCACAAATAGAAAACTGCATAGTTTACAGCATACCTTTGTTACATTGCATGAGGCATGAGTATTCTAGCGGTATTTTTATCTTAAAAGTCATATTTCGGCCAGAACTCCACTTTAACCATCGACCCATGACAGAAGTGGAAATCCAGCTGATGATGGAAGAGAGTGAAGAAAGGCTAAGGGGAACAGATTGAGCAGCTCATTTAGACAGTAACAAGCATTCTTCTCTGAGATCCTTAGTCTGCAACAAAGAAGGAGACCTAAATGAAAGAGGATGATGATCCAATATGATCAAATAGGATAAAGCACATTCATCAATGACAAACAAAATGTATTTTACAGTTTTGTTTTGTCTTATGAAATATTTTGTTGGATAATCTCAAATCTTAAAATATTATGAATTCACACAAGTGATAAAAATATCCCGCCACAGTCATGCCTCTAATAGAGCATCTTCCTTTGTTAATTGATGCTACTTGCCCCATTCTAGGAGTCCCAGAATGCTGCCTTTACATGTAAACAGACCTCAGATGCCTGCAGAATTTCCTTTTGTGCCTTCCCTAGCTCAAGTAAGTGAAACTTATTGATGATTTATTTATGCATTTGGTTATCCTTCCTGCAAACCTATAATGGTCAGTCTTGATGGTTACTAGGGATGAGCCGAACAACCCCCGGTTCGGTTCGCATCCAGAATATGCGAATGGACCGAAAGTTCCCACGAACATACGAACACCGTTAAAGTCTATGGTACTTGAACGTGAGAAATCAAAAATGCAAATTTTAAAGGCTAATATACAAGTTATTGTCCTAAAAAGGGTTTGGGGACCCGGGTTCTGCCCCAGGGCACATGTATCAATGCAAAAGAAAGTTTTGAAAACGGCCGTTTTTCGGGAGCAGTGATTTTAATGATGCTTAAAGTGAAAAAATAAAAGTGAAATATTCCTTTAACCACTTTAGCCCCGGACCATTATGCTGCCTAAGGACCAGAGGACTTTTTCCAATTTGGCACTGCGTCGCTTTAACTGCTAATTGCACGGTCATGCAATGCTGTACCCAAACGAAATTTGCTTCCTTTTCTTCCCACAAATAGAGCTTTCTTTTGATGGTATTTGATAACCTCTGTGGTTTTTATTTTTTGCGCTATAAACGGAAAAAGACCGAAAATTTTGAAAAAAAAATGATATTTTCTACTTTTTGTTATAAAAAAAATCCAATAAACTCAATTTTAGTCATACATTTAGGCCAAAATGTATTCGGCCACATGTCTTTGGTAAAAAAAATGTCAATAAGCATATATTTATTGGTTTGCGCAAAAGTTATAGCGTCTACAAACTAGGGTACATTTTCTGGAATTTACACAGCTTTTAGTTTATGACTGCCTATGTCATTTCTTGAGGTGCTAAAATGGCAGGACAGTACAAAACCCCCCAAATGACCCCATTTTGGAAAGTAGACACCCCAAGGAATTTGCTGAGAGGTATGTTGAACCCATTGAATATTTATTTTTTTTGTCCCAAGTGATTGAATAATGACAAAAAAAAAAATTACAAAAAGTTGTCACTAAATGATATATTGCTCACACAGGCCATGGGCATATGTGGAATTGCACCCCAAAATACATTTAGCTGCTTCTCCTGAGTATGAGGATACCACATGTGTGGGACTTTTTGGGAGCCTAGCCGCGTATGGGGCCCCGAAAACCAATCACCGCCTTCAGGATTTCTAAAGGTGTAAATTTTTTATTTCACTCTTCACTGCCTATCACAGTTTCGGAGGCCAAGGAATGCCCAGGTGGCACAACCCCCCCCCCCCAATGACCCCATTTTGGAAAGTAGACACCCCAAGCTATTTGTTGAGAGGCATGGTGAGTATTTTGCAGCTCTCATTTGTTTTTGAAAATGAAGAAAGACAAGAAAAAACATTTTTTTTTTCTTTTTTCAAATTTCAAAACTTTGTGACAAAAAGTGAGGTCTGCAAAATACTCACTATACCTCTAAGCAAATAGCTTGGAGTGTCTACTTTCCAAAATGGGGTCATTTGGGGGGGGGGGGGTTGTGCCACCTGGGCATTCCATGACCTCCGAAACTGTGATAGGCAGTGAAGAGTGAAATCAAAAATTTAGAAAGCCTGAAGGCAGTGCTTGGTTTTCGGGGTCCCGTACACGGCTAGGCTCCCAAAAAGTCTCACACATGTGGTATCCTTGTACTCAGAAGAAGCAGCAGAATGTATTTTGGGGTGTAATTTCACATATTCCAATGGCATGTTTGAGCAATATATCATTTAGTGACAACTTTGTGCAAAAAAAAAAAAAATTAGTCTCTTTCCCGCAACTTGTGTCACAATATAAAATATTCAGTGAACTCGACATGACTCTCAGCAAATAGCTTGGGGTTTCTACTTTCCAAAATGGGGTCATTTGGGGGGGTTTTGAACTATCCTGGCATTTTATGCACAACATTTAGAAGCTTATGTCACACATCACCCACTGTTCTAACCACTTGAAGACACAGCCCTTTCTGACACTTTTTGTTTACATGAAAAAATTATTTTTTTTTGCAAGAAAATTACTTTGAACCCCCAAACATTATATATTTTTTTAAAGCAAATGCCCTACAGAATAAAATGGTGGGTGTTTCATTTTTTTTTTCACACAGTATTTGCGCATCGATTTTTCAAACGCATTTTTTTGGGAAAAAACACACTTTTTTAAATTTTAATGCACTAAAACACACTATATTGCCCAAATGTTTGATGAAATAAAAAAGATGATCTTAGGCCCAGTACATGGATACCAAACATGACATGCTTTACAATTGCGCACAAACGTGGAGTGGCAACAAAATAAATACATTTTTAAAAGCCTTTTCAGGTTACCACTTTAGATTTACAGAGGAGGTCTACTCCTAAAATTATTGCCCTCGATCTGACCTTCGCGGTGATACCTCACATGCATGGTGCAATTGCTGTTTACGTTTGACGACAGACCGCCACTTGTGTTCGCCTTAGCGTGAGAGCAGGGGGCAACAGGGGTGCTTTTTTTTTTCTTTATTATTTTTTTGCTTTTTTATCTTATTTTTAAACTGTTCCTTTCATTTTTTTTAAAAATCATTTTATTGTTATCTCAGGAAATGTAAATATCCCCTATGATAGCAATAGATAGTGACAGGTACTCTTTTTTGAAAAAATGGGGTCTATTAGACCCTAGATCTCTCCTCTGCCCTCAAAGCATCTGACCACACCAAGATCGGTGTGATAAAATGCTTTCCCAATTTGCCAATGGCGCTGTTTACATCCGGCGAAATCTAACTCATGAAATGCTCGTAGCTTCCGGTTTCTTAGGCCATAGAGATGTTTGGAGCCACTCTGGTCTCTGATCAGCTCTATAGTCAGCTGGCTGAATCACCAGCTGCATTCTCAGGTTCCCTGTTGAGACAGGAGAGTCAGAAAAAAAACGGAAGACGGTGGGGGTGATTCCCTCCCACGGCTTGTAAAAGCAGTCTAGAGGCTAATTAGCCACTAGGATTGCTTTTACATGAAAGCCGACTGCTGGCTGAAAAGAATGATACCAAGATGATACCTAAACCTGCAGGCATCATTCTGGTATAACCACTCAAAGTCGTGAATGGCGTACCTAAAGAAAATGGTTAACAATAAAACACAGAAAACGGTAAAGTATAAAAAATTGCATACCTGAAAAGCAAACCTGATAAAACATAATAACAATAAAACATTGCAGAATAGATGACAGTAAAAAAGAGCAGAACAATAGAGAGAGAGAATAGAGAGAGAGAGAACAATAAAATGACAACTATTTTTTTTTATTTTATATATATTTTTTTTTTTACACTTTTTTTGTAACTAACTTTATAACTGTAACTGGTTCCAGGTTCGGGTCTCTCAAAATGCGATGGCATCTTAGGAGACCCTGTGAAAGTGTGCCTAGTCTGTGCAATGCTGTACCCTACGCTAATACTCAACTAGTGAATGGTAGCGTTCAAAACATTCACCAATGCAAAAACCAGGATTGTCAGGACAGAAGGGACAATAATAGCGGGTGTCACGCCTATATCCGCGCTTGCTGCAGACACAACATCTTTTTTGGGGGGGTTCGTTGGGTAGGGGTACTCGTTAGGACATAAAGAAAATGCCTCTCATGCAGCCAGCTGCATTTGGTTGGAAATGTGAATGGGGGAAGTACGGGCGCTGCAGAAGTGGTGGGTTCCCAATTAGGATTGGCGAATGCAGCAGGAAGGGCATTATGGGCACGACGGGCCTGTTTGTCTTCTTCTTGGTGGCAGCGGGACACTACTTGTGCTTGCCACCTCACCAGCTTGAACTGAACTTATGGGACTCGCCACATCACCAAGTGTTACTGCAGTGCTGGTTTGACTAAGACCGGGGTGTACTAGGCCGCTGGCGCTTGCCAGTTCACCAAAATGCTACCAAAAAAACTGTTAGCGATTGCAGGGATCAGGCCTGACTCTGCAAATGCTGCAGTTATGCGTTTAGTGTTTTGTAAGTGACAGTGATCGAACGATACTGCACTTGGGTGGGCTGGGCTGGGCCGGGCGGAGGGGCAAAACGCAGGTGCTAGCAGGTATCTGGGCTGATCCCGCTAACACTGCGTTTTTGGGAGCCCTAAACTGCTGGGGACGCTAGTATAGATCTGATCGGATCAGATATTGATCCGTTCAGATACTATACCACTAAGGGAGGTGTACGGTGCGTGCGTGGGTGTTAGTGGTACTGGCGCTAAACTGACGCTGCCTGGGGCTGGTGATTGCCAGTTCACCAAAACGCTACCAAAAAAACTGTTAGCGATCGCAGAAATGGTGGTGACACAAGACTGTAAAGGCTCACAGACACAACACTGTAAAGCCTCACAGATACTTTTGTTGAGCGTAGGAATGGGCCCTGCTGCAAAATATTACAGCAAAAATTGTAATTACACATCCCTGTTAAACAGGGGCAGAAAAATTGGGCCTTAGGCGGCAGTGGTGGGGTGCTGATGCCATAACACTGCAACCCCTCACAGATACTCTAGTTGAGCGCAGGAACGAGCCCTGCTGCAAAATATTACAGCAAAAATTGTAATTACACGCCCCTGTTAAACAAGGGCATAAAAATTGGGGTTTAGGCACTGGTGCTGGTGCCACCACACTGCAACTCCTCACAAATACTCTAGTTGAGTGCAGGAATCAGCCCTGCTGCAAAAATTGTAATTACACACTCCTGTTAAACAGGGGCAGAAAAATTGGGCTTAAGGCACTGGTGCTGGTAACACAACACTGCAACCCCTCACAGATACTCTATTTGAGTGCAGGAACAAGCCCTGCTGCAAAATATTACAGCAAAAAATTGTAATTACATGCCCCTGTTAAACAAGGGCAGAACAATTGGCCTTTAGGCACTGGTGGTGGTGCCCAGAACCAAAAATGTTCTTAGAAGCTATCAACATAAACATTAAGGAGGAATAGGATAGTCACTCAGCATAACAGGATAGTCACTCAGCATCAGCATAGGCAGGCTTCAAGGGGTCTCACGTTCATAAAAAATTACTCGGTTACATCAGCATCAGGTGCTTGGTAGCTGGTGATCCAAGACTGATTCATTTTTATGCAGGTGAGCCGATCAACCGAGTCTGTGGGCAGGCACACTCTGTGATCGGTTACAAAGCCTCCAGAAGCACTGAATGTGCATTCAGATAAAACGCTGGATGCAGGACAGGCCAGTTGCTCAATTACATACTGTGCAAGCTCTGGCCAGTGATCAATCCTCAAGACCCAGTAACCCAGTAAATTTTCAGTTGGAAAGGTCTCCAAGTCTGATCTTGCCCCAAGGTATTCCTGCACCATGTAAATCAGACACTGGCGATGGTTGCTGAAACCGATCAAATGCAGACTAAAAAATTGTCTGAAGGCATCGGTCAGATGGCCACCTTCTCCACCACTCCTTCTGTGACTGACTGAAGCCTCAGCAACAAGTCCAGGAGGAGCAGGAAATTGCAACCTCCCAGGCTCTGGAAACGCATTGCACAAACCTTTCTGCACAACCTCCAAATGACCTTTCATCCTCTACTCCCTTTGCGAAGGCTGGATAAGTTCTGCAACCTTACCCTTGTAACGAGGATCAAGAATGGTTGCCAGCCAGTACTAACACCTCTCCTTGATACCACGAATCTGATGGTCCTTTTGCAGGCTTTGCAGGATCAGGGAGGGCATGCAGCACAGGTTTGCTGAGGCATTCGGTCCGGAGTCCTCTGGGTCACTAAGGATGACATGATCCGCAGCCACCTCCTCCCAGCCACGTACAAGTCCATGGATTTCTGGGGACTGAAAATGATCCCTTGAAGACTGCTGCTGATGCTGAGTGCCAGGCTCCACCTCCATGCCTTGAGAGGTAAGGAAGTCCTCCTCTTCCTCCCTCTGTTCTGCCTCAAGTGCCCTGTCCATTATTCCATGCAGCATGTGCTCCAACAGGAAGACAAGAGGGACAGTATCACTGATGCATGCACTGTCACTGCTCACCATTCTCGTGGCCTCCTCAAATGGTGACAGGACAGTGCATGCATTGTGGATCATTAGCCACTGGCGTGGCGAAAAAAAGCCAGGCTCCCCTGACCCTGTCCTGGTGCCATACTCACACAGGTACTCATTGATGGCCCTCTGTTACATGTGCAGCCGCTGCAGCATGGCCAACGTTGAGTTCCACCTGGTGGGCATGTCACAGATGAGGTGGTTCTTGGGCAGGTTGCATTCCTTTTGAAGGTCAGCCAGCCGAACACTAGCATTATATGACCAGCGGAAATGCCCACAGACTTTCCTGGCCTGCCTCAGGAGATCCTGTAAGCCCAGGTACCTGCACAAGAACTGCTGCACCACCAAATTAAGGACATAGGCCAAACAGGGAACATGGGTTAAGTGTCCCTGTCGGAGGGCGGAGAGGAGGTTGGTGCCATTGTCACAAACCATCATTCCTGCCTTAAGCTGGCGTGGCATCAACCACCTCTGAACCTGCCCCTGCAGAGCTGCCAGAATTACTGCCCCAGTGTGACTCCTGTCCCCCAAACAGACCAACTCAAGCACCGCATGGCAGCTTTTTGCCTGAGTGCTTGCGTAGCACCTAGAATGCCTATGGAGCACTGCTGGTTCCAAGGTCAAATCTGCACAGGAAGAGGCCATAGAGGAAGAAGAAGAGTACAGAAGAGTACAGGCATACTATAGAGACTCCCAGGTACAAAATTTAAAGGAATATTACATATTTATTGTTTCATTTTAAGCATTATTAAAATCACTGCTCCCGAAAAACAACGTTTTTAAAACTTTTTTGCATTGATACATGTCCCCTGGGGCAGAACCCAGGTCCCAAAACACTTTTTATGACGATATCATGCATATAAGCCTTTAAAATTAGCACTTTTGATTTCTCCCATAGACTTTTAAAGGGTATTCCGCGGCTTTCAAATTTGCAAATTGTCCGCTGTTCGCCGAATAGGCGAACACCCGATGTTCGAGTCGAACTTACATTTGACTCGAACATTGGGTCCATCCCTAGTGCCCAAACGTCTGCTGTTTTGGCCACGTTTGATACATTTCAGACATATGTAGCAGACAGCAGCGGTGCGATCTGCTGCACACATCTCAAAAAAGGCCCACAAAAAAAGAACTTTTGAAAAAACGCGTGGAGTCAGCAGCGCCCTGCACATGCGTAGCTCTGCGGTGTGGTGCAGTCAGTTGGCTGTCCTTAAGCTGGCCCCTGGAGGGCATCCTGCCTCGTTGGAGATGTGCCTCCTCCTCCTCTCTTCTATCAGGCACCCACGTAGAGTCAGTGACCTCATCATCCCCTCCCTCCTCACCACTGGAGCAAACCTGGCAGTATGCTGCAGCTAGGGGAACATGACTGCCAGTTTCTTGCCCTTCTTGGGCACCCCCTCTCTCTGGGCTCGCGTTACTGCCTTCATCCTCAACCTTGGTACCATCATTGAAGCCTTCAAAATGCTGTGCATCCTCCTGGAGCATGTACCTGACACTGTGTTCGAACTGTTCGAGGGACTCCTAAGAACATAATGGTGGGGCTATGGAAGGAGTGACTGATGCCATTGAGCCGATGGAATAGGCCGCTTTGGCAGCTGCATTGGCAGCCAAACTGGTCTTAGCCTGGGTGACAGAGGATGAGGAGGATGAGGACAGCTTTGTGATCCACTCTATCAACTCTTCTGCATGTTGTGGCTCAACACGGCCAGCTGTCGAAAAAAAGGACAAGCGTGCCCCATGGCCATGTGCTGAGGATGCACCGTGTCCACGACCAGCATTGTTGGCTGTAGACACAGAGCCTGCTTGCCCTCTTTTAGTGGCCTGTGAGTGTTTGCCTTTCCTTGGTGGCCTTCCAGACATGCTGTAAAATTGGATTAGAAAAACACCGCCTGAAGTTTACTAGAAAAATGTCACCAGGAATGGCCTGCAGTCAGATATAGGCTTGGCTAGACTAGAATGCCGTGGATTTATATATATGTAGGAGACAGTATATATATTTTATGCACTGCGGATCACTGAAATACTTGCCTTCCTGCCTGAAAGTGTATTTGAAAATGTACACCAGCAATGGCCTGCAGTCAGATATAGGCTTGGCTAGACTGGAATGCAGTGGATATATATATATATATATATATATATATATATATATATATATGTATGTTGGAGACAGTATATATATTTTATGCACTGCGAATCACTGAATCACTTGCCTGCCTGCCTGCCTGCCTGAAAGTGTTTTTCAAAACGTACTCCAGCAATGGTCTGCAGTCAGATATAGGCTTGGCTAGACTAGAATGCAGTGGATATATACTGTATGTAGGAGACTGTATATATATTTTATGTGTAGCGCTGGTAGATTTACAATCTACCGCAGATTAGGTAAATTTAGTAAATTGTGTGTTAGGAAGGTTAAAAGTTTGCCTCTGTTCCAGCTTGGCTGACGTTGTGTGTGCTTCCGTGCTGACCGGTGGGTTACCATTAGTCAGTGTTGGAAGGGCAACGTGTCGAAGTGTATAGATGCTCCTCTGTCTTGTGGACAAGCTCGGTGGAGGTGGTCCTCCGAGTTGCATTCTGGGAAGAGGATATTTATGGGACAGATGCCATGTTCTAAGGTCGTTTTGCAGCCACCTGCTGGCCCTCCTGGCCAGCAGGTATGCGTTAAGGAGCTACCTCGTGGTCCTCCGATCGGGAGGCCCACGATGCTACAGCACAGGGGTGGGTCCAGAGGCTTGTCTGGGGCCTACAATCGCGGCCGAGGAATGGTCCTGAGCTGTCGGTCCTGTGTGACGAAGCTGGACAGCCGAGGAGATGCCAGGGGAGGACCCGTCTTGGAGAGATCATGCAGCGTGCTGGTCTATAGAGGGGCCTGGTGACTCGGTTGCAGGACGTATCCAAAAGAAGTAATTATACAGCATAGTGTTGCCGGTTCAGCTTAAAGGTTCAGGCACTGTGACTGACTGTTCACTGCAGAAGATCTGATACATCCTGTGGCAGAGGATCGTGCAGATTTACCCCCCAAATAAGTCTGTGGCAGAGATCTTAGATTCGTGCTGCGTACTGGCTGCTAGACCGGTGAGAGAGGCCTATCCAGACGAGCAAAGAGTGCGTCCCATGAGGAGAGCGCATTCCACATAATTATCTGAATTCTACCGGGACATTTATCGCTAAGATCTTGTAAGAAGATATTTGAGTTTCTCCTGAAGGTTTCCTTTTCCGTCTCTTTCCTGCTACTTCCTAAAGTTTGACTGTTCAATAAAGCATTGAAAACGTACTCCAGTGTTGGTACATGTGTCGTCCAGCAGTAAACTCAACGGAACCCCTAGACCCGATGCCGGTGAAACAGAGGGAAGCAAAGTGAAGGTAACAGACCCGCTTAAACTAGCAGCTCCACCGTGAGTTAGGGCTTCATATGCACTGCGGATCACTGAATCACTTGCCTGCCTGCCTGAAAGTGTATTTGAAAATGTTCACCAGCAATAGCCTGCAGTCAGATATAGGCTCGGCTTGTCTGGAATGCAGTGTATATATATATATATATTTTAGAGATTGTATATATATTTAATGCACTGTGGATCACTGAATCACTTGCCTGCCTGCCTGCCTGCCTAAAAGTGTATTTGAGAACGTACACCAGCAATGGCCTGCAGTCAGATATAGGCTTGGCTACATTAGAATGCAGTGGATATATATGTAGGAGACAGTATATTTATTTTTTGCACCGCGGATCACTGAATCACTTGCCTGTCTGAAAGTGTATTTGAAAACTTATATCAGCAATGGCCTGCAGTCAGATAGATGCTTGGCTAGACTAATCCACAAATCACATTGTCTGATTTGGAAAGAATTTATTTGCAAATTATGGTGGAAAATAAGTATTTTGACAATATCAAAAGTTCATCTCAATACTTTGTTATATATCCTTTGTTGGCAATGACAGAGGTCAAACATTTTCTGTAAGTCTTTACAAGGATTTCACACACTGTTGCTGGTATATTGGCCCATTCCTCCTTGCAGATCTCCTCTAGAGCAGTGATGCTTTGGGGCAGTCGCTGGGCAACACGGACTTTCAACTCCCTCCAAAGGTTTTCTATGGGGTTGAGATCTGGAGACTGGCTAGGGCACTCTAGGACCTTGAAATGCTTCTTACGAAGCCACTCCTTCCTTGCCCGGGCAGTGTGTTTGGGATCATTGTCATGCTGAAAGACCCAGCCACATTTCATCCTCAATGCCCTTGCTGATGGGAGGAGGTTTGCACTCAAAATTTCATGATACATGGCCCCATTCATTCTTTCTTGTACACGGATCAGTCGTCCTGTTCCCTTTGCAGAGAAACAGCCCCAAAGCATGATGTTGCCACCTGCATGCTTCACAGTAGGTATGGTGTTCTTTGGTTGCAACTCAGCATTCTCTCTCCTCCAAACACAACGAGTTGTGTTTCTACTAAACAGTTCTACTTTTGTTTCATCTGACCATACGACATTCTCCCATTTCTCTTCTGGATCATCCAAATGCTTTCTAGCAAACCTCAGATGGGCCCTGACATGTACTGGCTTAAGCAGGGGGACGAGTCTGGCACTGCAGGATCTGAGTCCCTGGCGACGTAGTGTGTTAATGATGGTAGCTTTTGTTACGTTGGTCCCAGCTCTCGGCAGGTCATTTACTAGCCCCCCCCTTGTGGTTTTGAGATTTTTGCTCACCGTTCTTGTGATCATTTTGACCCCACGGGGTGAGATCTTGCATGGAGCCCCAGATCGAGGGAGATTATCAGTGGTCTTGTATGTCTTCCATTTTCTAATTATTGCTCCTACAGTTGATTTCTTCACACCAAGCTGCTTACCTATTGCAGATTCAGTCTTCCCAGCCTGGTGCAGGTCTACAATTTTGTTTCTGGTGTCGTTCGGCAGCTCTTTGGTCTTCACCATAGTGGAGTTTGGAGTGTGACTGTTTGAGGTTGTGGACAGGTGTTTTTTATACTGATAACAAGTTCAAACAGATGCCATTAATACAGGTAATGAGTGGAGGACAGAGGAGCCTCTTACAGAAGAAGATACAGGTCTGTGAGAGCCAGAAATCTTGCTTGTTTGTAGGTGACCAAATACTTATGTTCCACCATAATTTGCAAATAAATTCTTTCAAAAATCAGACAATGTGATTGTCTAGATTTGTTTCCACATTTTGTCTTTCATAGTTGAGGTATAGCTATGATGACAATTACAGGCCTCTCTCATCTTTTTAAGTGGAAGAACTTGCACAATTGGTGGCTGACTAAATACCTTTTTGCCCCACTGTATATGTTGGAGACTGTATATATATTTAATGCACTGCGGATCACTGAATCACTTGCCTGCCTGCCTGAAAGTGTATTTGAAAATGTACACCAGCAATGGCCTGCAGTCAGGTATTGGCTTGGCTAGACTGGAATGCAGTGGATATATATATGTTGGAGACTGTATATATATTTAATGCATTGCGGATCACTGAATCACTTGCCTGGCTGCCTGAAAGTGTATCTGAATACGTACATCAGGAATGGTCTGCAGTGAGATCTAGCTAAACTGGATACAGTGGATATATATCTTCCAGTCTGACTGTATATATATATATGTATTAAATACACTGCAGCTAACAGAATCAACTGCCTACCTGAAGTATATTAGAAACAGTACAGCAGGAACGGACTGCAGTGAGATCTAGCTAAACTGGATACAGTGGATATATATACATATACCAGTCTGACTTTATATATATATATATTAAATACACTGCAGCTAACTGAATCAACTGCCTGCCTGAAGTATATTAGAAACTGTACAGCAGGAACGGTGTGCAATGAGATCTAGCTAACTGAATAAAATGCCTGCTCAAAGTAAATGAAATGACACACTCTCTCTCTCTATCTCTCTCTCTGCCAGCAACACACTACACAAGGCCGACATGCAGGTGGCCTTATATAGTGTGGGGCGTGGACTTAACCCCCTGAGCCATAATTGGCCAAAGGCACCCTGCCTTTGGCCAATTATGGGTCTCTTTGCTGACGGCGCTGTGATTGGCCAAAGCATGCGGGCCATAGTGCATGCTTGGCCAATCATCAGCCAGCAATGCACTGCGATGACGCAGTGCATTATGGGGCGGGGCGCGCCACTCAAATTTGGCGCAAATGCCCCATAATGCTCGATCTTCGGCGAACGATTGAACAGCAGATGTTCGAGTCGAACTCATGCTCGACTCGAACTCGAAGCTTATCCCTACTGGTTACTGGAGAAAGTGCCAAACCCACAGCAGGAGTTTTACAAGAATGCATCAGGCTCCTGTGGTTTTGGCACTTTCTTCCAGGGTTATTGGTCCGCTGAACCTTGGCCAGCCTCATGGGCCCAACTCGATTTGTTGCATAACATGACGCTGTTGGAACTTTTTTCCTTATTGTGATGGCAGAGTAACTATGAGGGAAAATTGCAGAACAGGTGAGTGGTTTTTTTTTACAGATAATATGAGTGTGGTGCAAGTGAATAACTGCCTTTCTGCACCCTCTCCCACCCATGGTCTCCCTTTTGTGATTTTTGGTGCTTAGATGTCTACAGTTGAATGTTTGGTTTCGGGCAAAACATGTTCCTGGTGTAGCTAATTCTATAGTTGATGCTCTCTTTTTCACAGTTCAACCACTTCTGTTGCTTGGCTCCAATGGCTTTCCCCATAGGGCTCCTTTGCCCAAAGTTTTTGTGGACCCTAGTTTACAATGTTTATTAAAGCCCATCCATGCCTCACTCTCCCGGAACACTTGGGTGACTTAACAGTGCATTTGGGATGAATGGGTGTCGACCCTTGCCAGTGAGTTCCTTCTCGCCTCTCTGCAAGATAGGCACATGGCTCTCTTCTCCTACTTTCTTTACCTGTAAGACAAAGAAGTTTTTGGTTCGACGGTGGTTACCGCCCTCTCTGCTCTTTCATTTTGGTTTAGGCTACTTGGTTGAGAGGACATCACAAAGGGTTTTGAAAGGTTGGAAATGTTTGACTTGCTTCCCTGATTCTCAGTACTCGGTTTTTGTTCATTTTTGACAACATCCATTTTGCCCTCTATCTGTTTCTCTGCTATGTGGCTCTTTTATTTCAGGTTGCCCTTTCCTGGGAATTCTTTGGCGCCTTCCAGATTAGTGAGCTAGTCCCTTAGGACAAATGCAGAGTAGCTAGCATCTTAGCAGAGGATGTACTTATCATGGAATCCTGTTTCTATTAATTTGCATTTGTTTTAAAGGCTTTTAAAGGCTGCAAATTCTTTTAAAGGCTTATGAGGGATCCTTTTTCCCAGTTTGTTTAGCTTCCACCTTTTTCCCTATTTGCCCCCCCTTCTGCTGCTTTGCTGATTTACGCTGTTTCTTCCAACCACAGAAAACTAAAGTTTTTACAGGTCTTTCATCTTTGCTTTTTTCATCTGGGCCTACCTCTTTTGGATTTTCCCATGTACTCCTTCCACATTGATGCAGCCACCACTGTCCATAGGATGGGTTTCTCTAATGAGGAGCTGCAGCATCTGGGTAGATGGGAATAATCTAATTTTTGGCTATATGTTCATCTCCACCTTTTGTTCCGATTTCAGGTTCCTCCCCCACTCTAGTATGGATCATCGTTTATTGGGCCTCTCGCCTTGCCAATACTCTGAGAAGAACCTTGATTTTTCTTTTGCGGTTGCCAAAGTTTCTAGGCAATATTTTTGTGGCCTTACTAGTTGCAAATATTACAAAAGCTGTTACAGTTCCCATTGTCCTTATCATTCATGTCAAGGTCTGTAGAGTCAATTCCCTCCATTAATCATGATATTGCTCAATGTTGTTCTACTGTTACCAATCTAACTCTCGTTTGGTCCTCCAAAACAATCCCATTTCTGGTCTGGGCCGATCAAATACCTGGTTCTTGTTTGGAGCTTTGGGGCATTTTCAACACAAGGTGAATACCCTATTTTCCAAATTTGTCCACAGGACTGGTGGCATTGTTATGCATCACATGGATCTTGAGGTCAATAATCGTAACCTATTAAGGTGTGATGGGGTTCATGTATTGGATATTGGCCTCAATATCTTAAATCTTGGCCTACAATCTGGTGTCAAGCAGGCGCTGGCTCCTGTGTGATGCTCGTCAGTGTACCACTGACATGCGTGTGGCAGTTTTGACCTTGCCAGCAACTGATGTTGCTTTATGGGCTTTGCCCTCAAGTTTTGGGGTCAGTTTAATGCCTGTCTGGCACTGATGGTGAAGAAAGGCCTCTTAGACTATGCATTTATTTTATGGATGCACAAGGCATAACTGTGACTAACATTGTTACTTGGTACATTTGGAAAGTTGTTATATTTGTAAAGTTCAATAAAGCTGTGGCCTAGCCCTCTTTCCAACTTAATTAGCCTCTGTGTCCTTTTTTTGGGGGCAAAGTTTTTGGTTTGTGGTTATTAGTTGGTCATAAACAAGGCTATGCTTCTCAGCAATCACAAAGGTCTCTTGAACCCCCCCCCCAGGGAGCCTTGAAAGAAAGACATCTTTGTGAGTGTTAACCTAACACAGGGAGGTTAAGTGGTTCCACTAGGATTGGCTATTAAGACATGAGGTAAATAGGTGAAGCCTGAACTCTAGAAAAAGGCTAGGCAGGGGCACGTCCTGCTACTTTGAGGAGATTCGGTTGTCAGAAGAGTTTACCACCCACCCACTGTGAGGTTTGTCACAGCTTTATTGGCGGTTTTGACCTTGCCAGCAATTGATTCTGGGGTCAGCCTAAAGCCTGTCTGGCACTGATGGTGAAGACAGACCTCTTAGATTATGCTTTTATGTTATGGATGCTCAAGGTACAACTGTGAATGACATTGTTACTTGGTACATTTGGAAAGTTGTTATATTTGGAAGTTCAATAAATCTGTGGCCTTGCCCTATTTCCAACTTAATCAGCCTCTGTGTCCTTTTTGGGGGGCAAGGTTTTTGGTTTGTGCAAAGCGGCTTGGTGTTGCAGGAATGAGTGAAGCCAGTTACCTGAAAGAGCAGACATAGAAGATATGATGAGAGCATAATGAGTTGTTCCCATGTTAAAAGTGTTTCTGAGTTAAAATGCCATTGCCTTAGCAATGATATGGTACTTTGCACAAGAAAAGGTCTGCCTGCCCCCCCACAAGCTGTCTCAAGAGTTTTACTGAATTTATACTTGGATGGAGTAGCTGGAGGTTAGACAATTAATCAAGCAAGAGCAAAAAAAAAGACACATGGTGAAAGTTTAGGCTTTCTACCCTAAACAAATTGCAAAGCAGAATGGAGAAAGCAAGATAAGGCTAGGTGTTTGATATTGGCCAAGGCACCATGAAAAGTAACTGTAACTCAGTAGAGACAGAAAGTATAAACAACAGTTTCAAAAGTCTCAGCAAGGCAGATGTTGATTTCAGGCATGCAAAATAGCCCAGTGTTTCAGAGAAGAGTGGAGTCAGTTACTGATTGCGGCAGCTAGGCAGATATGCCTTGCAGTCATGCAAAATGGCTTAGTGTTGCAGAGATGAGTGGGAGTCAGTTACCTGAAGGAGCAGAGCAGAGAAGACATGATGAGAGGATAATGAGCTGTTCATGTGTTAAAAAGTGCACAGTGCATTCTAGGGCCCTAATTGGATGGAGCAATGCACCTGACCACTGGTCAGGTGCAAGGCTTTGCCCAATCTGGGCACAGAGCACAGTCAGAGCCATCCTTTCCCGGGAAACGTTTGAAATGTGTTGTTGGGGTGGAGATAGAGCAGGGCTTTGTTTGCTAATAGTGAATACGTGTGTTATTCTGGCTTTGAGTATAGGGTGTCAGTGTAGTGTTAGTGTAGTCTGAGTATAGTGTGAGAATAGTGTAGTGTCAGTGTAGTGTCACTGTAGTGTCAGTGCAGTGTTAGTGTAGTGTGAGTATAATGTGAATATAACAAACTTTGTTGTAGATTCCTAACTTTTGTTATTTTGAAGAAATCCCTGTGTCTTTGTCTGTGTCCATATGGTAAGTGAATGTAATAGGTGTGGTTTCATAATTATCAACCAGCAGTTGCACTTGCAGAGTTCTGATGAGGAAAATTGCAGGGCCTGCATCCCTTTAGATGTAAATTCCTATTGGGCGTATCTCACCAAAAATGAATTTTTTTGTTGCAGGGGATGCCAAAAATCTGACAGGTATCTTGGTGCAGACTTCTGGGAAAATCAGCGAGCCAATCACACAAGCAAGAAATTATGTTTCTGTGGGGTGTTCTGTACAACATCTGTGTACAGAACACCTCCAGGTAGCCATATTTAATTGCATTTTTCAGAAAACTACAGAGCTGCAGATTGAAAAGCAAAGGTAGCTTTTAATAACATTCAATTACAATATGACTTTTTCGCAATTGTATATGCTATATTATTTTTTTTTCATTTGCTATTTTTTTCCCCATGAAAGTGGAGCTACCCTTTAAATGTCAGCTCATAAATAACATCTCCTTTCCAATTCGCATCAGCTTCTCTTTGCTCAGCTCCAGTGGATAAAGTGCTCCACAAGCTCAGCCTCTTTGTAATTTAGAATGACTTTTGTGATTGTCTTTGGATGCCATCCTGTTTAGCCACAGGATCTTTTCTGACAGGACCCAGCTTGGTCCCAAGAACCAGACCCAGCCTACGTGTGGACACCAAAACCTAGCCACTTCTTCATAACTATTAATACAAGAAAGAGCATAGCAATGACTAAGATTTTTTTATTTTTGTTCTGTTTTCCAAAACTTTTCTATTCCATTTTTTTCTTTTTTTATGGTGGGGGAGTTACATTTATTTATCACAGAGGGTAAGTTACCGTATATTAAGACAAATTTTCCATACTGTATGTTTTTCACATGAGAGTGGTGAGCCTGCAGTGAAGCTGAAGTATATTAGTATATAAAATGCAAAAAGATAATTTTTATGAAAATACTTATTGCCATTAAAGAGAGGCTATAATTTGACAAAAAAACTTTGTATAAGTTTGCATGAACATGCATGAACATGTGCTGCCATAATTCCATTCTAACATGGTGATGGGCATGTTAGAATTGAATTATAGCAGCACATGTTAATGCATGTTCATGCAAACTTAAACAAAGTTTTTTGTCAAATTATAGCCTCTCTTTAATGGTCCCATGCCATCTTGTTGATTTTTCTTAGATTTTTGAACTGAGCAAGCATAAAAGCTGTGTACTTTTTTAATGTAAACACAGCTTGTACCAGCAACCTCAATCTGGTCAAGTATTTATGCTGTAACTTATTACTGTGAACAGCACATATATCAAAGTGTAAAGTCAATGTCTGAAATATAGACTACAAATAAATGACTGAACCTAGGCCACATCCCAGTGATCAAGGAAAAAACAATGGAGGAATGCCTCAGGGATTTTGCGGGCTAGGGATACAGTCAGGTAAGAACGTAGAAAGCGTAAATAGAAAAATTACAAAAAACAAAAGGCAAACAACAATCAAAATGTAGAAAAATTGTTCAAATCAATAATGGAGCATATACAATACAGGTATTGGGTTGCTGGTGGCCCAAAGAAGGAGGAAAGAGTGGTCACAGGTGAGTGTTAATTTCCAACATGTTTCACCAATAATGGCTTCCTCAGGAGATAATGTGAGATCACCACAGTAGTAATCCAGCTCTAACATAAGAAAAATAAATATGAGAATACAAAAAACAAGAAGAAAGCTGTCATGACCTCCAGAAAACACACAGCACATAGCACATACATCTATAGGTCCGGTACCAGAAGATGGAAAGAATTCTGTTGCTAAAATGCCTCACCCGAATTAGGGAGATAGGTGCAAAGATCAAAAAAGCCCCAGCCTACAGATGATATGAAGGAGACCATGCACAGTCGCAGGGGGTAAATAAAGACCCAGCTAAAGAGGTAAAGAAAAAATAAAATAAATGAATATACATATATTCTAAACTAAACAGACAAATGTAAGTCCAATAGAGTGAAACTCTAATAAAAACTTACTATGCTCAAAAATGAAAAACGCATGGGTTTAGGGGCGTCTTGGTACCGATATGGATATATAGAGGAGACCAAAAAGTTGTCCCAATTCATAGACGTTCAACTTAATGAGTATTGACATGCAAAGTTAGCCATCATTAGAAGGGAGAAATTGTTATGTTATTTGCAAATTTCTACCACAGAATCAATGCAATAGATAGTCAGAGGGAGATGGCCAAAGTCATGCACCAATGGCGAAGCCAAAGGTGCATGCAGAGAGGATGGGTCAGGAAAGTAGTCAGGCGAGTCGGAAAATAGCACAGGGGACACAAATTGGGCATGACGCCCTGAGCGTCCGTACAACCATGCATTGGGTCCACCAAACATCATCCAAACTTGGCTGTAGGGCAGCCCCAAAAGAAACAGAACCTAAGGTTGGGGGCAGAATGTGTAGGCACCCAACAAGGGGAAAGCATACAGAGGGGAGATCATAAGATTCTCCCAGAGGGAATGCATAGTCTGCATATTCTGGAGGTCATGACAAATGAGTAGACATTGTGTACAAAAACGAACTAATAAAACAGCATGGTACAAAAACTATCACATATATTCATAGATGACATAAGCAAGTTTACATACAGTATCATCATAGAGTACACCTACATTAAATAAAATATAATATGATACACATGAAAGTAAATTACAAAAACAAACACAACGCAAACAAAATAAAATTAGAAAATAAATCCCCAACAAAGATCCATAAATAAAAAAAGGGTGAAACACACCGGGACGGCAGTACCATATGGACAGGCATAGGGAGGGAAACAGCCGCTAATCAAAAGTACTTATACTAATATACGCCATGGTTATCAAACATTTTAACCAAAAAAATAGCAGTAAGATAATCACCAAGGGACACAATGTAACAGTCAGCAATGTCACTTTGTCTGGCAGACACATGAATGGTGCAAGTAACAGGAAGGACTTAAAACTAATGTATTCATTGAGTCCAGAGTAGTGAGTAGCATTTAAATTATGAATCAGTTTGGTTCCTAATCGCAAGAGAGTGCAGTCAATACTGCCGCCTCTGACATGTGAGGATGACATTGAACTTGATCATATTAGAACTAAAGTCATGTTTGGACCCAACATGACGACTGATAGCCGTTGTTATAAGTCTTTTAGAAATAGGGACAGTATGATCTCTGATTCTTTTAAAGAAAGGTTGTTTCATTTTACCTATGTAAAGACATCCACATAGGCATTTGGCAAGATATACCACTCCAACAGTTTGACCAGAAATTCTATAACGTATCATATGCATATCTCCCTTGGGAAGGAGCACAGTGGAACCATCTAAGATATGCTGACACACATCACATTTACGGCAGGCAAACATGCCAGTCCGAAGTGGGGCGACAAGGCCCCCAGGATCAAAGTGGCTAGGCACCAGCCTGTCCCTAAGTGATGGTGCCCATTGATATGTAATTTAAGGTCGAGTTTTAATGAATTTATGTGCAGATGAGTCGGCCAGAAGTAGGGGCCAGTATTGAGTTAAAATATCTCTGAATTTAGCATGGTGCCTAGAGTATTTTGTTATAATTCTATCTGGTTACTCAGTAGTTGAGGGTTTAATTGAAAATATTAGATCCTTCCTGTCACATTTAGAAGCTTTATTAAATGCTTTTTTAAGTAATCTATGGCTGTACCCTCTATGTTTCAATCTAGTAAAGAGGCCGTAAGCTGCTTTCTGATAGTCCTCATCATGAGCACAATTCCTTCTTAGTCTGACATATTGGCTGTATGGAATGCTTTTCAAAAGCGATTGGGGGTGTCCACTAGAAGCATGCAATATTGCATTCCCAGAGGTGGGTTTCCGAAAAAGGGAAGAGTAGAGAAAACCATCATCGTCGATAGAGATTGTTAAATCTAAAAAATGAATGCAACCTTGGCTATATTCCATCGTAAATTTGAAATTGTAGGAATTGTTAGATAGAACTTTCATAAATTGTGTCAGCTGATCCCTGGTGCCTGACCAGAGGAGCTGGACATCGTCGATGTACCTGTACTACAAAAGAACGTGGGACCGGCACATCGACGCGTCATTATTCAAGAAGAGCTCCTTTTCCCACCCCCCTAGGTACAGGTTGGCATACAATGGGGCACACCTGGTCCCCATCGCAACCCCCTGCACCTGGAGGAAGTGGGAATTGCCAAACAAAAACACATTACTAAATGAGTCAAAATGAAATTCAGGAGTTCCAAAATGAACATATTATATTGATAAGCAGAACTACCTCTTTCTTTAAGATGGTTACCTATAGTTTTAATGCCTTTGGCATGCAAAACGGCATTGTATAGGCTCTCTATGTCTATGGCTACAAGCCAAGTGTTTGGAGAAACATGCATGCCCTCAATTATTTGTAAAAGATCAATAGTGTCCTTAATATAAGAGGATAATGCAGTTACATAAGGATAAAGATACTTGTCAATAAGTGCACTGGCATTTTCAGTAAGGTTTTGAGAGCCCGATACAATTGGCCGACCTGGCAGGTCAATCAAGGACTTATGCACTTTGGGAAGTGCATATAGCATATGGGTTTTGGGTTCTTTAACACTAAGATAGTTCCAAGTGTCCCTGTCGATAAGTCCTTTATGAAGGGCATTTGTAATTAAAGAGTTTGGAAATAGGTCGATACCATTCTCTATTCATGAGAATGCGATGACACATGGTTTCATAATCATTAGTGTTCATAATTACTATATTACTGCCCTTATCTGCAGGTTTAATTACAATTAGGGTATTGCTTTGAAGAAATTGAATAGCTTTTTTTTGGCCAACAGAAGGTTGTTATCGTACTGTACAGTATGAAAATCCAACTTAGTAATTTCCTTAGAGGTTTGTTCCACAAATGCCCAAATATTAGGGTAGTTATTCAAAAGTGGAAATGATCATGATTTTGGCTTATATGATAGGGGTGGGGGGAAGGTCACACCAGAGACACACATACCACCTGAAAGGGGGGTAGGAAGTGTGTCCGAATTGGTGTGACCCTCCTCCCAGAGCTCCATAAGGTCCTCAAGCGCCTGGAGCTCATCACTGTCAGGACTAGATTGTATAACAGGAGGACCCAAAGATCCAATTTCATGATTTCCTGATTAGATTTTTCATAAATCACCCTGAACATAAGTTACCTAGCAAAAAGATGTATATCCTTAATCATTTGGAATTTGTTACCATCAACTTAGGGACAGAAATTTAGACCCAATTTTAATACTTCAATCTCGTCTACAGTCAACTGAACAGATGATAGGTTAAAAACTTTTAGTTCAGTGTCTCTGTGGGGGTGGGGGTGGTGCAGTTGTGAAATTCAGACCAGAAATTTAGCATAGAGTTTTGACTAAAAAAATAGGGACTATTTTGGGACCTATAGCCAGTGTGCTATGTGGAAAAAGGGCAGGAAGGTTGGGTTCACTTACCCTCCTAGTAACCGAACTAGATGATGAAAGTGAAGGAGTGATAGCCCTAGTAGTGGGCGTCAAATTGGGAACCAGTGTAGAAGATGCGTCAACATTGATCAGTAGGGATGAGCTTCGAGTTCGAGTCGAACTCATGTTCGACTCGAACATTGGCTGTTCGCAAGTTCGCCAAACAGCGAACAATTTGGGGTGTTCGCGGCAAACTCGAATGCCGCGGAACACCCTTTAAAAGTCTATGGGAGAAATCAAAAGTGCTAATTTTAAAGGCTAATATGCAAGTTATTGTCATAAAAAGTGTTTGGGGACCCAGGTCCTGCCCCAGGGGACATGGATCAATGCAAAAAAAAGTTTTAAAAACGTCCGTTTTTTCAGGAGCAGTGATTTTAATAATGCTTAAAGTCAAACAATAAAAGTGTAATATCCCTTTAAATTTCGTACCTGGGGGGTGTCTATAGTATGCCTGTAAAGAGGCGCATGTTTCCTGTGTTTAGAACAGTCTGACAGCAAAATGACATTTTGAAGGAAAAAACTCATTTAAAACTACCCGCGGCTATTGCATTGCCGACAATACACATAGAAGTTCATTGATAAAAACGGCATGGGAATTCCCCAAAGGGGAACCCCGAACCAAAATTTAAAAAAAAAATGACGTGGGAGTCCCCCTAAATTCCATACCAGGCCCTTCAGGTCTGATATGGATATTAAGGGGAACCCCGGCCAAAATTTAAAAAAAAATGATGTGGGGTTTTCCCTAAATTCCATACCAGACCCTTATCCGAGCACGCAACCTGGCAGGCCGCAGGAAAAGAGGGGGGACGAGAGTGCGCCCCCCCCTCCTGAACCATACCAGGCCACATGCCCTCAACATTGGGAGGGTGCTTTGGGGTAGCCCCCCAAAACACCTTGTCCCCATGTTAATGAGGACAAGGGCCTCATCCCCACAACCCTGGTCGGTGGTTGTGGGGGTCTGCGGGCGGGGGGCTTATTGGAATCTGGAAGCCCCCTTTAACAAGGGGACCCCCAGATCCCGGCCCCCCCCTGTGTGAAATGGTAAGGGGGTACTTACCCCTACCATTTCACTAAAAACTGTCAAAAATGTTAAAAATGACGAGACAGTTTTTGACAATTCCTTTATTTAAATACTTCTTCTTTCTTCTATCTTCCTTCATCTTCTGGTTCTTCTGGTTCTTCTGGCTCTTCTGGTTCTTCCTCCGGCGTTCTCGTCCAGCATCTCCTCTGCGGCGTCTTCTATCTTCTTCTCCTCGGGCCGCTCCGCACCCATGGCATGGGGAGAGGCTCCCGCTCTTCTCTTCTTCTTCATCTTCTTCTTTTCTTCTCTTCTTCTCTTCTTCTCTTCTTCATTTTCTTCTCCGGCCGCTCCGCACCCATGCTGGCATGGAGGGAGGCTCCCGCTGTGTGACGGCGCTCCTCGTCTGACAGTTCTTAAATAACGGGGGGTGGGGCCACCCGGTGACCCCGCCCCCCTCTGACGCACGGTGACTTGTCGGGACTTCCCTGTGACGTCACGGGGAATGCCACAGGGAAGTCCCGTCATGTCCCGGGGGCCGGGATCTGGGGGTCCCCTTGTTAAAGGGGGCTTCCAGATTCCGATAAGCCCCCCGCCCGCAGACCCCCACAACCACCGGCCAGGGTTGTGGGGATGAGGCCCTTGTCCTCATCAACATGGGGACAAGGTGTTTTGGGGGGCTACCCCAAAGCACCCTCCCAATGTTGAGGGCATGTGGCCTGGTACGGTTCAGGAGGGGGGGGCCGCACTCTCATCCCCCCCTCTTTTCCTGCGGCCTGCCAGGTTGCGTGCTCGGATAAGGGTCTGGTATGGATTTTTGGGGGGACCCCACGCCGTTTTTTTTTGGCGCGGGGTTCCCCTTAAAATCCATACCAGACTTGAAGGGTCTGGTATGGATTTTAGTGGGAACCCCACGTCATTTTTTTTTTTAATTTTGGCCGAGGTTCCCCTTAATATCCATACCAGACCTGAAGGGCCTGGTATGGAATTTAGGGGGACTCCCACGTCATTTTTTTTTAAAATTTTGGTTCGGGGTTCCCCTTTGGGGAATTCCCATGCCGTTTTTATCAATGAACTTCTATGTGTATTGTCGGCAATGCAATAGCCGTAGTTTTAAATGAGTTTTTTCCTTCAAAATGTCATTTTGCTGTCAGACTGTTCTAAACACAGGAAACATGCGCCCCTTTACAGGCATACTATAGACACCCCCCAGGTACGAAATTTAAGGGGATATTACACTTTTATTGTTTGACTTTAAGCATTATTAAAATCACTGCTCCTGAAAAAACGGCCGTTTTTAAAACTTTTTTTTGCATTGATCCATGTCCCCTGGGGCAGGACCCAGGTCCCCAAACACTTTTTATGACAATAACTTGCATATTAGCCTTTAAAATTAGCACTTTTGATTATTCATGTTCGTGTCCCATAGACTTTAACGGTGTTCACGTGTTCGAATGAACTTTTTTCCTGTTCGCATGTTCTGGTGCGAACCGAACAGGGGGGTGTTCGGCTCATCCCTAATGATCAGTGAGAGCTGAAATTAGGGCGAACAATCTGAGGTCGTCTTGTACTTTTGGATTCGTTTGTACCTTGTAATGGATCAGAAAGTGTATGTTCCAAGTTACCTTTGTGTTTTTTAGGAAGTCTATCATAGGATAAATCCCAATAAACAGTTGACTGACTGGACACAGCTGAGGAAACAGAAGATATGTTGGGTGCATCACGATTAATTAGAGGCATTGAAGGTATGGGTGAGCGATTAGTTGGCCTATTAGAAGCAGGTTGGCTCCACCTATAGGCATATCCATTATGATATGCTGATTTATCTCCTAAAAATTTACCTTCCTTGGCATTAATAATGTCCAAGGTGTAGTCCTCTATATGTTCACGAAGATCCCTCTTCCTATGTTGAAAAAGAGGAGAGGAAACTGCAAGAACTTGATCCTGATACCAGAGATTGACTTGAACATCAAGATTTGTAATCTCATCTCAAATGAGCAATTTTGTATTTTGCTTTTGCTAAAATGACTCACCCGAATTAGGGAGACAGAGGCAAAGATTAAAAAAGCCCCAGCCAACAGATGATATGGGGGAGACCATGCACTTTAGGGAGACTACTAATGTTATATTGATTTGAGTAGGTAGATGTGTGAAAGCTGATTTACTAATGAGGACCAAGTTCATATGTGTGTGTGTGTATACCTATGTATATGACAGCCCAGATGGTAAGGCATGAATAGGCAATATTGATTGTATATACAGCTAACAGAGAGGTGTGTTAGTGAACACACCTTTATGATCAATTAGAAGTAGGAGTATATAAGGTATAGACCCAAACTTACTTTTTATCAGGCAGAAACACTGAAATCCTCAAGGAGGTGAGGGGAATCCTGGCTGTGCAGCATCAAATAGTTAGATGCCAGATTATATATAGGTGTGGGGATATAGGAATCTCTGCCCATTGATCATGGGATGAGCCAATCATAGAGTGGAAGACATACCAGAGCTGATTTCCAGGGCATGCTTAAATTGCCATGCCGTGGATCAGCTGTGTAGTGTGGGTGGTAAAAGCTTATGGTAAAAGGATTACAGCTGGGAGCATCAGCCGATCCCAGTGCATTAGCCAATGATGCGCATCGGGACCAGCTGTGTTGCTCGCAACAGCTGATAGCTCTGTAGCTGGGCGGTCCCCCAACTCCGGCGGCGTCTGGCTTCACCGCGTCATATGGCGCGGTGAGGTCAGACATCTGAGGGCCGCCGACACGAAGACAGGGATGGAACATGCGACCTGCGCATGCGCAGGTCTGCTGGATGGCGTCTGCATGTATGCACTGAACACAGCGCACAGAGTGACACAACGGTGGGAAGCATCCACCCAGAGGTTGGCCTCCGTGCCGGGGACAGATCTGCCAGGTATAGGAAAGCATCAAGTAGAGACGCATGTTGATGATGAAAAATTGGGTGGAGTCACAAGATGTGTGACGTAGGACACGGATGGACGGAGATACAGTGGTTACCTTGAATAGAAGCTCTGGTCGCTTCTTTCTATTGTGCCTGTTTAACCCTCATTAAATGTGAGTTCATTTATTTTATTTTTTGCTGAATAAATATTCCTTCTTTGGATATCTGCGCAATGAGCGTTCTTTTTCTATTTTCTGCATTGATATATATACAGAGCTATGGCCTGAGCCTTGGAACCTACCTGGCCTTAGATTCTGCTCAGAGGTAAGGTTTCCTTTCTGTTTGTTTGGTCTCTTGGGAGAAGGAACATTTTGGATTACATTTGCAGAAAATTGCTGTTTAATTGGAAGGATCGTTTCCTTGACATTACTAGATTGCTTTATATGTGTATAACCCATACACTGATGGTAAGGGTCAGTTATATTGGGTGAAGGTGACGGGATCTGTATTACCTTTCCTACATTTCCACGGTGGATCTTGATTTTCTCTTTTTCTGGGTGGACGCTGTTCTCATTGTCTTTCAGCAATTTAATTAACTTTGAATAATGAAAATCACATTTTTATATATTATGTTTTGAGCGCTACACCTTTTACCCACATCAAGTACAGGGTGACAGAGACAGGATGATGTGTAATTGAGCATTTAAGCAGTGTGTATATTTCAACGCATGCGTAGGGATGGAACCAAGTACGCAAGGCTCAGAACCAGCAAAAGGTGGTTAACAGTGAATGTTAAAATACAATCAACACTAACTGACATTGGTTGTTGATCATTATAAAAATGAAAACATGAATAATAAAAGTAAATTTCAACATGTCAAAACATTGGTAGAATATGTACAGTAAATGTGTTATTCAGATGATCGAAGGTCTTCTTACATAATAAATCAAAAGACATATAGGAGAGAGAAACACCTCAAAACACATACAGTAGGTGACCGCGATATTGTGTCAATCTCGCCGCATTTCTCGGCGAGATTTGACACCTACGAGCCCCGTCGCAGGAGCCAGCGCCGAGATGGCTCACTCATCGGGAAAGGAAACCTTTGTTTTCCTTCCGCGATGAGTGACAGGCAGCGCTGACAGCTGTCTAGTATGAATCCTGAGGCGGGAACACCGCGCCAAATTTTAAATGAAAAAACCGGCGTGGGTTCCCCCCTCGGAGGCATACCAGGCCCTTAGGTCTGGCATGGATTGTAGGGGGAACCCCCCCCTATGCCAAAATATCGGCGTGGGGGTCCCCCCCCCAAATCCATACCAGACCCTTATCCGAGCACGCAGCCCGGCCGGCCAGGAAGGGCGTGCTCGGATAAGGGTCTGGTATGGATTTGGGGGGGACCCCCACGCCGATTTTTCGGCATAGGGGGTTCCCCTTACAATCCATGCCAGACCTAAGGGCCTGGAATGCCTCCGAGGGGGGAACCCATGCCGGTTTTTTCATTTAAAATTTGGCGCGGTGTTCCCGCCTCAGGATTCATACTAGACAGCTGTCAGCGCTGCCTGTCACTCATCGCGGAAGGAAAACAAAGGTTTCCTTTCCCGATGAGTGAGCCAGCGCGACATTCACAGTACCCTGTCGCCGAGAACCAGCGTGATGGTATCGCGCTGGAAACAATCTCGCGGTCAGGTACTGTATTTATATATATATGTATGCATATATCTAAGAGCATGCGTATAATGTGGACAGAAAAGATAAACCATAGAAGAAGCAGAATGTAAGGGACCAAACGGAGGACGGAAGGGAGAGAATCTGAAATGGCAATCCATAATTATTACAAATTCTATAAATATGAGTAGGGTCATATGTCTTTTTCGAAGCATCCAGAACGGAAGCCCTCTAAAAAGGGCTTGAAGTTGAAGGCCTCGTTCAAGCCGGGAAGTACAGTGGCATCTAAATCCTAGATCCATCTGAGCTCCCATTGGAGGAGAATCTTGTTAAGATCACCACCACTGGGGCTGGGATGCACTCGGTCCAGCACCAAAACCTTTATGTTGGGAAAGCAACCGTGGTGTACAGAAGCCATATGTATACCCAGGGGGAGGTCCCGGTTGCTGTTTTTCATGGCTAGGACATGACAATAAATTCTTTTCCACAAGTTTTGGATGGTCTTTCCTATGTAATAGCAACCACAGTCACATGATAACAGGTATACTACGAATGTAGTCTGGCAGTTGGCAAAATGTCTGGAGGAGAAAGTCCAACCATTGGGCAGACTTTTGTCTTTTCGAGTGTCCATGAAGTGGCAGTAGTTGCAGGTGCCACATGGGAAAGTTCCCAAAAACTTGCAAGGATCGCCGTGCATGGAACCCCTGAATTCACTCTTGATTAGTAAGTCCCCAACAGAGCAAGCCCGCCTATATAGGAACGTATGGTCCTATCGTCGGATCAGAAGTTAAATCATGCCAGTATTTTTGGAAAATTCTTTTAACTTTACAGTGTTCATTGGAATAAGTGGTAATAAACCTTTGTAAAGAGGTTTTTAATATTAATTGCAAATGATCATACACTATGGAGTAATGGATGACTGGAAATGTTGACTGTACATGTGGGGAATTGGGGATTCCTTTCAAGTTAAGTTAAAGGTTTTCTAGAATTTAGGTATACCTCTCTATGGTCTAATGTGCTTGCTGGCTTGCTACTTTATGTTCTATAAGTGACCTTGTTCATTGAAAGAGATTTCTACACAATGCATTTCACTAATGAGGCCTAAGTAATTGAGCCCAATTGGACTGGCAACATGCCTCCTAATTAGAATGATAAATGGAATTGACTGATCATCTCTTGAGAACTGAGTGGCATTAAGGACAAATGATGAGCTCAATCTCCTAATGCCTTCAAATGTATATCTTGAAATTTTACTAGTTGAAAATAGCATATGTTGTCAATAAGAAAATAGTAGCTATTTGACAGATTTAAATAAACTATGGTAAAAATTGAAATACACTTTTATGAGACATGTTTAGTCATTCACACAGACAACAATCTATATTTGCAAATGATCATCTTTATTGACCATTTATCTGACAAAGGTTATGTGGTGACTTCAGGATATGTTCTATGTTCTGTTGATGCTGTACATTGATGCTTTCTACCTACCTGGATGACAGTTGTATTGCAGGAGAGTAACAATATTATTTTGCATTATATGTAGCTATGATTCTTTAATCTCCAGTTCTCCACTTTTGGTATTTGCATGGGATAATATCAAGACCGGGCAAGATCTTGTTTGAAGTTATTCCAAGCTTACTTATTTGCAATTTCCACAAAAAAACAAAAAAAACAAAAAACATGTCTCAGGCTATAACTGGCTACAAACACCATATGAATGCATTTGCAATACCTACTGGACAATCCAATGTGCAGAAACCTGTTATTTATCGTACGTGACTCTTTCTGGAATTCCATTTAAAATATTTTCCATTAACCATTTATGTACTGTATCTATTTGTCAGGCTAGAGTTTTTTGGTAAGGATATTTTCTACTGTTATATTTCTGAAGTTTGATCTATTTTATAGACTTCTGCTAATCCTTGCTAGGGTCCCAGTATATCTATTTTGGCAGTTTGTTACTTGTTTACAAGAAATTTTAAATGATAAAGGGAAAAATTATGTTTTAATATTTGTTCTGCTGTGGTATCAAATCTCATTCATTTTTATGTCTGTTGCATGTTGAAAACAAAATGTAACACCTTAATAAATATTGCAGTTAATGTGAATATACACTGCACCAATATTTGAATAAGTCTCTGCCTAAAGTTTTTAATGCTTGAATTGTCTATAGTTTATTAAAAGTTGGAATAGCTTATATAATCAAAATCACATGTAGTGGTCTAAATGTCAGTTTACACATGTGCTTTGATAAATGAGATAAATAAATAAGGGGCGCATGCGCATCGGCATCCAAGATGGCCACTAAGACCGGGAGCTCCTTGCCACTCCGTCCTAACACCTGCCACAGCAGCCGTCTAAGCCCTCATCCCGGCCAGGCATGCTCACCTGCCGACCGGGGATGCTTCCCACAACAGCCAGATGTCCTTGAATGCAGCCCGGAAAAACCTCAGTGCTGCACTGAACGCTTCTACAGTGTGGTCCGGTCATCCTAAAATGGCGGCCGTCTCCTCATGAGGCCTGCCTTGTCTGACTGACTCCATTGCTGATCAGGACCAGGATGCTCCCCCATCCTCCCAAACATTGGATGCCACAGTGAGTACCGTCCCTGGGACCCCCTCACCTGCATCAACAGAATCCCTGATAGGGAGGATACTGGGAGGGGGAGTTCTCATTCTGCAGCAGGACCTGCTACACAACCCGGATCCAT
Organism: Lithobates clamitans; assembly: GCA_037952925.1. Taxonomy (NCBI): domain Eukaryota; kingdom Metazoa; phylum Chordata; class Amphibia; order Anura; family Ranidae; genus Lithobates; species Lithobates clamitans. The sequence continues at coordinate 2,816,637 of JBBGZY010001258.1, forward strand.
GGGACACATAGGCCAGGGATTCCTTCCTCCCCCCACAGACTTTCCCTCCATGATGGCCCAGATGCTTTCAAAAGGCCTATCCCAAACGGCAGCACAGATCACAGCCTCCAAACACGCCGATATGCAACAGATTTGTGCCAGGATTGAAGTGATCGAGCAAAAATCTGACCAAGCGATTCTGAGAATCAACCAAAACACTGCTAGGATCCGGGAGCTCCAGGACCAACTAGAGACTACCACCTCTAAAATAGACGACCTCGAGAACAGGTCTAGACGCTATAACTTCCGCATTAAAGGTCTCCCTGAAACCGTAAAGGACACCCACATGGTAGTCCAAGACTTTATTAAAAGTTTAATTTCTAACATTCCAGCACATCGTATGGAGCTGGACAGATCTCACAGGGCTTTACAACCCCCCCGCCCTAATGGTCTCCCGAGGGACATCATAGTGAAAGTGCATTTCTACGCGGTAAAGGAAAAAGTGATGAAACTCTCCAGATCGGCGGAAAAACTGACGATCATGGGACACCAGATTCAAGTCTTCACAGACCTATCCCCATACACAGTACCAAAACAACGGGCCCCGAAACCGCTCCTGCAAGTCCTAGCGGGCAAAGAGATCACTTATAGATGGGCCTTCCCACTGCAACTTAACATCTCGTACCGCAACAAACCATATAGCTTCTCCTCCTTCCAAGGGGAACGACTCCTTCTACACCTCGGATTGATTGCCCAGGAAATTCTACCGATGTCATCGTCCCGAGGAGCATCATCTTCTAAAAGACCATCACCTACTAGCCCCGTGACTCCAGTGTGGCTGAAACAACTTCCCAAGCAATCGAAAGAATCCTTTCCACCATGACCAGGACTGCAGACTGTTCTCAACCTGTCTATAGACTTCCTTGTGGACTGTGTCGGTGACCCGACGAATGGCATTCTAATGGCAACTTTCTTTACCTGTGTGCTCCCCAGGATTACTCCATGGATCCTTAAGGGTTTAACTTTACTTCCCCCCCCCTTTTTTTTTTTTGGGCTTTGTGAACATTTCCACTATACGCTAGCAGGGCTTAGACTGCACTATTAATATACCGCCACAGGTTTGCCACAAGGAGGCGTGGACTGGAGTGGTCGTAGTGCACCTCCCTCTGGCCCCTATAGTTGAACGCTAGTTCTTTCTCCTGATGGATCCAGACGCTTTCGACCCTTGGGTCACTGTGCATTTCATTTGGGTACCGGTCCAGGCAGGGATGGGTCCCTCTCTGGTCTAATGTCTCCTTTTTTCACTCCTCTATCTATCTCTATACTCTTTCTCTTCTTCATTCTCCTCTCCCCTTTCCTCCCCACCCCCACATCCTCTTCGGATACAGGGTCTCGCTGGATCTCCCTTTTGCTGGAACACAGGACGAGTCCACAATACTGCTGGGGTCTCCACCTATCTGCCAGGGACAGCAATGAGGTCGGGTAAGACTCACATGCACATAGTACCACACTTATTATTACCCCATGCCTGACGCCACACTGACGGCCGGGACTCTAAAAATACTCTCCCACAACGTGCAGGGTCTTAATTCCCCCATGAAGAGATGCAAAATACTGCAACAGCTCCATACATTGAAGGCAGATGTAGTACTGCTCCAAGAGACTCATTTCCCTGCCACCTACCACCCCAAGTTTCTTCACAAAAACTTCCCGCATTTTCACTTAGCTAATGCTGACAACAAAACGAGAGGGGTGGCAGTCTGCTTCTCAAACAGAACTCACTTTTCCCACTCGAAAACCATCACAGATCCTGAGGGTCATTACATATTGGTAACCGGAATGATTAACGGAGAGGCCTACACGTTTGTCTCATATTATACACCGAACACACATCAAGACCTATTCTTTGATGCCACTCTAAAGATCTTAAAACCCCATTTTGTGGGCACAGTGGTAGTGGGGGGGGACTCCAACACCCCATTCGACTACTCCTCAGACAAATCTAACCTCCTGAAGCCGAGAACCAAATGGCCCCCTAAATGTGGCCTTCGAGTAGCTGAGACCATCCAGTCCTTTGGTCTGATTGATATCTGGAGGGAAAGGAATCCCCAATCTAGAGACTATACGCACTATTCTGCTCCCCACCATACTTTTTCTAGGATAGACCACATCTTTGTCCCAACACACGTAATTCCAAGGGTAGTAGACTCCAAAATCTATGACACGCCACTGTCCGATCATTCTATAATGACACTGACATTAAAGGGCGGGTCGGGTGAGAAGGGACCCTTTAGATGGCGTCTCAATGAAAATCTCTTGAGTAACCCAACTCATTGCCAAACTCTTAGAAACAGCTTTAACTGATTACTTCGGCGAAAACGATACGGAGTCGATTTCGCCGGACGTTTTGTGGGCAGCACACAAGGCGGTAAAGCGGGGCAGACTTTTACAACTCTCCTCTCAACTCAAGAAGGAGAGCAGGGCCGAAGTCTCACGACTCACAGAGGACTTTCGCCTAGTGAGTAAGAGACATAAACAAAACCCCACACCAGACAACCTGGTCAAACCTTGACTTGGCTCGAGTAAAACTTTAATCTTTCTATTACCACTTCGGCTGAGAAACATTTGAGGTGGTCAGGAGCAGGCTTCTACTACCAATCATATAAGATAGGCTCCGAGCTTGCGGCCAAACTAAGCCCATGGGTTCGCACCTCGGTATTTCCCAAAATTCGCACCCTGACAGGCAACTTAACACAGAACCCCACGAGCATTATGGAATCATTTCATAATTTCTATTCCCATCTTTATGAGAAGCTACCTCACAATCATCTCAAGGCCAGAGAGCTGTTCCTCCAGGACATTAACCTCCCTCACCTGAAACAAACGCATCGAGAGCTTCTCGACGCTCCTTTCTCATCTGAGGAAATATTAGATGTCCATAAAACCTTGAAATCATCCTTGGCTCCTGGTCCCGACAGTTTCCCGGTTCATTATTATAAGAAGTTTGGCCCACAGTTAGCTCCTTACATGGCCCGGTTCTTCAACTCCCTCCGGGATGGAGCCCCTCTCCCAAGCGATTTAAATGCAGATTTTATATCGGTTTTATCCAAACAGAGGAAAGATCCCAGCGAGGTCGGTAGCTACCGCCCTATCTCTTTAATCAATAACGATCTCAAAATTATGACAAAAATCCTAGGTAATAGGAGTGCTAACTTCATAGCAAGTTATATACACAGAGACCAAGTGGGCTTCATCCCGGGGAGACAGGGTCTGGACCAGTTCCATAGAGCAATTGATTTGATTTCCCTTCTGCAGACTCAGTGGGATGGCGGCCCCACTCAAGAGGGTTTCCTGTTGTCACTGGATCTGCAGAAGGCCATGGACTCTGTATCATGGCCCTATCGTTTCGATATCCTGGAATGCTGGGGGTTCGGTGATGGTTTTCTTAATATAATACACACACTTTACTCATCCCCCACAGCTCAGGTAAGATTAATGGGTCACTACTCCAAGTCCTTTGACATCCGCAGGGGGACCAGACAGGGTTGCCCTCTTTCGCCTTTGATTTTCGCTATAGTGATTGAGACACTGGCCATAGCCATAAGAACAAATGAGAACATTAAAGGGGTTAAATGTGGACTTGAGGAACACAAGTGTGCCCTCTTTGCTGACGACATGTTATTATTCTTGACAGCCCCTCTTATATCCACCCCAAATATCTTCCGCCTTCTCAGGGACTTTGGTACTGTCTCGGGGCTTCAGGTGAATGTGACCAAATCAATAGCCCTCAACATCTTGATCCATGCACCACTATTCAACTAACTCAAACAACACTTTCCCTTCATATGGGCAGTAGACTCAATCCCCTATCTGGGCATAAGGCTGACTAAAAACATTGGTGACTTATTCACTGCCAACTACCTATGTTCCGCTCACTAGAGATGGACCTACAGAAATGGTCAAAAGAGGGCCTGTCCTGGTTAGATAGACTCCACGCAGTCAAAATGAATCTCTTACCCCGTCTATTATACCTGTTCCACTCTCTCCCTATCCCAATTAAAAAATCTATCCTATCAAAATTTCAATCCAGGGTGGTTGAATTTGTCTGGGGAGACCGGGGTCACCGCTTTGCATGGGATATCCTGTTCCGATTTAAGACTCAGGGTGGTCTAGGTCTACTGAACTTATGGCTTTACTAGCAGGCTGCACAGCTTGCTCAGTTTTCTGCCATCTATGCAAAAAAACGTAGACCGGATTGGATCTCCCTTGAGAGGCAGGCCATACCACATTTCACACTAGACTTTTTAGCATGGCGACCCTCGAAACATAGACCGGCCATATTAGCCCCTACCTTAACCCACTCCTTGACACTCTGTGATCAATTACAAAAAAATGTGCACTTGATCTCCCCTCTGGCCACGATGTACGAGCAATGGTTCTCTTTAATAGGACCTCAAAAAGGAGGGATCTCCATTAATTACACTTCCCTGGCAGATAGGTCAGACGCCCCGGCATACGCTTGATCCTGGGAATCGGATCTGGACATCCAGTGGAACCCTGACAAGTGGTTCCAGGCCTTCAGCAGATCATCTAAAGATATCTTAAATATTGCTTTGATAGAAGCTAACATTAAGGACTTCACTAAATGGTACTATGTCCCTGCTAGGCTCTCCAAGATATTTCCTGATGCCTCCCCTCTATGTTATAGAGGATGTGGCCATATGGGCACGATGCTTCATATTTGGTGGGCATGCCCCCGCATACGGAGCTACTGGAACAAATTCCTTCACCTTCTATGGAAGGTGACTGGGATTGATGTCCCACAAGATCCCACATACATCCTACTAAACCGCAGAGTATACAACACGTCTAAGTCCACACAACAGCTCATTTTCTTTATGTGTTTGGGAGCCAAGATCACATTAGCGAAAGCCTGGAAAACTCCCACGGTGTCCATTATGGCCGCAAAATGGAAAATTTTGTGGATCATGTCACAGGAACAAATAGTGGCAAAATTGCGAGACACGGTGCAGCGCTTTGAAGGGATCTGGGAACCGTGGGCCACATATGTCAGGATCCCACTTTACCCAGGCCATTTACTGATGTAGGGGGTGGTCCAGCGAGTCCATACTCTATTACCTCACACCCCACCCCCTTCCCTTTCATCCCTGCTCACTTCCTTCTCTCTATTCTGTCTCTTCTTCTTTTTCACAATCTTTATCACCAGATACTGGATTTACAGGGTGTATACCATTCCATGGGCTCCACGCGGATTGTCCTCAAAAGTATGTTGAATAACCCAGCACAGAGGACAGCCAATCACTTTTGGTGATCTGAACAAGATATTGATACTGTTGGCGCCGTCCCGGAAAGCACAATGCCTGGGGAACTTCCCAGCGGGAGTGTCCTCCGGGGGGAGCCGACAGATGTTAGGAGGAGGTTATTACCGGGAGTGGTCCTCGAGCTATCTCACTCCACAGTGTGTTCCCATTGGGGCGGGGTGTGGATCTCGGGGGCTCGCTTGATGGGGCATCCCTGTCGAAATTTCTCTCAAGCTGACCATCACCTGCAATAGAACGCTTGAATGACCCACCGGGCTGGACAGCAGGCGCAGGGGGTCGGCTCATTCTGTCCCCCTCTGCCTGGTGACCCCTTGAAGCCCGAGGGAGCCCACTTAACGTTGCTTCACATGTTATTTATAGTATAATGTTTATATTTGCGAAACCATTATAACCTGAGATTTACTGCCATTCTTACTTATTATTGTACTATCTCTAGGTTTTTTTTTACTCTTTGCTCCTTTCTTGCGAGCTATAGTCTCCCAGTTACAAGAAGGGGGTGTTCCTACTTAGAAATACAGTGTTGTTTATGCAGATTTCTCAGTGTCTTAATGCTATGTTACCCCTGTAAGCGATAACTCGTAAGTTTTCTGTTTTTCACCTCTTCTGGCCGCTTTGGTCAATGAGGAGTCTTTTTTATGTCTGATATGTCATTGTAATTAATGTTTTGCAAAATTTCAATAAAAATATTGAATGAGATAAATAAATAAATACAGGCATACCCCACTTTTAAGTACACAATGGGGTTTATTTACTAAAGCTGGAAAGTGCAAAATCAGGCTCACTTTTGCATTGAAACCAATGAGCTTCCAGGTTTTATTACCAAAGCTTAATTGAACAAGCTGGGGTTAGACGATCATTGGTTTCTATGCAGCAGTGAGCCTGATTTTTCACTTTTCAGCTTTAGTAAATATACCCCATTGTGTACTTAAAAGTGGGGTATGCCTGTACAGAGTAAATACAGTCAGCCAACTACTAATACTATTCCATAGATTAGGCTTGAAATTTTACTGGGCTGTTCTTGCAAGATAAATCACCTACTGGATTCTTATATTTCTTTGGGACTGTGGTAGTAAAATTTTCCCTCCTGTCTCCTCACTTCTCACTCTCCTTTTTTACCCATGATGTCTGCAGCAGGAGGAGTCTATGTTTTTACTGAGTTCCCCATAATGTAAACCACGTGAAATATTAAGTGGAAAGTGTAAGACACCCTTTAAAAAGTGCAGAAAAAAGGAGTTCATATCTCAGTTGAGTGCATATTTCTAAAAGTTTCTGAGAAATAATCTGGGTTGAATGATAGACAGTGTGGGGACTTCAGGAAGGTAGGGTGGAAAGTTAGAGTTCTGTCATAATCCTCCTGAAACCTTGACACATCAACTATCCACAAAAATTAACCCTTGACTCTGTATCTACCAAATCATTAAAACTTGATCTTAACCTAACTCTAAAAAGGAATATATTTCTGTCTGTGATGTCTTTAGAAAGATTTTTTCCTGTCCCCAACCTTCTCCACTATAAATAAATAATGTATTTTTTTTTTATCTTTGTCCCCATTGGAGAGATTTATAGGGAAGGGAAATCTCCCTAATAGGGACATTAATGGCAATAAAAATTTGACAGAGACACTAGCTTTTTTCCTCTCTATATTTAAAACAAAGCAGAAACCTATGGCTAAAGTTTTACTTTTCACAAGATGGTTCAGATTATTTGCCAGTGTAAAGCACATAAAATAAAGTACAAATGTTTCAGCTGAAAACTGTGAGCCATTTAGTTGTACATAATTCACTTTGTTTACTACTTTTTTTTCCCCAAAAAGTCTCTGTTAAGCCGAACACACAATTTTTGCCTCCAGTCTGAAATATTGCTATTATATGAACCTACCTACCTTACTATTGGCATATTGTAAAAAAAAAAAAACCTCAGCGTGGTGGACGTCTATTGCTGAAGTGCTATTTATAAATGTCCAGGCCAATTTTCAGTGCTGTCGCAATTTGAATGACAATTGCTCAGTGATGCAACACTGTACCCATATGAAATTTTAATCATTTTTTTCACACAAATAGAGCTTTCTTTTGATAGTATTTTAGCAGGACTGAGTTTTAAATTTTTTGCTAAACAAACAAAAAAAGACCAAATTTTTTTAAAAAAACAAACAAAATGTTTTTCATATTTTGTTATAACATTTTGCAAACAGGTAATTTTTCTCTTTCACCGATGTGTGCTGATGAGGCTACACTTATGGGCACTAATAAGCTGCACTGATGAGGCGGCACTGATGGGCTCTCATAGGTGGCACTGATGGGCACAGATAGGTTGCATTGATGAGGCAGCACTGGTGGGCACTGATCAGGAGGCACTGATGAATCTGCACTGATGGCTGGCACTGATGGGCACTGATGGGTACTGATGGGCACTGATAGGCTGCATGGAGAGGTGGCACTGATGGGCATTGATAAGTGGTACTTATGGGCACTGATGGGCACTGATAGGTGGCATAGATGAGCAATATCAGGCAGCACTGATGGGCACTGGTAGGCACTGGTAGGCAGCACAGATATACAGCAATGATGATGAGGCACTGATTGGCAGCACTGATGGGCACTGATAAGTTGCACTGGTGGGCACTGATAGGTGGCACTGGTGGGCGCTGATAGATGGCACTGATTAGCAGCACATGTGGATGCTAAGGAGGCCGATGTCCCTCTAATCCCTCTAACAGAAGCTGCTGTTTTTTTTTTCTTGAAGAAAAAAAAACGATAACCAGCATCTGTTTATTTCCATGATCAGCTGTCATTGGCTGACAGCCGATAATGTGGTAAAGGGACTGCTGTGATTGGCTCTCACGGACTTGGCGATCACAGAGTGCACTGCCCGCACACTCCCTGAGGTGCGTGGAAGGCGCAAGAACAGGAGGAGGTCCATGTATGTCCTCCTGGCAATTTAAGCCCACGCTGTAGCCATCTTTCGGCTTTAGCGCGGGCGACAAGTGGTTAATATCCTAAACCAAGATCCATGTTTATCCTCCTCAATGCTAGCATTTTCCTGCATTTCACCAAAAATTCAGCAAAAAATGAGATCACCTTGGGGCGTCTACTTAACAAAAAGGAGTAATTTTAGTTTTTTTTGCTATCATTTGTAACAGAGAGTAAAAGACTTTTTTTTATTTGTCCGCTTTTTTATTTTTATTTATTTATTTAAACAGTAAAAATGTAATACCATAAAAAAAGGTTTATTTGTCTCAAAAATGATAAAAATATATCTGATTACAAAATTAAATGGCTATGTAATTTTCTGTCAAACTATAACAGTGCTGAAAACTGAAAAATGGCCTTGTAATGAAGAGTAAATTCAGGCTGGTACTTATATGGTTAAATAATGTCATCCCAAGCTCTATATTTAAAAAATATATTTGTATAATGTGAAAAAGGAACACAACATCTGCTAGGTTTTTATTGCTGTCTATGGCCCTGTTGGAGAGAATAATTTTCACTTCCTGTCCTATCTTGTATTAGAGTGGGAAAAGGCTAGAACACCCAGGAGTGTTTTATTGCTTCGACCCTGATTTTTTTGGGGGGAATAGGCCTACTGATCCTCTGTCAACTGTTGTCATACACTGCAATTTCAATACAGAAAACGCACAACAAGTTATATTAACTCCAAGAGCATTAGCATGTCACTATTTGCTAACACAAACAATAAAAATCATAAAACAAACACCTACAAATAAAAGAAAGTTTATTCATCCAGATTATTTAGGTGGCATTCCTCATAGCAAGCCTTAACAAACTGGTGAATGACAAAGTTTTCTTTCAAGCTAAAAGTTGTAATTAAAAGTTTTGTCTTGTATGTTAAAATGTAATTTTTATATTTCAAAATAATTTGTATAGCTTTATGTCATCCAACCTTCATAAATCATCAGTGCACAATACCAGCATTTAAAACATTTTAAATAGCTTAATGCCACCTGTCAAACTACCACAATTACAGGAAAAGCCTTCTTGAAGTAATCTCAGAGGTGCAGTTGAGGAAGCTTTATGAACACTTCAGTTTATGGCTATTGAGCTATCCACATGGCTGTAACTTCTGACAGTTATGTGATAAGCATTTGTAAGAAGAAATTCTGGCAGATTAATAAAGTTGTACTCTTGCAAAATAAGTAATTTACTGAATTATTTATGAGATGCAAAAGATAATGTCGAGATACCAAGAAAGTAGAGAGGTAACTAAAATGAAGAGTCATTTAAAAGGACACAACTGTAATGCAATTAAAGATATGTCCCATGTAGATTACATTAGCCACTAAGGATTTTGATGGCTTACTATTTGATTCATAATGATTGAAGGATAGAGACAACAAATTGTCATACAATTTTGTATAGCTGATATGTACACCATGAAGAATGTAAGGTCAGGACAGGAGAGCGAATCCAAAGTCTTTTGGTTCAGACATTTCAATGTAATTAGTTTTTACCTGCATCAGCTGTTGTCATTGTGGATGCCAGTTGCTCATGAATGTCATGTAACGGTCTTTGCAGCAATTCCCCAGGGACCATTGAAAGAAACAGAAATGTGTCATTAACCACTTGACCTTGGGAAGATTTACCCCTACTTCATGACCAGTGGGGATGAGCCGAACACCCCCCACCAGAACATGCGAACAGATAAAAAATTTGTGCGGACATGCAAACACATTTAAAATCTATGGGACACGAACATGAAAAATCGAAAGTGTTCATTTCAAAGGCTTATATGCAAGTTATTCCCATAAAAAGTGTTTGGGGACCTGGGTACTGCATCAGGGGACATGTATCAATGCAAAAGAAAGTTTTTAAAATGGTCGTTTTTTTCGGGAGCAGTGATTTTAATAATGCTTAAAGTGAAACAATAACAATTAAATATTTCTTTAACCACTTCAATACCAGGCACTTAGACACCTTCCTGCCCAGGCCAATTTTCAGCTTTCAGCGCTGTCGCAATTTGAATGACAATTGCGCGGTCTAACAACACTGTACCCAAACAAATTTTTATCATTTTGTTCCCACAAATAGAGCTTTCTTTTGGTGGTATTTGATCACCTATGTGGTTTTTATTTTTTGCGCAACAAATAAAAAATACTGAAAATTTTGGAAAAACAACAAGTGTTTCTTTGTTTCTGTTAAAATTTTTTGTAAATAAGTATGTTTTCTTCTTCATTGACGGGCACTGATATGGCTGCACTGATGGACACTGATAAGGCGGCACTGATGAGGTGGCACCAATGAGGTGGCACTGATGAGGTGGCACTGACAGGCACTGATGATGGGCACTGATAAGCGGCACTGATGGGCACTCATAGGTGGCATTGATGGGCACCCATAGGCGGCACTGATGGGCACTCGTAGGTGGCATTGATGGGTACTTATGGGTGGCACTGATGGGTACTTATGGGTGGCACTGATGGGTGGCACGGATGGGCACTGATAGGTGGGCACTGATGGGCACGGATTGGCACTGACAGGTGGCACCGATGGACACTGATGGGTGGCACTGATGACACTGATTGGTAGCACTGATGACACTGATGGATGGCATTGCTGGGCATCACTGATATATAATGGTGCCAGTCAGTGCCCATTTGTGGGCACAGATTGGGCATAGTTTGCACATGTGGGTGGCCATGGGGTACATACCTGGCCATCCACATGTTGCCCCCTTCCCTGTTGGTCCTGGCAGCTTCCCTGGTGGTCTAGTATGGGATCTGAGGGGGGCTGCACTGATAAACAATCAGCGCAGACCCCCCTTGTCAGGAGAGCCGACGATCAGCTCTCCTCTACTCGTGTCTGTCAGACGCAAGTGAGGAAAAGCCGATCAATGGCTTTTCCTATTGACATTGTGATCAGCCGTGATTGGACACGGCTGATCATGTGGTAAAGAACCTCCACCAGAGGCTCTTTACCAAGATCGGTGGAGCGGTGTTTCAGACTGACACACCGCTCAACTGATCGCTGTGATGCGTGCCCCCGCGGGCGCGCGGCGGCTGTTATCCTGCTGGACGTCATATGATGCCCAGTAAGGATAACTGAACCACCGCCCGGCCATTAATCTGCTATTGGTCAGGCGGGAAGTGGTTAAATATCTTGCATGGGGGTTACCCTTAATCTGCCTGTAAAGTTGTGCATCTTTCCCATGTTTATAACAGTACCGCAAAAAAAAATGCATTTCTAAAGGAAAAAATGTCTTTTAAAAATTGCTTGCGGCTGTAATGTATTGCCGGATTTTGGCAATATACATAAAAAATCATTGTAAAAAAACTTCTGGGAGAATAAATTTCCAATAATAATTGGCAAAGCCAAGAAAACTTTGTAACGGACGTAGACCTATGATTCAAGGCCTGTCAGAAAACTCACATTGCCAATGCCGTCTCCATGCAGCAGTAGCTAATTCCAGTAGCATTCTGCTAATGCTAATGGGCATGTGCGGTGTCCCCGACAGAGACGAGCGAGATCCGGAACAAACGTGCGCTCTGGCGCACCCATACGACCACGTGTATGTTAGCGCGTGCACATTCGCACATTCGCATCCACCAATCCTGGCACATGGCTTCCTATATAAACAGAGACTCTGCCTGTTCCTGACACTGCAGTTTTTCCTGAGTCCATACCTACATACCTGGCTTCCACTGAACAGTTCTGGTGATCAGTCTCCACGCCTTCCTCTGAGAGGTTCCTGTGTCTCCAAGCTCCAGCCTTCTGCCTGCAGGCACCTGCACCCTTTCGTTGCCCCAGCACTCCCTGTCCCCACTATCAGGGGTGTTGTGACTGGAACCGTGCAAGAGGCCACCCTCCACATTTCAGACTCATTAGTAAGGTATGTGGCAAAGCCACTGTAGAACTGCAGATAATTTCTCTGGGTCCATCAAAAAACCGGCAGTAGAAATGTCATAACCCAGAAATTTAACCTGTTCACGATGGAACTCGCACTTCTCCAACCTACAATACAGGCTATCATCTCTCAACCTCTGTAGCACATGGGAGACATCTGTGTGGTGGCTCTCTAGGGATTTAGAATATATGAGAATATTGTCGGGATAAACCACTCACATTGCTGCAACAAATCTTGGAGGACATCGTTGATGAACTCCTGCGGGAGTGTTACAAAGGCCAAAAAGCATTACGAGATATTCATAATGTCCTGTCCCGGTGTTAAACGTGGTTTTCCATTTGTTGCCCTCCTTGATCCTCACAAGATTGTATGCCCCTCTCAGATTGAGCGTCGTGAAAACCGCTGCTCCCTTGAGGCGGTCAAATAATTCCGTACTCAATGGAATTGGGCAGGTGTTCCTAATCGTGATGTGATTGAGGCCCCTATAATCGATACAAGGTCTCAGTTCACTACTCTTCTTTTTCACAAAGAAGAAGCCAGCACCAGCAGGAGATGAGAATTTTGCAGATGAACCCTCGAGAAAGTACGTCAGCAACATAGTCCTCTATAGCTTTATCCTCCGAGACAGACAAAGGGTAAATCCAGCCACGGGGAGGCATAGCACCAGGTTGAAGGTCGATTGCACAATCATACGACCGGTGTGGAGGCAAACTACCGGCTTGACCCTTGTCAAATACATCGCTAAATTCACGGTACTCCTCTGGCAAGGAGGAGAGGGAAGAGATGCACAAGACCTTAGCCACTTTCCAAAAACATGTGTTACTGCATTTTGGCGACCAGGAAAGAACCTCAGCATGAAGCCAATTAAAAGAGGGGTTGTGCCTCTGTAACCAAGGATAACCAATAACCACCAGATTATGAGGAGAGGAAATTACTTGAAATTGGATTATCTCATGGTGAAGAGCCCCTATGGCCATGGTCAATGGAGCAGTCTCATGAGTCACATGGGCAGGCTGTAGAGGTCTCCCATCAATAGCCTCAATGGCAAGTGGAGTGGCGCGAAGCTGCAGCGGAATCAAGTGCTTAGACACAAAGGCACTGTCTATGAACAGGCCTGCAGTTCCAGAATCAATTAGAGCCTGTGTATCGATGGAAGACTCAGACCATGAAAGGGTAATCGAAACTAGAGGCTTATCCTTCAAGGTAACTGGGGAAGTAACAACGCAACCTAAGGTCTGTCCCCTACAGGACCTCAGGTGCAACCGTCTCCCGGGATGAGTAGAACAAGACTTCAAAAAGCGACCTTCCTGGCCACAATAAAGGCACAAACTCTCCCTCCTCCTAAAGGCCCTCTCATCCGCAAGCACTCCTTGAAGGAAGGTCTCTGTCGGAGTCTGGAGTCAATGAGAATGGCAATAATACAAGTGAAGGCACAGAGAACTAGAGCAACCAATCCCATAGTGTAATGTGTCATGAACATTAGTTCAGCATAATAATCAGAGCCAAGGGATGCATCAATGACAGTAGTCAATGGTCATAAACAGTGTTAAGAGTCCAATGACCATAAGGGAAGGTGGTGAGAGATCCAACACACAGGGCTGCTGTCACATAGGAACAGAGAACCGTGTTCCAAAGACACTGAAAAGACAAGGAGAGAGGCACCTCTAGGTGCAGATGTAGAACACGTTTTTAATGCACACTTAATACAAGCAACTCACATTTGTGAAGTTAACCTCAGGCATGTAAAAATCCCAACATTGACACTAAGATCTCACCGAGGGGCTTAAAAGTCATGAAAGATTGCCCCACCTTTTTAGATAATAATAACACAAAAAAATGGAAAAATAATGCTGAATTTTTCACCGCTAAGTGGATGGAAATACTTATTTCCCACAGAACCACTAGACATGAAAAACTTGGCTGTCAGGTTCAGTAAATAGTAAAAGAAATTCTTGGCCATAAAATACCTGTCCCCGCCTCATGGTTAGAAGTACTTAAGAAAAATACCAAACAAGATGAAGATAACCTCATTGAAACAAAAATTGGAAAGTTTAAACGTAATCTGGATGACTATATTAGAATTTTCTCTTGGAATAAAAAGAATTATGCAAGTATGGCACCCAGATTATCCATACCTCCAGTCCCCAACCACAGTCATCAGTGCCATCTCCCCATCTCCAAATCACCTTGTCCTCCACCTATCAGCTGCTTTCTTCTTCCTCTGATGAAATTACAACCTTTTAGTCCTGTTGCCTCTGATAGACATCAGAGGCAAGATAGGTCAATTTCAGTCTCCCGGGCCTCTAAATCATCATACCTTAATGACGCCAGAAATAATCACAACAATACCAATATCCACACCAGCAAAAAGAAGAATCTTAACGATAGAAACAGTGATTTAATCACTGCTCTCAATCGGTTATGCAACAGGCCAACCTCTATTCATAACCCTAGGGATATACAGAATCTGACTTCCAGACTGAGACCTCTCAGTCTGCACCTTCTTTCTTATCCCAACCGAGTATTTCTATCAGTAATGACCCTGCTGCCCCCAATTGTTCTAGAAATCAGCTTGCCATGGCAGCACCTTCCTCTATTAGTTTAAATACAACTGATTGGCCTACCCTCTTATCAGCTACCTCTGTAGATACCACATCATCTGAACCTATAGAGCATATGGATCACAATACCACACCAATAGGTCCATCTAATCAATCTACTTTGAGAACATGTACTGTACCCACTCTTATTCATACCATAGATCCTTCCCCTTCTCCTTCTTTTTAAGTGCCCAGTCCTCCACTGCCATCATCCGCCATTATCCAGAAAAATAAAACACAGGAGAGGCTGTAGAGGAGGACGAACTAGAAATTAATAAAAATGCCCAAAAGATTTTTAATCTCTCCTCACATATCCTTTCTACTGCAGATATGTCTCTCCTTAGTCGTGGACTCAATTTCACCCCAATCAATACACCTAGCCCCTTTCTCCTTTTCAAAGACCTCAATAGATTCATATGTAATCTCACCTTAAAAAGACATTTCCATCCTAAACAGGAAAATAAAAGAAGCAATACCCACAATGACTCAAAAAGACCCCCATCTAACCTGTAACTTGATCAGTTTGATTTTGATATCGATGCTATTGACAGCCTAGATATGTTGCTTATCGAGGATGAGCCTCTGAGACTACTCACACAACATCTGGCCACATATCCCCCTATAGTTCATTCTATCCAAATCCATTTTTTACCCAGCCTACTCGAAAGGCCCATATTTGGAAAGTTTTTATACAGTAGTTTATGCTGACTTACTAAATCTTTGCAATTAGACTTCTACTACCAAATATAAAAATCTCTCCCCATAAGAAATTAAACCCCTCCTAGAGGACATCACGGTCCATGCCTGGGAAGAAATCAGGACACTTTAATTGCTTCCAGCACCACCTTACAAACTTTCTGCTGG
This sequence comes from Lithobates clamitans, assembly GCA_037952925.1. Taxonomy (NCBI): domain Eukaryota; kingdom Metazoa; phylum Chordata; class Amphibia; order Anura; family Ranidae; genus Lithobates; species Lithobates clamitans. The sequence goes on from JBBGZY010001258.1 coordinate 2,832,280, forward strand.
ACGCTGCAGACAGAAAGAGCAGGAAGATGTCCCAAGATGGCGCTGGCGCCAGCTCACAGGCGGCCTCAGGAAAACTTGCATCCAATCCATCCAGCCTCTCATCCAACACTGGGATCAGTGAGTACCCTTTCCCCTCTCTAAAGCAGACTTAGATGCCAGCCTAGCTACCATTTTTGACAAATTAGTGGACAAAATTGAAAGTGAGGTTCACAAATCCACTACATCCCTGTCACAAGAGATTGCCAGCATTGGCACTCGCACTGACATACTGGAAACTAAACACGATAAACTTTCACTTGCCCACAATGACTTAAGGAAGGATTATGAATCACTAGCAGACAGCTTTGCTTTTATGCAAGCTCATGTTGAAGATCTTGACAACAGAAATAGACGCCACAACATTAGACTACGTGGCATCCCAGAATCGGTCACAGACCTTATGCCTACAGTTTCCAAGATATTTCATAACCTCCTACCAGATAAACCTTTATCAGCATTTATCTGTGACAGAATCCAAAGAGCTTTACGCCCTAAACCTACTTCAGATAAAACACCCAGGGACATTATTATGTGCATGAAAGACTTCCTGACTTCCTGGTTAAAGAGGACATCATGCGTGTTGCGAGGAACTCCCCCAATATTTCCCTGGATGGTAAAAAGCTGCAGATCTACCCGGATATCTCCCCTGCTACATTAGACAGAAGACGCAGGATGAAAGAAGTTACCAATATCCTACAAGCAGCAAGAATAAAATATAGATGGGGTTTTCCATTCAAACTCACCATCCCATACAACGGTTCCACATACACCGTCTACAATATAATTAAGGGCAAAGAACTGCTTGTGAAACTAGGCCTGCTGGAACCAGAACCTCCTAACCACTCCATCCTCCAGACGTAATACAAACGACCAAAGAAGATGGCATCAACCATTTCAAGATAACGCCTCATGATCACATATAGCAATCGTCTACCCATTTGAAGGATCTGAGTTTGTTCTAAAATTTTTTGATATTTTTTTTTTCCTTTTTCCTTCAACAAGTTCCTGCCGGCTGTCTTTACAGCCAACCTCGACCGTCTGACATCCCAGACTGACCTTTTCCCAAAATAGATACACATGACACTCTCTCTTACATCTGAAGCTCCTCCCTATTGAAATTGAGTAGAGCCTTGTAACTATGATCCTCATAATTCGTTTGAAACTGAAACTATTGAGGTTCTCACTCCTTGTCTATACAAACTTCCACCTTTGTGCCTCCTCCTTCTGTTAGAGTCATATCTTAAGTGTTAATCCTAAGCCTCAACATCAGAATTAGACATGACACTATTCCCTTCCATTCTCCTCCCTACCCCCCCACCCCCCCTTTCCTTTCCCCTCCTACCCCCCTCTCCCTCCTTCCCTACTCCCCCTCTTCTTCAATTCACCCCCCTGGTTACTATTTTTTGATATTTTAAGCTATCTTAGATATATAGCCTGTGACGTCCGCCACCTCTGGATTGTCCCCTCTCCTGCCCGTGCCGTTAACTGCGACACTCCCATTCATGGGGTTGTCGCACCTGACCATGCCTGCAGGACTAGGACTGATTTGTCCTCTGGAATTTAGTTTACATTTTAGTGACAAGATGTTTCTTGTCCCTTTCATCCTATTTTACATTCTTGTTTTATACATTAATGTTGCCCTTAAGGCAAATGATAAAGTTTTATTAAAAATCGGAAGTTTTCATGACATCTTTCAACTACAATGGTTTAAACAATGGTATATTTGCTCTTGTTACAGCATGTTACTCTCATGGTACGATGTGCACTACATATTGTTCCCTCTACTTCTACCGCATAACTCCTCCCAACCTTCTGAAATTATAATCACTAAATTTACTAAACACACACAAAATTTATCCCTATCTAGAGTTCACCTTATTCACAAGATGGATTCTATTCATAAACATAATATCTTACCCATGTCTAATGGTCCTTAAAATTGTATCACACAACGTTCAGGGTTTTAACTCACCTCATAAACGGAAAAAAGCATTCCAACATTATAAAAGGCTGCGAGCAGATGTTATTCTCATGCAGGAAACTCACTTTGCTTCCACTAACCATCCTAAATATTTTGAAAAGACTTATAACCAATTTTACACCACTTTTCATAACAAAACTCGTGGGGTTGCCATTTTCATCCGCAACACCACTATCTTAGACATACAAAACATATATAAAGATGTTGATAGTCGTTATATCATCATCAAAGGTCTGATCAATAGCAAAGAGATAACTATAGCATCGATTTATGCCCCTAACAAGTCTCAATCTACCTTTTGCACAAATTTTTTTGATAAGCTTGACCAATACAGCTCACCTCATATAATTTTAGGTGGCGATTTCAACCTAACCACACATCCAGCCCTTGATAGAAGTAAAACATCCCTTTCTTCTAAAGCTTTCTCTAAATCTCTGAACCGATCTATAAACAAATTTCAACTTATAGACTCATGGAGGTCTCACAATGTAGGGATTAGGGCCTTTACACATTATTCTCACCCCCATGATGTCTATGCTAGACTAGACTATATTTTCTGCACCCCCATTTTGTTGGCTAACTCTTCCAATGCCCTTATCCATTCCTGCCCTTGGTCAGACCACGACATTACCTATTTTGAAACATCACCCTCCCCTTACAATTGGCGACTAAATGACTCAATTCTAACTGACTCTTCAATAACACAATCTATTACATCACACATCGAAAATTATTTCACAGAAAATGCTATTGATGACATCTCCCCTACGACTCTCTGGACGGCTCACAAAGCCGTTTTACGAAGTCATTTAATCAATCTAGCGGCAAACAGAAATAAAGAAAGACTCACAAACATCAAAAGTCTTACTGGAGATTTAAACCTTCTTTACATTAAACTACAACAAGACCCTACCCAAGAAATCACAAAACAAATTCAAGACAAATGTAAAGCTTTAGATCTTATCTTATCAGCAAATACAGAAAAATCCCTGAGATTTTCAAAAGCTAAATTTGTATTACATAGTAACTTCCCCTCAGCTATGTTTGCGAAAAAACTTAAACATGATCATAAACCCCCTCACACATATAAACTTAGAGATCAAGCTGGGAACATGATCACCCACCCCCAAGGTGTTCTTAAAATATTCTCTTCCTTCTATAAGGACCTACTTTCTAGTCCTCAATCCCCTCTTAATCACCCCTCTAAATCATGGCTAGATGACATCCAACTATCTGCTCTTAATGCACACCAAATAGAAACCCTGAATGCTCCTTGCACAGAAGCAGAAATAACCAAAATCGTTAAATCTCTCAAAACATCTACTGCCCCTGGCCCAGATGCCTTCTCATCTTCATAATATAAAAAATGTGCTTCTTTTTTAACCCCATATCTATCCAAACTCTTTAATCATATTCTTAATGGCAATCATTTCCCAGATGAGATGCTTCTAGCTAACCTTTCCCTTATCCCCAAACCACTCAAAGATCACTCTCTCCCTCAAAACTACCGACCCATATCGGTCCTTATTAACGACCTCAAAATCTTTGGTAGATTACTCTCTGATAGACTGGCAGCAGTCATCACAAATTTAATACATATAGACCAAACTGGTTTTATTCCTGGTTGACAGATAGTTGATAATGTTAGACTAGTCACTAATATCATACAAGACGCTAATTTACACTCTCGTCAACTTTGCCTCCTTAGTTTAGATATTCATAAAGCATTTGACAGCGTTAGCTGGTCATACCTAAACTTTCTTCTAATCAAAAACGGAATCTCAGATAAATTCCTACAAGGATTCAACGCACTCTATCATAATCCTGAAACTAGAATTAAAATCCCTGGACACAACTCTGACTTTTCCCCCCTCAGTAGAGGAACTAGACAGGGCTGCCCCTTATCACCACTTTTGTTTGCTCTCGCAATTGAACCCTTAGCCCACAAGATCAGGAATAGCATAGAAATAAATGGACATACAAAAGGAGATAGAATATTCAAACTCAGCTTATACGTCAATGATGCTCTTTTGTTTCCTACAGATCCCCTCACCTCTATCCCATCTCTTCTAAAAGAACTTAAATACTTCCAAACCATTTCATGCCTTAAAATTAATACCAATAAAATGCTCCGCCCTACCAATTAACTACACCCAAAAAATTCAATCCCTACTATCAAAGAATTTCCCATTTGTATGGTGTTCTCAATCATTTAAATATCTTGGTGTCACAATCTCCTCAACTCACAACCTCTTATATAAATCCAACTATATCCCATTATTTTCTCATATTACATCTCTCTTAAAATCATGGTCTTCCTTTTATATTTCCTTCCTGGGTAGAATATGTGCTATCAAAATGATGATTCTCTCTAAACTCCTATATTATTTCCGTGCCCTACCTATCAATGTCCCTAAATCTAAACTGACTTCCCTTCAAAGAGAAATTAACAAATTTATATGGGCAGAGAAAAAACCCAGATGTAGCTATGCCCTTATGTATAGACCACAATCCACAGGCAGCCTAGGCCTTCCAAACTTGTGGCTCTATTACCTTGCTGCAAGACTTACGGAACTCACCCAATGGTTCACCCCCTCCCAAGACACCCCATGGAGAATATTTGAATCCATCTCCATTCTCCCACTCCATCTACAAGGAATTCTATGGTCCAATACCACCTCTTATAGCAAACTTATTAAACATAATATTATTATAGCTCAATTTTATCAATTATGGATCAAATATAAAGATATATACAAACTCTCTACAGACACACCCCCTTTAGCCTCCATTTTAGGTGATCCTAGATTTACCTATGCTTACAATAATAGACAACCATTCTCCTCTTGGATCAATAAAAATTTAACCACACTGAGATCCCTTCAACTAAAATGGGAATTTATCCCATTCTCTGCTCTGCAAGCCACACACAATCTATCTACTTCTGAACTCCATCACTACCAGCAAATTAAATCCTTCTTCGCCAAATATTTTGCACTCAAAACTCATCCATCATACACAACCTTTGAACATATATGCATATTTTGTTCTAGAGACAGAGGTGGGAAAAGAAGGACGTCAGTTTTGTTTGGGAGCCATGTCGCACGACCGCGCAATTGTCAGTTAAAGCGACGCAGTGCCGAATCACAAAAAGTGCTCTGGTCAGCAAGGGGGTAAATTCTTCCGGGGCTGAAGTGGTTAACCACTTCAGCCCCGGAAGGATTTACCCCCTTGCTGACCAGAGCACTTTTTACAATTTGGCACTGCGTCGCTTTAACTGCTAATTGCACGGTCATGCAATGCTGTACCCAAAAAAAATTTGCGTCATTTTCTTACCACAAATAGAGCTTTCTTTTTATGGTTTTTTTGATCACCTCTGCGGTTTTTATTTTTTTGCGCTATAAACGGAAAAAGGTTGAAAATTTTGAAATTTGTTATAAAAAAATCCAATAAACTCAATTTTAGTCATACATTTAGGCCAAAATGTATTCGGCCACATGTCTTTGGTAAAAAAAATGTCAATAAGCGTATCTTTATTGGTTTGCGCAAAAGTTATAGCGTCTACAAACTAGGGTAGATTTTCTGGAATTTACACAGCTTTTAGTTTATGACTGCCTATGTCAATTCTTGAGGTGCTAAAATGTAAGGGCAGTACAAAACCCCCCCAAATGACTCCATTTTGGAAAGTAGACACCCCAAGGAAATTGCTGAGAGGCATCTTGAGCCCATTGAATATTCATTTTTTTTGTCCCAAGTGATTGAATAATGACAAAAAAAAAATTACAAAAAGTTGTCACTAAATGATATATTGCTCACACAGGCCATGGGAATATGTGAAATTGCACCCCAAAATACATTCAGCTGCTTTTCCTGAGTACGGGGATACCACATGTGTGGGACTTTTTGGGAGCCTATCCGCGTACGGGGCCCCGAAAACCAATCACCGCCTTCAGGATTTCTAAGGGCGTAAATTTTTGATTTCACTCCTCACTACCTATCACAGATTTGAAGGCCATAAAATGCCCAGATGGCACAACCCCCCCCCCCAAATGACCCCGTTTTGGAAAGTAGACACCCCAAGCTATTTGCTGAGAGGCATGTTGAGTCCATGGAATATTTAATATTTTGACACAAGTTGCGGGAAAGTGACACTTTTTTTTTTTTGTACAAAGTTGTCACAAAATTATATATTGCTCACACAGGCCATGGGCATATGTGGAATGGCACCCCAAAATACATTTAGCTGCTTCTCCTGAGTATGGGGATACCACATGTGTGGGACTTTTTGGGAGCCTATCTGCGGACGTGGCCCCGAAAACCAATCACCGCCTTCAGGATTTCTAAGGGTGTAAATTTTTGATTTCACTCTTCACTGCCTATCACAGTTTCGGAGGTGACAAGAAGCCACTAGATTGGGCTTGTCTGAAACTACTATTAAACATTTGGGTGGTTGGAGGCTTATGTGTTATCAATCTTATGTTTGACTTGATCTACATCTTTGATTGTTACAAGTTTTAACTACCATGTATGGATAATGGGAAAATCTTTCATTTTTTGGGTTAACTACAGAATTTTCAAATGAGTTTATGGCATTAACTTGATTCCGCTTGCTAATCATTTTAAAATTAGTATGGAAAATCATCCTTGAAATGCTATGATTTATGCCAGACTTTGTCCTGGTCTACCTGTTATATTATAGCATTTATTTTTAAGGTCATGATATTGGTTTTAGGTAAACTCTGCATATTACTGTGTAGCAATAACTCACGGTGGAGCAGCTGGTTTATTACTGGGCCTGTCCTCTGATCTTTTCACCCCTCTTAAAACTTGTTTTTCTCCCCTTGACACAACTGTAGTGCAGTGTTGTAATGACACTAATGCCAACTTTAGCCCACAATATACACTTTTACATATATTTACCTCTACCTAATGGCTTGTAGCTCCACCTGCAGGGGAAATAACAACACTGCACACCAACTTCTCTAATAACCAAAATAACTTCTTTTTACTGAAATGATATATGTATATAAAAGTTACTACAATGGTTACACTATCACACCAACGTAGTGTGACAGTATAGTGAATAATTATGACAGTCTTTGTAACATACACAAATATATCTAAATATATATATATATATATACTAGGGAGCTCCCCCTGCTTTAAACCGTAAAGTCACTATCCTTTATAACTAGATGCAGGGCCCTGCAATAGAAAAAAATAGTCCTGACGTCTTGAATCTTTGTTCGCTATGAATCAGTAATCATAGTTGATGTCCAGAAGTAAACAATCAATCACTTCCATGTCACTTATCAAAATAATGAAAAATAGACAGATTGCATCCTTATAATTAGCCACTAGATGGCGCTATATCAACTTATTACCTTTACAACAATACATGTGACTAGAAACAAAAGTTGTCAGCGCTACATACTCCCCCTGCTTTAGATCTTTGGTCCCCAAAGATATGCAAGACCTTGTTCCTGCTACACATTCTAGCCTCTAGACGAGTGCACAGGACCGACAGAGGAGCCTCTCACCAATTCTCAGGTGTTGGGAAACTATTCTGTGTACCCACAACTGTCACCTTGTTATCAGATACAGGTGTGTCAAGGGGTGAAACAGGGCTCTCCATGTCCAGATTGACAGAGGAGGAACTAGGCTCATCGACATTCCTTTTACTGGTAACCTTTGTTACTTCAGAACACTCGCCCAATGTATCATATGTCAGTCTTTTGGGTGGGCGAATGCTCCTCTTTCCTCTTTGTCCTTTTGGTGTGTCCTCTATTTCTGGGTGAACACTGTTTTCTTCTATTACGGACCTTGTTTCTTCCAATTCAGTGGGAAACAAACACTCTTCAGCCCGTTCAGACAATGATGGTATAAACTCTGGAGCTTCTGTCCTAAGAGCCTCACTATCCTCTCTGATTGTTGGGGATGAAACACTCCTTTCAGTTTCGGGTGTATCAGATGACCACAACCAGCTGATGTCCATGTCTCTCTCCTCGCTATTTTCAGTTGTTAAAGACCCAGACTGAGACCTAGTTATAGGTCGACGTGCAACATCTGATGTAGATGATAATTCCTCCTCGGGAATTATCCTGACTGCATCAGTGAGGGGCAAAAGGTGATTCCGATGCCAAGTCTTAACTGGTCCAGCACTTCCTTCTGGTCTAATTTCAAATACTGGAAGCCCTGGGAGCTGTTTACATACGATGTATGGCTGTGACCTCCAGCGATTTGCCAGCTTGTGTTTCCCAGGAATATCCAAATTTCTTAGTAGAACTCGGTCACCAGGTTGTAGATTTTGAACCCTTACTTTGAGGTCAAAGTTCCTCTTATTTCTATTCCCTCTGTTGTTTGACATAGTCTGAGCCTTCTCATAAGCAATCTTCAGACTCTTCCGCAGCCTATTTGTATATCCTCGATGAGAGTTCTCTGAGGTGTGGTCCAGAGAAGTGCCAAAAGCCAAGTCCACTGGTAATCTAGCCTCTCTCCCAAACATCAACCGATAAGGTGAATATCCTGTGACGTCACTCTTAGTGCTATTGTACGCATGTACTAAAGCAGTGATATGCTTACTCCAGTTGGGCTTTTGCTCAGAGGTCAGTGTCCCTAACATATTAAGAAGAGCTCTATGAAACCTTTCTGGCTGTGGATCTCCTTGCGGGTGATAAGGGGTAGTCCTAGACTTCTGAATTCCCAATAAATCCAACAACCTCCTGATGAGCGTACTCTCAAAGTCTCTTCCCTGATCTGAGTGAATCCTCTGTGGTAAGCCATAATGGACGAAAAACTTCTCCACTAGCGTTTTTGCCACTGTAACTGCCTTCTGATCTTTCGTGGAGAAGGCTTGAGCATACCTGGTAAAATGGTCTGTGACTACCAAGATATTTCCTTGCCCACTCAAGTCGGATTCTAAACACAGAAAATCTATGCAAACTAAATCCATGGGACCTTGGCTTGATAAATGACCCATCGGGGCGGCTCGTTGCGGCAAAGTCTTTCTCTGGATACACCTATGACAGGAGTGACAGTAACTTTCCACTTCTTTCCTCATGTAAGGCCAATAGAATCTATCCCTTATCAGTTGAAGAGTTCTTTCTGCCCCCAGATGGCCATGACAATCATGCAGGGCAATTAACACTTTCTCCCTGTGTTTCTCTGGCAGAAACAGTTGCCACTTTTCCTCCAGATCTTTAGAGGGGCCCCTTCGGTAGACCACCCCTTGTTGCAACTGCAACCGACTCCACTCTTTATGTAACAACAGAGCTTCCCTCCGAGCACTTTTCAAAAGTAAATCGGGGTGCTGACTCTCCAAAGCTTCCAGTATCAAGCTGCAGAGTGGATCTTCCTGTTGATCTCTCCTAAGGTCTTTCCTTGATAACTTAGGTAGACCTTCTCCTGCAATCTGAGAGACATTACAGTAGTACCTGGGCACTCCTGCTGTAGTCACTCCAATCTCTTCAGCTCTGGCTCCACCTTTCTCCTGCATTTCTACTCCTTCACAAAGGGCTCTTACCCCTTCGGGGGCAAGCTGAGTCCAATCCTCTTGGAAACTCAAAGGGCTGTGGGGTCTTCTTGACAGCGCATCTGCATCTCTGTTGCCCATTCCTGGTCTGTATTTCAAGCTGAAGGAGAATGTTTAAAGAGCAGCCAACCACCTATGGCCTGTAGCATCCAATTTTGCGGTGGTAAGCAAGTATGTGAGGGGGTTGTTATCTGTTTTGAATACAAATTCTGCACCATACAGGTAATCTCTCAACTTGTCTACTACGATCCACTTCAAGGCCAGAAACTCAAGTTTATGAGTGGGGTAGTTCTTCTCAGCAGGGGATAGGCTCCGGCTCACATAAGCAATGGGCCTTAATTGTCCATTGTGATCTTGGTAGAGTACTCCACTAAGCCCATCTCAGCTGGCATCCTATGTGCAGTTCATAGGGTTTGGTAGGATCTGCATAAGCTAACACTGGAGCTGTGGTAAGGCTCCACTTCAATTGTCTGAATGTCTCCTCACATTGCGGAGTCAACTGATTCTGAATAGACTCCTTCTTCTTTCTGGGCCCTTCTTTCCGCCTCGTAGGTTTCTCTGAATCCACATCAGCCTCTTCTTGATTTTTCAATAGTTCCGTGAGTGGGTGGGGTATTTTCACAAACCCCTCCACAAATCTCCAATAGGAGGAGCAGAATCCCAGAAATGACCTGAGCTCAGTCACATTCGTGGGCTTGGGCCAAGAGGTAACAGCTTCCAACTTCTCAGGGTCAGTTGCCATACCTTCTTCAGACACAATGTGCCCCAGATAATTCACTGAAGATTGATAGAACTGACATTTCTCCATTGAAAGTTTCAAGCCCACATCATGTAATCTCTTCAGGACCTTTTCAAGTCGCTCTTCATGCTCTTCAAGAGTTCGGCCAAATACTATGATATCGTCTAAGTATATTAGGACCTCAATCAAGTTCATGTCGCCTACCGTCTTTTCCATGAGCCGTTGGAAAGTTGCTGGGGCTCCAGACAAACCTTGTGGCATCCGGTTAAATTCATAGAACCCCACGGGGGTAATGAAGGCATCCTTCTCCCTATCCTCAGGACTCATCGGGATCTGGTAATAACCACTCTTCAAGTCTAATACACTGAACCACTTCGCCCCTGACAGGCTCTGTAGGGCATCTTCTATACAAGGGGTAGTGTATTGATCAGGAATGGTCCGTCAGTTCAGAGTCCTGTAGTCGATACACAGCCGTAGTGACCCATTTTTCTTCCTCACTACCACTATCAGGGAGGCATATGGACTCCTGGACTCCCTGATAATTCCAGTCCTTTTCAGCTCAGCCAGCTGTTCTTAAAGGTCCTCCAGATCTCCCAAAGGGATCCTCCTAACCCTTTCTCGAAAAGGTTTGTCTTCCTCCAGCCGGATCTTGTGTTCTGCACTTTTAGCATACCCCACATCAAACTCATTCCTTGAGAAAGCCTCTCTCCATCTCATGAGCTGGGCTTTGGCCCTCTCCATCCAATCAGGCATAAGGGAGGTGTTCTTCGGGTAGAAGTCCTCTATGGGAATCTCCCCTTCGGGTCCTCTTTTAACACCACTTGGCGGGACCGGGGTTCCTTGATTCACCTGCCCAAGTAGCATTCTTGCTGGTACCTACACAGGCAAAGCTGTTGTATTCCAAACACTGACTGAGACTCTCCCTCTGCTTCTCTTAAGTGTCTTAGTTGATAACAGTTTTGGGATTATCTCCAGACCCACACCTTCTTCTCGAGTGTCCGTTTCCAAGACAATGAATCAACCAGGTTGTCTCCAACTCAACTTGACAGAGGCCCTCATGCATATCACTTCACCCGGTTGTAGCAGTTCTTCACCTCGGTCTAAATGCCAAACTTTTCCCACTCCTCCTGCTGGGGCCTTCTGTTCGTGTACTATATCCTTGTAAACTTGGGTTAGCATGGGGTGTACCTTCATGGCCGGGGCACTTTCCTTCTGTACAAGCGGTGTCAGGAGTCTTCTGACCAGATCAGTATTTGTTCCGATGATAAGGGAACTTCTATGAGCCCCAGGGGGCCGAGGACAACTTACTGCCAGGGTGTCAAAAGTCTCTGCTTTTCCAGCCACACTCGGGTCAAAGGTGAGTTTGATAGACATATATCCCTCATAAGGGAAGTTTTGGGTACCCAGGCCCCATATCTCCAATTCCTCCAACTTTTTCAGGGGCAGATGTTTGAGATGCTTCACATAGAAATCTTTATATAATAGAGTCACCTGAGCTCCAGTATCCAGTAGGGCTTTGACATAGATTCCTTCCACCTGGATTGGGATGATCAGGGAGGGTCCTACTAGCTTGGGAGGAAATCCATAAGGCGAGGTTGGCTTATACTGCTTATTAGTATGTATTTTGACTTCTCGTTTCCATGGGCATTTGCCCAACTTCGTCTTCTCTCTTATCCTCGGAACTTGGCGTGGCTGGGTTTTGTTGGAGTTGGCGGCTGTTACAGGGCACCCAGTTGACTCCTTCACTGGGGCCCTTTGAATTTTTCTGCCAGCTGTTGCTGTCTCACTGCTGCCCTTGGGCTTGGGCACACTCTCCTATGGTGTCCAGCCCCTCCACAGTGTTAAAAGAGCCCAGGTCTCCTCTCAAAGGTAGAGTTGGACACATTTTCAGGTTTTCTAACTTCTCCTTCAGGTGGAGTAAAGGTTTTTTCGGTCAACACAATCATCATCTCCATTAACTGTGCCACCTGAGTCTTTAGGAGCTCGATCTGAGGATCATCATCCATTACATTAACAGTCCTGACTCCAACAACTTGTTTAGTCTCTTGAGTCTTTCCCTTCTTCCTTTCCAGGATAGCCTCTTCTTCACGTACAATCGGAATCAAATCGGGGTACTTTAATATGCCTCCGTCTTGACGAGTTCTTAACTGGAGTGTGATGGGGTCTAAAGGCTGGGCACCTCTTAAAACTTGTTTGGCTCGAATTTCATCCACCTAATGAGGATCTAATCCCTTTTTTAACAAAATCTGGTGAATGACCTTGTCCAAGCATCTCATATATTCTGACAACTTCTCTCCTGTTTCTTGATAGCTGTGTTCTAGTTGATAAATTAGATCGGAAACTTTTTCAGTACGTCCGAACACATCTTGCAGAATATCTAAGTAGTCTTGGGCTACACAATTCTGTTTGATGTGCTTCAGATTTCGAATAGCCTCGGAAGCAGGCCCTTTCAAACTCTCGGTAATCCGCAGTTTTTTATGCGTTTCAGGGATGTCCCACTCATCCAAAGTTTGCGTGGCCTGTTCCAGCCATTCTTCAAAGGTGTCTTCTTCTTTGGGTACAGGCCGTCGGCCTGAGAAAATGCCCAGTTTTCGATATGTTGGGTTCCCTTTTTGACATTGGGACACAAGGTTCCCCAGGGCTGTGAAGAGTTCTGGCTCAATTGCTGCCGGGGCTGACTGTGATGGAACCTTGACTTCTGCCCTCATCTGTGGGAGGGTGGTAAGATTCTCCCCTTCTTCCCCTGGGTGGCTCAGATAAAATTTGGTCTTATCAGCAAGTTCGACACTTATACCCTTGAAATTTTCCGGAACTCCCTTCCTCCATTCTAATAATGCATAAATGCGGAATGTCTCATGATTGGGTCTGACTGCGACCACCTTGGCTCTTTGTTCTGGGGACAGCGTTTTTACCACTCGGTTAATGTGTTCCTTCTCTCAGATATCTCCTCAGAGTTCCATGGCCACGCTCCCTTCTGAGCAGGTGCCTTCTGCCTCACACCACTGTGCCACCGTGGGGGGATCCATTCTATGGTTCTTAAGGGGGCGCTTGACTTCAGAGTGACAGTTATCCCGGACGAGCCCCCACATGTAGCAATAACTATTAAGCGGTGGAGCTGCTGGTTTATTACTGGGCCTGTCCTCTGATCTTTTCACCCCTCTTAAAACTTGTTTTTTTTCTCCCCTTGACACAACTGTAGTGCAGTGTTGTAATGACACTAATGCCAACTTTAGCCCACAATATACACTTATACATATATTTACCTCTACCTGATTGCTTGTAGCTCCACCTGCGGGGGAAATAACAACACTGCACACCAACTTCTGTAATAACCAAAATAACTTCTTTTTACTGAAATGATATATGTATATAAAAGTTACTACAATGGCTACACTATCACACTAACGTAGTGTGACAGTATAGTGAATAATTATGACAGTCTTTGTAACACAAACACAAATATATCTAAATATATATATACACTAGGGAGCTCCCCCTGCTTTAAACCGTAAAGTCACTATCCTTTATAACTAGATGCAGGGCCCTGCAATAGAAAAAAAATAGTCCTGACGCCTTGAATCTTTGTTCGCTATGAATCAGTAATTGTAATCCACAGAGAGTTCTTCTGGAGTGTTGCGCAGTGCAAGGTGATATACAAAGGCAATTATAATCCAGCAAATTGATTAAGTGTTCTTTTATGAAGAAGACAGACATCCAGTATCAGTTCTCGGATATTGAAGTCTGTGTAAATGTAATGTTTTCCAACTCACTTGTTCCGTGGGACTATCAGTCCCAGCAACACTCTGTAACAGTTTTAAATGTGTGTAGTGTTAAACAAACTTCTGAGTGTTAAACCTCTCACCGCACCAGATCTGGACAGATGGGTGTATCCGTTTCATCAGTTCTCAGTCCTTGTGGAGCCCCAACCTCGCTGTCACGCTGTTCCATTTTCTAACGACCAGGAACAAGAGATTCTGCAGAATGATGACAAACTCATGCTGTAGCCATGGCAACCACTCTGCTCTTGTGCTATAAAGCTGAGTCCGTCAGAGCTTGTATTATCCTTGAAAAAGTCACGTGACTGTGATGTAACGCGTGGGAGGAGCCAAGGACGCTCTGTGCAGATCAGCAGTTTCACACAGTGTACTGCACTGAATCTGCTCCTGTCTAAGGCGGCTGACTGCTATAGTAAAACCTGCATATGCCTTATCATTATAAGGCACACGTGAGTGGATTAAAGTTTGCCTGTGTACCTTGGTATCCTAACTATTGCACAATGATTGTTTTTTTCTCTTATCTGCCTGTTTATGATTCTCACATTGGTTGTGAATAGAAGCAAAAAATACATTGGTACTATCATTGAGCACCTTAATTAAGCAAGTGTTTTTAAACAGCTTTGCTAGTGATCAAAAGCTCTATACCAATCAGGATTCTACACCTGTATAATTGAACCTTCTGAATACATCCCTATATATTTATTTTTATGTGGATTTTTTATGTGAATTTTTTACACATTTGGTGTCATTAATTTTTTATAATTTTACACTATTTTGATTGCTGGATTTTTTAGGAATTTTTACTCACCGCTGGATTTATTTGACTATTTATATTTATTCTTATATATTCATTTTCATGCACATTGTGAAGCGCTTCAAATATCATTATTTAGAACTTCATTCTACCACCTCCAGCTGTCATATTTTGCTTCCGTTCACTGCTGTCACTTGTAAACACAGAAGATTTCTGTGTTTACACGAGACAGCTTTGCTCTCAGCGGCTTCCAGATGTAACAGATCCTTGTACACATGATAGGATTTTCCGACAACAAAATCCATGTTTTTTTTCCGATGGATGTTGGCTCAAACATATCTTGCATACACACGGTCACGCAAATCTTGTCAGAAATTCCAAACGTCAAGAACGTGGTGACTAGGGATGAGCCAAACAACCCCCCCATTCGGTTCGCATCCAGAACATGCGAACAGGCAAAAACTTTGTTCGAACATGCGAACACCATTAAAGTCTATGGGACACGAGCATGAATAATCAAAAGTGCTAATTTTAAAGGCTTATATGCAAGTTATTGTCATAAAAAAGTGTTTGGGGACCTGGGTCCTGCCCCAAGGGACATGTTTTAATGCAAAAAAAAGTTTTAAAAACGTCAGTTTTTTTCGGGAGCAGTGAAATTAAAATTTTGTACCTGGGGGGTGTCTATAGTATGCATGTAAAGTGGCGCTTTTTTCCCGTGTTTAGAATAGTCTGACAGCAAAATTACATTCCTAAAGGGAAAAAAGGTCATGAAGTACTAGCGGCTATAGTGAATTGTCAAAGAAAAAAAGGAGGGACTTTGGACTTTTTAGGCACAGTAACACCAAGTATATCACAAAAATAGTTTATTGAAAAAACATAAACATAAATAAAACACTAATTGTTAAAAAAACACAAATCATCTATATACCTGAATACTTAATAAAGTTGTTGCTATACAGAACCATCTATATGTATGAGAACTCGGACATGAGGATAGCCATCCAAGGTAGGTAGAGGTCCGAGAGAGTGGCTGGATAGCAGATCAACAGAAAAAATATTTCATATCAAGAAGGTGCTCAACATGTTACGCATGCCTTCACGCTTCTTTAGGAGCGAATAATGTTGTGGTATGGTAAATATATGTATATTCATAAAAAGAGACACGCAGTTGTAGAAGAAGGGGACGGTACACAAGGACTGGGCAGAGTATAGAACACGTGTGGTCCAAACTATGTATAAAAAATTCACTAAGCCAATAGCTGGGTTGCTCTGGGGACTATATATAATAAGAAGGAAGGATCCTATTAAAGGTCATACTGGTAAGCATATATCAATTCGTCCAAGAATATATGGGTAGGTGCAGAGGCCAAAAACACTGGGTGTATGTTGACACTGCAGACGGACTCTGCTACATGCTGGTTGGACCATTCCACGCTACCCAGGCATATGGAGTTTTGATTCCACCTCTATTTTGTCTATCTCCCTCATATGATTTACACCCAGTGTTTTTGGCCTCTGAACCTACCCATATATTCTTGGACGAATTGATATGTGCTTACCAGCATGACCTTTAATAAGATCCTTCATTCCTATTATATATAGTCCCCAGAGCAACCCAGCTATTGGCTTTGTGAATTTTTTATACATATATTGGACCACACATGTTTTCTACTCTGCCCAGCCCTTGTGTACTGTCCCCTTCTTCTACAACTGCGTGGCTCTTTTTATGAATATACATATATTTACCATACCACAACATTATTCTCTCCTGATGAAGCGTGAAGGCATGCGTAACATGTTGAGCACCTTCTTGATATGAAATATTTTTTCTGTTGATCTGCTATCCAGCCACTCTCTGGGACCTCTTCCTACCTTGGATGGCTATCCTCATGTCCGAGTTCTCATACATATAGATGGTTCTGTATAGGAACAACTTTATTAAACAATTAGTGTTTTATTTATGTTTATGTTTTTTCAATAAACTATTTTTGTGATATACTTGGTGTTACTGTGCCTAAAAAGTCCAAAGTCCCTCCTTTTTTTCTTTGCCAATTTAGTTCTAGGATGCGGCACTTTTTTACTGTCCAGGTATCCACAGTACCACTCTGTGTTATAATACGTTTACATTTGTGATTTATAGTGAATTGTCGGCTATAGTGAATTGTCTATGGGAGAATTCAAAAGTGCTAATTTTAAGGGTTAATATGCAAGTTACTGTCATAAAAAGTGTTTGAGGGCCTGGGTCCTGCCCCAGGGGACATGTATCAATGCAAAAAAAGTTTTAAAAACGGCCGTTTTTTCAGGAGCAGTAATTTTAATAATGCTTAAATTGAAACAATAAAATTGTATTATTCCTTTAAATTTCATACCTGGGGGTTATCTATAGTATGCCTGTAAAGTGGCGCATGTTTCCCGTGTTTAGAACAGTCTGACAGCAAAATTACATTTCTAAAGGGAGAAAAAAGTCATTTAAAAGTGTTAGTGCTAGTGCAGGTTATAATGCATTGTTGGCCCAGCAATACACATAAAAGTTCATTGATAAAAACGGCATGGAATTTCCCCAAAGGGGAACCCCGAACCCAAATTTAAAAAAAAAATGCGTGGGGGTCCCCCTAAATTCCATACCAGGCCCATCAGGTCTGGTATGGATTTTAAGGGGAACCCCACAACAAAATTTAAAAAAAATATGGCGTGGGGTCCCCCCAAAAATCCATACCAGACCCTTATCTGAGCATGCAACCTGGCAGGCTGCAGGAAAAGAGGGAGGGACGAGAGAACACCCCCAACTCCTGAACCATACCATGCCACATTCCCTCAACATTGGGAGGGTGCTTTGGGGTAGCCTCCCAAAGCATCTTGTCCCCATGTTGATGGTAAGAAGGGCCTCATCCCCACAACCCTTGCCCGGTGGTTCTGGGGGTCTGCGGGCAGGGGGCTTATCGGGATCTGGAAGCCCCCTTTAACAAGGGGACCCCCAGATCCCCCCCCCTGTGTGAATTGGTAATGGGGTACAAATGTACACCTACTATTTCACAAAAAAAGTGTCAAAAATGTTAAAAAAGACAAGAGATGGTTTTTGACAATTCCTTTATTAATTTCTTCTTTTTTCCCCGTTTCTTCTTCCATTTTCTTTCTTCTGGTCTTCCTTTGTTGTTCTTTTTCTACCTCCATCTTCTTCTTCCCCTGCATCTTCCTCCACTTCCTTCTCCGGTCTTCTTATCCGGCATCTTCCTCTGGCTTCTCTGCCTTCATCCTCCGCATGATCCGCCTCAGTGGGAGTGTTCCGCTGTGTGACGCTTCTGTTGAGGTGACAGTCCTTATATAATGGAGGGCGGGGCCACCCGGTGACCCTGCCCCCTCTGACGTTCGGGGATATGCCTATGGCTTTCCCCGTGTTGTCAGAGGGGGCGGGGTCACCCGTTTATGTAAACAGGGTGACCCCGCCCCCTCTGACAACCACCGGGCAAGGGTTGTGGGGATGAGGCCCTTCTTCCCATCAACATGGGGACAAGGTGCTTTGGGGGCTACCCCAAAGCACCCTGCAATGTTGAGGGCATGTGGCCTGGTACGGTTCAGGGGGGCGCTATCTCGTCCTCCCTCTTTTCCTGCGGCCTGCCAGGTTACTTGCTCGGATAAGGGTCTGGTATGGATTTTTGGGGAGACCCCACGCCATATTCTTTTTAATTTTGGCGTGGGGTTCCTCTTAATATCCATACCAGACCTAAAAGGCCTGGTATGGAATTTAGGGGGACCCCCATGCATTTTTTTTAAATTTTGGTTCGGGGTTCCCCTGTGGGGGAATCCCATGTCATTTTTATCAATGAACTTTTATGTGTATTGCCGGACCGACAATTCATTATAGCCGGCACTAGCGCTAGCACTTTTAAATGACTTTTTTTCCCTTTAGAAATGTCATTTTGCTGTCAGACTGTTTCAAACACGGGAAACATGCACCACTTAAAGGCATACTATAGACACCCCCCAGGTACGAAATTTAAAGGAATATTTCACTTTTATTGTTTCACTTTAAGCTTTATTAAAATCCCTGCTCCCGAAAAAACGCCTGTTTTTAAAACTTTTTTTGGATTGATACATGTCCCCTGGGGCAGGACCCAGGTCCCCAAACACTTTTTATGACAATAACTTGCAAATAAGCCTTTAAAATTAGCACATTTGATTTCTTCCATGGACTTTTAAAGGTCATTCCACGGCTTTCAAATTTGCAGAGAACACCCCAAATTGTTCGCTATCCGGCGAACGGGCAAACAGCCAATGTTCGAGTAGAACTCATGTTCAACCCAAACATAAAGCCCATCCCTAGTGGTGACGTACAACACGTACGATGAGCCAAGAAAACTGGAGTTCAATAGCCAGTGCAGCTCTTCTGTTTGACTCCAAGCATGCGTGGAACTTTGTGCGTCAGAATTGTGTACACACGGTCGGAATTTCCGACAATGGATTTTGTTGTCAGAAAATTTAAGAGCCAAATTTTGTGTGTCGGAATTTCCGACAAAAAGCTCCCGTCGAATATTTTCAGTCGGAAAATCCAACCTTGTGTACAGGGCATTACAGTGGAGTGGAGGGCCTACACAGGGAGGTATAACAGTGCCACCTACACAGGATGGGCCTGGGGCTGCCTACATAGGGAGTTATTAGAGCCAGGCAAGTTGGGGAGTGTGTGTTGCACACTGTGCAAAGAGCAAAACTAAACCCTGCATTTTGTACACAGTGCACCCCTAAACCTTTTACTCTGTACATAGTGCACCACTGAACTCTGCCCTCAATGCAAAGGGTACCCCTGGAACTGCACTCTGTTCATAAAGCACCCCTGAAATCTGCACTCTGTACATAGGACTTCCCTGAAACTGCGCTCTATACATAACGCACTCCTGAACTCTGTATGTAGTTAGTGTACCCCTGAACTCTGCACTCTGTGCGAAGCCTAGAGTGCACCTGCGACTGGGCCCTGGTGTTTCGCCACCATGGGGGTCCCCAGATGGGGGTCAGGGGGGCCCTTTATGTTTTTTTGCACCGGGGCCCTGAAGGTTCTAGTTATGCCTCTGAGTATATTGTATTGTGTTTTATTAGTTAATTTCTGATTATGCCTACGGTCCCATTCTTAAATTAACTTTTGAAATCTATTTTTTTCAGTTCAGATGGAAAGTGAAATTTTAGAAATAGCGATGAAATGTTTACATGGTGCTTCATCCATCAGAACATTGTAAAAAGAACTGAACAGCTTAAATTCTTTATGGTTTTATATTTTTCAACTTGCCGCATATGATGAATAAAGCACATTTTAGATCCATATACAGGCTTCTGTATACATAGTATATTCTAGTAGAGATACCTATATGTAAACATTTTTTTTTTGTAAATCTACAATATCTCCTATCAGCTCTTATAAGAATATATCAATAAAAGAATACATAACTTCAATGAAAACTCTCTGATAAGAAATATATCCTTTTCATAACATTTATTAAATGTGTATAAACTGATTTAATTGCAATTAAAGTTAAGTTCAGTATGACCAAAGCATGCTCAAAATGGTGCTTATTAAGTCTCTCCAAGACTATAGCATATTACGACCATCATAGTATAGCCCAAGATAGTTAGCATGAAATTCAGGAGATTACAGATCTCATAAACCACCTTAAGGCTAGGTTTACACCTATGCATTTTTTAGTGCGTTTTGTGTTTTTTTTTTAAATCAAAGAAGGTTTTATTGAACATTCACATATTTTCCAACAATAATCAGTGCTCAGTTTGCAATTGCAGATACATTGTTATTTCCTATTTGGTTCATTTACATGTATACAGTATTTATTTCAACTGATCTATCAACCTAATGCATTTCTCCAGCCATCAATAGTTCACCTCTCCCCAGTTCCACCCCCCCACCCGCACAATCTGTATTATACACTCTGTCTTGCATCCCCTCGTCCTGTTTAAAGAGATTGCAGGAGCCTGGACATCACTAGCTCTCTCGGGCTTAATCCTGGTGTGTCTAGCCATTTGGACCAAATCCGTTCAAACCTGCCCGGGCACCCCCTGTGTTCGTATATGTATTTTTCCCTTATGAGGGTTTGTCCCATGTGTTCCACCCAGGAGCAGCTAGTAGGTGGCCGCGTAGATTTCCAGCCTATGAGGATGAGTTTCCTGGCCTGGAATAGAGCTCTGGAGAACGCGACCCTGATCGATTCCTCAGGGATCTCCTCCTCCAGGACCCCCAGTATACAACACATAGGATCTATGGGAACCTTTGTTTGAAATACCCCATTGAGCGTGCCCATCACTTCACTCCAGTACCGATGGAGCTTCGGACATCTCCATAGGAGGTGAATAAGGTCCCCTGCATGCTGTCGACAACGGGAACATAGAGGATCTGCCGCCTTGCCCATTTCAAACAACTTTTTCGGGGTATAGTGCACTCTCAGTGCTATGAACAATCGGGAAACCTTTTGTGCGACATTAAGGGAACACATGGATATGGATTGTAGGGCCTCCTCCCACTGCTCACCTGTGATCTGGCCAAAGTCCCCCTCCCAAGCAGACGCTGCATTGCAAGGGTAGGCCCGCAGGTGTCTTGCTAGTAACATCTGATAGCATTGGGATATAATTCCTTTGGTTACACTACTGGACTGCAGCACATGGAACACAGGAGTGGGCGACAACGTCCACCCACCAGCGTCCCCCTGCACGGCGACCGCATGTCGCAATTGAAGGTATGAATAGAACATGTTATCCGGCAAGTTAAATTTGGCCTGCAGTTCTATAAAGGAGAGTAGTTTACCGTTCCCAAATATGTGTGAAAGCAGTTTTACCCCGTATTTACGCCATCTAGGCCCTTGTAGTAATTTTTCCAGCTCAGTATAAGAGCGGTTGCCCCATATTATACTGAAATCTGTGAAGCCTTGCACCCCTTGGAGTTGTCTGACCTTATTCCATATTTTCTGTACTAGCGACAGCGTTGGGGTCTGTTTATTGGATTTTGCAAACAGTTGTGCCTCAAGGCCCATGGGAATGGTCTCCGCTCCAAAGGCTATAAACATCATCCGCGCCGCCGAGCCCTTTGGCTCTGGAGTCATGGAGCCAACCAGCTGTTGCAATTGGGACGCTATATAGTACAACCAGGGGTTGGGGACCGCCAACCCCCCCTTGTCCTTCAACTGCTGTAGCTGTAGCTGTAGCTGCTGTAGCTTAATTCTGGGATGTTTGGTATTCCATAGTAATCGACGAAAGAGTGTGTTTACTATTCTGAAAATTTGTAGAGGAATTACAACCGGTGTATTGTGTAGGAAGTATAGCAACTGTGGCATTAAGATCATTTTAATTAGGTTGGCCTTGCCTGCTAAGGACATCTTCAAGTTGTTCCAGGTGTTTATTTTGTCTCAAAAACGGGACAGCAAGGGATAAATGTTTAGGGAACAGTAGTCTCCAATCCTGGGTGCTACTTGTATGCCCAGATATTTGAAACTAGTGACCAGAGGGATGGGGCAATAGTTAGGAAGTGCAACCCCGTGATCTCCATCCAACATCATCAGGGCTGACTTGGACCAGTTTATGGTTAACCTGGAGTGATGACCAAACAGTTTTAGTATAGACATCATCTCTAATAGTGAGTGACTCGTGTCCCCCAGGAATAGTAACATGTTATCCGCGTACAATATTATTTTTTCATGCAGATTTCCATATTGGAACCCCTGTATCTGGGCACTGTCACTTATCAGGGCTGCCAGTGACTCTATTGCGATCGCAAAGAGCAGCGGGGACAGTGGGCAACCTTGCCTTGTCCCCCTGCCCAGGGCGAAGGCTTGTGAAACTCTGTCCACCATTCTAATGGTGGCCTGAGGGGATGCATACAGTAACTTAACACATGCTATAAAACGTTCCCCAAAGCCAAATTTTCCCAATACTGCCCACAGATATCTCTAGCTGATGCTATCAAAGGCATTATTGGCGTCAAGAGACAGCAGTGCCCTTTGACCCCCGTTATCTGCTTGCATTTGCATGTTTAGGAACAGTCTCCTAAAATTTGTGGCCGTGGACTTTTGCGGCATGAAGCCAGCCTGATCCTGGTGTATAATGGAGGAGATGATCCCATTGACCCGAAGCGCCAAGACCTTGGCTAGGATCTTTACGTCACTCTGGAGTAACGAAATAGGTCTGTAGGAGCCAGGGTCAACCGGATCCTTCCCCTGTTTAAGCAGTAGAATTACATTCGCTCTTGCCATAGATTCAGGGAGTCTACCTGCTTCCAGGCAAGCATTAAAAACCTTTAGCAGTTCAGGAAGTATCTGTTCACCATATTGACTAAATACCTCCATGGGGAGGCCATCCTCACCCGCTGCCTTACACGTGGGAAAAGAGCAGGCCTCCATCTGAAGCTCCTCCAGAGTTATAGGAGCATCCAACTGTTTTTGAGCCGCCGCTGACAACAAAGGTAAATCAATTTTTGACATATACGCGGTTAGATCTGCATCCGAGTAAGCATCCCTCGGTCTATACAAGTCGCCGTAGAAGGATGCCAGCTCGGAAATAATGACCTCCGGAGAATTAACTACTTTCCCATTGGCAGCACGAATAGCTCCAATGGCTGGTAACTGCTGCTGAGATCGTGCAATTTTAGCAAGTAAGCGGCCTGTCTTTTCCCCCTCTTCGTAGCCAGCTTTGTAAAGAACCTCTTTCGCTCCGCAGTGGAGGATCTCAGCCGGTCCAAGGAATCCTGGGCCGACATCCATGCCTCCCTAGCGGAGTCAGTAGGGTTAGTTACATTGGTTAATTCTAGTTGCCTCACCAAGTCCCCTGCCTATTCTAACAGGACCGAGGAGTTGTGTTTGACCTGCTGTATTACCTGAATAAAAGTCCCTCTTAAGTGTGCGTTAAAGGTTTCCCATTTCAAAAGAACATCAGTTAAATGTCGGTGCGCTTTAAAAAAAGCCCGGATCTGAGAGGCTATTCTTTCCTGTGAAGTGAAAAGCTTTAATCAGAAAGCATTCAACTTCCATGGGGCTCTGGGTAAGTTACTAGGGGGTCGGGTAGTTAGCCATAAAACTAATGGAGAGTGGTCTGACACTCCCCGTGGGAAGTATTCTACTTTAGATATGTTACCAACCAGATTTGGGGTGCCTATACATAAATCAATACGAGATAGTGACCCATGGGTCTTAGAGAAACAAGAAAATTGCTTGCTATCTGGATTACGGTTGCGCCACATATCAATCCATCCTACCTCTGCAAGTAGACGGCTAAGAGCAGTGCCCCGTCCACCACCAGGAGGCTGCACAGGAGGGTGTCTGTCTAGTTTAGGGTCCAAGTAGCAATTAAAGTCACCCATTATCAGTACCGGTATATCCGGTTTGTTAGCTAAGTAAAAAATCAACAGCTGTAAAACCTCTCTGGAAAATGGAGGAGGCACATATACAAAGGCTAATATCAATGTGATTGTATACAATTTACAGTACAAAAACACAAATCTTCCAGATATGTCTATCAGGGAGTCCAGTTCCTGGTACACTAGGGCTTTATGTATCAATACACTCACTCCGCGCGAAAAAGCAGAGTAAGTGGAGTGATATGCTTTACCCACCCAGGCGTATTGTAAAAAGCTGACCGTGTCGACCCGCTGGTGGGTTTCCTGCAAGCCAATTATGGCCGGGTGGAACTTCCACAGTCCAGCTGAAATCATAGATCTTTTTAATGGATCATTCACTCCCCGGACGTTCGCACCCGGGGACTTCCAAGCTGCAGTCCATGTGCAAGCTGAAATGGCCAGCCGGTTTTGTGGAACGCGGGACAGGTTGATGAGGCAGTTCATGCAGTGGAGAAGCATCAAATTTTCATAAAAGATATGTAAACTCAGTTGCAGAGTAAAGCGAACCAAGCAGTAGATGCAGAGTTACAATAGATCTTGCAAAACAACCCCCGCTGGCGGTGCCGAGCGGAGGGGTATCAAATATTGTGGGGCTCTGTAGACCCTAACCGTGCCAACGGGGCACAAAAATTCAAGCCATAGTAACAGTGGCAACTTGTTGAGTGCAGGAGTGGAGCGCAATCGCAATCCACCTGATTGGTTAAACAACAATTGTAGAGAGCTCATAAAATTGGTATTCAATCACTGTTACTTGGTGTTAAGGAAAGGTCCTCTGTATAAGGAGCATTAACAATAGTAGAATGTGGGCGCCCTTTATGCATGCAATAAGTGGGTTAAGTGAAGTCATCCTTCCTCATTTTCGCGTCTGCGGCGACGTAGGTCTTGTTCGTTCTGGTCCAGCCATCCTGCAGCATCTTGTGCGTTTTCAAAGAAGTGAATCTGCTCTCCAGCTGTAATTCGCAGCTTGGCGGGGAATAGCATCGCATTCTTAAGTTGTAATCGTTGCAGCTGTTTTATCGACATCTGCAAACTTGGATCTCCTGCGCTGCACTTCAGCTGAGAAGTCAGGATAGAAAGATATTTTGGCACCGTTAAACTGCACAGCCCCCTTTTCTTTGGCTAGTCTTAGCACCACTTCACGGTCCCGATAGTTAAGGAGCCTGGCCAGCATCGCTCTGGGGGGGTTGCAAGGTGAGAGAGGTCTTGGTGGTACACAATGCGCCCGCTCCACCGCATACAGGGGGGAGAAGGCCTCTTTGCCGAATATTTCCTGTAACCATCCTTCAACGAACACCGTGGGGTCCCTGCCCTCTACTTTCTCTGGGAGCCCCACTATATGGACGTTGTTGCGTCTCAGGCGGTTCTCAATGTCGTCATGTTGTGCGGCCCCCCTTACATCTCTGTTCAGGTGGGGGCATCTGGTCTTCTATATCACTTACCCTCCCCTCCACTGCCGTGGTTCTCTCCCTGATTTTTTGAATGTCCTGGTGGAGGAGAGAGACAGTCTCCTTCAACCCCCCAAATTTTTCCTTAAGATCATCCACTGAGGCAGTACATCTGTGGACCGCATGAAGTATTTCACTGAGCGTAGGTTGGGGGGTGTCCTCCACCTGCATATCAAACAGGCCTGGCATGGGATCAGGGACAGACTCCATAATGTCAGTGTCTTCCGGCAAGTCTGTATCCCCCCTGCCTGCCTGCTCCATGGACACTGCAGGGAGCTGTGTGCTGTTCTGTGTGGAATCTGCAGAGCCTGCCAGCTTCTGTGCATAATATAGCAAATCCCTGGATTGGTCTTTGGTCTTAGGGGGTTTCTGTGACTTACCCCCCTGCCTTGTCTTCTTGTCCTGGCCTCATGGCATTCTCTGCGGCTGAGATATCCAGGCGCCATCTTGGAAGTCTGGAGTGGCCGAGGCCGCAGGTCATCATGCCCCAATCTGCTGCTGTATCTGTGTCCGGGGGTGACAGGGAGGCTGTGGGCACCGGTCACTGTGTTTTTTGGGTGGCGGGAGAGGCGAGGAAAGGATCAGTCCCAGGATCAACAGCGGGAGCTCCAGTGAACAGGTCTGTTCACATGCCGCGCTAGGCCATGCCCCCCGTGTTTTGTGGTTTGCAGAAACACACTACAGTTCATTTAACATGGTTTCAGGTAACAGGGTGGAACACATTCACCTGTATGGATTGGAAAAAGCTGCGCTTAAAAATAAAGTCCAAAACAGTTGATATCAAAACAAATGAATGTTCTTAGAAATCCGAAAGGTCATAATAACACCACAGTGTGCATCCATAAATAAAGTGCCTGACCACCGTAGCTCACCGTAGCTGTAGATTAAGCTTACCGGACTGCAAGCTTTAAAGGGCAGGTGGCTTTAGCCCAGCCTAGGCCTTTAAGCTTGCTGATGACCACGATAGGAGCCCTAATCAGATGGTGACGATCGCTCCCCTGGATTCACGTCCGGCATCCACATAATTAGCACATTGCCCAGAAAAGAGAAAAACTGGCCATAGTGTAGTAAATTCAAAAACGTTTTAATAAATTTAAGTATTGCACTTACATATAGTAGCCGAAAATATCGCATGTAAAAACATTCACCTCTATGCATTTTTCAGCTGCTGCATTTTTGGAAAGGGTCAGGGACTTTTTTCCACAGCAGATTGCATTTTGCAGGTAATAAACTTCAATAGACCAGCACCAAAAACATGTTTTTGATGTGTTTTTACATGCGTTTTGTGTTTTTTTCTCCTTAACAAATTGTGAATAGCCAGTTGTTAAGGAGTGGGTGGCCGCCACTTCCTTAACAACTGATGAGTCATCAGCTGTCAGCAGGATTCCCCCAGTGAGCAGATGAAGCATTTGCGCTGGGTGACCATACCATTCCCTATGAGGACCCTCACCCCGGACCAGAGGGTTTGTACCCTCCCTAATGGTACTCCCGAGTGTGGCTCGGGGTTAAATTTCAGCACCATTAGCGGTAACCCAGAGTCACACTCGGGATTACATCTCAGGATCCTGGTGCAGGTTACTTACCTTGTCCCTAGGATCCTGAGATGTTCCCCCGCACTGTCTGCGGGCTCCGTCCTCTGCTCAAAGCCTCTCTGTGCCGGGCTCCGTTCCCTGTGAGCGTCGCGATGCACGGGGGCGGAGCCTGGCGGCAAATTCAAAAAACTTTAAAAATCATAACACATACAGTGTATGAAATAATTTCACTTCCCTTTTGTCCCCAGTGCTTTGGCCCATGCCTTGCATGCAGTTTTATATTTTATATACTGTTCTGTCTGCCTGGAAACTTGAGATTGTCCATAGCAACCAAAAAGTTTCCCTTTACGTCAAAAGTGGCTTTAGACCAGCTAGAAAACAGCGATAGTAAATTAGAACACTTGCCGAATTGAGCGCTAGTGAATCATTGGGAAATTTATTTTATTATTATTATATATATTTTTTTAATTATTTATATTTATTTATTATATTATAATTTATGATTTTGTGTTTCAAACGTCATCATACCCGGGATATCCACTAGACTCTTGGTGGACAAATATAAGTGTGTTATTGCTAAGAATTACAGACCTACAATATAAAACGCCAAATTTATATGCAAAATAATTGTACCGCTTTGAGACGCAAAAATCTGAAATAATCATACCACCAGGAAGGTTAATTACTGGCTGGCCAGAGCCAGAAGAGTGGTTGAAAATGCCTTTGGCATAATGGCTAGCCAGTTCCACCTATTCCTTACTGCAATAAATATGGCGGCATATAAACTAAACCACATTATTCTTTGCTGCTGCATTTTGCACATGATTTTAAGAAAAAAATGCAGCCAACTATCTGGCCTCAGTTGTGATTGAGGCTGGCTCACTGGACAAAAACATGATGGCACTTAAACCTGGCCATCCTGGCTTGCCCCCCCAAAGCATAAGTGAAGTACGGCAAAGCTATCTGGAGTACTTCGTGGGTAGGGGGCAATTGATATGCCAGATACTGTTTAAAACCTATGGAAAATAAATTTGTTGTTAAAAACTGAACTACATTTCATTTGATTTACTGCTTGTGTTTCTTTTATCTGTCTCCTAGGTTCTCCAATGGCCTTTTTTTTTTGGGGGGGGGAGGGCATTTTCTTAAATGTGCAAACGTAACTTATTTGATACATGGGCTGACAATCTCTTCTTCAGTTAACTATTATGTTGTGCTATGGGTCTGCTACACACACACACAATGTTTTTGTTGTTAATGTATGTGATGTATTAATGATAAAAATAATCATTGTTGAATCCATGAATTGATTTTTTGGTGTCCCTTGGCCTTATTGGGACAAATTTTAGAGCACTGTGGGGGTTATTTACTAAAGGCAAATACACTTTGCACTACAAGTGCACTTGAAAGTGCACTGAAACTGCACTGAAAGTGCACTTGTAGTGCAAAGTGGATTTGCCTTTAGTAAATAATAATAATAACCCCCATTGTCACTGTAACTATACCAACTTACTCCAAAAACTGGTATTGAGCATTGAAAGAAGAAGCCACACATTGTTGAGTATAAAAAATTTTACTCCAAGCACATTCACATGTGCATTATAAAAGTTTTTGGTTAACAAACCAAAATCTTTCGTGTATAACATGTATGTGTGACAGTATAGCAGTATACAGGCATGTTTAAAACCATAACATACACATACACAACTCAGGAACTCCGGATCCACAACTCAGGAACTTACAAAGTTCAACTTTGATAAAGTGAAGGCAATATAAGACATTATTATGTCAAAACTGTGTTGATTTTGCCTTCATTAGATGGGGTGATGTCACCCCTGTAAAAGCCAAATTTTGAAGATGCACACAATTTGGGACTCAAAAATGTGGATTTCCATCATGATCCCATGCCTAAAATGTGTGTTTTTTCCTTACATCTATTTTTCTAAAGCCACAAAATACACAGTGTGTCAACATGTGCTAGATCCCATCATGGGGGATCAGTGGATGTGTTTCGGGGGTGCAACCCCTTCTTCTCACTAACTTTAGTTGCGAGGAAGTTGTTGCACCTATAAAACGCGTACATTGATATCCCATGATGGCTGATAGCACATGTTGACACACTGTGTGCATCTTCAAAATTTGTCTTTCAAATGACTTTAAAATGTATATAAAAATGAAAAATAATGACAACATTGAGATTTTTCTTTTTTTGTTAGATTTTGGATAAAACATCATTGATGTTGGTGAGTCTTTTTTCAACATCATTGATGTTTTCCTTGACCTTCTCTAATTTATGATTGCACACCATTATTTCCCTGATCAGAATTTATGCACTTGTACCGTTGAAGTGAGTTTCTTCTTCCACAATATCCACATCACCTAAAAATAAAAAACACACCATGTATTATAAATATGCAGGCATACATCTATTACCTGAACCTGTGGTCTCAGACATTGACCTGTTGTGGTCACCATTTTGCCCACTTTGTGAACCTCGGATTCCACATCTTCATGGTGTGTGGGGAGTTCCCCTTCTTGATGAGGTGTGGGGTTCCTGGTGTCCTCAGATGTCCCGATTCTTTTCTCCCCTATATGAATACAAAAAAGGTATACTTAGCACACAGATATTTGAGGCAAGAAATAGGAATATGAAACATTGCTTTGAAGTGTCCTCAAATTGTCTGTTTTGGTAGAGTTCCAAGCTGATGACATGATTTTTTACTTTTCCAAAGCTGGAATACTTACCTGTTTTGTTAAAGTTTCACACATTGAGAGACCCCTAGTATCCACTGGAGCAGCTGCGTGGGACACCATAAAAAGGTTTTTCTTTTGTCCCACACTAGTGCTCCTGCGTCCAGATGTGTAAACAGCTGCTGAGTGTCCTCTCCTTACACTGAATAAAGTTTGCATTTCATTATAGTTACAAGCACATCTAGACAACAATGTACTAAACTTCTTTTCATACAAATAGGCATGAACAAATGTAGTTAACCTGCATCTGCCAAAAACGTTGTATTAGTGGTCAAAGGAACGATGTTTACTACGAACGATTACTGTGGCCACGAACCTCAAACTTGCCATTTTAAACTGTACAACAGTAAAGAAAAGCACATGGAGCAGCACTAAAGTAATAATAATAGAAACACACAACAAATACTTACTTTTTTGCAGCACTTTCTTGATCCTTCTATCCCGATCGTGCTGCCTCAATTTCAGGTCTGACCAACATTTCCTCAATTACTCCTTGGATCGTCGTACCCCAAAATTCATGTGAAGACTTCTCACAACTTTAGTCATGATCTTGGCCTTTCTCACATTTGGGTTTGTGTAAGGTCCATACTTCCCATCATATTCTGCCCTCTTCAAGATGTCCACCATCTCTACAAAGGACATATTTGAGGCCTTATATCTCGTCCTGGATGTGGAACTGCCTTGCTCCGGGCTTTCGTCATTGCTGCTCTCTGCAGGCACCTGCTCTGTCTCCGCCATGTGCTCTCCTACTGCGCCAAAAGAGCAGAGGCGGGGAATACACTAGAAAGAAGGACAGGGGCGGAGTTTCAGACGTGTGCAGTGCATATAAAGCGAGCGTCGTACATACGATCTGTGAGCAGAGGATGGAGTAGTGTAAACGCCGATCGTGCAAACAAAGGTACAATTTTAACTTGGGGCATCAGTGGTTAGTGGCCTATACTGCTTATAGATTGAGGCCTATAATGGGACAAGATTAGGAGAGTTTAGCTTGACATTAGGGTTTGTCTTGTGTTGTGTCTTGCAGAGAAAATGAATACATTTACAGACTCTGACTTCCTGCCAAACTTCATAGACAAGTACAGGGAGCTGCCATGTCTCTGGCAAGTCAAAAACAGGGACTACTCCAACAAGCTAAAGAGGAAGGCAGTGCTGGAGCAACTGTTGGAATGTGAAGCCGGTGACATCACCTATTTGAAGGCCGAAATTGGTAGCCCGAGGAGCACATATAATAGGGAGTGCAATAAGGTCCAGGATTCTATGAGATCAGGAGCATCAGCAGATGACGTTTATGTCCCCAGGCTGTGGTACTACGACAGACTGCGTTTTTTGTCAGACCAGAGTGAACCCAGGCCATCACTATCTACACTTCCTTCCACACTTCCTTTCACACTTCCTTCCACACTTCTTTCAACTTCAGATATCCAAACTGGGCTCTCCACCCAGGAAGATGTGGAGGAGCCCAGCTTGAGCCAGGTATAGCATTGTTCAAAATATTTTTGTAATAATGTTAACTAGATGCTATTATTGATCACTAATTTCTGATTTAACAAAGTGGTTTACATATCAATAGACAATAGTAGCCAAAAATGATTGGGACAAGAATGAAAAATGTTGGGGTCAAAATGATAGTCTTTTCTATTTGTTAACATTCAATTTGCAACAGTCCTGAGTTCAAAATTGTGTGTGATTGATAACAAAAAAACTAAAACTATGTACCATTTTCATACACAGGAAAGTCTCAGCCAGGAGGAGGCCGTGGAAAGCAGCCTGACAGAATCCCAGGTTCCTCCCCTCCGCCTTCCAATCAAAAGGGCCAGGAAGGTGAGGTACCCGAAGGAGTCAGCGACTACTTTAATTTGCCGGGCTACTGTGGTACTACCACTGGTGACCCCGAGTTGTATTGCTATCTGACAGCCAGTAAACTGGAATGAATGGAGGAGGGCCAATGCCTCATTGTGAGGAGATAATTCTTCAGGCCTTAAACAAGGGGACGAGAGGCCAACTCACAATTAAAAGCTACCTGTGTCAGTTGGACCATACTCCTCCACCACCTCCAGCAACACCACCACCACCACAGCCACCCAACCCACCACAGCAGCCTGGAAAGAAGCATGGAAGGAAGTGTTGAGAGTGATGGCCTGGGTTTGGTGTGGTCTGGCAAAAGATGCAGGCTGTTGTACGACCACAGCTTCGGGCCATATATATTATCTGCTGCTGCTCCCCAGCTCTCGGAGTCCTGGACCGTATTGTGCTACCTAGTAAATGGACTCCTCAGGTTACCAATTTTGCCTGTCAAATAATTGATGTCTGCCCTGCGGTACAAAGTCTTCACCAATTCGAACTGTTTCTCCAGCATTGCCTTCCTCTTTCTTTTGTTAAGACCCCTATTAAACTCCTAATTTTAGTTTTGACAAATACTTGGCTATGTGTTTTACTTCAAAAAGGACAGTTTGTTTGTGAGTAGGCAGGTACGTTTTAAAAATACAATGTCAAATTAACAAGGGTCACCAACATAGTTGTATCTCTTTGAGGTTAAAAAATACAAGATAATAATGGTGTTGTGGTAACTTGACACACAAAACCACAAAAAATATTAGCGAGATCACTATATAAAAAAAAAGATTCTTCTGGAGAGCTTGAGAAAAAAAAATTATTTTATACTCTGGAGATCTTGAGAAAAAAAACAACAAAAACAAAGATTATTCAGGAGATCACGAGAAATAATATAAAATCCGTTTGACAGAACTCTGTGTGAATATCAGCAGCAAAGCAACTTCATTATTCTAGCATTCTAAAGAAGAAGAGAATGCGCTGCATTGAAAGATTAAAAAATTTGCCGCGTAACATATGTGCTATCTCTATTACGAACGCTAGTTTTACAAGACTGATCGCTTCCGTCTCGTACTTGATTCCGAGCATGCGTGAACTTTGGTGCGAGGACTCGTGTACACACGATCGGACTTTCCGATAACAAAGTTAAGTTGACTGAAAATTTGAGAACCTGCTCTCAAAGATTTGTGGGCGGAAATTCCGACAGCAAATGTTCGATGGAGCATACACACAGTCGGACTTTCCGACAACAGGGTCACATCGAACATTTCCCGTCAGAATATCCGATCGTGTGTACGTGGCTTAAGGAAAACTTTTTTTTCTTAAAATTTTTTGGTCTTTTTTTCATTTTTTTAGAAAGAAATAAAAAAAACAGTAGTGATTAAATACCACCAAAAGAAAGCTTTATTTGTGTAAAAAAAATGCTAAAAATTTAATTTGGGTACAGCGTTGCATGACCGCGCAATTGTCATTTAAGCTGTGACAGACCTGAAAGCTTCCCAAACATAAGGAAAAAAGTAATAGGTTGATCAACATTAAATCAGAACCAAATGCATGAGAATTAATATTATCAAATCAAAATCAAATATTAATAAGCAGACACTCTCTGTCTACAGCAAATGGTAATATGAGATCCACATGTTTTGAGGGGTGTGCTAGCAGTGGAAGGTATGTCAGCAGTAGAATGACTACTGGACCTACAGGCACACTGGGGTTGCAAAATCAGCTCTGCATAGAATCAATCAGATTCCAGTTTTTTTTTTTTGTCAAAGCTTAATTGAACAAGCTGAAGTTGATGATTGGCTATCATGCATGACTGCACTCGATTTTGCACTCTCAAATTTTAGTAAATCAACCCCACTGTGTTGTCAAGGCAAATACAAAAGAGAGAGGCGCCTCTGGGTGCAGACTAAAAACAAGGTTTATTTCATAAAAAGGTAATAATCATCAAACTCACATGTTGAAGGTCGTCAGTAAGCATAAAATAGTAATCAATACTGAGGAGGACATCATCCATCAAAGGTACAAGACAGTCAAGGACAACTCCTAGCAGGGGGCTCTGCCTGTGTGTGAGGAGAGGTACCGCTGAGATGTGAGGCCGGCCGCAGCGGTGACAAGTCACGGTACTAGGCAGAGAGCATGGAAGACTGTAAACATCCGGCGAGGAGTGATGACGTCATGTGTCGAGCGACGTGTTGCAGGGCGTACGGGCTGTGATGACGTGACAGCCGCGCCCCTTCATCAGGCCTGATGAAGGGGCGCGGCTGTCACGTCATCACAGCCCGTACGCCCTGCAACACGTCGCTCGACACATGACGTCATCACTCCTCGCCGGATGTTTACAGTCTTCCATGCTCTCTGCCTAGTACCGTGACTTGTCACCGCTGCGGCCGGCCTCACATCTCAGCGGTACCTCTCCTCACACACAGGCAGAGCCCCCTGCTAGGAGTTGTCCTTGACTGTCTTGTACCTTTGATGGATGATGTCCTCCTCAGTATTGATTACTATTTTATGCTTACTGACGACCTTCAACATGTGAGTTTGATGATTATTACCTTTTTATGAAATAAACCTTGTTTTTAGTCTGCACCCAGAGGCGCCTCTCTCTTTTGCTTTTCCTTAGGATTGGAATGTGGTTTCATTTCTTGATGAAGGCAGCCCTGCTCGTGGACCTATCATTATTAACTGGACCCTTGAACTCCTCATGTCCACATGACAGTGAGACCTTACCCTATATATGGTAATGAGATACTCAATTTTTCCACTTTGGACATATACATGTGGACATTATCTATCCATTTAATGTAAAGTGAGACTGGAAATATCTCAGTTTGTTCCCTATCCTTTTGTTCTTACTATTGTTGTTATTGTTGTTATCGCCAGTTCTTTGCGCCTTCACTTGCATAGTGTTGTCAAGGCATCCTGAAGCTCCCAATTTAGAAATAGAGAAGCAAACTGACCGCTCTAGGACAGATCTCTTTCAATACCTAGCATTGTTAGAAAGCAATAGGGGGAGGGAAAATGGCAGGATCCTCAGTCTATTTTCCAGTGAAACAGAGTATAATGGCATAAGAAGGAACAGGTGCCAGTTAGTCTTTACATTAAAAAACGATGCATTACCGAATTAGCAGTTTTAAGGCTTATGTTACATTTTTGAGAAGGGGACCATGTACACATTTTTGTCCTTTCAGTCTGATCTTAAAAAAGTTCAGCTGTTTCCTTCATATTTGAACATCACTCATCTAGTGTTTTCTGAATGTTGCTGCATCATTACGTGATGGCAAGTTGTTCACTAGCTTAAAATATGCATCCAGCTGCTGATATTTTATCCCACATATTTTAAAAAAAGTAAAAGTAACTTGAAACATATTTGATTATCTTTATTGGAGTTTAAACCTAAATCACCATTTATATTACTATCAAGCATCCTTCCTAAATCTAGGACCATACACAGTATACTTTAATTCTAATGATGGAGAATGATAAGCATCAATTCCATACTTTTTAAACTGAATACAGTAACTACAGTCATTGAATGTTGAGCTCCCACATCCTCAGGTATTATCTAGTATGTGCTGATAATTGCAGCATAACCAATGCTATTTCTGGCAGTCTTTTTCTGGATTTTTTCACTTTAGTTTTCCAGTGATTCAACCTCTTACATTAAGCCTATTTTAAGCCTGTCCTGCTTTTTGCTATCATTATCTGTTCCATCCCTTTTTACCTTTTTTGCAGTAAAGCAAGAAATGGGTCTCATCTTCTGTTTAGTATGGTCACAAGCACAGTGGAGCTTCCACCTGCTATAAGCTACTTCTTTCAGAATGCAAATACTAATATATTTTTTTTCTGACTCATCTTGTGATTTTGGCTTCTCATCTAAGTCTAGTGAATTTTTAGTGATTATGTTGGGTTGGTTTATCAAAGACTTTTCACTTTGTAAGGGAATTGTCACATTTCTAGGGAATTTCCCATAGTGTATTAGGTGAAGCTCTGTGAACTCCCATCATCCACATTCATATGCAAGCAAAAACGTTGCATTTTTTGTTTTCCTTTAATGTGATTTGGCATGATTGGAAATGGAAAATGGAAATTAAAATGGAAATTTTCACTGCATTCACTAAGCTAAGGGAAAAGTAATTTGGAAAGTGAGCAGCCAATTTGGTTTTTGTAAATAAGCCATATGTGTGTCTAATGTCGCGTACACACA
The DNA here is from genome assembly GCA_037952925.1 of Lithobates clamitans. Classification (NCBI taxonomy): domain Eukaryota; kingdom Metazoa; phylum Chordata; class Amphibia; order Anura; family Ranidae; genus Lithobates; species Lithobates clamitans. The sequence continues at coordinate 2,868,238 of JBBGZY010001258.1, forward strand.
ATTGGAATTTCGGCCCGCAAAAGACAGATGAGAGTTTTTCGACAGAAAATGTGACCGTGTGTATGCTCCATCGGACTTTTGCTGGCTGAATTCTAGCCAGCAAAAGATTGAGAGCATGTTCTCAATTTTTCGGTCTGAAAAAGTTCCTATTGCCGAAAATGCGATCTTCTGTGGCAATTCTGACGCGCAAAATTTCTACGTTTGCTTGGAAACAATTCGACGCATGCTCGGAGGCATTGAACTTCATTTTCTCAGCTTGTCGTAGTATTGTACGTCACCGCGTTCTTGACGGTCATAAGTTCAGCAAACTTTTGTGTGACCGTGTGTATCCAAGGCAAACTTGAGCGGAATCCCATCGGAAAAGCCATCATATCTTTTTCCGATGAGAAGTCCAATTGTGTGTACACAGCATAAGAGATATTTACACTTTCCAAGTGCATGATTTCTCTATGACTGCTCTCAGTTGAAGGATTTCATATATTATAGTGTGCCATACTTCTTCCAATGTTCTAACAAATCATGTAAACTTTTTGGTGTGGTCACTGTCATTTTAGCAATGTAATTGATTTTAGTAGTCCTAACACCCACCTAATAGCATAGGGTGGCTTGAAAGCTTTCTACATCATGGCTTAGATTTGCTCTAGTGTATATGAGAAAAGTAGATAATAATGCAGTCATATGTATGTGCTGCAGAACAGGACCATTAGAGCAGTGCATGGTGCAACCAGTGGATCAAATTACCCCCAACCCTATTGGGTGAGGGCCGCAGGGGGAGAAGAAATGGAGAAGATAAGTGGTGGTGGGTACCAAAATCAAAGTTAGATGAATATACTCCCATTACATTTATTGATTAACTATCCATATTATATTGTATATTCTGACTCTTCTAAATTGGAATATTATGTGTATTTCACTGTTGTAGCTATAATATAATTGTGTCTGCAACCTTAAAAGGGTTTCGGGGTATAGAGGACCCAGACTGTGAATTACATAATGCAACTACCCTTAATTTTACTCCTCAGTATGCCCCCAGGATATTCCATCCCCAGATGTCCCTCTAATAAAGGGAGATGTATTGCTCAGCAGAGTATCAGTAAAATAAAGATGTATTTCACCCACAAAAGTTCTCATTTACCCAGCAATAAGATTTGCTAGTCAGTGCACTTCCTGTACAACTTCATGTTCTACTATGGCTGCAATCCACCATCTCCATTTAAAGTTCCCACCACTGCTGCCACGTATCCTGCCTAAAAGCATTTAACATCACCAGCCATATGGATACATTTACCACACATCTCAAGTGCTGATATCATGTATCTGAGCAGAAGACATTGCCTACAGGTTGCATTAATATTGTCCACCTCCCAATTTGGCCCCTTCTTAATCACACTCCTTGGCCAAAGCCAATCAGGAGTGACCGAGGCACAACATGGGGACAAGGAAGAGAGAGAGGGGATAGTCCTTTGAGGGACTTATAAAAAAAGAACCCCCCACCCACCGTGTGTCTGTACAGCCCCTATTATTAGCTCAAAAGGGGGGAAGAGCATGCCCACCAGCTTCTACATCGCCCCTATCTCCACAGTTTGCAGCATAAATAACACAACATAAATGTAAACACATAAATGGAGGACCAGTTCTTGATTCCTTAGATACAATAAAATGTGCAACAAATTCCTAAGTGGCATAGTTCAAAGAAAAATTCAATACACATATACAGAAATACTCAGACTCATAACAAATCCAAAAGATACTGTTACACTGGTTTATATTTTTCCATCAAATATACCATATGAACTTATTTTATGCATCTATAGGCCATGCACATCTGATCCTTCCTAATGCTCATCTTAAAAATAGATTTGTATGTCAGATTCTCATTAAGCCCAGGCATATCCATAACCTTTAAGGTTTGTAATTACTTGGTTTTGCTACATAGGAGCAATCTATCTATTTAACACGCCTCCCACTTTCATTGGCTTGGCTATGCCGAAATGCATAAAATTTGATTGCTGAAGCGTTAAAATTGTGGTGCATTCCTACATGATGGCTCTCTGTTGTATTCAATTTACCATTGACTATCAGGTATACATCACCATTGATGTGTCTGTAAAATTGTCTTTTGGTCTTGTCAATGTAAAAAAACTAAGATGCACAACAATAAATACACCACCCCCACAGTCTGGCAATTTACATGGGGCTTAGGAGTCCATATTTGCCCATTTGGTAGTGTTATATTGATTTCTTCCTAGATCCATGGACATTGGCTATGTTTACCACATGGGAATGTACCTTTGACTTTCTGCTTGTGTACTTGTGTCAGATCTATTGTCACCCATGTAATGACTTTGTATTACCCGATCATGGACACTGAAGGAAAAAATATGTAAAATAACACTAACCTATTTTAGTTTCAATAGTTTTTTATTTAATTTTTCGTCATCAGAAGACAATCATGTAAGCCCCAAATTTGGGCCTTTAACTTATGATCCATCCCATGCGACCTCTCTCAATGGTCGCGGTGGGCGATCTCTGTTAATGTGGGTCCATCTCCTTGTGTGGTGTAGTAAACCATCATTTATGATTTTAATGGTGTTGTACCCTTGAAAGCATTAACAACTTAAACTTTAAACTATATATAAGATCTAATTTAGTCAGAACAGAATTAGTAAAGTTGACCAGTTTAAATTACAATAACTTTCCCTTACGGTACCAGTCCAACCATGGACTCCATTCTTGTGAGGTTTTGTCATATTTCCCTAACACTGAAGAGTGAAGTATCTCTTGTGTGCTATGAGTATGGACAGTGTTTATGACCTCCGTGGCTGTGGGTGTTGTTGATGATTTCCAGTGTCTTAGGATGATAAGATGTGTGGATAAGATAATGTGTGAGGTCATTGCTCTATAGTGCAATGGTACCTTTTGCAGTTCCAGTGACAATAGCACCATACCTGGCATTAGCACTTGTTGGGAGCTTGTGATAATAGATAGTAGCCTTTCGATTTGGGACCATAGAAGGCGAGGTGGGGGCATGACCATAAAACATGGTACAATGTGCCCACACCACTGCATAATCTCCAACAATGTGGAGAAGACTCTGGGAATATTTTAGAGATCCGATACGGTGTAAGGTACCACCTAAGTGTTATTTTTTGTTGCATTTCCCATAAGTTTGTGCATTTAGTGGAGGAATAAATGTGGCAAAATGTTTTTTCCCAGTGTTTGGTCGAGTACTCTACCCCTGTGTCCTGTTCCCACGCTCTGACAGATTGGGTTTTCTCATAAGTGTTTTTGTCTTGTAAACTTGTGTATACGATAGATATACCTTTAGCTGATGTTGCTGTATTTTGGTAATATTGTGATACTGTTTCTGGTAAAAATGTGAGTATCTGTGGATTAGTTTTTTAGTACATGGTCTATCTGCATATGTGTATATTGTAATGTAGTAGGTAGCTGGTATGCAATTCAGTTTTTTAAATGATTTAATTTGCCTCCTTCTAGTGTATCCTCTAGGTAATTAATACATTTTTCTACCCATTTAGTAATATTGATGTCTGGTATCATAAGACTTATCGCTGTAAGAGGAAGCTTCATGGGCGATAAGTTGCTAGCCCCTTTTTGATTTTTCCTAAGGTGTATTCATTCTCTAAGTGATGCTAAAATAGGGAGTGCTAGTTTAGTGTTCAATGACTTGGTAGAGAGAGCTGTCATTAGGAAGTCTTGTAAATTACCATGTGGGATTTGAGCTAGTTCCAGTTCTTTCCACAAAGCACTGGATTGTGGTGAGATGCAATGCTTCAGTTGAGTCAGTATGGGCGAGAAGTAGTAATCTTATACATGTATATGTCCTATTCCATCTGCTTTTCTATGTTTAATGAGCTTGCTAAATGCGCATCTGGCCCTCTTACCCTGCCATAGGTATTTATTCAGCAGTGATTGCTTATAATTGAAATACGCGTTTGGGATCGGTAATGTCCTAAAGAGGTACAGTATTTGCGGTAAAAACTGCATCTTGAAGGCTACCAATCTACCTAGCCATGATAATTCTGTTAAAGCTAGTTTAGATAGCTTGGCTCCTACTAGTGTATCTAAGAGGGGTGTGTAATTGGCCTGTAGAAGGTCTTTTGTTTTAGGAGTCAAGATAATGCCCAAATATATGATACCATCTTTCTTCCATGTATATGGGAGTTTTTGCCTAAGTTTGTGTTGTAAGCTGATGGTACACAAGTATACCTCACCCACACCTGTGTTACCACCACTGCGCTCCTTGATAAGTGCAAAATGAAAATAGAAATTCCTTCAGCTGCCACTTAAATAAAACAAATGTGTAAACAGTACTTAAACCTCTAAAAAAATAGTGGAGTAAATAATGACGCTGAATAAAAAACTAATAAACAAACAAACATGTGAATGAATAATAAACAATAAGTGAGATATAAATATGCAAGTGGTATCAACAAATATTAGTGACACCTGGTGATCAGTGACAACCTATATATGAATGAGCACTTATATTTCATATAACACTACACTACCTGTGATAAGTGTGAAATAATCCAGTCTCTATTGCTAGAATACTAATATATAGTCCATATAAACTGTCAATAAATCCGATGGATGGTGTGAAAATAAATATTCTGAATGTTGTTCTTGTGATCATCCACCACACCTTAGTGCTTGTGCTTCCACTCCCCTCAAAGACTCGCACTCACCAGCTGCATTTGCCTCCCACTCTCGTGTTTGGCTCAACTCGCCTCAACCCACACATATAGGGGTTAAAAATGATCTCCAAACACCTAACAGTACAAACCAATTTATTAAAAAATTCAGCAATCCCACACCATTGCACTCACATGTGCCAAAATCAAAACAAGCCAAAAGTTGTCACAACAAGGAATTTCATGCACTGATAAAATGATCTAAAGCGGTCGCGGCAGAACCAGGGTGTGCGGTAGCTGTTACTAGTCTCACCCACTCCTCGTCCCAAGCCTCACAACATCCTACCTCATGCTTAGATGGTTGCCGTATAGCCATGCCCTGACATGTTTTGTCACAAAGGACTTAATCATGGGATTGGCGCGGTGATCCTCCCTTTATCCACTGAATGCCCAAAGCGGGCGGAAAAACAAGATCCCTTGCTTCCGCGCACTCCCTGTGTCCCTGTACCCGTACATTTTTTTGCTGAAGTGTTTATCTCCAAGAGGGATGAACATTGAATTAGATCTTAATTGTTTCATCAATAACTTTTAATAGCTAAAGTAATACTATTCATATTAAATGTGTTTTGGTGCTAGGGTTGCTTATGCATAAGCCAGAATTGAAAAGAATGTGTACACCACGAATGAGTATAGGGTCTCATATAGGTAATCAGTAGCCTATTGCATTTTTTTGATATTAATTATTCATTTTAATATAATATATGAAGTTAGAGAGCAGGGGGATGGAGACTGTTGTAGGAGATTCAAGGGGGGGGGGGGGGTCATCATTCCTATACACTGCTCAGTCTCACTAACTTAATAATATATGATGTGAATCATCAGTTGTTTTATATATACTTTTATTTTATTTAATTTTTTAAGCGTATATCATTGGTCATTTTTATGGGTGATCTCACAAATATAAGATACATTTGCATGTCAAATGGCAGTGTAACTAGGTTTTGAGAAGCTAGTGGGCATGCTATCCGTGATGCTGGTTGATTATTGAGCATATGACAGACGGTCAGATTAGCTAAAATGATATCTGTACATTCTTCTATCTGTATACTGTTGCTTTGACAATATTTGATTGTATCTGCAGTATTAAGTTTCAATAACCAATGTATTGCGAGTATGGGGACACAGGGAGTGGAGGCTTGGGACGAGGAGTGGGTGGGACTAGTAACAGCTACCACACACCCTGGGTCAGCCACGACCGCTTTAGATCGTTGATCAGTGCATGGAATTCCTTGTTCTGACAACTTTTGGCCTGTTTTGAATTTGGCACATGTGAGTGCAATGGCGCGGGATTGCTTAATTTTTTAATAAATAGGTTTGTACTATATCACACTATTGGAGCGTTTTTTCATTTGCATATGGAGCAAACACTTCTTGAGAAAAAAGGAACATTGTCATATATGCTTGGAGTTTGGAGATCAACATTCAGAATATTTGTTTTCACACCATTCATCGGATTTATTAACAGTTTATATGGACTATATATTAGTATTCTAGCAATAGAGACTGGATTATTTCACACTTATCACAGGGTGTTTTTTTGTAATGTGATATGAAATATAAGTGCTCATTCATATATAGTTTGTCACTGATCACCAGGTGTCACTAATATTTGTTGATACCACTGGTATATTTATATCTCACTTATTGTTTATTATTCATTCACATGTTTGTTTGTTTATTAGTTTTTTATTCAACGCCATTATTTACTCCACTATTTTTTTATAGGTTTAAGTACTGTTTACACATAAGTTTGTGTTCTGTTGTTTCTGGGATACCTAGATTCAGTATATATGATTTTGTTTCATTCACTTTGTAATATGATACAGCATTGATTGTTTGCAGTGCTTGGTGAACTGCTAGTAGAGAAGTTTCTGTATTGGACAGCATTAAAATAATGTTGTCAGCGAATAGGCTGATGACATGTTGTCTTTTCCCTACTACTATACCATTTATATTGGGGTGCATTCGTAGATAAGAGGCCAAGTTGAAAATCAATAGGGAGAGGAGGCAGCCCTGCCTAGTCCCATTGGTTATTTCAAATGGGGTAGATAGTGCTCCTGATATATACACCTGTGCAGAAAGGAGAGTGTACAATGCCATTATGGCCAAAAAAATGGATCCTGTAAAATCAAATTTACTCAACACCTGTCATAGAAACCAGTGAATCCTATCGAACGCCTTCTCTGCATCCAGCTCAAGAAGCAGAGAAGGCATTCTGTGTCCATCAGCCACATGGATCACGTTTATCAGATGCCGGGTAGCGTCCGACGCCTGACGTCCTTTAGTAAAACTGGACTGGTCCATATCTATCAGTGAAGGTAGTATATCCACCAGTCTTGTGGCCAAAAGTTTTGCATACATCTTAATATCATTTGATTAAAAGGCGAGAAATCTGCAATGTTGGGACTTTAAATGAGGATAGTGGGGCCGTTCATAACCCCTCCTCCATCCCGGTTCAATAATCGAAACTAAAAAAGAGAGCAGAGCAGATGCAGGACTTTAAATGAGGCACGCGGGAGCAGAAGTCTAACTAGAGTAAAGTGTCAATTTTTTTATTAAAATAATGCATACATTCATAAGTTTACATTTGTAGGCACATAGCTCAATAATTATAGTTTGTATTCAATCATATAATACATTCCAACAAGGACTTCTATGTAAACATATGAGGACATGAATAGAAAATACATAACAATGAATATGTGATACTCAGTGTCACTAAAGAAAAATGACAAAGGTAAAAATACAGAAACATTGGAACGTCCATACATTGCTAATAATAGTATATATATAACGGTAGTTGTAAGCTCTACGCCGTTTCGGGGCCTTATACCCACTCATCAGGAGCATAACCGTATTATTCACCTGCGAGTAGGGAAAATAGCAATATTTAGAATAAGTTTGAAGGACAAGTGGGCAAATGTAAAACATGAAATTCCACATTCTTCCACAAGACCATGGACTTACAGTTGCGTCTGTGCAAAGGCGGCGCAGCCCTGAATGCAAAGCCCGCCCACAATGCCAGTGTCCGAAGCTGAGGGGGCGTATCCAGGCAGCAAACCCAGCACCAAGAAACCCCCCAGATTGGGTCAATGTGTGAATCCAAATTGAGAAGTGATGGAGGTGACCTCAAAGAGAGGGGAAAAAAAACCTGAAAAGCAAAAACACAAAGTGAATGGGTGAGAATAGTGTGAAAGGATAAAAAGGGGGGTAGAGCAGTGAAAATGGGTTAGAGTGAGAAGAGTGAAAGAAAAAGGGAAGAGAGAAATGGAAAAGTGAAAAAACAAAGTTTGGAAAAAGAGAAAGTGAAGTATAATTGAAACGACCAGGACAAAGGGAGACCAGGAAAAGGGGGATGGTGGAAAAAGAGAAAAAAAGTGAGTGAAAGTATAGGGGTGAAGAAAGACCAAACCTGCAAGGGTAGGAGTAGGGGCATGGTTGCCATAGTGTGTGTTGGGAGACACCTCACTGGGAGAAGCCAAAGCTGGGAGTGCCGCCGCAGAGTCACCCCCAACGTCATGCAGCCAGCAAACCAAAGGGGATCGGGAAGCACCGCGACCCCGCCAGCCAAACACCAAGCTGGCCGACCACGAGCGTCAGACCGACCCCACCAAGCGCTGGAGTAGGAAAAACACGCTGCCGCTATAAAGGCATCGCAAGGACGCTGAACAGCCGGGGCTGGAGGCATGACGTCGACGCGCAGTGGAAGAGGCCCGTCCGCCTCACATCACAACAAGGCGGAGGGGGGATCCCCAGTGCGCGTTGCAGCTCCGGAATAGGCAGGAAGGGCAGGCCGAGACAGACAGCGGCCAGAACCAACAACGCACGGATACAACTGCAAAAATTTAATTATCAAGGGGCAAAAACACCTGAGAAAATATCCTAATGATTGACTCTGTATAGGGACAATCAAAGTATATAATTGGGAAATTCTGAATAGACATAAAAATAAATGAGTTAATAGAAAATGAATGTAAAAATTAAATGATATAATACTTGAAAGTGCGACCGTGTGCCTCCATCCCTAATTATTTGATTAAAAGGAGAGAAATCTGCAATGGGACTAATTGGGACTTTAAATGAGGATAGTGGGGCCGTTCATAACCCCTTCTCCATCCCGGTTCAATAATCAAAACTAAAAAAGAGAGCAGAGCAGATGCGGGACTTTAAATGAGGCACGCGGGAGCAGAAGTCTAACTAGAGTGTAGGCACATAGCTCAATAATTACAGTTTGTATTCAATCATATAATACATTCCAACAAGGACTTCTATGTAAACATATGAGGACATGAATAGAAAATACATAACAATGAATATGTGATACTCAGTGTCACTAAAGAAAAATGACAAAGTTAAAAATACAGAAACATTGGAACGTCCATACATTGCTAATAATAGTATATATATAACGGTAGTTGTAAGCTCTACGCCATTTCGGGGCCTTATAGCCACTCATCAGGAGCATAACCTTATTATTCACCTGCGAGTAGGGAAAATAGCAATATTTAGAATACGTTTGAAAGACAAGTGGGCAAATGTAAAACATGAAATTCCACATTCTTCCACAAGACCATGGACTTACAATTGCGTCCGTGCAAAGGCGGCATGCCCTGAATGCAAAGTCAGCCCACAATGACGTTGGGGGTGACTCCGCGGCGGCACTCCCAGCTTTGGCTTCTCCCAGTGAGGTGTCTCCCAACACACACTATGGCAGCCATGCCCCTACTCCTACCCTTGCAGGTTTGGTCTTTCTTCACCCCTTTACTTTCACTCACTTTTTTTCTCTTTTTCCACCATCCCCCTTTTCCTGGTCTCCCTTTGGACTATCCTGGTCGTTTCTCTCATACTTCACTTTCTCTTTTTCCAAACTTTCTTTTTTCACTTTTCCATTTCTCTCTTCCCTTTTCTTTCACTCTTCTCACTCTAACCCATTTTCACTGCTCTACCCCCCTTTTTATCCTTTCACACTATTCTCACCCATTCACTTCGTGTTTTTGCTTTTCAGGTTTTTTTCCCCCTCTCTTTGAGGTCACCTCAGTCACTTCTCAATTTGGATTCACACATTGACCCAATCTGGGGGGTTTCTCGGTGCTGGGTTTGCTGCCTGGATACGCCCCCTCAGCTTCGGACCCTGGCATTGTGGGTGGGATTTGCATTTAGGGCTGCGCTGCCTTTGCACGGACGCAATTGTAAGTCCATGGTCTTGTGGAAGAATGTGGAATTTCATGTTTTACATTTGCCCACTTGTCCTTCAAACTTATTCTAAATATTGCTATTTTCCCTACTCGCAGGTGAATAATATGGTTATGCTCCTGATGAGTGGCTATAAGGCCCCGAAACGGCGTAGAGCTTACAACTACCGTTATATATATACTATTATTAGCAATGTATGGACGTTCCAATGTTTCTGTATTTTTAACTTTGTCATTTTTCTTTAGTGACACTGAGTATCACATATTCATTGTTATGTATTTTCTATTCATGTCCTCATATGTTTACATAGAAGTCCTTGTTGGAATGTATTATATGATTGAATACAAACTATAATTATTGAGCTATGTGCCTACAAATGTAAACTTATGAATGTATGCATTATTTTAATAAAAAAATTGACACTTTAATCTAGTTAAACTTCTGCTCCCGCGTGCCTAATTTAAAGTCCCGCATCTGCTCTGCTCTCTTTTTTAGTTTCAATTATTGAACCGGGATGGAGGGGGGGTTATGAACGGCCCCGCTATCCTCATTTAAAGTCCCAACATTGCAGATTTCTCTCCTTTTAATCAAATAATTAGGGATAGAGGCACACGGTCGCACTTTCAAGTATTATATCATTTAATTTTTACATTCATTTTCTATTAACTCATTTATTTTTATGTCTATTCAGAATTTCCCAATTATATGCTTTGATTGTCCCTATACAGAGTCAATCATTAGGATATTTTCTCAGGTGTTTTTGCCCCTTGATAATTAAATTTTTGCAGTTGTACCCGTGTGCTGTTGGTTCTGGCCGTTGTCTGTCTCGGCCTGCCCTTCCTGCCTATTCCGGAGCTGCGACGCGCACTGGGGATCCCCCCTTCGCCTTGTTGTGACGTGAGGCGGGCGGGGCCTCTTCCTCTGCGCGTCAACGTCATGCCTCCCGCACCGGCTGTTCAGCGTCCTTGCGACACCTTTATAGCGGCAGCATGTTTTCCTTCTCCAGCGCTTGGTGGGGTCGGTCTGACGCTCGCGTTTGGCCAGTTTGGTGTTTGGCTGGCGGGGTCGCGGCGCCTCCCGGTCCCCTTTGGTTTGCTGGCTGCATGACTTTGGGGGTGACTCAGCGGTGGCACTCCCAGCTTTGGCTTCTCCCAGTGAGGTGTCTCCCAACACACACTATTGCAACCATGCCCCTACTCCTACCCTTGCAGGTTTGGTCTTTCTTCACCCCTTTACTTTCACTCACTTTTTTTCTCTTTTTCCACCATCCCTCTTTTCCTGGTCTCCCTTTGGACTATCCTGGTCATTTCTCTCATACTTTACTTTCTCTTTTTCCAACTTTTTCTTTTTTCACTTTTCCATTTCTCTCTTCCCTTTTCTTTCACTCTTCTCACTCTAACCCATTTTCACTGCTCTGCCCCCTTTTTATCATTTCACACTATTCTCACCCATTCACTTTGTGTTTTTGCTTTTCAGGTTTTTTTCCCCCTCTCTTTGAGGTCACCTCCGTCACTTCTCAATTTGGATTCACACATTGACCCAATCTGGGGGGTTTCTCAGTGCTGGGTTTGCTGCCTGGATACGCCCCCTCAGCTTCGGACCCTGGCATTGTGGGCGGGCTTTGCATTCAGGGCTGCGTCGCCTTTGCACGGACGCAATTGTAAGTCCATGGTCTTGTGGAAGAATGTGGAATTTCATGTTTTACATTTGCCCACTTGTCCTTCAAACTTATTCTAAATTTTGCTATTGTCCCTACTCGCAGGTGAATAATAAGGTTATGCTCCTGATGAGTGGCTATAAGGCCCCGAAACGGCGTAGTGCTTACAACTACCGTTATATATATATACTATTATTAGCAATGTATGGACGTTCCAATGTTTCTGTATTTTTAACTTTGTCATTTTTCTTTAGTGACACAGTATCACATATTCATTGTTATGTATTTTCTATTCATGTCTTCATATGTTTACATAGAAGTCCTTGTTGGAATGTATTATATGATTGAATACAAACTATAATTATTGAGCTATGTGCCTACAAATGTAAACTTATGAATGTATGCATTATTTTAATAAAAAAATTGACACTTTACTCTAGTTAGACTTCTGCTCCCGCGTGCCTCATTTAAAGTCCCGCATCTGCTCTGCTCTCTTTTTTAGTTTCGATCTTAATATCATTATTGAGTAAAGATATAGGCCTAAAATTTTGGGGTGTATGTGGATCTTTACCTGGTTTTGGTAGAGCTATTATCAAGGCCCTTAGCATCTCTGGAGGAAAAAAGGACAAGACAGCAGCTGAATTGAATATATCGATCAAGTGTGGGGTCAATGTGTCTTGGAATGTTTTGAAATATTCCCCCGTGAAACCATCCAGTCCCAGGGATTTGTTGTTGGGTAGATTGTGTATTATTTGTCTCACTTCAGTATCAGAGATGGGAGAGTTCAGGTCTCTTAGATGTTCAGGAGAGAGTTTAGGGAGATCAATTTTTTGCAGGAATGATTCAATGAGTGCAGTATTTGGTTGCGGAATAGTGGAATCATCTTTACAGTTAGCGATCCATAGTACTGACTAAAAGCATCCGCTATGTCTTGTGGGTGATTTTGTTTGTTTTTTTGTGGTGCAATGTAATGTGTATGGGATGTGTGTTTTGTGTCTTTGTCCTCTGAGTTTGTTGGCTAGCAATTTCCCTGCCCTATTACCACTTGTGTAGTAGCTTAACTTAAGTCTTCTGGAGGCCTTTTCAAAATCTTCCAGAAACAATAGTCTCAAGTCAGTGGGGAGTTTGGTTAGTTGTGCAGTGAGGTGCAAGGATGGGATAGTAATATTTTGTTTTTCGAGTGTTGCTATATTGGAAATTAAAGGGGTTGTAAAGGTATTTTTTTTTTTTTTAAATAACACACTTGTTATACTTACCTTCACTGTACAGCTCGTTTTGCACAGAGTGGCCCCAAACCTGGTCTTCTGGGGTCCCTCAGCGGCTGTTTCAGCTCCTCCCCGCAAGGACTCACCACCTTAATGCGAGCTCCCTCGCATGGTGGTTAGTTCTTGCAGGCGCGCTCCTGTGATACAGCCGGCGGCTATAGCCACTCACTGTATCACCCAGCCCTGCCCCCCCGGCGCTCCGTGTCATTGGATGTGATTGACAGCAGCGCGAGCCAATGGCTGCGCTGCTTTCAATCCATCCACTGTAGCCAATCAGCGGCCAGGCTGAGTGGCAAAGAGGATGTCGGGAGCAAGCGCGGGACTTTCAAGGGGTCAGGTAAGTAAAACGGGGGGGGCTGGGGGCGGCGGTATTGTCGGACGTTTTTTCACCTTAATGCATAGAATGCATTAAGGTGAAAAAATGTTTACCTTTAGAACCCCTTTAATTGCGTTGTGTTGCTGCCTCATCCTCTTATTCCTCGCTCCTTGTTGGATCAGTACCCCCCGCACAAATGCCTTGTGGGCGTTTCATACTACAAATGGGTCAGACACTGAATGACAGTTAAGTTCAAAAAATTCTCTTATCTGCTTATCAATTCTAGACTTGGTCAGAGCATCCTGAAACAGCCTTGGTTTAGCTCTCCACATGTATGTGGGGTTGTGGCTTGAAGACTCTCCCACTGTTAAAGTGACCGTGGCATGGTCCGACCAAATGATAACATTGATATCAGCCCTTTTGCAAATAAACAATAACCACTTATCCACTAAGAATAAATCAGTCCTGCTATATGATCTGTGGCTGTTGGAAAAAAGGAATAGTCCTTTCATTAGCGTTGAGACATCTCCAGGAGTCAAACAAGTCATGCGATCTTAGCGCCCCTTTAAGGGAAGGTGGTGTCCTTTTTGGTGTAGCTGTGGAGTCAAGGTATGGGTCAGGAGTAATGTTAAAGTCTCCACACAGCATCACTCTTCCTTTCTTTATAGCTTGAATTTTTTTCATAATCTTATGGAAGAAACAAATCTGACCCTTATTTGGCACATATATATTTGCCACTGTGTATGTGATGGAATTTATGTCACAAACTAGAATCAGGAAGCGGCCTTGTGGATTTATAATTGCTTTGTATAACTTGAAGGCAATTGAGTCTTTTATCACTATCATTACCGCTTTTTTCTTTGAGTCAGCATTAGCGTTGAATTGATGGCGAAATCTAGGATGAGAGCATTTGGGTGGGGATTGGTTGTTGAAGTGGGTTTCATGGACACACAATATGTCATATTTTTGGTGTATAGCCTCCTTCCAAAGTGACCTTCTTTTTGCCGGGTGATTGAGTCCTTTAGCATTAATGGAGATAAACTTAATCATAATTGAAATTTAGAATATGGTACTGGGTATTCCTTCAGGATGTCCTTGGTGTTCTTTGCATTAATGCATTGGTTTCTGACTAATGAGAAAAACATGTTATTTTTTGAACAGTAACATAGTCTAACATAGGCTATAAGCCCAAAAGGTATAACCAAGATTTGAGTGTGGCGCATGGCCACTAGGGATGAGCTTCGTGTTCGAGTCGAACCCATGTTCGACTCGAACATCGTCTGTTCGCCCGTTCGCAGAATTGCGAACGATATGGGCCGTTCGCGCCAAATCCGTGTGGTGCGTCACGGCCCATAATTCACTGCGGCATCGCAGTGCATTGCTGGCTGATGATTGGCCAAGCATGCACTATGACCCGCATGCTTGGCCAATCACAGCGCCGTCTGAACAGCGAGCCGTAATTGGCCAAAGCCAAGGAGGCTTTGGCCAATTATGGCTCAGGGGATTTAGAACACGCCCCACACTATATAAGGCCGCCTGTACGGCGGCCCTGTGCAGTGTGTGTTCCGGCGTTAATAGATAGAGAGAGAGAGACAGACAGTGTCATTTGATTTGAGTTAGATAGATTAGGCAGAACAGTCAGTCAGTTAGCTGCACTTGCAGTGTATTGTGTATATATATATATATGCATCCCAGGTGTTGCATATATATATATGTATACACTGTATTCAGTTTAGCTAGATCCGTTCCTGTTATCTTCTTACTGACAGGCAGGCTTGTCTTGTTACAGTATTTACAGCTACCTGAAGAAAATTGCTGGTGTTCTTTTGATCCTATTAGTACCACAGTCAGGCAGCTAGACTATTTACAGTTAGTGCAGTGCGTCCTGCTCACAGTGTTCAGCTAAATCTACAAGTTAGTGGAATGCGTCCTGCTCACAGTGTTCAGCTAAACCTACAAGTTAGTGGGGTGCGTCCTGCTCACAGTGTTCAGCTAAACCTACAAGTTAGTGTGGTGCGTCCACCTCACAGTGTTCAGCTAAACCTACAAGTTAGTGCGGTGCCTCCTGCTCACAGTGTTCAGCTAAAACTACAAGTTAGTGCGGTGCGTCCACCTCACAGTGTTCAGCTAAACCTAAAAGTTATTTTTTTGCGAGCTCTGCACAGTGTTCAGCTAAAGCTACCTGTAGAAGGTTGGTGGTGTTTTCCTGATCCTATCACTACCGCAGGCAGCTAAAAAAGCTACAAGTTAGTTTTTTGCGAGCTCTGCACAGTGTTCAGCTAAAGCTACCTGTAGAAAGTTGGTGGTGTTCTCATACTACAGACAGTTGATTTTGCTAGCTGCAGTATCAGTACATATATATTTATATATATATCCCAGCTTAGTGCAGCTACAGGCCATTAGTATGTCTGGAAGGCCAAGAAGGAGAGGCAGACAGTCACAAGCCAATAAGAGAGGGCACGCAGGCTCTGTGTCTAGTGCTGGTCGTGGGGACGGTGCATCCTCATCAGCATGTGGCCGTGGGACACGCTTGGCCTTTTTTTCGGCAGCTGGCCGTGTTGAGCCGCAACATGCGGAAGACTTGGTCGAGTGGATGACCAACCCATCCTCATCCTCCTCATCCTCTCTCACCCATGCCCAGGGTACTTTGTCTGGCAAAGCAGCGGCCTCTTCAGTTGGCTCAATGTCATCAGTGACTCCTTCCCTAGCCCCACCATGTCCTCCTGAGGAGTCCCTCAAACTGTTTGACCACAGTGTTGGGTACATGCTCCAGGAGGATGCCCAGCAATTGGAAGGCTATGATGATGATACTAAGTTCGATGAAGGCAGTAACGTGAGCACGGACAGAGGGGGTGCCCAAGAAGGACAGCAATCTGGCAGTCATGCTCCCCCTGCTGCAGCATACTGCCAGGTTTGCTCCAGTGATGAGGAGGGAGGGGATGATGAGGTCACTGACTCAACGTGGGTGCCTGATAGGACAGAGGAGGAGGAGGAGGAGGAGGCGGCACATCACCAATGAGGCAGGATGCCCTCCAGGGGCCAGCCTAAGGGCAGCACATTGACTGCATCACACCCCAAAGCTCCACATGTGCAGAGCGCTGCAGTCTCTGCGCGTTATTCAGAAAGTTCTTTGGTGTGGGCCTTTTTTGAGACGAGTGCATCAGATTGCAACGCTGCTATTTGCAACATATGTCTCAAGCGTATCTCGCGTGGCCAAAACATCTCCCGCTTGGGTACCACATGCTTGACCAGACATATGTTGACCTGCCATGCAGTTCGTTGGCAAGCGTATCTAAAAGACCCACACCAAAGAACAAAGAGGACCTCTCCTTGCTCCTCATCAGCTGAGATCTCCAACCCCACTATACCTTCAGTCCTCTCTGAGACCTGCACTGAGAGGAATGAAGGTGTAGAATTAGGTGTGTCACAGCCAAGTACTTTAGTCAATCTCCTTTTGGTACACCGACGTCAGATTGTACCAGGCAAATTTCCCTGCCCCAGCTGCTGCACCGCCGAAAGAAGTTTGCTCCCAGCCATCCACATGCCCAGCGGTTGAATGCTATCTTGGCAAAATTGCTAGCACTTCAACTGCTGCCTTTTCAGTTGGTAGACTCAGACTCAGTGGCAGGTACCCAAATGCCACTTTTTCTCATGGAAGGCGATTCCGGCTCTCTACCGGCATGTGTAAGGCAATGTCCATGCCTCGCTGGAAAGGGTGGTCAGCGGTAAGGTGTATATTACCGCTGACTCATGGTCCAGCAGGCATGGACAGGGACGTTACTTAAGTTTCACGGCGCATTGGGTGACTCTGCTGGCAGCTGGGAAGGATGCAGGACAAGGTGCAGTAGTGTTGGAGGTTGTTCCGCCGCCACGCCTCCAAAATGCTAATGATTGTGACACACCTCTCTCCTCCACCCCCTCCTCTTCTTCTTCCTCCATGGCCTCTTCCTGTGCTTTGTCCTCGGAACCAGCAGTGCTCCGTAGCTGTTCAAGGGGCTACGCAAGTACGCAGGCCAAAAGATGCCATGCGGTGCTTGAGCTGGTGTGCTTGGGGGACAGGAACCACACTGGGGCAGAGGTTCTGTCAGCTCTGCAGGGGCAGGTTCAGAGGTGGTTGACGCCATGCCAACTTAAGGCAGGAATGGTGGTTTGCGACAATGGCACCAACCTCCTCTCTGCCCTCCAACAGGGACAAATGACCCATGTGCCCTGTTTGGCTCACGTCCTTAACTTGGTGGTGCAGCGGTTCTTGGGCAGGTACCCGGGCTTACAGGATGTCCTAAGGCAGGCCAGGATAGTCTGTGTGCATTTCCGCCAGTCATATAATGCCAGTGCTCAGCTGATGGACCTCCAAAAGGAGTTCCACCTGCCCAAGAACCGCCTAATCTGTGACATGCCCACCAGGTGGAACTCAACGTTGGCCATGCTGCAGTGGCTGCACACGCAGCAGAGGGCCATCAATGAGTACCTGTGCGACTATGGCACCAGGACAGGGTCAGGGGAGCTTGGTTTTTTCCCCACGCCAGTGGGCCATGATCAGGGATGCATGCACTGTCCTGTCACCATTTGAGGAGGCCACGAGGATGGTGAGCAGTGACAGTGCATGCATCAGTGACACTGTCCCCCTTGTCCACCTGTTGGAGCACACGCTGCGTGGAATAATGGACAGGGCACTTGAGGTAGAACAGAGGCAGGAAGAGGAGGACTTCCTTAGCTCTCAAGGCCCCCCTTATCCAGACAGTGTTCCTGCGTGCCCGCCGATCACACAGGAAGAGGACGAGGAGGAGGAGGAGGAAGATTGTGTCAGTATGGAGGTGGAGCCTGGCACTCAGCATCAGCAGCAGTCTTTAAGGGATCAGTCCCAAGAAACACATGGACTTGTACGTAGCTGGGAGGAGGTGGCTGCGGACCATGTCGTCCTTAGTGACCCAGAGGACTCCGGACCGAATGCCTCAGCAAACCTACGCTGCATGGCCTCCCTGATCCTGCAATGCCTGCGTAAGGATCCTCGTATTCGTGGTATCAAGGAGAAGGACCAATACTGGCTGGCAACCCTCCTTGATCCACGTTACAAGGGTAAGGTTGCGGACCTTATCTTGCCATCGCAGAGGGAGCAGAGGATGAAACATCTTCGGGAGGCCTTGCAGAAAGGTCTGTGCAACGCGTTCCCAGAGACTGGGAGGTTACAAACTCCTGTTTCTGGACAACGTGTTGCTGAAGCTTCGGTCAGTCAAAGAAGGAGCGGTGGAGAAGGTGGCCTTCTGACCGCTGCGTTCAGACAATTTTTTGGTCCGCAGCCCCAAGGTATGATCGGTTCCAGCAACCATCGCCAGCGTCTGTTTTACATGGTGCAGGAATACCTAGGGGCAAGATCTGACTTGGACACCTTTCCCACCGAAAATCCTCTGGGTTACTGGGTCTTGAGGATGGATCACTGGCCAGAGCTTGCACAGTATGTAATTGAGCTACTGGCCTGTCCTGTATCCAGCGTTCTTTCGGAATGCACATTCAGTGCTGCTGGAGGCTTTGTAACCGATCAAAGGGTGCGTCTGTCCACCGACTCGGTCGATCGACTGACCTTCATAAAAATGAATCAGTCTTGGATCACCACCAGCTACCAAGCACCTGATGCTGATGTAACCGAATAATTTTTTTTGAAATCTCAGATCCCTTCAAAGACTGCCTATGCTGATGCTGAGTGACTATCCCTGAGTAATTATCCTCTTCCTCCTCAATCATCACGCTGATAGCTTGTAAGAACATTTTTGGTTCTGGGCGCCACCACCAGTGCCTAAGGCCCAATTTTTCAGACCCTGTTTAACAGGGACATGTAATTAGAATTTTTGATGCAATACTTTGCAGCAGGGCTGATTTCTGCGTTCCAACTAGAGTATCTGTGAGAGGTTGCAGTGTTGTGACACCAGCACCAGTGCCTAAGGCCCAATTTTTCAGCCCCTGTTTAACAGGGGTGTGTTATTACAATTTTTGATGCAATACTTTGCAGCAGGGCTCATTTCTGCGTTCCAACTAGAGTATCTGTGAGGGGTTGCAGTGTTGTGGCACCAGCACCAGTGCCTAAGGCCTAATTTTTCAGCCCCTGTTCAACAGGGGCATGTAATTACAATTCTTGATCTAATATTTCACAGCAGGGCCCATTTCTGCACCCACCAAGAGTGAGTGAGGACTTACAGTGTTGTGGCACCAGCACCACCACCACCAAAGGCCCAATTTTTCTGCCCTAGTTTAACAGGGGCATTTAATTACAATTCTTGATCTAATATTTCACAGTAGGGCCCATTTCTACACCCACAAAGAGCGAGTGAGGACTTACAGTGTTGTGGCACCAGCACCACCACCACCAAAGGCCCAATTTTTCTGCCCTTGTTCAACAGGGGCATGTAATTACAATTCTTGATCTAATATTTCACAGCAGGGCCCATTTCTGCACCCACCAAGAGCGAGTGAGGACTTACAGTGTTGTGGCACCAGCACCACCACCACCACCACTAAAGGCCCAATTTTTCTGCCCCTGTTCAACAGGGGCATGTAATTACAATTCTTGATCTAATATTTCACAGCAGGGCCCTGTGAGGGCTTACAGTGTTGTGGCCACAACAACACCTAAGGCCCAAATTTCTGCAGAGTATATAGGGCAGGCCCCTACTTTCAAACATCTAACTTACAAATGACTCCTACTTGCAAACGGAAGGAGACAACAGGAAGTGAGATGAAATCTACCCCTAGGAAGGGAAATTCTCTCATGTAAGAGTTAATATGGGAAAAACATTTCTCCTTTCCACTGATGCTTTCCAATCCCTGTTCCACAAAAAACCCAAAATTTTCAAAAAACATTTGTCATTGGGACAAAAAGTGAGGTGAAATCTTCTGAAGAGGAGGAAAGACAGCAACACAAATGTCACAGGGGTGATAACCCTTCCCTATGTTTTCCAAAAAGCTTAAAAAAGATTTTTTGGCTGGAGCTAAACACGTTAAAAATGTACCCGTTAAAAATTACAAACAGATTCTACTTAACAACAAACCTACAGTCTCTGTCTTGTTTGCACCACCTGTATACTGCTGTTCAGAGTATATAGGGCCTGGTGGCCCCACACCTTTCCTTATTTTAATTTGGGTGTGGGGTTCCCCTTAATATCCATACAAGACCCAAAGGGCCTGGTAATGGACTGGGGGGTACCCATGATGTTTGTCTCACTGATTTTCATCCATATTGCCAGGACCCGACATTACATTAAACCCGCAAGCAGTTTTAAATGAGATTTTTTCCTTTAAAAATGACATTTTGTGCAGGGACTGTTCTATACACGGGAAACACGCGCCACTTTACAGGCATACTATAGACACACCCTAGGTACGATATTTAAAGGAATATTTCACTTTTTTTTTTTTTACTTTAAGCATCATTAAAATCACTGCTCCCGAAAAAACGTCCGTTTTTAAAAGTTTTTTTTGCATTGATACATGTCCCCTGGGGTAGGACCCGGGTCCCCAAACCCTTTTTAGGATGATACCATGCAAATTAGCCTTTAAAATGAGCACTTTTGATTTCGAACGTTCAAGTCCCATAGACGTCAATGGGGTTCTAACGTTCGTGCGAATTTTTGGTCCGTTCGCAGGTTCTGGTGCGAACCAAACCGGGGGGTGTTCGGCTCATCCCTAATGGCCACTCATATAAGTGAAGGTAAAAAGTTCGAGCTAGAAAGGTGTAACGGAACGTATGAACATTTTCTCCAGCAGGTGGGTATGTGTTAGGATATACCCCTATCCGTTTTATTTGTGAGTGCGGGCGTTTTTCTGATTAACTGTGCGCTTCTTGGTTAAGGTTGGAGCAGTTGTTCTGTTGTTGTTTTGTGGCTGTGTATCCGGGATTATGCCCTAGGAATTGAGTAGGGCCAATCCTTTTTCCATTGTTTTCATCACATAATCCACTCCCTCTTTGGTAACTATGAGTTTTGTTGAGAAACCCCATTTGTGATTTCTGAGGGCTTTTGTTATTGTGTTCAAATTCCTGCGTTTTTGTAGCTTGAGTCAGCATACAAGATTGGTGTAAGGTGCAGGAATGTGATCTTTTTGCCTTGACATTACCATCAATCTCTCTTTAGTTTGATAGAAATGCAGCCTCAGTATAACATCTCTAGGGACATTCTCAGAGAGGTAGGAGGGTTTAGGTAGTCTGTGTATTCTATCAACCGTAAAGTCCAGCTCTGACATGTTGGGGAGGATTGTGGCAAAGAGTTGGGATGCAAAGCTACGCAGGTCATGCTGCTAAACAGATTTTGGGATTCCCCTTATCTTTACATTTTTCCTCCTGGCCCTGTCCTCCATGTCCGCCATTTTGGCTTTTAGCACCTCAATTTCTTCATCCCTTTCATCATTTGCATCCACCAAGTCATTGATTGTTACAGCATATTCCCCCATCTTGTTTTCAACATGTGACACTCTCTTAGAGACAGGGACCAGGTCCTTACTGAACTTATAAGCATATAAGATACCATGTCTGAATTTAATGAGCTTCTCAAGGAGACTAGCATCTCTTTTAGAACGGTATCTAAGACTGGCTGATTGTTAGTGGGAAACACTTAAATTGAGTCTGGCAGCTCCCTGGTGTCCTCCCTGTATCATCACCTAATATATAGAACGGGCTCACCTCATCATCCGTTGCATCCGTCCAGAATCTGGACTTCTCAGGGCCCCCAGATGAGGGTGTGGATGGTGAAGAGTTGAGAGATTTTGGAGGGCTGCTTCTTTTTTGAGGTCTCCCTTGTTGGGCTGGCTGGGATCATGATCCTGATGCCAGCGTGGATGTGGCGCCAGCACCATTTTGCCTGGGCTCTGGAGTAAAATACTCTGTCAGCTTCTGGGAACAATTCCCCTCTTTCTTGTGCCTAGGCATTTCAGTATCTCTTGCTGCCATCTTTGGGAGATAAAACGCTGTGTTTTGGTGTCTGTTGGTCGCTCGGATGTGCTGCTATGTGCTGATAAAGGCCTGCTGAACCCGGAGACCCACTCTCAGATGTCCATTGCGGTCTCCGGCTAGCTCCGCCCCCAACACTAACCTATTTTAATGTGAAGGATGTGGTTATTCATACACAAAAATCAGATATGCATCTCAGTATCATTTAGAACAAACAGTATGTATTTATATATTTTAATATTAGGCTAGAGCATATTTTAACCACTTGCCGACCGCCTCACGCCTATATACGTGAGCAGGTCGGCACGGGCAGGCAAAATCACGTACCTAGTACGTGATGCCTTCCCGCGGGCGGGGGGTCCGATCGGACCCCCCCCCCCGGTGCCCTGAGTGGTCGGCTCTCGTTCGCGGGCGATTAGGGGTCAGGGGGAGGCCATCCATTGATGGCCACCCCCTCCCGATCGCTCCCACGAATCAAATGCTTCCTCTCCCTCTGTAATGTAAACAGAGGGAGAGGAAGTGATGTCATCTCTCCTGGAGCCGGTCTTTTTGATCCGACACCGAGGAGAGAAGACTTCCAAGTAAGTGCACCAACACCACACGCTCAGTAGAACACGCCAGGCACACTTTTCACCCCCCTGTCACCCCCCGATCACCCCCCGATCACCCCCCTGTACCCACTGTCACTCTGACACCAATAGCAGTTTTTTTTTTTTTTTTTGCATTGGTGTCAGTTTGTCAGTTATAAGTGTTAGGGCAGTTAGGTTAGCCCCCTTTAGGTCTAGGGTACCCCCCCTTAGGTCCAGGGTACCCCCTAACCCCCCCTAATAAAAGTTAACCCCTTGATTACCCCCCGTCACCAGTGTCGCTAAGTGATCGTTTTTCTGATCGCTGTATTAGTGACACAGGTGACGCTAGTTTAGGGAGGTAAGTATATAGGTTCGCTGTCAGTGTTTTATAGCGACAGGGACCCCCATATACTACCTGCTAAAGGTTTTAACCCCCTGATTGTCCCCTAGTTAACCCTTTCACCAGCGATCACCGTATAAGTGTTACGGGTGACGCTGGTTAGATAGTTTGTTTTTTGTAGTTTATTACAGTTTATTACAGTTTATTATAGTTTTAGGGCACCTGCCGTTTATTACCTTATAAAGGTTTAACCCCCTAATTGCCCGGCGGTGATAGAAGTTAAGTTTTTAGGATCAGATAAGGTCTGCGTCGCCCCAGGCAGCGTCAGGTTAGCGCCAGTACCGCTAAAACCCACGCACGCAGCATACACCTCCCTTAGTGCTATAGTATCTGAACGGATCGATATCTGATCCGATCAGATCTATACTCCCCAGCAGTTTAGGGTTCCCTGAAACGCAGTGTTAGCGGGATCAGCCCAGATACCTGCTAGCACCTGCGTTTTGCTCCTCGGCCCAGCCCAGCCCAGCCCACCCAAGTGCAGTATCGATCGATTACTGACACTTACAAAACACTAAGCACACATAACTGCAGCGGTCGCAGAGTCAGGCCTGATCCCTGCGATCGCTAACAGTTTTTTGGTAGCGTTTTGAATAAGTCGCTGACAGTCGGGAGCTTTTTTGCCTGTGAGTCTCACTAGTGTACCCCTAAATTTAGAGGCCAAAATGGCAAATCGAAGGTACACTAGTGAAGAGGCCTACAGGATTCTGAGCATGACAGATAGTGAAGAGGAAGTCACTCATCTGTCAAGTTCAGGCTCAGAATACGATCCTGTAGAGGACAGCGGCTCCATGACAGATAGCTCTGACGATGGAGTTGTAGTCCCTGCTAAGGTCAGGCGTACCAGACCCCGAACTTATGCTGTCCTTGAAGTGCAAGAACCGCAGGGCTCTCGTAGGGAGCAGAGAGGTACTAGTGCCGCTACTCCTTCTGGTGAACTGGCAAGCACCAGCGGCCTAGTACACCCTGGTCGTACATCCAGCACTGCAGTATCACGTGGTGACGTGGCGAGTCCCATAAGTGCAGTTCAAGCTGGCGAGGTGGCAAGCACTAGTAGTGTCCCGCTGCCACCAAGAAGACGAACACAGGCCCGTCGTGCCCATAGTGCCCTTCCTGCTGCATTGGCCAATCCGCATTGGGTACCCACCACTTCTGCAGCACCCGTACTTCCCCCTTTCACTGGCCAACCCGGAATTCAGGTGGAAACAGTTGACTTTATGCCACTGGATTTTTATTCGCTGTTTTTCACCGAAGATCTCTATAGATCTATTGTGGACCAAAGCAATTTATACGCTGGTCAATACATCGCCACTATGCCCCAGTTCACCCTTGCCAGAGATTGGAGACCAATTACGGTCTCCGAATTTAAGATCTTTTTGGGCCTTTCCCTCCTCATGGGGTTGAATAAAAAGAGTGAGTTGCGGTCATATTGGTCCACTGACCCAATTTACCATTCACCCTTGTTCTCTGCTTCCATGGCCAGGGCACGATACGAGCAGATTTTGCGGTTCATGCACTTCAACGACAATGAACTCTGTCGTCCTCGTGGAGACCCTGAATACGATCGGCTCTACAAAATTCGGCCCCTCGTAAACCACTTCAACCAACGTTTTGCAGACTTGTTTACCCCCCATCAAGTTGTCTGCGTTGATGAGTCCCTGGTTAAATTTTCTGGCCGCTTGTCATTCAAACAGTACCTTCCCAGCAAGCGTGCCAGATACGGGGTCAAGATGTATAAGCTCTGTGACAGGGCCACAGGCTATACATGTAGATTTATGGTTTACGAGGGCAAAGATAGTCACGTAGAGCCGACAAACTGCCCTGACTACATAGGAAGCGCTGGCAAGATAGTGTGGGACTTGGTGTCACCCTTATTCGGAAAGGGGTACCACTTGTACGTGGACAATTATTATACGAGCGTGCCACTTTTTAGCCACCTTTTTGATCATCAGATTGGAGCATGTGGCACCGTGCGACCTAATCGTGTCAAAAAAGATATCGTGTCTGCAGCAAGCGCGGATTTAGGCGTGACACCCGATATTATTGTCCCCTCTGTCCTGGCAATCCTTGTCTTTGCATTGGTGAATGTTTTGAACGCTACCACACACTAGTGGAGTATTAGCGTAGGGTACAGCACTGCACAGACTAGGCACACTTCCACAGGGTCTCCCAAGATGCTGTCGCATTTTGAGAGACCCAAACCTGGTACCAGTTAAAAAAGTTAAAGTTACAAAAAAAAGTGTAAAAAAAACAAAAAAAAGTAAAAAAAAGAAAAAAACACAAAAAAAATATAAAATAAAAAAACCAAAAATAGTTGTTGTTTTATTGTTCTCTCTCTATTCTCTCTCTATTCTGCATTCTATACTGCAATGTTTTATTGTTATGTTTTTATCATGTTTGCTTTATAGGTATGCAATTTTTTTATATTTTTTATTGTTAACCACCTTTGTGTTTTCAGGTACGCCATTCAGCTGCAGAGCGGATTTATTTATCTTGACAGCAACAGCGTTTGCTCCCATGATACATAAAGCCGCGACTCCAGCGCTGTCGGAGGTGATTTCACCACCACAGTTACATACTTCAGCATATATGCCGAAGCGTGGGGGCAGCAGTGGGTGGAGGAGCGATTTGCTCCTGCCTTTTGCGGGAGGATGCCCCCATGCTTCGGCATATATATATTTTTAGGTAGGCACAGGTTGCGTTAAATGTTTTATTTTTTACTATGTTTTTTTTGTATTTTGCTTTGCAGGTATGGTAAGTAATACTGTTATACTGTAATGTTACTTTGTTTTTTGTTAACCATCATTTGCTTAGCAGGTACGCCATTCAGTTGCAGCACGGATTTATTTATCTTGACAGCAACAGCGTTTGCTCCCACGATACATAAAGCCGTGACTCCAGCGCTGTCGGAGGTGATTTCACCACCACAGTTACATACTTCAGCATATATGCCGAAGCGTGGGGGCAGCAGTGGGTGGAGGAGCGATTTGCTCCTGCCTTTTGCGGGAGGATGCCCCCATGCTTCGGCATATATATATTTTTAGGTAGGCACAGGTTGCGTTAAATGTTTTATTTTTTACTATGTTTTTTTTGTATTTTGCTTTGCAGGTATGGTAAGTAATACTGTTATACTGTAATGTTAATTTGTTTTTTTGTTAACCATCATTTGCTTAGCAGGTACGCCATTCAGTTGCAGCACGGATTTATTTATCTTGACAGCAACAGCGTTTGCTCCCACGATACATAAAGCCGTGACTCCAGCGCTGTCGGAGGTGATTTCACCACCACAGTTACATACTTCAGCATATATGCCGAAGCGTGGGGGCAGCAGTGGGTGGAGGAACGATTTGCTCCTGCCTTTTGCGGGAGGATGCCCCCATGCTTCGGCATATATATACGGTGCATGTATGCCCATCATTAGAAGTGGGTGGATGAAGGGAGGTATTCTAATGGTGGGCATACCCACCGATCAATATCTTTTTTTCATTCAGCCCACAGGCTGCATGAAAAAAAAGTTTACAATGTATGCCCAACAAGGACCAGCAACGTACTGGTATGTTGCTGGACTTTGAGTGGTTATACCAGAATGATGCCTGCAGGTTTAGGTATTATCTTGGTATCATTCTTTTCAGCCAGTGGTCGGCTTTCTTGTAAAAGCAATCCTAGCGGCTAATTAGCCTCTAGACTGCTTTTACAAGCAGTGGGAGGGAATGCCCCCCCCCCACACCGTCGTCCATGTTTTTCTCTGGCTCTCCTGTCCCAACAGGGAACTTGAGAATGCAGCCGGTGATTCAGCCAGCTGACCATAGAGCTGATCAGAGACCAGAATGGCTCCAAACATCTCTATGGCCTAAGAAACTGGAAGCTACAAGCATTTCATGACTTAGATTTCGCCGGATGTAAACAGCGCCATTGGGAAATTGGGAAAGCATTTAATCACACCGATCTTGGTGTGGTCAGATGCTTTGAGGGCAGAGGAGAGATCTAGGGTCTAATAGACCCCAATTTTTTCTAAAAAGAGTACCTGTCACTACCTATTGCTATCATGGGGGATATTTACATTCCCTGAGATAAGAATAAAAATGATAAAAATAAAAATAAAAATGAAAGGAACAGTTTAAAAATAAGATAAAAAAGCAAAAAAAATAATTAAAAAAAAAAAAAAAAAAAAAAAGCACCCCTGCCCCCCCCCTGCTCTCGCACAAAGGCGAACGCAAGCGTCGGTCTGGCGTCAAATGTAAACAGCAATTGCACCATGCATGTGAGGTATCACCACGAAGGTCAGATCGAGGGCAGTAATTTTAGCAGTAGACCTCCTCTGTAAATCTAAAGTGGTAACCTGTAAAGGCTTTTAAAGGCTTTTAAAAATGTATTTAGTTTGTCGCCACTGCACGTTTGTGCGCAATTTTAAAGCATGTCATGTTTGGTATCCATGTACTCGGCCTAAGATCATCTTTTTTATTTCATCAAACATTTTGACAAAATAGTGTGTTTTAGTGTATTAAAATTTAAAAAAGTGTGTTTTTTCCCCAAAAAATGCGTTTGAAAAATCGCTGCGCAAATACTGTGTGAAAAAAAAAAATTAAACACCCACCATTTTAATCTGTAGGGCATTTGCTTTAAAAAAATATATAATGTTTGGGGGTTCAAAGTAATTTTTTTGCAAAAAAAAATTATTTTTTCATGTAAACAATAAGTGTCAGAAAGGGCTTTGTCTTCAAGTGGTTAGAAGAGTGGTCGATGTGTGACATAAGCTTCTAAATGTTGTGCATAAAATGCCAGGACAGTTCAAAACCCCCCCAAATGACCCCATTTTGGAAAGTAGACACCCCAAGCTATTTGCTGAGAGGCATGTCGAGTCCATTGAATATTTTATATTGTGACACAAGTTGCGGGAAAAAGACAAATTTTTTTTTTTTTTGCACAAAGTTGTCACTAAATGATATATTGCTCAAACATGCCATGGGAATATGTGAAATTACACCCCAAAATACATTCTGTTGCTTCTCCTGAGTACGGGGATACCACATGTGTGAGACTTTTTGGGAGCCTAGCCGCGTACGGGACCCCGAAAACCAAGCCCCGCCTTCAGGCTTTCTAAGGGCGTAAATTTTTGATTTCACTCTTCACTGCCTATCACAGTTTCGGAGGCCATGGAATGCCCAGATGGCACAACCCCCCCCAAATGACCCCATTTTGGAAAATAGACACCCAAAGCTATTTGCTGAGAGGTATAGTGAGTATTTTGCAGACCTCACTTTTTTTCACAAAGTTTTGAAAATTGAAAAAAGAAAAAAAAAAAACGTTTTTCTTGCCTTTCTTCATTTTCAAAAACAAATGAGAGCTGCAAAATACTCACCATGCCTCTCAGCAAATAGCTTGGGGTGTCTACTTTCCAAAATGGGGTCATTTGGGGGGGGTTTGTGCCATCTTGGCATTTTATGGCCTTCAAAAGTGTGATAGGTAGTGAGGAGTAAAATCAAAAATGTATGCCCTTAGAAATCCTGAAGGCGGTGCTTGGTTTTCGGGGCCCCGTACGCGGCTAGGCTCCCAAAAAGTCCCACACATGTGGTATCCCCGTACTCAGGAGAAGCAGCAGAATATATTTTGGGGTGTAATTCCACATATGCCCATGGCATGTTTGAACAATATATCATTTAGTGACAACTTTGTGCAAAAAAAAAAAAAAAAAAATTGTCACTTTCCCGCAACTTGTGTCAAAATATAAAATATTCCATGGACTCAACATGCCTCTCAGCAAATAGCTTGGGGTGTCTACTTTCCAAAATGGGGTCAATTGGGGGGGGTTTGTGCCATCTGGGCATTTTATGGCCTTCAAAAATGTGATAGGTAGTGGGGAGTGAAATTACAACTTTACACCCTTAGAAATCCTGAAGGCGGTGCTGGGTTTTCGGGGCCCCGTACGCAGCTAGGCTCCCAAAAAGTCCCACACATGTGGTATCCCCGTACTCAGGAGAATCAGCAGAATGTATTTTGGGGTGCAATTCCACATATGCCCATGGCCTGTGTGAGCAATATATCATTTAGTGACAACTTTGTGCAAAAAAAAAAAAAATTCTCACATTCCCGCAACTTGTGTCAAAAAATAAAATATTCCATGGACTCAACATGCCTCTCAGCAAATAGCTTGGGGTGTCTACTTTCCAAAATGGGGTCATTTGGGGGGGTTTGTGCCATCTTGGCATTTTATGGCCTTCAAAACTGTGATAGGTAGTGAGAAGTGAAATCAAAAATTTATGCCCTTAGAAATCCTGAAGGCGGTGCTTGGTTTTCGGGGCCCCGTACGCGGCTAGGCTCCCAAAAAGTCCCACACATGTGGTATCCCGTACTCAGGAGAAGCAGCAGAATATATTTTGGGGTGCAATTCCACATATGCCCATGGCATGTTTGAGGAATATATCATTTAGTGACAACTTTGTGCAAAAAAAAAAAAAAAAATTGTCACTTTCCAGCAACTTGTGTCAAAATATAAAATATTCCATGGACTCAACATGCCTCTCAGCAAATAGCTTGGGGTGTCTACTTTCCAAAATGGGGTCATTTGGGGGGGTTTTGTGACATCTTGTCATTTTATGGCCTTCAAAACTATGATAGGTAGTGAGGAGTGAAATGAAAAATTTATGCCCTTAGAAATCCTAAAGGCGGTGATTGGTTTTCGGGGCCCCGTACGCGGCTAGGCTCCCAAAAAGTCCCACACATGTGGTATCCCCATACTCAGGAGAAGCAGCTAAATGTATTTTGGGGTACAATTCCACATATGCCCATGGCCTGTGTGAGCAATATATCATTTAGTGACAACTTTGTGCAAAAAAAAAAAAATTGTCACATTCCCACAACTTGTGTCAAAAAATAAAATATTCCATGGACTCAACATACCTCTCAGCAAATAGCTTGGGGTGTCTACTTTCCAAAATGGGGTCATTTGGGGGTGTTTTGTACCATCTTGGCATTTTATGGCCTTCAAAACTGTAAAAGGTAGTGAGGAGTGTAATCAAAAATCTATGCCCTTAGAAATCCTGAAGGCGGAGCTTGGTTTTCGGGGCCCCATACGCGGCTAGGCTCCCAAAAAGTCCCACACATGTGGTATCCCCGTACTCAGGAGAAGCAGCTGAATGTATTTTGGGGTGCAATTCCACATATGCCCATGGCCTGTGTGAGCAATATATCATTTAGTGACAACTTTTTGTAAATTTTTTTTTTTTTTTTGTCATTATTCAATCACCTGGGACAAAAAAAATAAATATTCAATGGGTTCAACATGCCTCTCAGCAATTTCCTTGGGGTGTCTACTTTCCAAAATGGGGTCATTTGGGGGGGTTTTGTACTGCCCTGCCATTTTAGCACCTCAAGAAATGACATAGGCAGTCATAAACTAAAAGCTGTGTAAATTCCAGAAAATGTACCCTAGTTTGTAGGCGCTATAACTTTTGCGCAAACCAATAAATATACGCTTATTGACTTTTTTTTTACCAAAGACATGTGGCCGAATACATTTTGGCCTAAATGTATGACTAAAATTGAGTTTATTGGATTTTTTTTATAACAAAAAGTAGAAAATATCATTTTTTTTCAAAATTTTCGGTCTTTTTCCGTTTATAGCGCAAAAAATAAAAATGGCAGAGGTGATCAAATACCATCAAAAGAAAGCTCTATTTGTGGGAAGAAAAGGACGCAAATTTAGTTTGGGTACACCATTGCATGACCGTGCAATTAGCAGTTAAAGCGACGCAGTGCCAAATTGTAAAAAGTGCTCTGGTCAGGAAGGGGGTAAATCCTTCCGGGGCTGAAGTGGTTATACTCAATATAAATATTACATTTTGACATTTGGGGTTTCAAAATGTATTTGCACACCTTGCTCTGCATACATTTGACATTTTAACCAGTAAACCAATAAACCAAAACATTTTCTTTCTTTTTTTTATTTTTTAACCAAAAATTCATGATTTCACACTATATTGGCATACAGTATCAGTTCTGTTCTTCATAATAATGCTTATATTTCTGATGAAATCACATCTGCACAAAGCTGCTTCTCATGTTTTATGCAAATTAGCCTCCTGCTGGATGGCATGGGGAATATTCAATATTAATGTACCTGGACAAGAGCTTCATAAGCAAAACATTAATGTCACAAATGTTATGCTCAGAACAGTAAACATGACAATAAAATATGTCAGAAAATAAAATATTGATATGTGAATTTTTTCTCTTCCTAACAATATGGGCCTCTTAGATTATACTTTTTTTTTATACATAGCATATATATATATATATATATATATATATATATATATATATATATATATATATATATATATATATATAAACCATCTGTATTTTTATAATCAATATTTTCTAAAACAAGTTTTGCCAAATAAAAATAGTTGCAGAAATTTGAATTTTATTAAGTATTCTATTTTCTGCTCAGATAAAATACAGTGACACCAATCCAAGACTGAATCCAAGAACAAATAGCACATACTGGAATTTATATAGTTTTGTGGCTGCAGATGTAAATATCTAGTTTTAGTTCTAGTTTCTTTACAGAAATGTGAAGCACTAGGCCACATGATAACACATGATGATTAGCTGTTTGTTATCCACATATACCCCTTTTTGAGTTTAGCATCAATTAACTTATGCATTTTCACCTTTCCTCTTTTCTTTCTTTTTCACTTTGTTTTCTATCTTTCTATGACATTATGGAAAACCTTAATTCTACTATCTTTGATGCACATTTCTGGAGGATACATTTGGGTACTTGCTCTCTTTCTATTCTTGGTGGCAGTCACACAGCTAAAATAATATATATCAGCTAGGTTCTATAGAATGTTTCAAAGAACACATCCAATAAAAAAAAGGATCCTAAAACTCAACACGTTTCATGAACATTAGGTTTAGGGTTTATAGTTGGGGTTAAAAGTTTAAGACTAAAGCAAGCTTGTGGCCCTCCAAAACTTAGGACACTTTGTTATACAAATGCTGGGCATATACTACAGCAAAGGGATCTAGTAAACCCCTTTACATCTCCTGTGCCACATTATTGACCGATCCGTTTAATATGAGATCTCATTGATTAATAATAAGGTGAGGGATACAGGACCGGGCAGGCCAGAGGCAACCAATATAGGAACTTAATTATTATTGGCAAGTTTTCTGTTGACTCAGGCTCTCTAAAATACTGTGGAGCTGAACTGCTAGCACTTGGATGAGTTTGCTAAGTCACAAACAACCACTGTACTATTTTAAACTTATAATTGCACTTAAATACCTTAGCACTGACCTTAAGGGTGTGTTTAAGGCTTAAGTTTAGGTAATAATGTTAAAAGCGTTGAAAAAATGTTGAATATACAGCTATAATCACCTCAAGATAAAGGTGTTGTAGGATTAAGTACTAAGTAATAGGATTTGGATAAGAATGTATGCTACTCTATTGTGCACCGAGAGATGGCTGTAGCACAATCGTCCAGTTCTGGGAGGGCATCTATTGATTACAAATTTCCAAAAATTCCGTTACAACGGAAACGTGACTGGTGTTTTGTTGACCAATCAGAGGTTTTCTTCTTCTGCTAAATGAGGGTTTGGAAAATTACCTTTTTTAATATGGGAGTGGGAGACTGGTACTGGTAGTCGATTGGAGATTCAGAATCGGACAAAATAAGAATGTTCGTTAATATCGTTTTATTATTGTCATAATAATTACGATTATTCGTTATGATAAAGATAAAAACCCAGGAAGTCAGCACAGCACAGGGATGGTGGGAGACCCTCATAATGAGCACAGCAGGGGTACAGCCCAAGGAGGAAGTCAGCACAGCACAGGGATGGTGGGAGCCCCTCATAATGAGCACAGCACAGGGATGGTGGGAGCCCCCTCATAATGAGCACAGCAGGGGTACAAACCCAGGAAGTCA
Source organism: Lithobates clamitans (assembly GCA_037952925.1). Taxonomy (NCBI): domain Eukaryota; kingdom Metazoa; phylum Chordata; class Amphibia; order Anura; family Ranidae; genus Lithobates; species Lithobates clamitans. The sequence goes on from JBBGZY010001258.1 coordinate 2,901,217, forward strand.
GCACAGCAAAGGGATGATGGGAGCCCACTCATAAGGAGCACAGCAGGGGTACAAACCCAGGAAGTCATCACAGCACAGGGATGGTGGGAGCCTCCTTATAATGAGCACAGCAGGGGTACAAACCCAGGAAGTCAGCACAGCACAGGGATGGTAGGAGCCCCTCATAATGAGCACAGCAGGGGTACAGCCCCAGGAGGAAGTCAGCACAGGGATAATGGGAGCCCCTCATAATGAGCACAGCAGGGGAACAGGCCCAGGAGGAAGTCAGCACAGCACAGGGATGGTGGGAGCCCCTCATAATGAGCATAATGAGTCCGACGACTGCCATATTGAGAAAGGTATTTTTTGCTTTTTAAATTCATCATAACGAACGTTTGTTATTGTTACGAAAAGTTAATGAACACACCGAAAATTCGTATTTCATACAAATCCAAATTGAATTTGGGACACGAATGACAAATTGACAGCTAATACGAAATGGAACGGAATGAAACTAAACAAATTTATTGACGGCGCACATGTCTAGTCTATTCCACATTATCACAGCTCTTACTGTGAAGAAACCTTTCTGTATTTGGAGATTTAATCTCTTTTTCTTCCAGACGTAAAGAGTGCCCCCTTGTCCTCTGTGATGACTTTAAAGTGAATAACTCAACACCAAGTTCACTATATGGACCACAGCACTTATGTATTTATACATATTGATCTTATCCCCCCCTAATCTCCTCTTCTTAAGAGAAAATAAATTTAGTTCCTATACTCTTTCCTCATAACTGAGCTCCTCCATGCCTCTTATCAGTTTGGTTGTCCTTCTCTGCACTTTCTCCAGCTCCCCAATATCCTTTTTGTGAACTGGTGCCCAAAACTGAACTGCATATTCCAGATGAGTAATTACTAATGATTTGTACAGGGGCAAATCACAGTGACCCTTTACCATGTGATCATCTGTGTCCAATCAGTGCAACCAGTGCAGGGTCATCAATGCCCATCAATGCAGCCTATTAGTGCAGCCTATGCAGCAAAAAATAAAAAACTCAGTGGTCATTAAATACCACCAAAAGAAAGCTCTATCTGTCTCCAAAAAATTATAAAAATTTCCTTTGGGTACAGTGTTGCATGTCCACGCCATTGTAATTCAAAGTACTATAGCACTGAAAGCTGAAAATTGGCCTGGTTAGGAAGGGGGTGAAAGTGCCCAGTAGGCAATTGTTTAAGGAATATTTGTTAACACTAAATGCTTATTGTTATCTGAAGTATACTGAATTTTCCAAAAACTTCCAAACCAATGTTCCTATTCAATATGCAAGCTTCAAAACAGTGTACTGTGTGTAATAAGGTGATTTGATAAAACAGTCAGCTGGTTTGATCTTGGTACATGACAAATTGGGCAAAGTCTGTCCATGTCTCATAGGAATAAATACACAGAACCTAACTGATTTTCAAGTCTTAAAGTGATTGTAAAGTCAGAAGGTTTTTTTATCTTAATGCATTATATGCATTAAGATAAAAAGCCTTCTGTGTGCAGCAGCCCCCCTCAGCCCCCCTAATACTTACCTGAGGTCCCTCTAGATCCGGCGATGATGCACGAGACACTTAGCTGGCCGGGACTCCCCTCTTCATTGGCTGAGACAGCAACGCAGCCCCATTCGTTCCCACTGCTGTCAATCAAAGTCAGTAATCCAATGAGGAGAGAAGGGGGTGGAGCTGGGCCATGGCTCCATGTCTGAATAGACCCAGGTAGCTGCAGCTCAGCTTGGGTGCCCCCATAGCAAGCTGCTTCCTGTGAGGGCATTCAACAGGAGGGAGGGGCCAGGAGCACCAAAGAGGGACCTGGAAGAGGAGGATCTGGGCTGCTCTGTGCAAAACCACTGCACAGAGCAGGTAAGTATAACATGTTTGCTATTTTTACCTAAAAAAAACTGAGACTTTACAATTAATTTAAGTAGTCACAGTTTAGCAAAATATGGACAAAAATGGACAGACTGAGAATCAGCATGATTGGAAGACTGCTTGAATTGAGTCTGTAATATCTGAAAAGTATTTAAACATCTGCATTTGTAAACAATGCTGCCTTTAGAAAGAGACTTACTATTCCTCCTATTAAAAAAAAATACTACTTTCCAGCTCCCTTGGCATATCCTCCCATGCTCAGGACGTATCCAGAGCTTCTCCCATTTCCTGGAACTTCCTACCCCAATCTGTCCAACTATCTGCCTCTCTATCAACCTTTAGGCGATCCCTGAAAACCCATCTCTTCAGAAATATATGTCCTACTTCTAACTAATACACTATACTTTTACTTTCTCCATCAGCCCATCCCCCACAGTTTTTACCATATTATTTGATTCTTTCTTTTAGATTGTAAGCTCTAATGAGCAGGCTTCTCTGATACCTTGTGTATTGTCTTGTATTGTAACTGTACTGTTTCTCTCCATTTTCTAAATCACTATGTAAACTGTTGATGATATATAAATATTGTATAATAATAATAAGAATATTCCTTAGTAGGGTTGGATAAATATGTGTGCCATGGGTAGCTTATGGCTACAGAGGAAATAAAGCAACATCAATTATATACTGTATATGATATATGATACATTTAATCTATTGAAAGTAAACCACTACAAGACTGCCACAAGGTCTAATAATGAAGTAATGCATTTCCACAGAAATGTCTTTTCCCATTCATTATTAGGAGATTGCCGTGTACATTGTTTGTCAGGGAACATATTGGCAGCCACCTGTCACTACAAGCATTGGACAGTAAGTAGCCAAAGGCACAATGTGCAATCAGCCCTAAAATTAGTCATCAGCCCTAAAATCAGTCATGGAAGTAAATTAATACAATAATCAGCCTGTAAAAAAAAAAATATGTTTCTTAAACTTTTGGCTAATTTAAATATTTGCCACAAATGATACTCACTTAGAGCTCATGCCATGCCACTTAAAACTGTAAACATATCACTATTCCTTTAATAACATAAACATTGTATTAATTCAATTTGTAATGTGAGATTTAGCAGATTACATTATAAATAAACTTCTAGGATTACATCCTATATGCTATTCTGTCAAGCTTTAGCCACTGGTGCAATGATTATTGTGCACAAAGAGAGATTTGTTTATTTATTCACAGAGTAATGACTTAGGAGTCAACACCACTTGTCAGGATTTACAAGGCCTTCTGGGGTCTGTAAATTATTTATCAACACACGCCGCTCCATCTATATGCAGACATTGACTACTGCTTCACATAGATTAATATTGCAGATGTCACATTTTAGATGGAAGAAAAATCTGTGACCCTTTTTAGATGCTGGCTTGATGTTGTAATTTTCCAGTAATAGCTTATGAAGATTTATTTACAATAGTTACTTGGTTAAAAAAAAATCTATGTCGATGCTTGCTAATAGAAATTGATATTTATTTTGTATGCTCTGCTGCTTTTGTAATAATAATCAACAAACACACAAAAAAAAAGGATTATGAGAATTTAAATAAATGAATAGTGGTGCAATTGGTAACAATGATCAAGAAAACCAATCATAAACTTGTGTAGGGATGCCTGTGTGCTTTCAACGTATATCTGGACTTTCATGGATCTGAAATATTAAAAGTCAAGAAAGTGCAGAGATAAAAGGTAAGACAAAAATGTATACCCAACATATTGCATACAAATCTTACACACATGTAAATAATAAGCAACATAAATAATATATGTAATAGACAACAGCGTGTGCAAATTATAATGTGGAAATTAAGCTGTGCAAAAAGTGTTCTCCAAGTGCTACACACATTGCTGATCTTCTTTGAACAATCACAATGTGCTCTCTTTACTGGTGAGTCACAACAGACTTTATTTGACCCATATGGAATATTAAAGGGGTTGTAAAGCCAGAAGGTTTTTTATCTTAAAAGAGAAATATGTTTTTTTCCCCCCTTTTATACCTACCTAGGTGGATGCAGCATGTGACCGATGCTGCATCTGTCCCCCCGTGTCTCTGCACTGAGAACCGAGCCATCAAACACCGCAGATGGCTCGGTTCTCACAGCTCCCCGAGCAGAGAGCTGCTGACTGTCAATCGGCAGCTCTCCTGCTCTGCTTCCCCACGCTCACTGGAGCGCTGAGCTGTGAAGGAGCGGTAATCGGCACAGGGGCTCGCTGAGGGGCTGAGACAGGCATCAGTCCTGGCACCTGGAGGATCCAGACTTCATTGTCATGATGACGCGGTGCCTGGACTGATTCCAGTGACGTCTAAAGAGACCAGATTTCACATCACTCTCTGCTGAAAACTGGCCACAGGAGTGCAAAACAAATTGCACTCCTGTGATCCACAGGAGAAGTACAGCCAAACAAGCTCAGGCTGAATTTTTCCTTTAATGCATTCTATTCTTCTGTGTCCAGCTCCCCCATACTTACCTGAGCCCCATCTCTGTCCAGTGATCTCCACAAGTGTGTTGGTCATCCGAGACTCCCCCTCCTGATTAGCTGAGACACAGCAGCGGTGCCATTGGCTCCCCCTGCTGTCAATCAAAGTGAGTTAGCTGATCAGGAGAGAGAGGGGGCCAGGCCGCGGCTCCGTGTCTGAATGGACACAGGGAGCTATGACTCTGCTCGGATGCCCCCATAGCAAGCTGCTTGCTTTGGGGGCACTCAACAGAACGGAGGGACAAGGAGAGCTGAAGAGGGACCCGAGAAGTGGAGGATCAGGGCTGCTCTGTGCAAATCCACTATAACAGAGCAGGTAAGTAGAACATGTTTGCTATTTCTTTAGGACAATATAAGAGACTTTACAATCAATTTAAGGGTCTGTTTTTCTGGTAAGAGCATACAAGATCTTTATGGACTGCATTGGACATTGGGATCTTTAAGAAAAGCACTGGTCCTGTTTTATATTATTTCATCTGACCAGGAGGGCTTAGTTTTCCAGCTGCTGAAACTGTATTGACTTTTTTCTAATATAATCTTTATAGGTATATAAATGCTCCAGACATAAGTGACATCTACCCCAGTGGTTAGATGCAGGGATCCAAAAGTCCTTCAGATGACAATGGGGATGCAAACAGCCCACATATATTGCTTAGCAGTTTATTATGACCTCAAAATTATGAGCGAGCACCAAGGCAAACTGTAATCCTCCAAGACAAAGACTGAACTCATGGCCTAAAGTGATTTTTGCCTTTACTAAATCGACCAGAATGAGTTGATTTCAGCTGCTTGCTTTAAGCCAGTGCTTCTCAACCTTGCTAATGTCGTGACCCCTTGATCACCAAGGCAAACTGTAATCCTCCAAGACAAAGACTGAACTCATGGCCTAAAGTGATTTTTGCCTTTAATAAATCGACCAGAATGAGTTGATTTCAGCTGCTTGCTTTAAGCCAGTGCTTCTCAACCTTGCTAATGTCGTGACCCCTTGATAAAATTTCCCAAGTTGTGGGGACCCCTAACAGTAAAATTATTTTCATAGCATGGGTTGTCAGCACCCAAGGCAAGACAAGTAATTTGCGCCCCTAATGGACATTTAGCGCTCCCTGAGTCCCTTCCACTCGTACAGTATTGAAACCCTTTATATTACATTTTAGGATGTACCACTCTCCTCCTTTCTTTCTCTATCCTAATTTCTTGTTTTTTCCCCATCCCTGTCTCTAGCCGTCTTTCTTGTTCTTTCTCTTATTCTTTCTCTCCCTTTTTCTTTGTTCCTCTCCCTTCCATGCATTCTCTGTTTTTATTCCTTCTCTTACTCCTTGGTGGGGGGAATGGGATAAGTGGCAGTGCTGGTGGGGAGTTGGGATTAGTGGCAATGCTGGGGGGAGTTCTGATCAGCCAACTTAGGTGCTCTTGATCAAGGTCATTTGCTGATCTGAGAACTGTAGTGGGGACTTTTAATGACAACTATAATCACAGGTAGTTTTACTCACTGTGTCTCCGACTTTGTGGTGTCTCGTAACAGTGACACCTATGCTGAAATCAGGAGATATGGTCTCCTCCAGCCCCTCAAATTTAACATTCCTCACCAGTCAGCTGACCTCTAGCCTCTGTCCCCCAGCCATGCTGTGCATTGAATGGGCGGCTGCGAAGAGGCTGAGTGGATGGCCGCAGGCTCCAGGAACAACCCTGCTGACTTAGGCTCAAGGGACAGCCCTGCTGGGCAGCCGCAGAAAGTCTGGGAGAGTGGTGCGGGCTTCAGGAACAGCCCAGGATTCAGTGACCCCTGGCAAATTATCATTCGACCCCAGAGGGGGTCCCGACCCCCAGGTTGGGAACCACTGCTTTAAGCTGTCCTAAAAGATGCTATAAAAGTTTATGCTCAAATCAGTTTTGTACAAACACTTATACGTTATGATAAACTGTTTGGATGATTTACATGAAAATGTGTCAGGAAAGGGTCCATCCGCTGGTAAGATATATCATTTGGCATGCAGTACTGGGGTTCACCAGCAGGTGTCTCCTGGCAGTGTTGAACTGTCAGGAGAATATTTCCCTGCTGGTGTCATTTCATCTTTTGGCGGCAGTACTGATGTCCACCAGCGGATGGATCCTGGCAGTATGGAGCAGACAACACACACTGCGCTCAGCTGTGACATGAGGTCAATTACCAGCCTTATAAATACCCGACAAGCCCTCATAGGCTTGCCTTGGTATCTCTCTCCCTGCACTCTAACCTTGCTGCCCGTTACTTTGACCTTGAGCCTGCATCTGCCTTGTCCTGACCTGACCCGATCTGATCCCATCCCTATCCTGAGCCTATCCCCTCTGTTCCTGGTTACCTTGGATCCCTGCCCTGTATCCCATCCATCCACCCTCTTCCTGTCCTGCTGGTTTGATCTCCCTGTGTATGACCTTGGCCTGGCTTTGTTTACGATTACGGTATCTCCATTTCCTTGTATATATTGTTGTTTGTAGTGGGTTTGTTGTGTTGGTTTTGCACTGTTTATATTTCTTTTACTTGTCACTTATTTATTAAACACCATTATTTCACTTATATGTGTTTTGGGTTTCCTCTGTGCAGTCCACACAGTCTGGTCAATTAGATTCTCTGACAGTATACCAAGGCCATCCCTGACCAGACGTGGCTGCATTAAGGAAACCATCCTGGTTTATCGGGTCTGCTAATATGGATTTCGATGAAATCCTTTATTATTCTCTGCTAGCAGAAGAGGATGGTGAATATTGTCGCCAGATTTTAAAAGGGTGGACTAGTGACAGGCTGATGGAAACTATCCGATCAGCTCATTCCCTAGTGGATCAGGGGTATATGTCTTTTGAAGATGTTCAGCCCCTGATCCAGTTATGTGCAAAACCAGCCCTGTCATGCATTCCCGAGGGAAGTGATGATTTTTCACCCCCCTTCAATTATGGCCAAGTTGAATCCCTGGTTTGGTTGTTAGAGGATGATCCAGCCTATTTTATGGAACATTATTCCAACTGTTCACAGCAAGTGTTGTCTAATTGCATCCAGTCAGTGCAATCCTTGATTAGTCAGGCTGTGTGTGAATCAGCGTTTGTTCAACCTGTGCTGCAGGTATGGTCAGATCTCCTGTCTTTTGCTAAGCCACAATACTCCAGCCCTGCCATTAATCCTCTGTCTCTCCAAAAATGTATCTCCCCGTCGCCTATGGCAACCTCAGCTACAGCCCAGTTTATCAAACCCCCTACCAAATACTACTACCCAGTCTCCAAGTGTAGCACCTATCCCGCCTTCAATCCACCTGTCTCTTCTCCTCCACCTGTAACAGTCCCACAAAACCCCTCTCTAGCTACAGTTCCTTGGTCTTCCTTCGATCCAGCTACTTTTTTTTCTTTCAGCCCTGCACCTACATACAAGACTGCACGGGCTAAACCAAAAAAGAAACAAAAATTCTTTCCTACCCACACGATCCTGCCAGTAACCCAACTTGCTTCCACACCAACTAACCCACCTGATTCTGTCAAACCAGTGCCTGCTACCGAGCCTGATGCGCCAGTGTCTTCTACGCAACCTGTTGTGCCAATGCCTGTGCCCGCTGTCCAGTTTGATGTCCCTGCCTTCCAGTCTGGTGTGCCCACCTTCCAGTCTGATGCACCCGCTCTCCAGTCTAATGCACCTGCAATCCAGTCCGATATGCCTGCCTTCCAGCCGGATGTCTTGAAGCTTGCCTTCCAGCCTGAAGTCCCGGTGCCCGCTTTTCAGTCTGTGCCCGCTCCCCAGTCTGATGTCTTCACGCCTGCCTCCCAGCCTGATGCCCCGAAGCTTTCTTTTCAGCCTGATGTCTTAGTCCCTGCCTTCCAGCTTGATGTCCCTGCCTTCCAACTTGATGTCCCTGCCTTCCAGTCTGGTGTGCCCACCTTCCAGTCTGATGTGCCCACCTTCCAGTCTGACGCACCCGCTCTCCAGTCTAATGCACCTGCTATCCAGTCTGATATGCCTGCCTTCCAGTCGGAAGTCTTGAAGCTTGCCTTCCAGCCCGAAATCCCAGTGTCCATGTTCCAGTCTGACGCCCCAGCGACTATTGACCAGTCTAATGTACCTGCTGTTCTGCCCGATGTGCCAGCGCCTGTGTCTGCTGCCCAGTCTAAAGTTCCAGCACCCGCTGCCTGGTCTGATGTCTCGGTGCCGGCTTTCCAGTCCGCTTTCCAGCCTGATGTGCCAGTGTTTACGACTCAGCCAGTTGTGCCAATGCCTGTGTCCGCTGCCCAGTTTGAGTTCCCAGTGCCTGCTGCTCAGCCCGAAATCCCAGTGTCCATGTTCCAGTCTGACGCTCCAGCGACTACTGACCAGTCCGATGTACCTGTTCCGCCTGTTGTGCCAGTACCTGTTGTTCTGCCTGATGTGCCCACTGTTCAGCCTGATGAGCCTGCTTTCCGGTTTGATGTGTCCATCCTCCAGCCTGATATCCTGGTACCTGTCTTCCAGCCTGATGTCGTGATGTTGGTATCCCAGCCTGAGGTTTCGGTGCCCGTGTCTCCGCCTGAAGTTTCGGTGCCCGTGTTTCAGCCTGGAGTTTCGGTGCCTGTGTCTCAGCTTGCTGAATCGGTGCCCGTTACCCAGTCTGTTGAATCGGTGCCCGTTACCCGGTCCGCTGAACTGGTGCCCATTACCCAGTCTGCTAAACCGAAGTCCGTCACTTGGCCTGTCAAGCCAGTATCCGTTATCCGGCTTGCCGAACCAGTGCCCGGTGTCCAGCTCGCTGGGTCGGGGCCTGTTACCCAGCCCACTGGGCCGGGGTCCGTTACCCAGCTTGCTGAGCCGGTGCCTGTAATCCGGCCTGCCCTTACGGTGCTCGCTGTTCGGCCCAATGTTCCAGAGCCTGCTGTCCATCTCGATGACCCGGAGCCTGCTGCCCAGCTCGATGACCCGGAGCCTGCTGCCCAGCTCGATGACCCGGAGCCTGCTGCCCAGCTCGATGACCCAGAGCCTGCTGCCCAGCTCGATGACCCGGAGCCTGCTGCCCAGCTCGGCTTGTTCCTTTGTGCTGCCCAGCTCGAGTTGTTCCTGTGTGCTGCCCAGCTCGAGTTGTTCCTGTGTGCTGCCCAGCTCGAGTTGTTCCTGTGTGCTGCCCAGCTCGAGTTGTTCCTGTGTGCTGCCCAGCTCAAGTTGTTCCTGTGCGCTGCCCAGCTCAAGTTGTTCCTGTGCACTGCCCAGCTCAAGTTGTTCCTGTCCGCTGTCCAGCTCAAGTTGTTCCTGTCCGCTGCCCAGCTCAAGTTGTTCCTGTCCGCTGCCCAGCTCAAGTTGTTCCTGTCCGCTGCCCAGCTCAAAGACTCTGACATGCCAGCCGTCTGCCCGGATGTGCCTGATGACCAGCCTGAAATGCCTTCTTCCACCATTCTGCCTGATGTCATAGACCATGGACAATTAAGACCAGTTGGAGCGTCCGGAGGCCGCTCCTTTAGGGAGGGGTACTGTCAGGAAAGGGTCCATCCGCTGGTAAGATATATCATTTGGCATGCAGTACTGGGGTCCACCAGCAGGTGTTCCCTGCTGGTGTCATTTCATCTTTTGGCGGCAGTACTGATGTCCACCAGCGGATGGATCCTGGCAGTATGGAGCAGACAACACACACTGCGCTCAGCTGTGACATGAGGTCAATTACCAGCCTTATAAATACCCGACAAGCCCTCATAGGCTTGCCTTGGTATCTCTCTCCCTGCACTCTAACCTTGCTGCCCGTTACTTTGACCTTGAGCCTGCATCTGCCTTGTCCTGACCTGACCCGATCTGATCCCATCCCTATCCTGAGCCTATCCCCTCTGTTCCTGGTTACCTTGGATCCCTGCCCTGTATCCCATTCATTCACCCTCTTCATGTCCTGCTGGTTTGATCTCCCTGTGTATGACCTTGGCCTGGCTTTGTTTACGATTACGGTATCTCCATTTCCTTGTATATATTGTTGTTTGTAGTGGGTTTGTTGTGTTGGTTTTGCACTGTTTATATTTCTTTTACTTGTCACTTATTTATTAAACACCATTATTTCACTTATATGTGTTTTGGGTTTCCTCTGTGCAGTCCACACAGTCTGGTCAATTAGATTCTCTGACAAAATGCTTGTCTTTCTCGTTCAATGATTTCTAACATTGTGCTTCCAATGGGTTTTAAGATCAATACTTACTGTGGACATTAACAGTGCCTTGAAAAAGTATTCATATCCCTTGAAATTTTCCACATTTTGTCATGTTACAATCAAAAACGTAAATGTATTTTGTTGGGATTTGATGTGATAGTCCAACACAAAGTGGCACATAATTGTGAAGTGGAAGGAAAATGATAAATGGTTTTCAACATTTTTTACAAATAAATATTTGAAAAGTGTGGCGTGCATTTGTATTCAGCCCCCTTTACTCTGATACCCTGTAACTAAAATCTAGTGGAACCAACTGCCTTCAGAAGTCACCTAATTAGTAGCGTCCACCTGTGTGTAATTTAATCTCAGAATAAATACAGCTGTTCTGTGAAGCCCTCAGAGGTTTGTTACAGAACATTGGTGAACAAACAGCATTATGAAGGCCAAGGAACACATCAGACAGGTTAGGGATGGAGTTGTAGAGAAGTTTAAAGCAGGATTAGGTTATAAAAAAATATCCCAAGCTTTGAACATCTCACGGAGCACTGTTCAATCCATCATCCAAAAATGGAAAGAGTATGGCACAACTCAAAGCCTAACAAGACATGGCGGTCCACCTAAACTGACAGGCCGGGCAAGGAGAGCATTAATCAGAAGCAGCCAAGAATTCCATGGTAACTCTGGAGGAGTTGCAGAGATCCACAGCTAATGTTGGAGAATCTGTCCACAAGAAAACAATTAGTCGTGCACTCCACAAATCTGGCCTTTATGGAAGAGTGGCAAGAAGAAAGTAATTGTTGAAAGAAAGCCATAAGAAGTCCTGTTTGCAGTTTGCGAGAAGCCGTGTGGGGGACACAGCAAACCTGTGGAAGAAGGTGGTCTGATCAGATGAGACCAATGTTTAACTTTTTGACCTAAAAGCAAAAGGCTATGTGTGGCAGAAAGCTAACACTGCACATCACCCTGAACACACCATCCCCACCGTGAAACATGGTGGTGGCAGCATCATATTGTGGGGATGCTTTTCTTCAGCAGGGACAGGGAAGCTGGTCAGAGTTGATGAGAAGATGGATGGAGCCACATTTTTGGCAATCCTAGAAGAAAACCTGTTAGAGTCTGAAAAAGACTTGAGACTCGGGCAGTGGTTCACCTTCTATCAGGATAATGACCCTAAACATACAGCCAGAGCTACAATGGAATGGTTTAGATCATAGGATAGTCAAGTGTTAGAATGACCCAGTCTAAGTCCAGAACTAGATCCAATTGAGAATCTGTGGGACCACTTTTGTTTTCACAGATGCTCTCCATCCAATCTGACAGAGCTTGAGTTATTTTGCAAAGATTTTCACTCTCTAAATGTGCAAAGCTGGTAGAGACATACCACAAAAGACTTGCAGCTACAATTTCAGCGAAAGATGGTTCTACAAAGTATTGACTCAGGGGGGCTGAATATAAATGCACGCTAGACATTTCAGATATTTATTTGTAATAAAAAATAAAACCATTTATCATTTTTCTTCCACTACACAATTATGTGCCACCTTGTGTTGGGCTATCACATAAAATCCCAATAAAATACATTTATGTTTTTGGTAGGTATTTGGTAGTAATGTGGAAAATTTCAAAGGGTATGAATACTTTTTCAAGGCACTGTAACTGTAGATACAGTTTCATGCTATATTGTATTTGCTTAAAGCAACTTATTTTAGCTTCTAACCAAATCAGGAACTACACCTTCATAAATGCATGTTTCTTCTTCAACTGCGCAGAAAGCATGTTGGGAAATGTTTACAAATGTCCAGTATATTTATTCCACGTGTTTTGCGATTAATTCAGAATAGGGTGAAAATAAGATAATATGCAGTGACCCATACAGTAATAACCCAATCAGATATAATCCTCACTCATCTGAATATATTACTGTAAAATCTGACTGGGTTTTGTGGATTGTGTTGCACACCATTATTGTTCTTTTTTCCTATTAAGAATAAAATCACAGCCAAAAGCATACAGTGCAGTTTCAATATGAGCTGCCTAATACCTACTCTATATCTTCTTGTTCTACATTAAATGATTGCAACCAAAATTTATAGCATAAATACAATGTAACTGAAGCACTGGGGCTGTTACACATAATTTCCTAAGAGAATAGCAGACTAAAAGATTTAACCCATAGCTTTGAAAGATAGATGAACATACTGCATTCCTGTTTTTGTCTTCTTTTCCACTATTCAGTCTGAGTCAAACTACATTTTTCACATAGAAATGAAGATGCAGAAGTATTATTCTGCCTAGTGTTCAGCTGTACTAATCTTTAAAGAGCTCATCTGTGATTTTGAGATACGATAGGCACAGTAAGACTTTGCTTGGCTGCAGAGCAACAAAGTATTGTAGATTGTGGTTGGCTGAAATATTAAAGTTTCAGTGAACATATTACATAAAAACATTTTGCAAAGAAAACGAAAATGATGCAAAAGCAGACTGAGCAGCTTCATTAAGAGCATGGAAAGTATGAAATAACCTCTAAGTAGGAGTCTTGCATGTAATCTACAGACATCATTGTAAAAAGACTACATAAAATCTGTTGTACCTCTGGCAGGGTGATCTATCTATACCACAGGCAAAACAGTGACATTTTTATTCACAATAGTGTATTAGCAACACTGAACATAATGATTTTACCAAGACAATTTTATAAGCAGCTATTTTATTCTAATGAGACTTTAATGACTTAATTCTTTCCAGTATTACATTATGTTAATTGAAGAAACAGTTTCAATGTCACTGGAAAGGGAGTTGAAGATGATTTTAGTTTGCAAGGAATCTTAGGACAGAACAATTAAATTGGACCTTTTTTATTTAATATTGTAAAACAATGTGACTTGGAAGGGGGGTATTACCTTTCTCCAGTGCATCAGCCATAAGGTATAAAGGCAGTGCTTTTTTAGTTTACAAACATTTTTATTAACATATTTGAGCAAGTACAAAAATATAAATGCATGGAGAGAATAGAGAGCACATTCAAAAACCAACATATGATTGTACAGGTAAACAGCTCTCCAAATATTGTTGAGTAAGAAAAATAATAAAATAACAACATTCGGAATAGAAAAGAATCTGAATAGGGCAACAAGGCTGTTTCTGCAATATAAGGAGATGGAGTACATAGAAGGTAAGCTCTATACAGGAATCTTTCAATATACTTGAAACGACAGTATGAGCTGCGTTATCTTCCGGGGTTACCCAATCGTCTAGAGAACTCAAATAGGGTAATAGGGAAGCCCCCAAACTCAGGTTATATCTGATGAGGCGACCATTTAGCCCACTTACGCTCAAAGACGTGGATGGTATCCATGAATGTGTGGTGTACCCTTTCCATCAGTTTAATGGATTTCATGTGAATGGAGCACCTGTGACCATGAAACAGAGGGACTCTGCCAGTTTAGGGCAATTGCCCAGTGGATGGCACTAAAAAGTGTGTAGGCACAGCTTTTGGTGGGGGGCAGGGGGTCCTCGGGGAGCTCTGCAAATAAGATGCCCATCTGGTAAGTCAGGGTCACAGGTTCACCTGTTATCAGGAGCACCATCGAGGAGGCTTTTTGCCATATGGGTTTCAACACCGAGCAGCTCCAGAATGTATATGGAAGGGTGCCCCTGTCGTGACAACCCCTAAAACATGAGTCAGGTACTAAGAGGAAAATCTTATTCAATCTAAAGGGGGTATAATACCAACAGGTATGTAGCTTGACAACAGTTTCCATAATGGCGATGCAGCGTGTGCGTTTATGCATGTTGGAGACCATGTCATACTAATCCTCCTTCAAGATCTCCTGGCCAGTCTCTGCCTCCCATTTCAACATGGCTGATGATTTGGCTGTACTTTTGTGCTCATTAAGGTATTGATATAAAGTTGAGATGGTCCCCTTATCTCTAGAGCCATCCTCACAGAGGTTCTCAAATAGTGTTACAGATCCATCAGTCGCTTGAGTTAACATATTCTAAAAGAAATGTCAGATTTGTAGGTATTTATAGAATTCAGAGCTGTAGCAAAGAGTCCAGAGTCACTAGGCCCTGCGATATCCAATTTGAGAACTCTTTATCTTTGTTAAAGGCTGAGGGGGAACTGGGGATCACCCAGGGAGGAGGCTAGACATGGGGGACTAGAAAGTAATTTCAGTTTTACCCTGTAAAGGGACCAGAGGTACAGGGATTGGCCCAGTATGCCATTGAGTGGTGCAACATCCTTAGGGGAAATGGAGCTTGACCAAAGGATACCCGGAAGATAGAAGGGGACAACTGAGGTCCTTTCAAACTGTAAACATGGAATAGAGGAGGAAGAGGCTTGCTATTGAACTAATTGTATGAGGCGTGAAGCCAAGAAGTATTTCTATAGATCAGGGCAGCAGAGGCTGCCTCTAGACTGGGCCCTATACATCATCTGTTGGCTCATTCTGGGTTTCCAGATAAATTTAAAAAGATCAGACTGTACAGCTATTATCGTAGAAGGAGGTACATGGGGGGAAAGACTCTAAACAAAAATAACAGCTTAGGGAGGATCGACATTTTTACTGCTTAAATTCTTCCTAGAAATTATATGTGGTAAGAGGACCACTGGCTGAGTAGGGATATAACCTTGGTGAAGGCTTGGGGATAGTTATGTGTGTACAACAGTTTGTGGGAGGAGGCTAAGCGGATTCCTGGGTATTGTAGTGTGCCCGAGCTCCAGGCAAATTCGTATTTATCTTTGGGATTGGTTATTAAGGGTTGAGGGAGGTTAATAGGTAGAGCTACACATTTAGATGGATTTACTCCCAGTCCCGTAGGTAGGTGAAATGTGGGTAAGGTGGAGAGTAGATTGGGGAGGGAGATTAGAGGGTCCGAAAGGAATAGGGGGATGTCGTGCATATAAGCTCAGTTAAAATTCTTGGCCATTTTTCATGTATCCTTTGATATTGGGGTTATAGGTAATTGAACAGGCCAATGGTTCAATCGACAAGGCGAACAATAGGGGGGGAGGGGACAGACCTGCCTAGTGCCTCTACCTAAAGTGAAGTATTCCAAATTGCACCCAGGGAGCTTGATACGGGTTCAGGGATTGTAACAGAGAGCCGTAAAACAATGGATAAAATCCCCAGTAAAGCCGAATTTGGCTAAAATGGAGTCTAAATAGGGCCATAGGACACTGTCGAAGGCCTTATTAATGTCCGAGCTAAGCAATAAAACCTTACGGGAGGTAATGTTGGCATCCTGTATCACATTAGTGGCCAGCCATATGTTATCTGTGATTTGCCTAGTGGGGATGAAACCTGTTTGGTCCAGGGAGACCAGGGAAGTGATTACTGATGCCAGACGATCCGCTAGTAAATGGACGAAAATCTTTAAGTCATTATTAATGATCGAAACGGGGTGAAAGTTCTATGGGAGTGTATGATCCTATCCAAGCTTTGGGATTAAGGACATGTTTGCTAGCAACATGTCAGCGGGGAATGAATCTCCGTCCAGGATACGGTTATATAGCCTGACCAACTTGGGAACCAATAGGCCAGCAAATTTTTTATAGTATGGCACTGTATAGCCATCAGGGCCAGGGGATTTGGAAAATTTTAAGGAAGAAATGATAGAGGCTATTTCATCCCCTGTGCAAGGAGCGTTAAGCATTTGAAGCAGTTCTTCAGTGAGTGGAGGTAGCTGAAGGGTATCTAACCAGGTCTGAGGGGTGGGGCAGGATTGGGGTGGTGGGGGGGACAGAAGTGATTGGTAGTAGGAGGAAAAGATCTTTAAAATGTCTTTCGGATGGGTGGTAAGGTTACAATTACTATCTTTAGATTTGTATGAATGCGTAGGTTGGATGGATTGTTTCAGCTTCCTGGCTGTGTCTGTGATAAAGATTCTCAAGATCCAACGTAAGTGAGCGAATGTCTTTTTGTTTTTGGCGTTTTCTAGTAGTGGCTATTTAAATCAGATGACCTCTCATCACAGCCTTATGGACTGCCCATAAAGTTGTGGGAGAAATCCCATCTATGTTATTTTGGCAAAAATATTCAGTGAGGCATTCAGATAGCTGGCTAACTAAGGTAGGGTCTGAGAGTAAAGAGTCGTGGAGGAGCCAATTCCCTGTTGCATTAGGGAGTCCTATGCATGAGAGCTTGCATGACACTATGTGGTGATCAGACCAGGGGCATATGTGTATATCTGCAGATGTGAAGTTTGTGACTAGTCTAGGGGAGCAAAATATGTAGTCTAGTTGGAAGTAACTATCATGAGGGTGGGAGTAAAACATGTATCCTCGGGATCCCAAGAGTCTATTAGTTGGTGTGATCTAATGCCTCATTTCCACTGAGCGGATCGGTTCGGGTCGGTACAGTTTGAATGGCCTAGAATGGTCCGGTCTTTTCTGGTGAGCGTTTCCACTGCAAGTGGGACCACAAGGGGCCATACAGGGTTTTGAAAAAAATGCCTCAGCATAGCACAGCAGATGGTTTTCTGTCAGCCAATCAATGGAATGTATAATAGCTCTGCCCTAACCGAACCGTTCCATTTTCTATGGCCCCACATCTGAAGCAGGACCCTGAATGGAGTGGTACGGTTCAGTTGTATGGGCCGTTTTCATAATGGAAACACCCAAAATAGCGTACCGTACCGACCTGAACCGAACCGATCCGCTCAGTGGAAACGAGGCATAAGGGAACATTGAAGGGTTTTAGGGAACGCGTTTTTTACAGGGCCTACCTGACTCCTATCTAACTTGGAATGGGCCACTAAATTAAAATCCCCCCCTATCAGGAGGTGAGTGATATCTGTCAAGCACCTGGAAGAATGATTTGAAGAAGAAAGCTTGCGATGCATTCGGGCATACACTCAGGCTAGTGTGACCATCTTACCCTGAAGTGATCCTCTGATTATTACAAATCTGTTCTCTGGGTCTTTATAAATCTGGTGTACATCAAACATGACCAAATTTTTGATCAGTATAGCTGCCCCTCTCGACCTGGATTCGCATGTGGTAAAGTATCCCTGTTTGAAGGACTTGTCTAGGTAGAATGGGTGGTTGTGGGTGGAAAAATGCATTTCCTGGAGCAGTAGTATTAGGTTAGCCACCTTTTCCTCAAGCCAAACCTGAACACTAAAGCCCCTTTCACACAGGCTTTCTGATCAAGTCCGCCTGTTAGTTTTTCTGGCGGACCTGAACCTCCATTCACCTCTCTGGAGAGGCGGATGTTAGTGGTGACATGTTCGCTGACACCCGCCGCTATGCAATCCGATCCTGTCCGTGAAATCCAGATGGATGGTGACCCTATTTTCCATCTGTCTGGTGGATCAGATTGGATTGGATGAAAATGGAGAACAGGGCTCTGGCAGGTCCGTCTCTGTACAGTTAGCAGAGACAGATCTGTCATCTGCCTGCTCAGCGGAGATAAGCAGACCGATCCCCCGCTGAGCAAAGCAGAGTCCGCCGGCACGACCGACCGAGTGAAAGATCCCACTAGCCTATGGCACTGCACTTCCTTAACTCGACCCATTCAACTGAATGGGGCTGTGCAGCAACAGTGTGCAATGCACATGGCTACAGCAAAGTGGCATGGGATTTTAGGGGTTAAAAACAGGTGGTGAGGAGAAAACATAACGCTTCTTCACAACCTGTCAAATACTTTAAAAAAAATATCCACTGTGGATTACTCTTCAGAGTGATCCGTGTCTTCGTTTACACTTGTGGTTGGGGGACAGAAAAAAATAGAGGTTGAGCTGTGTTTTTACTGCTACCCAGCTGTTCCTCTTAAGCTGCAAAGGCAGCAAAGGGGGGATGTACACACGCAATAGCCAAAATTCTTTGCATCACCGTGTGGCAAAAATTGTCTGCACTGTTGGGTTCAGCGAGCATTATTGCCTGCTGATTGTGGCCCATCCAAGTGAATGGGGGTTTCCTGCATCCATGTGCAATGCATTCAGTTGTGGGGTGCTGCTGTGGGGTTTAAACAGATGGTAAGCAGGCGATATAACACCTCCTCACTGCCTGTCAAATTCCCTCTGAAGAGCAATCCAAACATGGATTGCTCTTCAGAGGGCACCACATGTGTATACAAGCCCTGAGCCTAGGTTCACACACATTCCTGCATCGCATCTCTCTCGCAGGCAGTTCACACCGCCCTCTGCGAACCCCTACGGGTGTCATTACATTGTTAATGACACCCCCAGATTGGTTCACAGATCGCAGTGCGAACTGTGAACTTGCACAGGAATCAGATCGCATAGGTGAGAACACCCATGTAATCTGATTCCAGTGCGGGGGAAAAAAAAAGTCCCTGCACTATTTTCCTGCAAATCTAATGCATGTTCAACCATACAACTGTATGGCTGAACTCGCATTGCACAGACATCGCATTTGATCCGCACCAGCAATGCGGGTGCGAATCACATGCAATGACTGTGTTCACAAAAGTGTGAACTCAGGCTAAGGCTGTTAAGCCATGCCAGTGTATTCTGTGGAGTAACCTCTTGTCTGCAACAATTCCAAAAAACTTCTGCTCAGCTGGGGGCCAGGAGAAGGAACACAATTTAACCCCCTGGCTCAAGTGCTTACCTCCTGTGGTGATCCAGACTGTGGCTCTGCACTCCATCTGCTCAGCTGGTGGCCGGGAGAGGAACATGAGTAGTTAATGCTTTCAGGAGAAAGTTCTTATCTTTATTCAGCAGTTCTGACAATCTAATCTGAGTCCGATGTTCACTTCTATACAGATACACCGGGTAATGTAATTGCCGGAAACCGTAGCACAAGGATCACTCCGCCAAGACTATTTGATTATTTTCAAGCTCAGGCGGAGTAATCCCTGTGCTGTGATTCCCGGCAATTACATTACCCGGTTTATGTGTATAGATGTGGATGTCGTGACTTAGATTAGATTGCCGTAACTGCTGAATAAAGATAGGAACCTACTTCTGATAACATTAACTAGTCATGTTCCTCCCACAGCTGAGCAGATGGAGCACAGAAACCACAGTGCAGTCTGAATCATGTGCCTGGGTACTAGGCGGAAGGAGACCCGGACACATGATTCAAAACCCCTAGCGTCTGGGTGAATCCCGCACAGGTGGCAACCTTAAGTAGTATGTCTGCTCCCAAGGTTTTATCAGGTCTGAATGTTTTTTTCCTTTTGTGTGGGGAATTTAAACCGTTAAGATTATGGGAAATCACCTTAAGACCCATTTCCTACTAGGGGATGCAGCTAAGGAGTCAATAGGAGTCCAGATCGAGGAGTAGGCCCACAAAACAGTTGACAGTACATTTCTAAAGAGAACAGACTGAGAAAATAAGTGGTAAGTAGAATACCAGCGCCATCTAGTGAGCTTAACATGTAGAGCAACCATATAGGTAGTACATTGATAATGCACAGTGAACAGAACTAAATAATACAAAAAAAATAAGGAAAAAATTAAAAGTCCATGAACCAGAAAAACAAGCCAACAAATGGCAAATAGTTAGCTAGTGGGGTCAGGGGAAAAGCTCTCACCCTAACCAAAAGAACAGTGTCATTTTGGACTAAAGGGTCCATTACTCTAATAAAGTGTAGCTGTGGAAAAAATGGTTTCAAAGAACTGAGTTTTCCAGGTACCTGTAGGGGTCCTTCGGGACTGGATCTCCTGATCCATGTTTGAGCCAACAGGTAGGGACTGAATTAGAGTAGTGGGACAGTCAAATCGGCACAACCAGACCTCAGCACCGCCAGGAGAGTGTCCAGTGGTTAATGAGCATGCCTGCTTCCCTCGGTCATCAGTAACCTTAAAAGAAAGAGAAAAGGAAAAAAACACAAGGGAGAGAGAGAAGCAAGTGTTAAAATTGACTCCAGTGATCCCGTCTTGGAGATGGAGTTGCCCAGATGGGAGCTGAACGTGGAGTAGAAGGTAGCCTAGGAAGCACAGCTGCATCGAGGAGGCTGAGCTTCACCAAGAGCTCTTTACCCTCTGGAACTCTGGTGACCGTGTATGTCATGCCATTGTCAGGAACCTGCAGCTTGAATGAGAATCCCCAGAGAAACCGAATCCTGGCGCACTGGAGAACAGAAGTGACCTCTTTCATCCTCCTGCGTTTATTCAGGGTGGTAGGGGATATGTCAGGGTATATTTGGATAGAAATGCCCTCATATTGATATTCGGAGTATTGCTAGAGGTCGTGAGGATTTTCATCTTTAATCAGGAAATCTTTGAGGCAGAGCACATTATCCCTCGGGGGTTTTTCAGGAGGGGGTTTAGGATGCAGGGCTTTGTGAATCCTGTCACAGGTAAACGCAGACAGGGGAGAATCAGGGAGCAGAGAATTAAATAGTTTTTGCACCGCAGGAAGCAGTCTCTGGGACCCCTTGCATCCTGAGGTTGTTGCGTCTGTTCCTGTTGTCTAGGTCCTCCAGGTGGGCTTGAAGCTGTATCACAGTTTCAGAAAGGGATTTGTGGTCTTTCCTGAGATTAGTGTAGGCTAGGCTGAGCTCATCATGTTTTGTTTTTAACAAGTCAGTCCTGGTGCTTAATGCTGCTATCTCCAGGCATAGGGTGTTAGTAGATTTGCACAGCTCTGATTGAAACTTCTGTGCTATCTTGTCATACATGATAGTAAGACTTTCATTCACATCAGCTTTTGTGAGTTGTACAGCATACTCACTGTCTCCTGTGTGTTGGGGATGCCTCCGCAGCCAGAGAACGTGGCTGTGTCTCTTCTGGCCGGGTGCCATCTTGGGACATGTTGCTCTGCTCCCTCACCCAAAGCAGGTAGTTAGTTAGGGAACTTTGAGCCAGTTTATTGCGGCAATTTCTGGATCCAGGCATGTGCTGATCATTCTGCCAGGGTGTGGGCTGAAATTGCTGTGAAATGGTGTCTGTATAGCCCCAGGGAAGCTCCGACAGTCTCCGCTGTTCACGGAGCTCCTAGCCTCTGCTTCCTTCCTGCTTCGTGCCATGCATGCACCCCTTGGAAGTGCTTTTGTACTACCTACTATGCTGAATGACATGTCAGCTTCCTTCTCACAACTCCTCACAACTTCTTGGCAGATTTGAGACACAAATAATGAAGATTTGTAATATATAATTCATCATTAAATGCATTTTTAAATGCAAGCAATGCAGTTCCATTAATGTAACCTGGTATCAGCCCCTTGCAGTCCCTGCATGCTATTTTACTGTATCCTGTTTTAATTTCTAATTGTTTCTACGTGATTTACTCTTTTTTGCCATTTTAGTAAACTAAATCAGAGGAATAGATAAATACAGTTGACCTCATTAACATGTGTCACCATAGTTCTATCATTTCACTCTAGGAGTAGTAGTAGTAGTGCATAGTGGGATAGCTAAATAATTATGTTTTAGAATTGGAAAAATGCATGGGTACTTTTATCCATTGTGTATAATGCATTATAATTATTTGTAGATGATTTGCTTTCATTGCTCAAATGGGAAGGGGAATCTGAATGCATTCTATGGGTCTATTCAGAAATGTTTTCACCCATGACCTATACAACTTTTACTAAACATTTACACATTTTTAAAATAAATCTGAGAAATGTGTAATCTTGTGTCAAAACATTGAACAATAGAGCCTTTTGTAAAAAATGTGCAAAGGTTTAGCTCAGGTCTTTAAAAGATATATTTTTTACTGAAGTCCTAAAACCTATTAACCAGTTCCCGACCGGCTCACGCAGATATACTGCAGTAGAATGGCTCCCCTGGGCGAAATCCCGTACGGGTACGTCCTTACCTTTTTCGGCCACCAGAGGGCGCGCGCCGACTGCACCCGATATATGTGGCCAGTGGGCACAGGCAAGAGGAGCCATATTGTTTGTTCCTACTAAGCAGGAAAAACGATATGTCTCCTCTCCTAGTCAGTCCTATCCCCATACAGTTAGAACACACTGAGGAAACACACAATTAACTACTTGATCACCCCCTAGTGTTAACCCCTTCCCTGCCAGTGATATTTTCTCAGTAATCAGTGCATTTTTTTTAGCACGATCGCTGTATAAATGCCAGTGGTCCCAAAAAAGTGTCAAAAGTCTCCGATCTGTCCATCGCAATGTTGCAGTACTGCTAAAAATCGCAGATCACCGCCATTACTAGTAAAAAAAATAAAATAATAGACACTATAACTTTTGTGCAAACCAATCAATATACGCTTATTGTGTTTTTTTTTTACCAAAAATATGTAGAAGAATATATATTGGTCTAAACTGATGAATAATTTTTTCTTTTTTTAAATTTGGGGGATATTTATTATAGCAAAAAGTAAAAAATATTGGAGTTTTTTTTCAAAATTGTTGCTCTTTTTTTGTTTATAGCGCAAAAAATAAAAACTATTGTACAGAGGTGATCGAATACCACAAAAAGAAAGCTCTATTTGTGGGAAAAAAGAACACAAATTTAGTTTGGGTACAGCGTCGAACGCCCGCACAATTGTCAGTTAAAGTGATTCAGTGCCAAATTGTAAAACGTGCTCTGGTCAAGAAGGGGGTAAAATCTTCCAGGGCTGAATTGGTAAGCAATGTATTTGTTAATTAACCTACATTTTTTTGATTTAGATATTGCCTTTGGATGTGGCCTGGAAAGAAGTTTGCCTCAAAAGGCAATGTCAACACAATTACATTAGTTTTACATTTTATTTTATGTTTCCATTTACAGGGAGTTATGCCGCGTACACACGAGGGGACTTTCCAGCAGACCGGACTCTGTCGGACAATTCGATCGTGTGTGGGCTCCAGCGGACTTTTTTTCCCAAAAGTCAGACGGACCTAGAAATAAAACATGTTTCAAATCTTTCCAACGGACTCGAGTTCAGTCGAAAAATCCGCTCGTCTGTATGCTCGTCCGACGGGCTAAAACCAACGCTAGGGCAGCCATTGGCTACTGGCTATCAACTTCCTTATTTTAATCTGGTCGTACGTCATCACGTAGGTATCCATCGATCCGTGGTGTGATCGTGTGTAGGCAAGTCCGTTCGTTGGGAAAGTCCGTCGGAAGTCTGCCAAAAGTCCGTCGGATAGACCGTCGGACCAGTCCGGTCGAAAAGTCTGTCCGTGTGTACGCGGCATTACTAAAAAAAAGAGACCTTGGGCATGCAGCATGATTCTTGTAAGTTACCCCTGCAAATTCTGACATCTTTTTTTGGGGACAAGATGTAAGGATGATGTCCCTGTTTACACAGGTGACAGATATGTAGGAAAGGGGAGTGGCTACACTCTCATTTCTCTCCAATTTATGGCCACAAAGATTGCATTTCTGGATAAATATCTGATTAAAATTGTGGGAGGAGCCCCACTTGGTTTTGTTCTCTATTTTTTTTTTTCATTTAACAACATCTCCAAAACAACATCTCCTGGCCCAGAACTACATAGTTGGTGGATCTTCAGAAGCCCCAGGCATTCTTTGCTTCCTAGCTACTACACACATACATTGCCACCATCACATCTTCTGTTCAACCAACACTCCGTTGGATTCGGGTTGTTAATCAGGTAGTGTTTTAATTAATATTAATTACACAGATATATACTATTTTGCTTATTGCATAGCTATCAATCTTCCGATTCAAACGTTACAAATAAATTTCAAAACTTGGCCCACCACTACTTAGCTGATGCATTCTTGGAAGCCCCAGACAGTCTCTGAACTGCCATCTTGAATCTGGTGCTCCTACCGTATGTCGATCTGCTGTGTCAGATTAGCAACAGTCTTCTGGAACTTCATAAATGTAGGGACACATTCAATTGGATGTCTGCTGGGTAAAAAAGCATTGGCAAATTCACAATGACCACTGTAAATCCATTCCACTGCCTCTCATAAATGACTCTTCCAGTATGCTTAGCAGTTCTCATGTTGAAGGAGAGCAGCAGCTGCCACTAGTAGCAGCTTTTTGTTCACTCTTAGGTCTAGAAGATGTCACTAAGACAATCCCTACCCAATCAAAAGAGCTGAGGAGTGCAATGTAGGTGTGCTGAAGTTTTTTATTATACTGCAGTGAACACTCCCCGAATGTCAATTCTTCTGAAGTCCAAATTTCCAGATAACAAGGTTTTACAATCAGACAAACAATCACAAATGAATGTGATTACGTTTTCCTACAGATCAAACATGATATAAATTGGATTAATGTGTATGCAGCAGCCAATACAAGTGCATCTCCTCGGGTGGACACAGGGGCAAGAGGACAGCAACCCCCACTGAGCAAAGCAGGAATCCACACCTATCATTTTTTCAGATCTTGTCATCAAACAATGCAAGACATTGCTTCCTAATCAAAATAGCCAGAAAAGAGAGAGTAACATCAGCCAACAACATTAGATTGAGTCTCACTAACAATAGCATTAGCCACATCCTAGCAATAGGGCACATTGTTAGACAAACCAGCAAGATGGCAAATTATCTTTGCCCTTTTGGACTTACAGGGTAATACTCAGGGAGGAACCAAAAATGGATACACCCTTATGATCTAACTCTATATCATCCTAGCACCATTAAATAGCAGCCCATCAGCAGCGGACACCAGGGCAATTATGACCCCATGCTGGGGAACATCTTTATCATATTGACTGGGGTAATTGTTGATTAATTCTACATATACAGTACATACGTATATGCCATAATTTGTGTGATATTTTTGGGTCACTTGATCCATCGTCTTCTTAAAATTGTATCAATAAAATATTTTTTTTTTTAAATGAGTTGTCTCCAGTGGTACCTGCATAAGTAGGGAAAATGGTTGTCTGGTAATTATTACGGATGTGGGTTGGCCATTTCCAAGGTGTAGAGTTGAGAGCTGGAGATGTATGAAAAGACATTGCTGTAGACTGTTTGAGGACCATTTATGACAGCTACAGTGGGAAAGTACTAAGACCCCCTTAACTAATTTGGATAGGGAAGTCTGTAAAGAAGAAATAGAAGTGGCAATTAAAAGTACTAAAGTCAGAAAGAGTCCAGGCCCAAATGGGTTTACACCTTTATATTGTAAAAAAATTCAGGCATATATGAACTTTATTGGGGAGGCATGGAGATGCGCTCGGAAACTTTAGTGGCCTATATATCACTTCTCCCCAGGGTAGGGAAAGATCCAACATTGTGCTCCATCTTCAGACCAATATACTTAATAAACAAAGACATTAAACTATATTCAAAAATATTAGCTGAGAGGCTGGAGTGCTATATGCCAGACTGGATAGAGAAAGATCAAGCAGGCGTTATCCCTGGGAGGGAAGCAAGAGACAATGTATTGAAAACTATCCTCGTAAAGCACAGAGCTAAGAAAGGCAAAAAAACAGTCCTTGTTCTGTCAATTGATGCCAAAAAGGCCTTTTACAGACTGGAGTGGGATTACATGCTCTCAATATTACAACATTTTGGGGTGGGCCCGCACATGTATAAATGGATTAAGGCATTATATTCTAAGCCAGCTGCACAGGTTCAAGTGAATGGGAACCTGTTGCGACCATTTGATTAATATAATGGAATGCAGCAGGGATGCCCACTTTCTCCACTGTTATTTATGCTATGTCTAGAATAGGGATGAGCTTCGAGTTCGACTCGAACATCGGCTGTTCGCAAGTTCGCCGAACAGCGAACAATTTGGGGTGTTCTCGGCAAATCCGAATGCTGCGGAACACCCTTTAAAAGTCTATGGGAGAAATCAAAAGTGCTAATTTTAAAGGCTTATATGCAAGTTATTGTCATAAAAAGTGTTTGGGGACCTGGGTCCTGCCCCAGGGGACATGGATCAATGCAAAAAAATTTTTTAAAAACTGCCGTTTTTTCAGGAGCAGTGATTTTAATAATGCTTAAAGTCAAACAATAAAAGTGTAATATCCCTTTAAATTTCGTAGCTGGGGGGTGTCTATAGTATGCCTGTAAAGGGGCGCATGTTTCCCGTGTTTAGAACAGTCTGACAGCAAAATGACATTTCAAAGGAAAAAAGCCATTTAAAACTACTCGCGGCTATTGCATTGCCGGTCCGACAATACACATAAAAGTTCATTGATAAAAATGGCATGGGAATTCCCCACAGGGGAACCCCGAACCAAAATTTTTTTTAAAAAATGACGTGGGGGTCCCCCTAAATTCCATACTAGGCCCTGCAGGTCTGGAATGGATTTTAAGGGGAACCCCTCGCCAAAATTTAAAAAAAAAACGGCGTGGGGTCCCCCCAAAAATCCATACCAGACCCAACCTGGCAGGCCGCAGGAAAAGAGGGGGGATGAGAGAGTGTCCCCCCTCAAGAACCATACCAGGCCACATGCCCTCAACATTGGGAGGGTGCTTTGGGGTAGCCCCCCAAAACACCTTGTCCCCATGTTGATGAGGACAAGGGCCTCATCCCCACAACCCTGGCCGGTTGGTTGTGGGGGTCTGCGGGTGGGGGGCTTATCAGAATCTGGAACCCCCCTTTAACAAGGGGACCCCCAGATCCCAGCCCCCCCTGTGTGAAATGGTAAGGGGGTATTTTGTACCCCTACCATTTCACTAAAAAACTGTGAAAAATGTTAAAAATGACAAGAGACAGTTTTTGACAATTCCTTTATTTAAATGCTTCTTCTTTCTTCTATCTTCCTTCATCTTCTTCTTCTTCTTCTTCTGGTTCTTCTGGCTCTTCTGGTTCTTCCTCCGGTGTTCTCGTCCAGCATCTCCTCCGCAGCGTCTTCTATCTCCTTCTCCTTCTTCGTCCCGCCTCCCCGTTATTTAAGAACCGTCAGAAGAGGAGACGCGTCACACAGCAGGAGCCTCCCACCATGCCAGCATGGATGCGGAGCGGCCTGGAGAAGAAGATGAAGAAGAGAAGAAGATGAAGAAAAGAAGAAGATGAAGAGAAGAGCGGGAGCATCCCCCCATGGCATGGGTGCGGAGCGGCCCGAGGAGAAGAAGATAGAAGATGCCTCGGAGGAGATGCTAGACGAGAACACCGGAGGAAGAACCAGAAGAGCCAGAAGAAGAAGAAGATGAAGGTAGATAGAAGAAAGAAGAAGCATTTAAATAAAGGAATTGTCAAAAACTGTCTCTTGTCATTTTTTAACATTTTTGACAGTTTTTTAGTGAAATGGTAGGGGTACTTTTGTACCCCCTTACCATTTCACACAGGGGGGGCTGGGATCTGGGGGTCCCCTTGTTAAAGGGGGCTTCCAGATTCTGATAAGCCCCCCCGCCCGCAGACCCCCACAACCACCGACCAGGGTTGAGGGGATGAGGTCCTTGTCCTCATCAACATGGGGACAAGGTGTTTTGGGGGGCTACCCCAAAGCACCCTCCCAATGTTGAGGGCATGTGGCCTGGTACGGTTCAGGAGGGGGGCGCTCTCTCGTCTCCCCCTCTTTTCCTGTGGCCTGCCAGGTTGCGTGCTCGGATAAGGGTCTGGTATGGATTTTTGGGGGGACCCCACACCGTTTTTTTTTAATTTTGGCACGGGGTTCCCCTTAAAATCCATACCAGACCTGAAGGGCCTGGTATGGAATTTAGGGGGTCCCCCATGTAATTTTTTTTTACATTTTGGTTCGGGTTCCCCTGTGGGGAATTCCCATGCCGATTTTATTAATGAACTTTTATGTGTATTGTCGGACCAGCAATGCAATAGCCGTGAGTAGTTTTAAATGACTTTTTTTCTTTGAAATGTCATTTTGCTGTCAGCCTGTTCTAAACACGGGAAACATGCGCCCCTTTACAGGCATACTATAGACACCCCCCCAGCTACGAAATTTAAAGGGATATTACACTTTTATTGTTTGACTTTAAGCATTATTAAAATCACTGCTCCTTAAAAAATGGCCGTTTTTGAAACTTTTTTTTGCATTGATACATGTCCCCTGGGGCAGGACCCAGGTCCCCAAACACTTTTTATGACAATAACTTGCATATAAGCCTTTAAAATTAGCACTTTTGATTATTCATGTTCGTGTCCCATAGACTTTAACGGTGTTTGCGTGTTCAAACAAACTTTTTTCCTGTTCGCATGTTCTGGTGTGAACCGAACAGGGGGGTATTCGGCTCATCCCTACTCTAGAACCTCTCTTGGTGAGAATACGGGTAAATCAAGAGATACAGGGTATAGAAATGGCTGGGCAAGAACATAAGGTATCTGCATTCACAGATGATATTATGCTCTACATACTGTAGTCCCAAGTTTATAGTGGTTATAGACAACATGTTACCAGAGTAAAGGAGAGTAGACCATGCAGATCTACTGCATTTTGTGGAAATATGCCACTTCCTCAGGAGCTCCCAAAAGATTTCTTATTTTTCACAGCACAAAAATAATATATAAAAAATATGTGAAAAAAAATAGGTAACTTAAAACATATATAGTGCTTGATTCATGTTGTTCATATAATACAAATGTTCAGTGCAATAAAAAGTCAAAAATTTTATTTGCCTTTTGCAAAGAAAGAAAGTAAAATGTGCACTGTCATAGCTCACAAGTAAACATTTGTTTTCTAAAAATACTAAAACCTCACACATCATACAGCAGTCTTGCTTACATATGGAGTAGCAACATGCAATTCAAATCTTGCATCAATCTATGCAAGTGAAGGTATTTTATGAGTAACGACAATGTATTTAACAATCCATCTGGAAATAATGCAGCATGAATTCTAAAGCAGTCCATGTTTTTTTAAACAGAATATTTCTAAAATATTTATCTGGTAGATTTTTATCTAAAAAGGAAGTCTATAAAAATTAGACCTGTAAAGGCCCGTAAACGCGATCGGACTTTCTGACGGGAAATGTTGGATGTCAGGCTGTTGGCGGAAAATCTGACCGTGTGTATGCTCCATCAGACAATTGTTGTTGGACTTTCCGCCAATAAATGTTGGCTAGCATGTTTTAAAATTTTCCGCCAACAAATGTGTGTTGTTGGATTTTCGGATTGTGTGTACACAAGTCCGTCGGACAAAAGTCCAAAGTACAAACACGCATGCAGGGAAGCAAGGACGAGCCGGAAGCACTCTGTCTTGTAAAACTAGCGTTCATAATGGAGATATCACATTCGTGACGTGGTAAATTATGAAATCTCTCAATGCAGAGCATTCTCTTCTTCTTTATAATGGTATAATGATGAAGCTGCTTTGCTGGTGATATTCACAGAGTTCTGACAAACATATTTATTTATTTTTTCTGGTGATCTCCAGAATAATATATACATATATATATATATATATTCACTTGTGGAGGAGAACCGCACTCTGCTTACAATTTAGTGCCAGCAATCAGGTCTTCCCACCGACCTTGTATATAGAAAAAGAGTCCAAGAGGTTGCTGCACTTAAAAATTTCTTTGCTTTATTTCACAATATCTTCAGCAGGGATTTACAAAGCAAGTATAATCCAAAACCACAGGCACGAAATGCCTACACAGTTTCAGACACAAGTAGATTCAGATATGGATGGATGGATGGATTATGTCTCGGGCTAGTCAGCTTACGCCCTTCCTAAGATCCATTAAAGCACATCTGAGGGTTTCAATCCAATCATTCATTTAAATACAGGTTTAGTGAAGTACTTCACATATGGAATCAATATGGCTAATTAGTTCAAATCGCATACCATTTAACATCTATATGTGCATATATTTATCTATAACATGCCATTAGAGCAAGGATAAGCAACAGGTGTCAAATCTCTCATTCTCCTCACTCGCATTATAGAATATTTGGAATACCTATAAAAACGCAGGGAAATGTTACATTCATGAGTAAAAACAAAAGGATATCCCCATCATGAAGTTATTTTATCTGGCTACTTTTAAATGCTTATTCCAACAATTAAACAAATAAATAAAGATCCAAATCAACATTTAAGCCATATGGAGCAATTGTATTCAAAAAATGTATCCAGTATACTTCTCTTTTTCTTAGAATCAATTCACGGTTGCCCCCTCTCCTATTTTTTTCAATACCTTCTAGGACCATATACTTTAGTTGTGATACATTGTGGCCAAATTCCAAAAAGTGTCTCGCCAGCGGTAATTGGGTTAATTTATCTCGTATTGAGTATTTGTGTCTCGCTATCCTATCTTTAATTTTTTGTGTAGTCTCCCCTACATAAACTAAACCGCACGGGCACTTTATGGCATAAATTACATATGAAGATTGGCATGTGTAGTAACCCCGTATGGGGATGTTGAAACCCCTATGTGGATGTGTAAAGTATTTACCTTTAATCATAGAGTTATATTGTATGCATGACAAGCAGGGATACGATCCCAGATTTTTAGGTCCCAGAAAGGTTAGTTTGGCTGCTGCAGCCACAGGTTGATCAGATTTAATCAATCAATCTCGTATCGTTCTACCTTTTCTATAGGAGGACATGGGTGGATTCCAGAATTCCTGTACCATGGGGTAACTGGATCTTAAAAGATTCCAATGTCTTTTGATAATTTGGTTGATTTTGTTGGAGAAGGGATGATACTGCATAATAAAGGGGATTCTCTTGTTTTCTTTTCGGGGTGATCGATTACAATCCGTATTAGAATAATCGATATTAACTAAAGCTTGCGGGTATCTTCTACTAATAAGTTTGTTTTTTATTTCATTAAGTCTCTGATCACGGCACAGCGGGTCACTCACGATCCGCTGCACCCTCATCATCTGACTTTTTGGGATGGATGAAAAAACGTTTGGGGGATGAAAGCTATTAAAATGTAGCAATTGGTTACGGTCTGTGGGTTTCACATATAAGTCGGTAGTAATCTGCCCATTGTTCAATTTAAGAAGAGTATCAAGAAAGGAGATCTCATTTTTACCAATTTCAATGTTAAACTTTAATCCGGGTACTAAATAGTTAATGTATTTATCAAATAAGTATAGGCTTTCCATGTTGCCATCCCATATAGCGAAAATATCGTCCACAAATCTGTACCAACATTGGCAATGTTTTAAAAATAAATCATTGACATAAATAAAGGACGTCTCTATCATATTCATAAATGCGTTCGCATATGGGGGTGCAACATTTGAACCCATCGCTGCTCCGTTCAGTTGCAAGAAATTAGTATCCCTGAAAAGAAAATAGTTCTCTTCAAGAGTAATTTTCAAAAGGTCAAGCAGAAATGAAATCTGTTCGGTTTTATAGATGCCTGATTGAATTAACAATCGCTGACATGCCTCTATTCCTAAATCATGTGGAATGATAGTAAATAAACTAGAGACGTCCCATGATATCAGGATGGAATCTGATGACAAGTTTATATCTTGAATTTTTGACAAAAAGTCAGTAGTATCTCTTATAAATGATTTAGTGTTTAATAGCAATGGTGTCAAACACTTATCCAGGTATTGTGCTAGATGTGTTGTCACAGATTTCATCCCTGATACAATGGGACGTCCCGGGGGATTTTTAGGGTCTTTATGGATTTTTGGTAACATATACAGTACCGGTGTAACCGGATATTCACATATCAAAAACTCCATAGTTTCATCATCAATGATTTTTTGTTTAACTGCCTTAGTTAGAGTTGTTTTTATCCTTTTTTGTACTTTAAAAACAGGACAGCAATCAAGTCTTTTATAAGTAAGGGTATCACTAAGATGTTTCATTACTTCATTTTCATACATGGATGTGTCCATAACCACAATAGCTCCCCCCTTGTCAGCCGGCTTGATAGTGATATCATGCCGGACTGACAAGGAGTTTAACGCTGCAATCTCATCTCTATTTAGATTGTGGGGTATATGGTCTCTCTTATCTCTGTCACACAAAAAATGTTTTATGTCATTTTCCACTTTCTCTATATATACCTCTACAGCAGCACATGAAGTGGGTGGTACTTTAGTGCTTTTTGGTTTTAAACCCATGTTTTTGATTGATAATATTGATAATTCCTTAGTTGTGGCAGTGGCCACACCAGAATAGTATGCTTTAAATCTTAATTGTCTAAAAAATCTATATAAATCCTGTTTAAGTACAAAATCATTCATTTTCTCTTTAGGGCAAAAGCCCAAACCCTTATTCAAAACACTTAGTTCAGTTTAACTGGTTTGGGCTTTTGCCCTAAAGAGAAAATGAATGATAAACTCCTTGTCAGTCCGGCATGATATCACTATCAAGCCGGCTGACAAGGGGGGAGCTATTGTGGTTATGGACACATCCATGTATGAAAATGAAGTAATGAAACATCTTAGTGATACCCTTACTTATAAAAGACTTGATTGCTGTCCTGTTTTTAAAGTACAAAAAAGGATAAAAACAACTCTAACTAAGGCAGTTAAACAAAAAATCATTGATGATGAAACTATGGAGTTTTTGATATGTGAATATCCGGTTACACCGGTACTGTATATGTTACCAAAAATCCATAAAGACCCTAAAAATCCCCCGGGACGTCCCATTGTATCAGGGATGGAATCTGTGACAACACATCTAGCACAATACCTGGATAAGTGTTTGACACCATTGCTATTAAACACTAAATCATTTATAAGAGATACTACTGACTTTTTGTCAAAAATTCAAGATATAAACTTGTCATCAGATTCCATCCTGATATCATGGGACGTCTCTAGTTTATTTACTATCATTCCACATGATTTAGGAATAGAGGCATGTCAGCGATTGTTAATTCAATCAGGCATCTATAAAACCGAACAGATTTCATTTCTGCTTGACCTTTTGAAAATTACTCTTGAAGAGAACTATTTTCTTTTCAGGGATACTAATTTCTTGCAACTGAACGGAGCAGCGATGGGTTCAAATGTTGCACCCCCATATGCGAACGCATTTATGAATATGATAGAGACGTCCTTTATTTATGTCAATGATTTATTTTTAAAACATTGCCAATGTTGGTACAGATTTGTGGACGATATTTTCGCTATATGGGATGGCAACATGGAAAGCCTATACTTATTTGATAAATACATTAACTATTTAGTACCCGGATTAAAGTTTAACATTGAAATTGGTAAAAATGAGATCTCCTTTCTTGATACTCTTCTTAAATTGAACAATGGGCAGATTACTACCGACTTATATGTGAAACCCACAGACCGTAACCAATTGCTACATTTTAATAGCTTTCATCCCCCAAACGTTTTTTCATCCATCCCAAAAAGTCAGATGATGAGGGTGCAGCGGATCGTGAGTGACCCGCTGTGCCGTGATCAGAGACTTAATGAAATAAAAAACAAACTTATTAGTAGAAGATACCCGCAAGCTTTAGTTAATATCGATTATTCTAATACGGATTGTAATCGATCACCCCGAAAAGAAAACAAGAGAATCCCCTTTATTATGCAGTATCATCCCTTCTCCAACAAAATCAACCAAATTATCAAAAGACATTGGAATCTTTTAAGATCCAGTTACCCCATGGTACAGGAATTCTGGAATCCACCCATGTCCTCCTATAGAAAAGGTAGAACGATACGAGATTGATTGATTAAATCTGATCAACCTGTGGCTGCAGCAGCCAAACTAACCTTTCTGGGACCTAAAAATCTGGGATCGTATCCCTGCTTGTCATGCATACAATATAACTCTATGATTAAAGGTAAATACTTTACACATCCACATAGGGGTTTCAACATCCCCATATGGGGTTACTACACATGCCAATCTTCATATGTAATTTATGCCATAAAGTGCCCGTGCGGTTTAGTTTATGTAGGGGAGACTACACAAAAAATTAAAGATAGGATAGCGAGACACAAATACTCAATACGAGATAAATTAACCCAATTACCGCTGGCGAGACACTTTTTGGAATTTGGCCACAATGTATCACAACTAAAGTATATGGTCCTAGAAGGTATTGAAAAAAATAGGAGAGGGGGCAACCGTGAATTGATTCTAAGAAAAAGAGAAGTATACTGGATACATTTTTTGAATACAATTGCTCCATATGGCTTAAATGTTGATTTGGATCTTTATTTATTTGTTTAATTGTTGGAATAAGCATTTAAAAGTAGCCAGATAAAATAACTTCATGATGGGGATATCCTTTTGTTTTTACTCATGAATGTAACATTTCCCTGCATTTTTATAGGTATTCCAAATATTCTATAATGCGAGTGAGGAGAATGAGAGATTTGACACCTGTTGCTTATCCTTGCTCTAATGGCATGTTATAGATAAATATATGCATATATAGATGTTAAATGGTATGCGATTTGAACTAATTAGCCATATTGATTCCATATGTGAAGTACTTCACTAAACCTGTATTTAAATTAATGATTGGATTGAAACCCTCAGATGTGCTTCAATGGATCTTAGGAAGGGCATAAGCTGACTAGCCCGAGACATAATCCATCCATCCATCCATATCTGAATCTACTTGTGTCTGAAACTGTGTAGGCATTTCGTGCCTGTGATTTTGGATTATACTTGCTTTGTAAATCCCTGCTGAAGATATTGTGAAATAAAGCAAAGAAATTTTTAAGTGCAGCAACCTCTTGGACTCTTTTTTTATATATATATATATATATATATATATACACATATATATATATATATATATATACATATATATATACATATATATATATATATATACATATATACATATATATATATATATATATATACATATATATATATATATATATATATATATATATATATATATATATATATATATATATATATATATATATATATATATATATATATATATGTATATATATATATATATATTAATTATGCTAGTGATTTCCAGAATAATTTTTTTTTCTGGTGATTTCCAGAATAATATTTAAATTTTTTTTTGTGTCTAGTTACAAACAACACCATTATTATCTCGTATTTTTTAACCTCAAAGATACAACTATGTTGGTGTCCCTTGTTAATTTGACATTGTATTTTTGAAATGTACCTGCCTACTCACAGACAAAGTGTCCTTTTTTAAGTACAACACATAGCCAAGTATTTTGCAAAATCAAAAATTAAATTAAATAGGGAGCACAAGGGTCATATCAAAATCAAGAGGAAGGCAACGATGGAGAAACAGTTGGAATTGGTGAAGCTTTGTACCCCAGGGCAGACATCAATTATTTGACTGTCAAAATTGGTAACCTGAGGAGTCCATTTAATAGGGAGCACAATACTGTCCTGGACTCCGAGAGATCGGGAGCAGCAGCAGATGAAATATAAGTCCTGAGGCTGTGGTCTTCCAACAGCCTGCATTTTTTGCCAGACCACACCAAACCCAGGCCATAGCTCTCAACACTTCCTTCAACACAAATGAAAGAAATTAAATAAAAATGCATTCTCTGCACCCAAAAAAAAGATAAACTCAAATTAAACAAAAAGAAAATTATAAATAATATTGGGGATAATCCCCAGCCCAGTGGCCTTGTTGGGGGTGTTGATGTTGCATTGGCCACTGTCCGCCATGCTGCTGTGGTAGGTGAGGTGGCTGTGTTGTTGGTGGAGGTGGAGGTGGTGGAGGAGGATGATCAAATTCACAGAGGTGCATTTTAGGGGTTATTTGGCCCTTCTTCCCCTTGTTCAGGACCTTAAGGATGATTTCCTCGCACATAATGCACTGGTCCTCCTACATGTCTTTTAGTTTGTTTGGTGTCATGCAGCTAAAAGCCTCCTGGGAATCAGGGGCCATGCTAATCGCAGTTGTTGCATGGTGTAGAAATGCAGCCGTGGCATCATCCAGGTTCCTGGACTTCCTGGCCCTTTTTGTTGGAGGGCTGAGGGGAGGAACCTGGCATTCAGCCAGGCTGCTTGGCACGGCCTCCTCTTGGCTTTGGCCGAGGCTGAGACTTTCCTGTGTATGAAAATGGTACATAGTTTTAGGTTTTTGGTCATCAATCACACACAATTTTGAGCTTATGACTGTTGCAAATTGAATGTTAACAAATAGAAAAGACTATCATTCTGACCCCAGCATTTATCATTCTTGTCCCAATCATTTTTGGCCACTACTGTCTATTGATATGTAAACCACTTGGTTAAATCAGAAATTTGGGATCAATAACATCTAGTTAACATCATTCAATTTTTGACAAAAAAACATGTTCAACAATCCTGGGTCAAGCTGGGCTCCTCCACATCTTCTTCCTGGGTGGAAGGCCCAGGGTGGACCTCAGGAGCCTCAGCTGATGTGGAAGGAAGTGTTGAGAGCAATGGCCTGGGTTCGGTCTGATCGGACAAAAAACGCAGGCTGTTGTAGTACCACAGCCTGGAGACATATATGTTATCTGCTGCTGCTCCGGATCTCTGGGAATCCTGGACTTTCTTGCACTCCCTATTATATGTGCTCCTCAGGCTACCAATTTTGGCCTTCAAATAATTGATGTCTGCCGTGGGATACACAGGCTTCACCAATTCAACAGTTTCTCCATTGCTGCCTTCCTCTTGAATTTTTTTGAGTAATCCTTGCATTTAACTTGCAATAGACATGGCAGCTCCCGGTATTGTTGGATAAAGTCAGAGAGGAAGTCAGGGGCAGTGAATTTATTCACCATTTTATCTGCAAGATACAACACAAACCCGAATGCCAGGCTACTCTCATAATCTTGTCCCAATATAGGCCTCAATCTATAAGCAGAATAGGCCACTAACCACTGATGCCCCAATTTAAAATTGTACCTTTGTTTCAACGTTCCTTTGCGCAAAAATTATCTTCCATCCTCCACTCACCACGTGTTATGGCTTTATATACACTGCGCATGCGTGAAACTCTGCCCCTGTCCTTCTTTCTAGTGTATTCCCCGCCTCTTCTCTTTCTTTCTTTTTTTGGAGGAGATGGTGGACATCTTAAAGAGGACAGACTATAATGGGAAGCATTGACCTTACAGCAACCCAAATGTCAGAAAGGCCAAGATCATGGCTAAAGTTGTGAGACGTCTGCACAGGAATTTTGGGGTACAACGATCCAAGAATCAATTAAGAAAACACTGGTCAGACCTTAAATTGAGAGAGCAAGATCAGTATAGAAAGATCAGGAAAGTGCTGCAAAAAAGTATTTGTCATGTGTTCCTATTATTATTATTACTTTCATGCTGGTCCATGTGCTTTTCTTTACTGTTGTACAGTTTAAAATGCCAAGTTTGAGGTTTGTGGACACAGGAATAGTTCGTGGGACATTAAACATTGTTTGTTCGACCACTAATACATTGTTTTTGGGAGATGCAGGTTAACTACATTTGTTCAGGCCTATTTTGATTATAATAAGTTTATTACATTGCTGTCTAGATGTGTTTGAAACTATAATGAAATGACAACTTTATTCAGTGTCAGGAGAGGACACTCAGCAGCTGTTTACGCATGTGGATGCAGGAGCACTAGTGTGGGACACCATAACACCCTTGTTATGGTGTCCCACGCAGATGTTATAGTTGATACTAAGGGTCTCTCCATGTGTGAAACTTGCACAAAACAGGTAAGTATTCCAGCTTTTGAAAGGGAAAAAGATCATGTATTTAGCTTGGAACTCTGCCAAGACAGACAATTGGAAGACACTTCCAAGCAATGTTTCATATTACTATTTCTAGCCTAACATATCTGTCTGCTAAGTATACCTTTTTTGTATTCACATAGGGGAGAAAAGAAGACGGACATCTGGGGACACCAGTAACCCAGCACCTACTGAACATCCTGAAGAAAGGCAACTCACCACACACCCTGAAGATGTGGATGCTGATGTGCAGGAAGTACTGGGTGATGTTGTAGAAATGGTGTTGACCGCAGGTCAGTGTCTGAGACCACAGCTTCAGGTAATAGATGGATGCCTGCATATTTTTAATTCATGGTGTATTTTTTTTTATTTTTCGGTAATATATATGTTGTGGAAGAAGAAATTCACTTCAGCAGTGCAAGTGCACAAATCCTGATCAGTGACATCATGGTTTGTAATCATGATTTGGAACAAATGAAACAAAACATCCATGATGTTCAAAAAAGACTGAGCAACATCATAGATATTTTAGGCAAAATCTAAACAAAAATAACATTTTATAGTTGTTGTTATGTTGTATGCGTTTTTACAGTTTTAAGTGAATCGCAAAGCCAAATTTTGAAGACAGTGTGTCAACATGTGCTATCTCCCATCATGGGATATCAATGTATGCGTTTTGTGGGTGCAACCCCTTCCTCCAAACTAAAGTAGGTGAGAGGTAGGGGTTGCACCCCCGAAACACGTCCATTTATCCCCCATGATGGGAGCTAGCACATGTTGACACACTGGCGCTTATTTTAAAAAGGCACTTGTAGGGCAAAGTGGATTGGCCTTTCTGAAATAAGTCCCAGTGTGTCAACATGTGCTAGCTCCCATTATGGGGAACAATGGGTGTGTTTTGGGGATGCAACTCTCTTCCTCTCACCTACTTTAGTTTGGAGGAAGGGGTTGCACCCACAAAACGCGTACATTGATATCCCTCAATGGGAGATAGCACATGTTGACACACTGTGTGTTTTGTGGCTTTAGCAAAATAGATGTAGGGAAAAGACACACATTTTAGGCATGGGATCATGAGGAAAATCCAAATTTGGAGTCCCAATTTGTGTGCATCTTCAAAATTTGGCTTTTAGAGGGGTGAGCTCACCCCATCTGATGAAGGCAAGATCAACACAGTTTTGACATACTAATGTCTCATATGGCCTTCACTTTAGCAAAGTCGAACTTTGTAAGTTCATGGGTTGGGGATGTGTATGTTATGTTTTTAAACATGCCTGTTTAGCCCCAAAAATGGCAAATTAATGTCAAACATACATGTTATACACCAAGATGTTGGTTTGTTCAAAAACCGTTAATAACGCACATGTGAATGTGCTTGGAGTAAAATGTTTTATACTCAACAATAGGGATGAGCCCGATGTTCGACTCGAACGTAAATTCAAGTCGAACATCGGGTGTTCGCCTGTTCGCCGAATATCGAACAATTTAGGGTGCTCGTGGCAAGAATCGAAAGCCGCGGAACACTCTTTGAACGTCTATAGAAGAAATCAAAAGTGCTCATTTTAAAGGCTTATATGCATGGTATTGTCATAAAAAGTATTCGGGGACCTGGGTCCTGCACCAGGGGACATGTATCAATGCAAAAAAAAGTTTTAAAAAAGTTTTTTAGGGAGAAGTGATTTCAATAATGCTTAAAGTGAAACAATAAAAGTGAAATTTCGTACCTGGGGGGTGTCTATAGTATGCCTGTAAAGTGGCGCATGTTTCCCGTGTTTAGAACAGTCTGAGAGCAAAATGATATTTCTAAAGGAAAAAAAAGTCATTTAAAAGTACTCGCGGCTATAATGAATTGTTGCTCCCGGCAATACACATAAAAGTTTATTGATAAAAACGGCATGGGATTCCCCCAAAGAGGAACCCTGAACCAAAATAAAAAAGAGATGCGTGGGGGTCGCCCCAAATTCCATACCAGTCCCTTCAGGTCTGGTATGGATTTTAAGGGGAACCCTGCGCCAAAATTAAAAAAAAATGGCGTGGGGTCCCCCAAAAATCCATACTAGACCCTTATCCAAGCACGCAACCTAGCAGGTTTGGGTTAGCCCCCCAAAGCACCTTGTCCCCATGTTGATGGGGAGAAGGGCCTCATCCCCACAACCCTTGCCCGGTGGTTGTGGGGGTCTGCGGGCGTGGGGCTCATCGGAATCTGGAAGCCTCCTTTAATGGTTAAGTAACCGAGCGACCCCCGCCCCCTCTGACGCTACAGGAAAACCATAGGGATGTCCCTGTGTGTCAGAGGGGGCAGTGTCACCCGGCAACGTCATCTTGTGGCCCTGCCCTCAGTTATAAAAGAGTTGTCACCTGAGAGGCCAGTCATTATGGTGGGTGCCTCCCATGGAGGCAGATCATAGGCGGCATGCATATTTTTTCTTTTTTGGTCCGTCGGAGCGAGAGAAGAAGAAGAAGACTTTGTGGGACAGTTTTATTTTTTAATTTTTTTAATAAAGGACTTGTCCCAAGGTGTGTATTGTCTTTTTTTTACAATTTTCACACATTTTTTGTGAAATGGTAGGGGTACATTTGTACCCTGTTACCATTTCACACAGGGGTGGGCCAGGATCTGGGGGTCCCCTTGTTAAAGGGGATTCCAGATTCCGATAAGTCCCCTGCCCACAGACCCCCCACAACCACTGCGCAAGGGTTGTGGGGAAGAAGCCCTTTTCCCCATCAACATGGGGACAAGGTGCTTTGGGGGCTACCCCAAAGCACCCTCCCCATGTTGAGGGCATGTGGCTTGGTACGGTTCAGGGGGGGCGCTCTCTTGCCCCCCCCTCTTTTCCTGCGGCCTGCCTGGTTGCGTGCTCAGATAAGGGTCTGGAATGGATTTTTGGGGAGACCCCATGCCTTTTTTTAAATTTTGGCAAGGGGTTACCTTTAAAATCCATACCAGACCCTTCAGGTCTGGTATGGATTTTGAGGGGGACCCCCACACCATTTTTTTTTAAATTTTGGTGTGGGATTCCCCTTAATATCCATACCAGACCTGAAGGGCCTGGTATAGAATTTGGGGAGACCCCCACGCATTTTTTTTTTAAATTTTGGTTTGGGGTTTCCCTGTGGGGGAATCCCATGCCGTTTTTATCAATGAACTTTTATTGCTGGGACCGACAATTCATTATAGCCGCGAGTACTTTTAAATGACTTTTTTTCCTTTAGAAATTTAATTTTGCTCTTGGACTGTTCTAAACATGGGAAACATGCGCCACTTTACAGGCATACTATAGACACCCCTCAGTTATGAAATGTAAAGGAATATTACACTTTTATTGTTTCACTTTAAGCATTATTAAATTCACTGCTCCCGAAAAAACGGCTGTTTTTAAAACATTTTTTTTGCATTGATACATTTCCCCTGGGGCAGGACCCAGGTCCCCAAACACTTTTTAAGACAATAACTTGCATATAAGCCTTTAAAATTAGCACTTTTGATTTTTCATGTTCATGTCCCATAGACTTTAACGGCGTTCGCGTGTTCGAACAAATTTTTTGCATGTTCTGCTGCGAATCGAATCGGGGGTGTTCGGCTCATCCCTACTCAACAATGTGTGGCTTCTTTTTTCAATGCTCAATACCAGTGTATTTGTTAAGTTGGTATAGTCACAGTGACAATGTACTGTAAAATGTGCCAAAATCAGGCCATTTTAAAGACTCCAACAATTAATTCAAGGAGTTGAAAAGGATGAATATTTTTATCATTAATGCATTACATACATTAATAATATTGCGTGTGCGTAGAAGACCCACAGCACAACATAATAGTTATCTGAAGAAGAAATTGTCACCTCATGTATAGAATAAGTTACCTTTGCACTATTGAAGAAAATGGCCAAAATTAAAAGGCCATTTGAGAACCTCAGATAAGACAGATAAGAAACACAAACAGTAATTCAAATGAGATAGGAGTTTAGTTTTTTAAAAAACCTTTATTGCACATCTGCCACATTTTTCTGTAAAGCAATTGCCCCTCTACCCACAAAGTAATCAACATATTTTTGTCTGACTTTGCGGGCGCTTTGGGTGGGTAAGCCAGCACGGACACTTTCGGGAGCCGTCATCACTGCAGTTTCAGATGAAAAGTCAGCCTCAGTCGAAACTGAGGCCAGATAGCTGGCTGCATTCTTCCTTAAAAGTTGTGTAGAATGCAGAAGCACAACACAACATGGTTCAGTTTATATTCAGCCAGGTTCATGGCCTTTAGGAAAAGACAGAGCCAGCTTGCCATTATGCCAAAGGCATTCTCCACCACTCTTCTGGCACGAGACAACCGGTAATTGTAAACCCTCTGCTCTGGAGTCATGTTCCTCATGAGGAATGACCTCATGAGATGTTCCCCCAGAGCAAAGGCCTCATTCGCTACAAAAACAAAGTTGAGGCTCTCCACATTCTCCTCAAGAGGTGGCAACCGCAATGTGCCATTTTGTAGCTGCCGGTAGAACTCGGTCTGGGCGATCACTGCTTCGTCAGAGTTTCTGGCGTTCTTCCCAACGTCCACGTATAGAAACTCATAATTGGCCGACACAACCGCCAACATGACAATACTACAAAAGCCCTTGTAGTTGTAGTAATAAGAGCCAGAGTTGGGTGGTGGGATGATCCTCACATGCTTCCCATCAATACCACCACCACAATTGGGAAAATCCCACTGGTGGTGAAACTGGGAAGCCACAGTCTGCCATTCCTGTGGATTTGAAGGAAACTGTGGAGTCAAACAAGAAAAAAATAATTAGTACTTTTGCACATAACATTGCAAGCAGATTAAACACAAACATTCTTGGCCAACATAAGTATAACATTTATTGAAATGAGTATTTAAAGACAAAAGTATAAGGTCAACTTATCAGATTGCTCACCCCCTCTGGTGACCCATTGGAAAAATTTTATGGTGTGGGGGGGAGGATGGGTAACCCTCTCCACTTCAGGGGGAGGGAGGGTTCCAAATAAGTTATTGGCCTGAAAAAAATAGCCTCTTGTACTCTGCCTGAATTTAAGGACAACAATAACATTTGTACACATTTTAGGGGGTGTTTAGGGTAAGCACTAAAATGGAGCTAACAAAATACATTGTTAAGTTACTAGGCTAGTTACTAGGCTAGTTACTAGGCTAGGTGTGTATGGGCCCAGGATAGCATGCTGGGGAGGTTAGTGAAGGTAAATATGCCTGAAGGACAAAAAAGGAGCATTCAAAGCTAACAGCATGCATGAGGACTAATAGGACACTCACAGCATATTACAATAATGTTAATTATGGAATGAAGAAATTAATCCAATACATTAGCAAACATTAAATACATAGAATGTGATGTTAAAGGCTAAATCTTACCCGAATATAGTCCTTCTGCAGGACTTGAATGATGGCAGAACAGGTCTCTGGAATAATGATTCCCAGAGCCTGGGGGAGATCCCAGTCGTGAACTTGAGGTCCTGGAGACTTCTCCCCGTCACCAAGTACAGCAAGGTGGTGACAAGCCTTTGCTCGGGAGTGATGGCTTGCATGTGTCCTGCTTACTAATATTGGGGGACAGCAAAGCCAATAGACGGT
Organism: Lithobates clamitans; assembly: GCA_037952925.1. Taxonomy (NCBI): domain Eukaryota; kingdom Metazoa; phylum Chordata; class Amphibia; order Anura; family Ranidae; genus Lithobates; species Lithobates clamitans. The sequence goes on from JBBGZY010001258.1 coordinate 2,944,703, forward strand.
GAAAGCAGGGGTCCGTCATCCAGAGATAATTCCTGAAATCATCAGGATTATTCTCCTGGAGCTCCTGCAGCAAAGGCATATGAGAGAATTGGTCACGATTAAGCAACTAATTCTTTGTCCAAGAACTCCTCCTCCCCCTGTTCCTGGACTGGACTTGGGTCAAAGCAATAACTCCAAGCCCAACAATAGCCCGATCTCTCCGACAAGAACGCCACATGGCTAGTAAACGAACGGTTGTTCAGAACGAACCAACAGAACGCACTGAAAATCAGAAAGGATCTGACAAGCAGGACCTGAATATCAGAAACGACCTGACAAGCATGCACTAAAAATCAGAAGCAAACTAAATAGAACGCACTGAAACCCAGAAATGAACTGACAAGCACGCACTGAAAAACAGATATGAACCGACAAGCACAACCTTAAAAGCAGAAATGAACTGAAAAGCACAAGGCTGAAAAGCGCAAATCGACACTCACCAAACTTCTACTAACACAAGATTAGCAGAAGGAGCCCAAAGGGTGGCGCATGACGATTGAACTTCCTTTTAATCAGCTCGTAGTACGTCTAGTACGTCACTACATTCGTAATTGTTGGCCAACATTTGTGTGGCCGTGTGCATGCAAGACAAGTTGGAGCCAACGCCCTTCGGACAAAATTCCACGGTTTTGTTGTCGGAAAGTCCAATCGTGTGTAAGAGGCATAACTGAGTTGTTATCTCTGGACTTCCTTAAAGAGGAACTTCACCCAGGTGTGTGAGATATAAAGGTCCACAGCTACAAATAGTGTAGCTGCTGATTTTACACAAACAGGTATTTACCAAAAAAAAGGAAACCTCTGCTTTATTAGCCACTTTAAGACCAGGTCTTTTCTGACACTTTTGCTAGAAAATTATTTAGAACCGCCAAACTATATATATATAGAGTCAGAGGCCCTAGAGAATAAAATGGTGGGCTTTGCAATTTTTTATGTCACACAGTATTTGTTTTTTTGGGGGAAAATTGAATTTACTGTATTTTAATGCACACAACACAATCTAATACACATTTTTTGATAAAATATAAAAGATGGTGTTTCACCGAGTAAATAGATACTCAACATGTCATGCTTTAAAACTGCACACGTGCGTGTAATGGCTCCAAACTACGGTATTTAAAAAGCTCCATAGGCGACACTTTGAAAGCCTTTATAGCAGGGATATGCAATTAGCGGACCTCCAGCTGTTGCAAAACTACAAGTCCCATCATGCCTCTGCCTCTGGATGTCATGCTTGTGGCTGTCAGAATCTTACTATTCCTGATGAGACTTGTAGTTCTGCAACAGCTGGAGGTCCGCTAATTGCATATCCCTGCTTTATTTTTTGTGTGCAATCCAGCAGGTTGCAGGAAAAAAAAACGATGACAGCTCCAGTCGGAGCCCCTGTACTAACCATGCAAGGTTAGTTCAGTGATCTACACCGCTGAACTGTTGTGTTCTGACAGGGGGACAGTCCCCCAGTCAGAACACTCTGATCAGCGATCTCTGCTATTGGCAGAGAACGCTGATCAAAAGTCGGAAAGATGCTAGTTTTCGGACAGACCGAGATACACATGGGCCGCATGTCAGCTGTTTTTTTTTTTAACTGGCTGTTGTCTCCCAACATTCGGCCCATGTGTATGGGGCTGTATCCTCTTTCTTGTCATTCTTCTTCTTTTACTCATCCTCATTGCCCTCTTTGTTATTTTTTTTCTTATTCATGTATAGTTTTTACATGTTTAAGGAAAGTGAAATAAAACAAAAGAAATGTGAAATTTGCTTTTTTATCTCACATCTTAGCTGAGCATTGCCTTGGAGCTGTTCTGTTTGAGGAAGGTATTGAAAACGTGACCATTTACTGGTTCTTAACAGCTAGAGTTAGGGACTAATGTGTAGTGTAAATTAATTTCTTAGAAAATATTTACACTAGGGCTCATTTTTCAAGAATTCGAGGCAAAATTGAAAATTGAAGCTGGGATCTGATTTAGTAACTTTTTACATATATTTTTAATATTGTAATAAATGATCCAGGAAAATATATAAACACTCCCTGTTTATTATTACACAACATAGTTTAAAACCAATGAACCTTCTAGGTAGATTGTTCTAGGTAGATTTCTTTCCTTTATTACTAATCTTTGAATGTCTTTGAAAGAAAATGGCAAAGCCTGATGTATATGAGACTAAAGTAATTTAGAAAATACTTAAATAACATAAATACAAGAAAAAAAAATCAATTCTCGGTTTAAAAGGAGATAAACATTAATCCCATGCAATCTAAAGCAGCAGCAGGCAAATAACAGGAACATTGAAAAGTCTAAGATAAAGCAATAAAAGAACAACAAAAGCTGGAAGTTGGCATGCATAAAATAAAGTTAAATTCCAGTTCACTATTGTTTTATTAACTAGCCCAACATAATAAAAAAATCCAGGTTTTGCTGCAATACTCACCTACCCCTGGTACTGTCCTCCACAGTAAAGACAAACCCCCCGGTTTGGTTCGCACCAGAGCAAGCGAACAGGCAAAAAATTTGGACGAACATGCGAACAAGGTTAAAGTCTATGGAACATGAACATTAAAAATCAAAAGTGCTAATTTTAAAGGCTTATATGCAAGTTATTGTCATAAAAAGTGTTTGGGAACCCGGGTACTGCCCCAGGGGACATGTATCAATGCAAAAAAAAGTTTTAAAAATGGCCGTTTTTTTGCTGTCATTTTAATAATGCTTAAAGTGAATGGTTAAAGTGAATGCTTAAAGTGAAACAATAAAAATTAAATATTCCTTTAAATATCGTGCCTGGGGGTTGTCTATAGTATGCTTGTAAAGTGGCGCAGTTTTCCTGTGTTTAGAACAGTACCACAGCAAAATGACATTGCTAAAAGAAAAAAGTCATTTAAAACTGATCGCGGTTGTAATGAATTGTCGGGTCTCGGCAATATAGATAAAACTCATTGAAAAAAACAGCATGGGTTCCCCCCCAGTCCATTACCAGGCCCTTTGGGTCTGGTATGAATATTAAGGTGAACCCTGAACCAAAAACCCAAAATCCATACCCGGCCCTTCAGGTTTGGTATGGGAATTAAGGGGAACCCTGTGCCAAATTTTAAAAAAATGGCATAGGGGTCCCCCCAAAATTCATACCAGGTTTTAAGGGGAACCCTGCACCAGACCCTTATCCAAGCACACAGCCTAGCAGGCCTCAGGAAAAGAGGGGGGGCTCTATTTTTCAAAATTGTCACTCTTTTTTTGTTTATAGCGCAATAAAAACCACAGAGGCAATCAAATACCACCAAAAGAAAGCTCTATTTGTGGGGAAAAAAGGACGTCAATTTTGTTTTGGTGTAACATCGCACGGCCGTGCAATTGTCAGTTAAAGCGGCACAGTGCCGAATCACAAAAAGTGCTCTGGAAGGGGGTAAAATCTTACGAGGCTGAAGCAGTTAAATTAGTAGCAGACAAAAAATAAAGAAACACTGACCTTTAAGATGCCTAAGGAGTACACAAACACATTGCATTGTTTACTTTTTTGTAACACTTATTTTCCTCCATGGGGGTCTGAACCTTTTCATGTAAGACCTGATATAGTTTACTCATGCAGCTATACAGCAACAGATCACTCCTAATAGTGAACTACCGATTACTACAATCGGTCAGCGACAAATCACTATAAGCAAAAGTAGGGCTCCAAAGTATGGAGGAAAGAGGAACGATGGAAGATGCCCCAGGGGAGAACTTTGGGTATGGTATAGTAAAAGTGTGACAAAGCCATTAATAGAAAAAATAGGTTAGAACAATATTGAGAATAGTAATAACCCAGGAGCAGTTATTTGGGAAGGATTGGGGTAACAAGTGATATACAGGAACTAGAACAGATTTGGGCTTCTGTTTTACTCATGGGGTTATATGTTCTTTTTTCAAGGGATATGATTTACAGGTACCATCTGATTGCTTGCCTAAACATTTCTGTTGACCTTATTCAGGATTACACATGCTAAATGGGATTCTGGTCACACCCTATGTCATTCCAGCTTTATTTATATTGGGATATAGGAAACAGGATTTTTCTACCCAGAGAGACCCCCCCCTTTCCCCTTCAGCAATATTTAGCAATTTTGTTAAAGGTTCTTCACTGTGTTGTGTGCCTTTATCCTCCCATTTGTGTCACCCCCCTCCAAGTTGGTTAGGTACAGGTTGTGGTCTGAATGCTGTGGCCTTTAACATATGCACAATATTTTCGCACACCTCTGAACCTTCTGACAAAGCCTTGTGCGAAAAGTATTGAGTAATAGTCTCTTATTCCAAAATGTGAAGCAATGTGATACAGAAATATTTGGAGGGCATTTAGTGTATCCCTCCTCAGTGAATGCTAATGCTAGTTTTGTAATAAGGGCTATGATATGAGAGGTTTCATTACAATACACTCGAGCAGGGGATTTTGAACTTGCGTAAGAAATCACATTTGTCTATTTTAAGCAATGTTTTATATCTATTAAACAATAAAAAAATGATTTTATGTAATAATATATGTTTGGGTGTTGTCAGTCTCATGGCAGTATCTTAAAAATCCTGGTTGTTCTTTTAAAGTAATGTTGCAATAATCTTACATTTTTGTTTTTGGTAAATTGCCAATTTGCCAATAGCTCTGCACTAATAACTTTAATCACATTTTGGATGACCAGCCTCTGCATTCCTCCTTATAAGGCCATTTCCTGGACTTCCAGTTATCACCATTTACACTTTCTTCAAAAAGAACACCAATTGCCTCTCATTGCTCCCTATAGGTATGAATCCTAGCAATCTAACAAAAATATCCATTGATCGATCCATATAATGCAAACTACGAGACAACCTCAAGCATGAGAAAATGACACTATGTACATTTGATTGCATATATTATTTAAACAGTAGTCATTAGCATGCTCCTGTCAATATAAAGTCATTATCGAGTGTCTCACTATAAAATGCTAATGAAAACACTTGTATTTTTTTTACTAAAAACTGATATGGATTTGCTTGATTTTTTTTTAAATATGTATAATTTCTATTATATATTGTATTGTATGATTATTATATATTATTTATTGGGCTGCATTCATGCCTAGGCATTTTGAGAATGCACACAAAATTGTGCCTTGTTCTTGCATGTTTGTGTATACGTGTTTCACCACATGCTTAGAGCCGCCCATTGATTTCAATGGGCTGTCCTACATGTGACAAATGTGCGAAAGTAGCTCACTTTTTCAGGGGTGGGCTTCATGCGTTTTTTTAGCCGTGCATTTTAGCGCATTTGTTGAATGTTTTAACATACAGAAAAATGCATTTCTGCATGCCACGTTTTAGGTGTACCAGAAGTCCGACACATGCTTTTTGCTAATTTTTTAAACACATACAAAAATGCTCAATTTTCTACGTATTTGCAAAAGGAGTGACAGGAGTTGTACGTATATTTATTATTTAATACATAGTATATTTATAATTTGTCATGTATTTATTTTCCCATCATATAACCTGTCAAAGGAAATTTTGGTTGAATGAAACTCATAATATTTATGAAGAATTAATATTACTGAAATACAGGCATGTTCAAACAATTTTAATAAAGATACAGTAATTTTTGTGTTAAGCTTTTTTTTTTTATCAATTTACACAAAGTAGTTTACATGTAGCACTACCCCCATAGGGGTTGCAAATGTCAGGGTTCCCCACTGCTGCACAGCCAGTCACACAACATTACCTTTTTGCATCTAGACACAGTAATCAGTCCTTTGGCCTGTTTTTGTTATTTTATTTGGGGATTATAACTTGGATGGGGTAAGGGATTATTGGATGCCCAACTTGAAAATGTCCAACAATCAAAACCAGGGATAACTTCCAAGGGAATATAGGGATATTTACAGATTCCTCTTCTTCTTTCCACCTGCACAAACTTGGTTCCCTTATACAGTTCCTGCTGGTTCACTCCTGGAGAAAATAACAGCCTCTAGTTAGTTCAGCAACAGCACACAAAAAAAAGAAAAAATGGATATGGGCTCAGCCCCTATTATTTTACTTAAAGGAGAAGTATAACCAAAGCTTGTTTGGCTGCGCTTCCCCTATGCATCACAGGAGTGCAATGTGTTTTGCACTCCTGTGACCCATTTTCAGCAGAAAGCGGGCTAAAGTCCGCTCTCTGCTGATGTCACAGAAATCAATACAGCCACCGCATCATCCCTATAATGGGAGTCTGGATCCGCCAGGTGCCTGGACTGACACCCCACTCAGCCTCTCAGCGAGCCACTGAGAGTCTGAGCCGGCTGCTCCCTATCCCTCCACAGCTCCAGTGAGCAAGGAGGAGGCAGAGAGGAGAGCTGCTGATTGACAGTCAGCAGCTCTCTGCTCGGGGAGCTGTCAGAACTGAGTGATCGGTGGTGTTCGATCAATTGGTTCTCACTGTAGAGGCGCCGGGGTAAGTATAATTGGGGGGGGGGATAATAACCCTTTACTGCTAAAACTATTCCTATGACTTCAAACCTTTACAATATCCTAAAGTGGTGGAAAACCTGAAAAAAAACCCTGTAAGACAAAGGCATAATGAGCTAGTATGCATTGCATACTAGCTCATTATAAAATACTTACCTTAGATCAAAGCTGTTGCAGCGGTCCCACACAACGCTGTGACCGGTGGCATGTCTCCCAGAGTTATGTCTGGGGTTTGCGGGCTCCGGCGCTGTAATTGGCCGGAGTCGCGATGACATCACTCCCACGCATGAGTGCGGGAGCTGCTGGTCACTGCACAGCTGCTGAGGAAACGGCACGATTAAGCCATTTCTTCAGTGCGCATGCACTGATGACGTTGGCGCATGCATATTTGGTAAATATCTCCTAAACCGGTTTAGGAGATATTTACAGTACCTACAGGTAAGCCTTATTATAGGCTTACCTGTAGGTACAAGTGGTGTAGCTAGGTTTACAACCACTTTAATGGAGGAAAAAGAGTGGGCCATGATATATGACAACTCCCATCTGCATAAAACCTTATCTTTATTACAAAATAGTAAAATTACACACATATACTACATATATCTTAAGTAGGGATAGGCCGAACACCCCCCGGTTCGGTTCGCATCAAGAACATGCGAACGAACCGAAAGTTTGCACGAACATTCGAACACTGTTAAAGTCTATGGGACTCAAACGTGAGAAATCAAAAGTGCGAATTTTAAAGGCTAATATGCAAGTTATTGTCCTAAAAAGGATTTTGGGACCCGGGTCCTGCCCCAGGGGACATGTATCAATGGAAAAGAAAGTTTTAAAAACGGACGTTTTTTCGGGAGCAGTGATTTTAATGATGCTAAAAGTGAAAAAATAAAAGTGAAATATTCCTTTAAATATCATACCTGGGGGGTGTCAATAGTATGCCTGAAAAGTGGCGCATGTTTCCCATGCTTAGAACAGTCCCTGCACAAAATGACATTTCTAAAGGTATAAAAGTCATTTAAAACTGCTTGTAATGTCGGGTCCCAGCAATATGGATGAAAATCAGTGAGAGAAACAGCATGGGTACCCCCCTAGCCCATTACCAGGCCCTTTGGGTTTTGTACGGATATTAAGGGGAACCCCGCACCCAAATTAAAAAAAGAAAAGGCGTTGGGCCCCCAGGCCCTGATACTCTGAACAGCAGTATACAGGCGGTGAAAACAAGACAGAGACTGTAGGTTTGTTCTTATGTAGAATCTGTTTTTTGTAAGTGTAGCTCCAGCCAAAAAATCTAATTTAAAGCTTTTTTGGAAAACGTAGCGAAGGGTATATATCCCCTGTAACATTTGTTTTGCTGTCTGTGTCCCTGTTCAGAAGATTTCACCTCACTTTCTGTCCCAATTGGACAATTGGATTTTGAAAATTTGGGATTTTTAAGGGAAACAAGGATTGGTGATAAATCAGTGGAGGAGACACCTTTTTCCCATATTAACTCTTACAGGAGAGAATTTCCCTGCCTAGGGGTAGATTTCCTCTCACTTCCTGTTGTCTCCCTCTGTAAGTAGGAGTCATTTGTAAGTTGGATTTTTGAAAATAGGGGACCGCCTGTATATACTCTACAGCCTTCCCTATACACTCTGCGGACAATTGGGCCTTAAATGTGTTGGTGGTACCAGAATACTGTAAGCCCTCACAGTTACCCTTGCTGGGCGTTGGAATGGGCCCTGCTGTGAAATATTATATCAAGAATTGTAATTACACGCCCCTGTTAAACAGGGGCAGAAAAAATTGGGCCTTAGGCGGTGGTGGTGGTGGCACAACACTGTAAAGCCTCACAGATACTTTTGTTGAGCACAGGAACAGGCACTGCTGTGAAATATTAGATCAAAAATTTTAATTACACGCCCCTGTTAAACAGGGGCAAAAAAATTAGGCCTTAGGCAGTGGTGGTGGTGCCACAACACTGCAACCCCTCACAGATACTGTTTTTGAGTGCAGGAATGGGCCCTGCTGTGAAATATTGTATTAAGAATTGTAATTACATGCCCCTGTTGAACAGGGGCAGAAAAATTGTGCCTTTTGGTGGTGGTGTGGTGGTGGTGCCACAACACTGTAAGCCCTCACAATTACTCTTGGTTGGCGCAGGAACGGGCCCTGCTGTGAAATAGTAGATTGAAAATTGTAATTACACGCCCCTGTTAAACAGGGGCTGAAAAATTGGGTTTTAGACAGTGGTGGTGGTGCCACAACACTGCAACCCCTCACAGATACTCTTGTTGAGCGCAGGAACGAGCCCTGCTGTCAAATATTTGATCAAAAATTGTAATTACACAGCCCTATTAAACAGGGGCAGAAAAATTGGGCCTTAGGCACTGGTGGTGGTGCCACAACACTGCAACCCCTCACAGATACTCTTGTTGAGCGCAGGGACAAGCCCTGCTGCAAAATATTACAGCAAAAATTGTAATTACATGCCCCTGTTAAACAGGGGCAGAAAAATTGGGCCTTAGCCACTGGTGGTGGTGCCCAGAACCAAAAATGTTCTTAGAAGCTATCAACATGAACATTGAGGAGAAAAAGGATAGTCACTCAGCATAACAGGATAGTCACTCAGCATCAGTATAGGCAGTCTTCAAGGGATCTCACATTCATAAAAAAAATATTCGGTTACATCAGCATCAGGTGCTTGGTAGCTGGTGATAAAAGACTGAATCATTTTTATGAAGGGGAGCTGATCAATTGAGTCGGTGGACAGGCGCACTCTGTGATCGGTTACAAAGCCTCCAGCGGCACTGTGTGTTCCGAAAGAACGCTGGATGCAGGACAGGCCACTAGCTCATATGCATACTGTGCACGCTCTGGCCAGTGATCCATCCTCAAGACCCAGTAACCCAGTGGATTTTCAGTTGGAAAGGTCTCCAAGTCTGATGTTGCCCCTAGGTATTCCTGCACCAAGTACAACAGACACTTGGCCACCCCTTCCACCACTCCTTCTGTGACTGACTGAAGCCTCAGCAACACGTTGTCCAGGAGGACTAGGAAATTGTAACCTCCCAGGCTTTGGAAACGCATTGCACAAACCTTTCTGCAAGGCCTCACAAAGATATTTCATCTTCTGCTCCCTCTGCAATGGCTGGATAAGTTCTGCCACCTTACCCTTGTAACGTGGATCAAGAAGGATTGCCAGCCAGTACTGATCCCTCTCCTTGATACCATGAATCCGAGGGTCCTTGCGCAGGCTTTGCAGGATCAGGGAGGCCATGCAACATAAGTTTGCTGAGGCATTCAGTCCAGAGTCCTCTGGATCACTAAGGACGACCTGATCCGCAGCCACCTCCTGCCAGCCACGTACAAGTCCATGGGTTTCCGGGGCCTAAAAACGATCCCTTGAATACTGCTGCTGATGCTGAGTGCCAGGCTCCACCTCCATGCTGACACAATCCTCCTCCTCCTCCTGTTCCTGTGTGATAGACGGACCTGCAGAAGTACTGTCTGGATAAAGGGGGTCTTGAGAGGTAAGGAAGTCCTCCTCTTCCTCCCTCTGTTCTGCCTCAAGTGCCCTGTCCATTATTCCACACAGCATGTGCTCCAACAGGTAGACAAGAGGGACAGTATCACTGATGCATGCACTGTCACTGCTCACCATCCTCGTGGCCTCCTCAGATGGTGACAGGACAGTGCATGTATCCTTGATCATGAGCCACTGGCGTGGAAAAAAAAAGCCAAGCTCCCTGACCCTGTCCTGGTGCCATACTCACACAGGTAGTCATTGATGGCCCTCTGCTGCGTGTGCAGCTGCTGAAGCATTGTCAACATTGAGTTCCACCTGGTGGGCATGTCACAGATGAGGCGGTTCTTGGGCAGGTTGCATTCCTTTTGGAGGTCAGCCAACTGAGCACTGGCATTATATGACCAGCGGAAATGCCCACAGACTTTCCTGGCCTGCCTCAGGAGATCCTGTAAGCCCGGGTACCTGCACAAGAACCGCTGCACCACCAAATTAAGGACGTGAGCCAAACAGGGAACATGGGTGAAGTGTCCCTGTCGGAGGGCGGAGAGGAGCTGGTGCCATTGTCGCAAATCACCATTCCTGGCTGAAGCTGGCGTGCCGTCAACCACCTCTGAGCCTGCCCGTGCAGAGCTGCCAGAATCTCTGCCCCAGTGTGACTCCTGCTTCCTAAGCAGACCAACTCAAGCACCGCATGGCATCTTTTTGCCTGAGTGCTTGCGTATCCCCTAGAATGCCTATGGAGCACCACTGGTTCCGAGGACAAATCTGCACAGGAAGAGGCCATAGAGGAAGAAGAAGAGGAGGGGGTGGAGGAGAGAGGTGTGGAAGAATCCCCTCTACCAGTATTTTGGAGGTGTGGTGGCAGAACAAGCTCCAACAATACTGCACAATGTCCTGCATCCTTCCCAGCTGCCAGCAGGGTTACCAAGTGCTCCGTGAAAGAAAGCTAACATCCCTGTCCATGCCTGCTGGACCATGAGTCAGCGGTAATATGCACCTTACCGTTGACCGCCCTGTCCAACAAGGCCAAGACATTGCCTTCCACATGTCGGTAGAGAGCCGGAATGGCCTTCCGAGAAAAAAATTGGCGTTTAGGAACCTGCCACTGAGGTACCACACATTCCACAAATTCTCGAAAGGGGGCAGTCTACCAGCTGAAAAGGCAGCAGTCGGAGTGCTAGCCAAACTAGCATTTAGCAGCTGAGCATGTGGATGGCTGGGATGAATCTCTTTCGCCGGTTTAGCAACTGGGGTAGGGAAATTTGCCTCCTACAATCGGATGTTGGTGTACCGCTAGCAGATTGCTTGGGACACCTAATTTTACACCTTCATTCCTCTCAGTGGAGGTCTCTTAGAGGACTGAAGTTATAGTGGGGTTGGAGATCCCAGCTGATCAGGAGCAAGGAGAGGTCCGCCTTGTTCTTTGGTGTGGGTCTTTTAAGTACTGTTGCCAACGGACTGCATGGGAGCTCGGCATATGTCTGGTCAAGCATGTGGTGCCCAAGCGGCTGCTGTTTTGGCCACACTTGATACGCTTCAGACATATGTTGCAAACAGCAATGGTGCGATCTGCTGCACACGTCTTAAAAAAGACCAACACCAAAGAACTTTTGGAAAAACGCGCAGAGTCAGCAGCCCCCTGCTCATGCCGAGCTCTGCGATGTGATGCAGTCGGTTGCCTGCCCTTAAGCTGGCCCCTGGAGGGCATCCTGCCTCGTTGGAGATGTGCCTCCTGTGCCTCCTTCTATCTAGCACTCACATAGAGTCAGTGACCTCATCATCCCCTCCCTCCTCGTCACTGGAGCAAACCTGGCAGTATGCTACAGCTGGGGGAACATGACTGCCAGTTTCTTGTCCTGCTTGGGCACCCCCTCTCTCTGGGCTCACATTACTGCCTTCATCCTCAACCTGGGTACCATCATCAGAGCCTTCAAAATGCTGCGCATCCTCCAGCAGCATGTACCCTACACTGTGGTTGAACAGTTCGGGGGACTCCTCAGGGCATGATGGTGGGGCTAGGGAAGGAGTGACTGATGACATTGAGCCGATGGAAGAGGCTGCTTTGGCAGCTGCATTGGCAGACAAAGTACCCTGAGCCTAGGTGACAGAGGATGAGAAAAATGAGGACGGCTTGGTTATCTACTCTACCAACTCTTCTGCATGTTGTGGCTCAACACTGCTAGCTGCTGAAAAAAAGGACAAGCGTGCCCCACGGCCACATGCTGAGGATGCACTATGTCCATGACCAGCAATGTTGGCTGTAGCCTGTGAGTGTTTGCCTCTCCTTGGTGGCCTTCCAGACATACAGTACAATTAGATTAGCAAAACAGTGCCTGAAGTTTACTAAAAACAGTTCACCAGGAATGGCCTACAGTCAGGTATAGGCTTGGCTAGACTATATATACACAAGCAAAACTTCCTATTGTTTCCAAGAGCCCATAAACGACCCCTGCAAATCAATATAAGTGGCGCTAAATGACAGTGATGGCACTATCTAGTGTTCAAAAGCTGTGCAAGCCTTTATGCTAAAGTGATCTAGTGCAGTAACAAAATGATATGATGTACCATGCGTGGAACAATCTATACCAAAAATCTAATCAATGTACAATGTGAAAGTGAATATCGTGACAGTGCATATAAAAGTATAACATAAACAGAGCAATTTCAATCACAGATTGTATCAAAAGTGAAACTATGTAAATAGTTTCCATAAAAAATCCATAGAGAGAACACCGTGAAGGAAATGTGCAGTTTCTGAAAACAGTCCACCAATTCACTCAGTGCCAGTGATTCCTCTCCCCTTGAACTCAGCACTCACCGACTCAATATGCCTCACACTCTCGTGTTTTGGCAATAAAGCATGAACATATAGTTGGTCAGATGAAGGTGAAAGCTCCGAATTCCTTATTTACCCCAGTGTCACCTCATTGCATGAAAAATAAAAATGCTCAAAATAGTGTGATACCGTAAAACATATAAAATTTATTCAACTTAAAATCTTCAATCATTACACTCACAAAAAAGCCTCTTGAATCAAGCCAAAATGACACTGCAAATCAAACTCAATCCTCCTCTGTGAAACGCCCAGCACCACTGTGGAATGAAGGTCGCGGGGGACCCAAGAAAAGCATTGGATAGGTTCTCACCCCGCTCGCTGACGCTCTGCAGATGTAGATCTCCTACTGGCACACAAGCCCAAGAAGCAGCTCCTCTGTCGAGTTCAAAAGCTCCCGCCGGTGCACGGAGATAAACAGCAGCGTCCCGTCCGTCACTATCTGCTAATGGTAGATGCCGTACAGCCACGCCCTGACATGTTTCATCATACCTGACTTACTCATGGGATATCATCATCCGCCCTGCGGACAAGGGGGGTGGGGTGGTCCTAATGAATAAAGTATTCTATCACCATCAACTCATGGAACTCTTGGGGGATAGAATTACATACAAGAAACTGGGGGTTGACCCAACGGAAGCGTATAGAACACAATTGAATGCGTTGGTGGAATGGGGTTACCAGATCAATGCATTGAGTAGTCAAGAGAAACGCTATCTAGTGCCCTCAGTGTGCAGGATCCCAATCATTTATACACTGCCGAAAATCCACAAGAACACACAAACACCACCAGCCCGCCCAATTGTGAACGGGATTGGTTCTGTCACGGCACGTTTGGGAGAGACAAATTTCTGCAGTCTAGCGTCTTAACCACCAAAGCTTATTTGAAGGATACATCAGACCTGTTGCAACTCTTGAGGGAAGTGGTCATCAATCCTGAAGGAGAGACATATTTGGTAACGGCTGATGTATCCTCACTATATACCATCATACAGCATGAGGATGCACTGCTGGCACTGAATTGGGCACTTAGTAAGAGGGACGAAATCCCTCATATGCAAAAGCGTTTTTTGGGACATGCTCTGGATTTTTGCATGTCCCATAATTATTTTTGGTACCACGGTTATGGCTGAGTGGGAAGATAAGCGGGTATTTAGTACCCAAAGACCCCAGTTGAAGTTCTATCGTCGCTTCATAGATGACTTGATGTTTATTTGGGAAGAATCAAAACAGTCAGCGATTGAATTTTTGGGGCATCTGAATAACAACTCCAATGGCATCAAATTAGACTACCAAATTAGCGACACCTCTGTCAATTTTCTAGATGTAACCATAGAAAGAAATGCCAACGGATTAAAGACAAAAATCTATTTCAAGCCTACGGATCGCAACAGCTATTTGACTATCACGAGTGGGCACCACCCCACTTGGATCCGTAACATACCGAAGGGGCAAATACTCAGGGTGCGAAGAAATTGCACCGAGCTGGAGGACTACCACACCCAAGTTAAAATATTAAAGGATAAATTCATGCAGAAGGGCTACCAAGAACAGATATTGGATAACACAATAGAGGAAGTAGCACATACATCCAGAGACCAGTGTTTTGGGAGTGGACATCCACCAGGAGGGAGTGTTCAACATCAAATTAGGTTCATCACGGGCTTCCATTTCCAGTATAGGGATGTTGAGGCTATATTTAGAAAACACTGGCACATTTTAGGTCGGGACAGACACTTGGGCCAAATTTTACCCTCATCACCCAAATTTGTCTATAGACGAGCCCCGAACTTTGGGGATAGGGTGGTAAGAAAGATCTTGGACCCACCGGGGCAACAGACCTTAAGGATTGACCTACAGGGATTTTATCCATGCAGGAAGTGTGTGTGTTGCAAAACTGTAAGGGTCTCCAACAGGGGGATGACTTCTGTCACCAGTGCAGACCAGGAAACCTTTGAGATTAAGGAATACATCTCATGCAATTCTTCACATGTCGTTTACCTTTTATGGTGCCCATGTGGGTTATTGTATGTAGGACGGACGAAACGACTACTCAGAGTTCGAATATCTGAACATCTCACGAACATTAAAAATGGCTTCAAACACCATAGTGTATCGTTACACTTCAGAGAGAAACACCACCAAGACCCCTCCTTAGCACAATTTTGTGGGATAGATTGTGTATATCCATCTTGGAGAGGGTCTAATAGGGTTAGGGACCTCTCACAAAGGGAGACCCTATGGATATTTCGTCTGAAGAGCCTTGCCCCCAGGGGCCTTAATATTGAAGTAGACTTGAACTGCTTCATTAATGATTTTTGAGCAGTATACCCAAGGAAGTATTTTTTGTGATATATTCTTCTTTTTGGGTCACTAGTTAATGGACGCTACAGCACCTGTATATTTCAGGTGTATTGCATGCCTATTAAACTCTATATTGATTCAGCACATTGGCAGGGATAGTAGGCTTCATTTTTTACAGGGAGGCGGTAATTGTGTGGATTAATTTCTGAAATAAATAAGGGGATAGTTTTCAACTTCACCACTAGAGGGCTCTGACACTGTTCAGCAGTGTAGGGGCACTCTAAGGTTATATAAAGACTCACTAAGTGCACAACATCATTCATATATTATCTATATATTTAATTGCAGGAATCATGATTATATTTTCACTTTATTTTTCATTATTATTTAGTGGGAGTGTGGGTGATCTAGGGAAATGGCCTAATTCACAGGTCAGATCGGGCACTGTACAGGCTATGTAGACTGAGTATAAATTATAGAGTGTCAGTTCTAGTTTACAAGTGTAATATCTCTAGATGAATGTTTATATATGCTATATGGTGTATGATCTAGAAATATGACGAATTTACACTGTCAACAAAAAATTCCATGAGTAGCATTTATGATTGAGAGTTTCTTCCTTTTTTTCTTTGATTGAAATTTAGTTTATGCAATACACTTGGTTATACATGTTCCGGCATGCTTTAGGATGCTTTGTAATGAAAGTGTCTCCTGGAGAATGTGATCGGCCCAGCGCTGCTGCTTTGAGGGCCGCGGGGACACCTGGGAATGTGGAAGTGTAATTGCAACCTGCTACGTTGTTAGACGTGAGAGGTATAAGAGTAGGAGGTGCCGTACCGTACAGCCAATCCCATGAGTAAGTCAGGTATGACGAAACATGTCGGGGCGTGGCTGTACGGCATCTACCATTAGCAGATAGTGACGGACGGGACGCTACTGTTTATCTCCGTGCACCGGCGGGAGCTTTTGAACTCGACAGAGGAGCTGCTTCTTGGGCTTGTGTGCCAGTAGGAGATCTACATCTGCAGAGCGTCAGCGAGCGGGGTGAGAACCTATCCAACGCTTTTCTTGGGTCCGCCGCGACCTTCATTCCACAGTGGTGCTGGGCGTTTCACAGAGGAGGATTGAGTTTGATTTGCAGTGTCATTTTGGCTTGATTCAAGAGGCTTTTTTGTGAGTGTAATGATTGAAGATTTTAAGTTGAATAAATTTTATATGTTTTACGGTATCACACTATTTTGAGCATTTTTATTTTTCATGCAATGAGGTGACACTGGGGTAAATAAGGAATTCGGAGCTTTCACCTTCATCTGACCAACTATATGTTCATGCTTTATTGCCAAAACACGAGAGTGTGAGGCATATTGAGTCGGTGAGTGCTGAGTTCAAGGGGAGAGGAATCACTGGCACTGAGTGAATTGGTGGACTGTTTTCAGAAACTGCACATTTCCTTCACGGTGTTCTCTCTATGGATTTTTTATGGATTAATTTACATAGTTTCACTTTTGATACAATCTGTGATTGAAATTGCTCTGTTTATGTTATACTTTTATATGCACTGTCACGATATTCACTTTCACATTGTACATTGATTAGATTTTTGGTATAGATTGTTCCACGCATGGTACATCATATCATTTTGTTACTGCACTAGATCACTTTAGCATAAAGGCTTGCACAGCTTTTGAACACTAGAGATAGTGCCATCACTGTCATTTAGCGCCACTTATATTGATTTGCAGGGGTCGTTTATGGGCTCTTGGAAACAATAGGAAGTTCTGCTCAGTTTATATATAAAGTGGCAGCTTTGGATTAACCCCATTAGGGTATTTTTTTACATCTTTTGCAGGGGGCTAACACCCCTTTGCTTGGCATTGAGCGCAGTGGTGAGAACTCAAGGAGGGCGTATCGGTTTGAGTTTTCATACTTGTCACATACACAAGCAAAGCCAAGTGTCTTTGAACACGCACTCCAGGAATAGCCTACTGTCAGGTATAGGCTTGGCTGGACTACAATGCAGTGGATATATATTTTATCAACTGCACCTCACTGAGTCATCTGCCTGAAAGTGTCTTTGAACATACACTCCAGGAATGACCTACTGTCAGGTATAGGCTTGGCTACTATATATACAAAGATTAAAACGCTAATGCCGCGTGCACACGGTTGGACTTTTCGACCGGACTGGTCTGACGGACGCAGACGGACCAAATCCGGCGAACAATTCGATTGTGTGTGGGCTTCACCAGACCTTTCTAGTCGCAAATCTGATGGACTTTAGATTTGGAACGTGCTTCAAATCTTTACATCATAACTCCGCCAGACCCAGAAATCCGCTCGTCTGTATGCTAGTCCGACGGACAAAAACCGACGCTGGGACAGCTAATGGCTACTGGCTTTGAACTTCCTTATTTTAGTCCGGTGTACGTCATCACGTACGAGTCTGTCGGACTTTGGTGTGATCGTGTGTAGGCAAGTCCGGTCCTTAGAAAGTCTGTCAAAAGTCCGCCAAAAGTCTGTCGAAAGTCTGTCAGACAGGCTGTCGGACTTTTGTAGCTAAAAAGTCCAACCATGTGTACGCGGCATGATACACAAGTTCCGCGCTCCTGAACTGAATGTGAAATATCCTAGAGCTGCCTACTTAAACGAAATAAATTGGTACAGTATTTTAATTGAAAAAATAGTGGCGCTACGTGTATATAAATCCGTGACAGAAAACCTAAAATTGATCGAACAATAAATTGTAATTAAAAAATATTAGCAATAACTCATACACTTAGTGTATAATAATATGTGTCATAAACAATATCCATGTATTAAAAAAATATCCATGTACCAAAATATCAAGAAGATGAAATCTTAAATAAACCGTCCATGCATAGTGATAAAGTTCTTATAAGGTGAATAATCTTATTAAGCCAAAAAATTATATATATTATCTTCCACCACACCAAGATGTGACCGTGATCCACTGCCTTTGAAATCGCACTCTCCAAAAAGATATGCCTTACATTCTCATGCTCGGCAAACAAGCTATTTCAAACCCACCAGGGTTAATCAAACTTCGGCTCCCAGCAGCAATCAATAGGGGAGGGTATTCCCATGAGTGAACATGAAATGAAAAAAGCTTCCAATAGTGTGATACTGCAAACAATTTATTAAAACCATACAAAAATCCTCAACTATTGCACTCAAATAGTTCCAATCATGTAAAAGCTTTCCAGGAAATAATGTTCCTTGTAACAGAGCTAAAGCGATGTGTTGTGGTCTCAGCAGACCCGGGATGCAGTGTGTTTGGATCTCACCCCTTGCTGCCTGGCTCTCCTCGCTCGTTCTTGTCACAGCACCGTCACACCCGGAAGCAACAGAACATCAGACATTAATCCTCACAGATGGTTGCCATACAGCCACGCCCCCGACATGTTTCATCATTCTGACTTACTCATGGGGTTGGCTGTATGGCACGGCTACCCCCCTCTGTGTAATCGTCCTACCAACTACTGGCGGAAGTGACACTAGGGCGCATGCCTGCATCCCGTGTCCCCCTAACCACAACACAACGGCTTCAGCATTCTTATTATTTTAATGAGAAGCACTATCGTCCTGTGCAGAGGTTAAAAAACATAAAAACATGATTCATGCATGTAGCACATAGATAACTAACAATAAAAGCATACATAGGCAAAGAATAGACCTCATTATATATATATGTATTACATAAAAAAGTAAAAAAGTTAAACTATATGCATATACAATCCCTTATAGCATAAAAGCATTACAAACTCCATGAGATTAGATAGATCCCATATAATGCAAACAACTAATAATTAAAATTTAGAAATTACAAGATTTGAAAAATGATTGGAGTTAAAATAAAACGGTCACAGCATATCAATATTAAAATCCAGGCTCGATGTCTCAAAAATTATTAATAAAGCAATTGAGATCTAACTCAATATTTAACCTTCTCGGATGAAGACTCTTTAAAAGAAAAATCCATTTTGTTTCTCTCTGGGACAAGTCCCTAACCAGATTGGACCCCCTCCATGACAGAAAAACCTGATCAATTCCGCAAAATTGAAGTAGAGATGGTTCTTGATCATGCTTTTTCTTAAAGTGTAAAGATACACTATGGAATTTAAATCCATTTCTAATATTCGCTAAATGCTCAGCTATTCGTACCTTCAAAAGTCACTCAGTTCTTCCCACATAATACAACCCACAAGAGCACCACATCAGATAAACTACATTACTAGAATTACACGTAATTAATTTATCTATCTCAAATACTTTGTGATCTGGGTTAGTAACATTAGTCAGACCCCTATTGAATCTATTCACAGTTCTGCAACAAATACATTTTCTGCAGGAGAAAAAACCTTTTAGATCTATTCTGAGAGTTAGTTCATTGGGTGGATCCAACATTTTTCGCAGTACTTGGTCCCCAAAATTGGGGCTCTCCTGCAAATAAACTTTGGTTTACTAGGTAGAGATTCTCCCAAGTGTCTGTCCCTGCATAAAATATGCCAGTGTTTAATAAAAATGTTTTCTATCTCGCTAATACTGGTTATGGAAATTGGAAATGAATCCCCATTGATGTTGATCATCAGTAGGTTTAGCTTCCTTATTCCCCAAACATTGTTCTCTTGGTATTTGCACTATTTCAATAATCGTGTTATTCAAACCTTCCTCTCTATATCCTTTCTGTATGAAATTTTCTTTCAGTACATTGGCTTGTGCAAAGTAATCATCCAGTTCAGTACAGTTATGTATGACTCTAATGCCCTGTACACATGGTCAGACATTGATCGGACATTCCGACAACAAAATCCATGGATTTTTTCCGACGGATGTTGGCTCAAACTTGTCCTGCATACACATGGTCGCACAAAGTTGTCGGAATTTCCGAACGCCAAGAACGCGGTGACGTACACCACGTACGATGAGGCTATAAAAGGGCAGTTCAGTACCAAGCGCGGCACCCTTTGAGCTCCTTTTGCTAATCTTGTGTTAGTAAAAGTTTGGTGAGAGACGATTCGCGCTTTTTCAGACTCGTGGTTTTCAGATCGTATTTCTGCCGTTCAGTTTGTGCTTGTGGGTTTGTATCTGGTCTTCAGTGCGTGAAGCGAGTTACCATTGACTTGTCATTGTGTTCTTGTCCGTTCGTTACTGATTTTCAGGTCGCTCTTCACAGGCCTTTCTGTTCTTCAGTGCGTTCTGTTACTTTATTCTGAGCAGTCGACCATTTTCTAGCCATGTTGCATGTACATACTCATCGTTGAGTTCGTGCTGTGCGGGGTCTTGGTGTTGGGGTCCTTACTTTGACACAAGCCCAGTCCATGAACAGGGCAAAGAGGAGTTCATGGACCAAGAATTGGTTGCTCTAGCGTGACCAATTCTGTCACATGCCTTTGCTCCGTGAGATCCATGAGAATAATCCTGACGATTTCTGGAACTTTCTCCAGATGACGGACCATGTATTTCACCGTTTGTGGCTTTTCTGACCCCTTATATCATCAGGCAGGATACCTGCATGAGGCAAGCCATCACTGTGGAGCAGAGGTTAGTCGCCACCTTGCGGTACTTGGCGACGAGGAGAAGCCTGCAGGACCTCAAGTTCTCAACAGGCATTTCCCCCCAGGTTTTGGGGATGATTGTCCCAGAGACCTGTTCTGCCATTATCCAGGTCCTGCAGAAGGAGTATATTAAGGTAAGATTTTTATCCTTTAACATGACAATTTATTGTATTTAATGTTTGCTAATATATTGTATTTCCTTCCTCATTCCCTAATTACCATGATTGTAATATGCTGTGAATGTCCCCTTTGTCCTCATGCATTTTTTTTTGTCCTTCAAACATATTTGCCTTCACTAACCTCCCCAGCATGCTCTCCTGGGCCTATATCCACCTCGTCTACTCAATTAACAATGTATTTTGTCAGCTCCATAGTAGTGCTTTACTCTAAACACCCCCTAAAATTTTTTAAATTGTGATTTGTGGTTTAAATTCAGGCAGAGTGCCAGAGGGGTTTTTTTGGGTCCCAAAATCATTTGGAACCCTCCCTCCCCCCAACTGCTAACTCAGCTGATACCAATCCTCTATCTATCCTCAATCCTCTATCTGCTGACTTTGCCAAACCCATACACACTATACCCACTTCTTTTGTGGTCATATTTATGGATGAATTTTCCAAAGCATGTAGTGCAAGGGCCTGCCTGAATACTTTCAAATGGTAATGTAAAAAGTTTTTGTATTCTATTATTATCTTGATAGGTAATAGCAGAATGTAGAAATGTGCTAAAATGTGTACAGTGTGTATTTATCTCTTTGTATTATGACACTTCTTACCTGTCCAGTGGGCTGCCAATAGTATAAGTAAGGAGGGGCTGACCAAAGTAGTACACATTATTTAGGCATTCATCTCTCAATAAAGTGGAGAGGGTTACCTGGACAAAACATCTCCCCCCTAAAATTTTTAAATGGCCCATGAGAGGGGGGGATCTGATAGGTGGACCTTATACTTTTGTCTTTAAATACTCCCTAAAATAAATGTTATACTGATGTTGTCCAAGAATGTTTGTGTCTAATCTGCTTTCCATGTTTATGTGCAAAATGATTCATTTATTTTTCTTGTTTGACTCCACAGTTTCCTTCCAACCCACAGGAATGGCAGACTATGGCCTCCCACTTTGCCCAGCGGTGGGACTTTCCTAACTGCGTCGGGGCAATTGATGGGAAACATGTCCACATCGTCCCACCACCCAACTCGGGGTCATACTATTACAACTACAAGGGGTTCAATAGTATTGTGATGTTGGCAGTGGTGTCAGCTACTTACAAGTTCCTGTATGTGGATGTGGAGCCACCCCCACTCGTGAAGAGGCCAAAACTGCAGGACATGCAGGAGGGCCAACGACTCATGTGTGAGGACATCCTTTATAAAACATTAACTAAGGGGGTGAGGGGCGAAATCACACCCAATACCCACCTGTGTGAGTTGCATCATCTTCCTCCTGCCATAACTCCAACACCACAGACACAGCGTGGAAGGAAGAGTGGAAGGAAGACAAGAAAGTGATGGCCTGGGTTCAGTCTGGTCTGACAAAAGATGCAGGCTCTTGTATGACCACAGCCTGGGGACATACATGTTATCTGCTGCTGTTCATGATCTCTTGGACTTCTGGACCAGATTGTACTCCCTTATATATGGACTCCTCAGGCCACCAATTTTGCAGTAAAATAGTTGATGTGTGCCCTGGGGTCCAAAGGCTTTGCCTATTTCTGCTGTTTCTCCAGTGTTGCCTCCCTCTTTCTTTGGTTAGGACCCCTTAATACATTTTTGGTTTATTTTATTATACTCGCCTATGTGTGTTTTCCTTCAAAAAGGACAGTTTGTTTGTGAGGAGGTAGGTACATTTCAAAAATAATAGTAAAACCTGCATATGCCTTATCATTATAAGGCACACGTGAGTGGATTGAAGTTTGCCTGTGTACCTTAGTATCCTAACTATTGCACAATGATTGTTTTTTTCTCTTATCTGCCTGTTTATGATTCTCACATTGGTTGTGAATAGAAGCAAAAAACACATTGGTACTATCAATGAGCACCTTAATTAAGCAAGTGTTTTTAAACAGCTTTGCTAGTGATCAAAAGCTCTATACCAATCAGGATTCTACACCTGTATAATTGAACCTTCTGAATACATCCCTATATATTTATTTTTATGTGGATTTTTTATGTGAATTTTTTACACATTTGGTGTCACTAATTTTTTATAATTTTACACTATTTTGATTGCTGGATTTTTTAGGAATTTTTACTCACGGTTTGATTTATTTGACTATTTATATTTATTCTTATATATTCATTTTCATGCACATTGTGAAGCACTTCAAATATCATTATTTATTCTTTTTAAGTGACTCTGAAAACATTCTCTTTTGATAGCAGCCTCACTTGGTTTTATGTGTAATTATCAGCTCTTTAGCATCACAGCGCTTTGTGTTTTATATATATTTTTTACATTTCAAAAATACAATGTGAAATTAACAAGAGACACCAACACCAAGCAAACTCCTTGAGAGAGCACCCTCCTTGAGAGTAAATAATACAAGATAATAATTGTGTTGTGGTAACTTGACACACAAAACACACCCAAAAGGATTCTGGAGTTAAAAAAAAAATAACACAAGATCAGGATTTAAAAAATAAATAAATAAATGAATCTAAAAACATCAAATTTTTTTTTTTTTCGGTAGATGTGACAAATAAAAATATTATATTGATGAAATCACGATAAATAATAAAGAAAGAAGTTTGTGAGAAGTCTGTGTGAATATGAGCAGCAAAACAACTTCATTCTTCTAGCATTATAAAGAAGAAGAGAGTGCGCTGCATTAAACAACTTAAAACATTGCAGAGTGACGAAAGTGCTATATCCATTACGAATGCTAATTTTACCAGACCGAGCAGTTCCGTCTCAGAATTTATTCTGAGCATGCGAGGCACTTTGTGCGTCGGAATTGTCCACACGCGGTCGAAATTGACGCGAACAGATTTTGTTGTCGGAAAATTTTATAGCCTGCTCTCAAACTTTGTGTGTCGGAAATTCCGATGGAAAAAGTCCGATGGAGCCCACACACGGTCGGAATTTCCGACAACAAGCTCCAATCGCACATTTTCCCAGCGGAAAATCCGACCGTGTGTACAGGGCATAAGTATTTGTCTATTAGGGATATTTTTAATCCAAGCTGGATGATGTCCGCTTTTGATAGACAAATAGCTATTCCTATCAGTTGGTTTCAGGTATACCTTAGTGTTTAATCTTGTTTCAGCTTTAGTAATAGTAATATCCAAAAAAATTACACTTCTGTCACTAATGACATGATCCAAAACTATATTATTTGCATTATCGTTAAGGTGATGTAAAAACTGAATTGCAGATTCCTCAGAACCCTCCCATATGACCAGGAGGTCATCAATGAACCTGAGATACAGCTTTAGCTGAGGTCTATCTTTATTGAATACATGTCTATCCTCCCATTCCGCCATGTACAGGTTGGCTAGGCTGGGAGCATATTTAGCTCCCATAGCCACGCCAACCTGCTGGGAGAAAAACTGGTCATGATACCAGAAGTAGTTATGCGCCATCAATGAGTCACCTGCCTGAAAGTGTCTTTGAACACGTACTCCAGGATGGCCTACTATCAGGTATAGGCTTGGCTGCACTACAATGCAGTGGATATAAATTTTATGAACTGCACCTCACTGAGTCATGTGCCTTAAAGTGTCTTTGAACACGCACTCCAGGAATGGCCTACTGTCAGGTATAGGCTTGGCTAGACTATATATACAAGCCTGTATATATATATATATGATCTAAATGAACTGCAGCTCAATGAGTCACCTGCCGGAAAGTGTCTTTGAACACGTACTCCAGGAATGACCTGTTGTCAGGTATAGGCTTGGCTGGACTACAATGTAGTGGATAAATATTTTATGTACTGCACCTCACTGAGTCACCTGCCTGAAAATATCTTTGAACACGTACTCCAGGAATGGCCTACAGTCAGGTATAGGCTTGGCTAGACTACAATGCAGTGGATATATATTTTATGAACTGCACGTCAATGAGTCACCTGCCTGAAAGTTTCTTTGAGCACATACCCCAGGAATGGCCTACAGTCAGGTATAGGCTTGGCTAGACTATATATATATATACAACCCCTATATGAAATGCACTGCAGCTAACTGAATCAACTGGCTGCCTGAAGTATATTAGAAATAGAAACAGTACAGCAGGAACGTTTTGCGGTGAGATCTAGCTAAACTGGACACAGTGGATATATATCAGTCTGACTGTATATATATATATATATATATATATATATATATATATATATATATATGAAATACACTGCAGCTAACTGAATCAACTGACTGCCTGAAGTATATTAGAAACAGTACAGCAGGAACGGTCTGCAGTGAGATCTAGCTAAACTGGATCAACTGCCTGCCTGAAGTATATTAGAAACAGTACAGCATGAACAGTCTGCAGTGAGATCTAGCTAAACTGGATCAACTGCCTGCCTGAAGTAGATTGGAAATAGTACAGCAGGAACAGTCTGCAGTGAGATCTAGCTGACTGAATAAACTGCCAGCTCAAAGTAAATGAAATGACACACTATCTTTCTCTCTATCTATCTCTCTATAAAGCCAGCAACACACTACACAGGACTGACATGCAGGCGGCCTTATATAGTGTGGGGCATGTACTTAACCCCCTGAGCCATAATTGGCCAAAGGCACCCTGCCTTTGGCCAATTATGGCTCTGTTTGCTTACGGCGCTGTGATTGGCCAAAGCATGCGGGTCATAGTGCATTCTTGGCCAATCATCAGCCAGCAAACCACTGTGATGACACAGTGCACTATGGGCCGTGGTGTGCCGTTCAAATTTGGCGCGAATGGCCCATAATGTTCGATCTTCGGCGAGCGATCGAACAGCCGATGTTCGAGTCAAACTCATGTTCGACTTGAACAGTCAGCCCATCCCTAATCACAAGACATATTAAAAATATATCCTGTTCACCCTGCTCCTATTGTATGCTCATTTGTATAACACCATTCTAGAGGATTGCAGATTCTATAGATCAAGGTTATTTATTTCCCATGCTGGCAAACATTCATATAGTGATCAGAATCCCAAAACTATACCTCTCACACGTGTACAGATAGAGATAGCGGCGCTAATATAAATAATAATAGTGTCATGAAAAATATTATTTTTATTATGAAAAGAAATTTCTTTAACACCCAGTGAAAAGTGTCACTATAAATAATAAATTACAAGAAATTAATGAATAAGTTCAACAGTTGTTTTTCAATCTTCTTGTGTGAAAAATCTTCTACTCTTCCACCACACCACCGTGATAGTGACACCACTCCCTCTGAAGAGCGCACTCACCAGATTGTATAGCCTCCCACTCTCGTGTTCGGCAAAATAGCAATTGAACCACACCTGGGTTGCATGTGATGAACCGTGAATCCAATCAAGCCAGCTCCATATGTGAAAAAATGAATGAAATGCTCCACATAGCGTGATACCATTTTGACAGATTTATTAAAATCACTTCAAACACACTTCAATGGTTACACTCACTTTTAAACTGAAACATAAAAGCCTTTAAAAAAAATCCACAGCAAGCACAGCAAGCAACAGGATCAGTGATCCAACGGTGCACCGCGGTCACAGCGGACCTGAAGTGTAAACTGGTGTATCTCTCACACAACCTTCGGTGTAATCCTCCTCAGACAGCGGCATCTAATGTCAGTGCGATGGAATGCCGTGTAACCATGCCCAAGACATGTTTCGTCGAAAAGACTTCTTCAAATGGGATTTGCTACACGGATGGTTCATCAATCCTTATATACTATCTATGATCAGTCATGTGATCATCATCAGCCATGTGATCATCATCAGCCATGTGACCTCCTGCTCTGCACATGCTCACACTTCATGTCCCCCTGACCGTGAAGCACAGGTACCAAGGCTGAATAAATGAGTGGATCCCAAACATTTTTACGGTGTGTAGTTAGAATGCTGCCTCCAGCATTACCATATATGACATATGACATATCCTAACTTATAATCCACCACTAGTTACAGTGCTAATGTGGAAAAGTAACCAGTAAAAATGAATATTAATAAATTTAAAATGAACGTGTCAACAGGAGAAAATTAATTTGTCTAGTTTAAAATACAAGCTATATATATTAGTCATGATACTATCATACAGCTGCATAGGACAAACAATGACTAAAACACAATCTGATCCTATTAATAAAAAATATGGATGACTGCAGGCGAGTCTAAAAAAAGGGGAATAATAATATATTATCAGTGGTCAATGAATAAAACCACCTCAAAGTGTTCCGCCACTGTGGGGGGGGGGGGGGGGCAGCGGGATTGATCTTCACACACGGCTCTGAGCGGAGATCGTGTGTCATAGATTAATAGCACAGAGAGACACCGGCGGCATTAATGTTCTATTTGACGGTCCTCTCTGGCATGGATGAGAGAGGACACACAGCTGATCTCTTGGCTCCCCCTTCTCCCCCCTCCCCTCTCCTATGTGCTCCGTGGGCAGTCAAGTGTGAATCTAAAGAGCTTACATTTCCTGCGGAGCACATAGGAGAGGGGAGGGGGAGAAGGGGGAGCCGTGAGATCAGCTGTGTGTCCTCTCTCATCCGTGCCAGAGAGGACCAACAAATAGAACGTTAATGCCGCCGGTGTCTCTCTGTGCTATTGTTCTATGACACACGATCTCCGCTTAGAGCTGTGCTGTCCTGAGAAGGCAGACAGCACTGATGGAAATTAATAGCAGGCACTGATGAGCACTAATAGAAGGCACTGATGAGCACTGATAGAAGGCACTGATGAGCACTGATAGAAGGCACTGATGAGCACTGATGAGCACTGATAGAAGGCACTGATGAGCACTGATAGAAGGCACTGATGAGCACTGATGAGCACTGATAGAAGGCACTGATGAGCACTGATGGGCACTGATGAGCACTAATAGAAGGCACTGATAAGCACTGATAGACGGCACTGATGAGCACTGATAGAAGGCACTGATGAGCACTGATAGAAGGCACTGATGGGCACTGATGAGCACTAATAGAAGGCACTGATGAGCACTGATGGGCACTGATGAGCCCTAATAGAAGGCACTGATGAGCACTGATAGACGGCACTGATGAGCACTGATAGACAGCACTGATGAGCACTGATAGAAGGCACTGATGGGCACTGATGAGCACTGATAGAAGGCACTGATGAGCACTGATAGATGGCACTGATGAGCACTGATAGAAGGCACTGATAGAAGGCACTGATGGGCACTGATGAGCACTGATAGAAGGCACTAATGGGCACTGATGAGCACTGATAGAAGGCACTGATGAGCACTGATAGACGGCACTGATGAGTACTGATAGAAGGCACCAATGGGCACTGATGAGCACTGATAGAAGGCACTGATGAGCAGTGATAGAAGGCACTGATGAACACTGATAGACGGCACTGATGAGCACTGATAGAAGTCACTGATGAGCACTGATAGAAGGCACTGATGAGCACTGATAGAAGGCACTGATGGGCACTGATAGACGGCACTGATGAGCACTGATAGAAGGCACTGATGGGCACTGATGAGCACTGATAGAAGGCACTGATGAGCACTGATAGTAAGCACTTATGGGCACTGATAGAAGGCACTGATGGACACTGATAAAATGCACTGATGGGCACTGATAGGAGGCATTTATGGGCACTGATAGGAGGCACTGATGAGCACTGATAGGAGGCACTGATGAGCACTGATAGGCCACATTGATGAGCACTGATAGGCAGCACTGATAGGAGGCACTAATGTGCACTGATAGGCTGCACTGATAGGTGGCATTGATGGGCACTGATAGGTGGTACTGATGGGCACTGAGGAACACTGATAGGCAAAACTCAGGCAGTATTGATGGGCTTTGATGGGCAGAATTGAAGAGTACTGATAGGTGGCACTGATGGACTCAGTTAGGTGGCATTAATGAGCACTGATAGGTGGTGCTGATAGGCAGAATTGATGGGCACTAATAGGTGGCATTGATGAGCACTGATAGGCAGCACTGATGGGCACTGATAGATGGCACTGATGATTGGGGCGCTGATTATCAGTGTAAACAATTTACTGACATTCTTGACTGTTAACGGCAGTCCTTTCCTAACACAAACACAGCGTGTGAGGAAAGGGCTGTGGATAACCAGTCTGTTTACATGTGATCAGCTGATCACATGGTAAAGGGCCGATGTGATTGCGCTGGATGCATGTCCCAGGGGTCATGTGGGAAGCACGGTTTTGGGAGGATATCCATGGACACCCTCCCAAAATTGGAAGTCCGGGGCTCGGATTGAAGAAGGGTCCATGATGGTTTCTTAGATATAAAAAAGGGAGTACCATCCAAGTAGGTCATAGAGGTTGCCACCATACCTTGTATAAGGAGAAAAGGAAATAACCCCTCAAAAATTGGTGGGACTTAGGGTAAGCTATGTATATTAGATTTTTTTCATTCGTATGCCTGGCCTGGACGCAGATCCGCACGGTGAACGTCCGGCCCTGCGTTCTTGCGGTGGCGATCATGAATACAGGGGTTTCTCCTTGTTTAGAGGGACATCAGCCTATTCATGGTCTTTTCTGTGTTTCAGATAATCCCCTCTTGGTTCTCTGTTTTTTGGATCCCTCCGGGATAGTGCTGCCCCTCTTGAGCTCGCTCCCCTGGGGCCACACGGTGGGACCAGTGTGGATAGGGCGGGGCCAGACATAGGCCCGTTTCCTTTCTGGATTCCTGTGGCGCTCTGTGCGTACTTACCTACGAGACTTTGACAGTGAGCCTTCTTCCCTGTATATACTTGGGTATGTGTATCATTTCTTTTATATAATTTATTCTTATTGTTTTTCCTGTTTTTTGATGTCAAGCTGTACAGAATGGTTTAGGATGCAGGCAATGTGTACAATACATATGATCTCTAATTACCTTAATTTATATTTCATTATGTAGTGTAATTCCCCCTACAAGTTGCCCCTGATGAAGGGACTCTATGGGTAGTCCCGAAAGGCGTAGGCCCAGGTGGAAGACTACACGGATATACATTCGAATTCTACATCAGTATATTTCTCTTTTTATTACTCCATTGTGTATTCAATATTTTTGTATCATACTTTTTCCTATGTGTATTTTTGTATACTTGTACCAATAAAATTGTTTTTACTACTTTGTTGCCTTTAAAGTCCCACCAATTTTTGAGGGGTTATTTCCTTTTCTCATCATGGTTTCTTGCACCGGGGCCCTGAAGGTTCTTGTTATGCCTCTGAGAGAGAGGGTGCCTTTGTGTAGCTTAAGTAAAGTAGTAATGTGGTGCATGTAGCGTGGGTGGGTCCACAAGGGGATAAGAGTGAGAGAGGTTTAACCACTTCAGCCCCGGAAGGTTTTACCCCCTTCCTGACCAGAGCACTTTTTACAATTCGGCACTGCGTCGCTTTAACTGCTAATTGCGCGGTCATGCAATGCTGTACCCAAACGAAATTTGCGTCCTTTTCTTCCCACAAATAGAGCTTTCTTTTGATGGTATTTGATCACCTCTGCCGTTTTTATTTTTTGCGCTATACGCGGAAAAAGACCGAAAATTTTGAAAAAAAATGATATTTTCTACTTTTTGTTCTAAAAAAAATCCAATAAACTCAATTTTAGTCATACATTTAGGCCAAAATGTATTCGGCCACATGTCTTTGGTAAAAAAAATGTCAATAAGCGTATATTTATTGGTTTGCGCAAAAGTTATAGCATCTGCAAACTAGGGTACATTTTCTGGAATTTACACAGCCTTTAGTTTATGACTGCCTATGTCGTTTCTTGAGGTGCTAAAATGGCAGGGCAGTACAAAACCCCCACAAATGACCCCATTTTGGAAAGTAGACACCCCAAGGAATTTGCTGAGAGGCATGTTGAGCCCATTGAATATTCATTTTTTTTGTCCCAAGTGATTGAATAATGACAAAAAAAAAAAAAAAAAATTACAAAAAGTTGTCACTAAATGATATATTGCTCACACAGGCCATGGGCATATGTGGAATTGCACCCCAAAATACATTTAGCTGCTTCTCCTGAGTACGGGGATACCACATGTGTGGGACTTTTTGGGAGCCTAGCCGCGTACGGGGCCCCGAAAACCAAGCACCGCCTTCAGGATTTCTAAGGGCGTACATTTTTGATTTTACTCCTCACTACCTATCACAGTTTTGAAGGCCATAAAATGCCCAGATGACATAAAACCCCCCCAAATGACCCCATTTTGGAAAGTAGACACCCCAAGCTATTTGCTTTGAGGCATGTTGAGTCCATGGAATGTTTTATATTTTGACACAAGTTGCGGGAAAGTGACAAATTTTTTTTTTTTTTTTTTTTTTTTGCACAAAGTTGTCACTAAATGATATATTGCTCACACAGGCCATGGGCATATGTGGAATTGCACCCCAAAATACATTTAGCTGCTTCTCCTGAGTACGGGGATACCACATGTGTGGGACTTTTTAGGAGCCTAGCCGCGTACGGGACCCCGAAAACCAAGCACCGCCTTCAGGATTTCTAAGGGCGTACATTTTTGATTTTACTCCTCACTGCCTATCACAGTTTCGGAGGCCATGGAAAGCCCAGGTGGCACAAACCCCCCCCAAATGACCCCATTTTGGAAAGTAGACACCCCAAGCTATTTGCTGAGAGGCATGGTGAGTATTTTGCAGCTCTCATTTGTTTTTGAAAATAAAGAAAGACGAGAAAAAAAATTTTTTTTTTTCTTTTTTCAATTTTCAAAACTTTGTGACAAAAAGTGAGGTCTGCAAAATACTCACTATACCTCTCATCAAATAGCTTGGGGTGTCTACTTTCCAAAATGGGGTCATTTGGGGGGGTTTTGTGCCACCTGGGCATTCCATGGCCTCCGAAACTGTGATAGGCAGTGAAGAGTGAAATCAAAAATTTACAGCCTTAGAAAGCCTGAAGGCGGTGCTTGGTTTTCGGGGTCCCGTACGCGGCTAGGCTCCCAAAAAGTCCCACACATGTGGTATCCCCGTACTCAGGAGAAGCAACAGAATGTATTTTGGGGTGTAATTTCACATATTCCCATGGCATGTTTGAGCAATATATCATTTAGTGACAACTTTGCGCAAAAAAAAATAAAAAAAATAAAAAATTGTCTCTTTCCCGCAACTTGTGTCACAATATAAATTATTCCATGGACTCAACATGACTCTCAGCAAATAGCTTGGGGTGTCTACTTTCCAAAATGGGGTCATTTGGGGGGGGTTTGAACTGTCCTGGCATTTTATGCACAACATCTAGAAGCTTATGTCACACATCACCCACTCTTCTAACCACTTGAAGACAAAGCCCTTTCTGACACTTATTGTTTACATAAAAAAATATTTTTTTTTTGCAAGAAAATTACTTTGAACCCCCAAACATTATATATTTTTTTAAAGCAAATGCCCTACAGATTAAAATGGTGGGTGTTTCATTTTTTTTTTTCACACAGTATTTGCGCAGCGATTTTTCAAACGCATTTTTTGGGGAAAAAACACACTTTTTTACATTTTAATGCACTAAAACACACTATATTGCCCAAATGTTTGATGAGATAAAAAAGATGATCTTAGGCCGAGTACATGGATACCAAACATGACATGCTTTAAAATTGCGCACAAACGTGCAGTGGCGACAAACTAAATACATTTTTAAAAGCCTTTAAAAGCCTTTACAGGTTACCACTTTAGATTTACAGAGGAGGTCTACTGCTAAACTTACTGCCCTCGATCTGACCTTCGCGGCGATACCTCACATGCATGGTGCAATTGCTGTTTACATTTGACGCCAGACCAACGCTTGCGTTCACCTTAGCGCGAGAGCAGGGGGGACAGGGGTGCTTTTTTTTTTTTTTTTTTTCTTTATTATTATTATTTTTTTATCTTATTTTTAAACTGTTCCTTTCATTTTTTTTTTTTTAAATCATTTTTATTGTTATCTCAGGGAATGTAAATATCCCCTATGATAGCAATAGGTAGTGACAGGTACTCTTTTTTGCAAAAATTGGGGTCTATTAGACCCTAGATTTCTCCTCTGTCCTCAAAGCATC
This sequence comes from Lithobates clamitans, assembly GCA_037952925.1. Taxonomy (NCBI): domain Eukaryota; kingdom Metazoa; phylum Chordata; class Amphibia; order Anura; family Ranidae; genus Lithobates; species Lithobates clamitans. Next base: position 2,977,567 of record JBBGZY010001258.1, read on the forward strand.
TGATCACACCAAGATTGGTGTGATAAAATGCTTTCCCAATTTCCCAATGGCGCTGTTTACATCCGGCGAAATCTACGTCATAAAATGCTCGTAGCTTCCGGTTTCTTAGGTCATAGAGATGTTTGGAGCCACTCTGGTCTCTGATCAGCTCTATGGTCAGCTGGCTGAATCACCGGCTGCATTTTCAGGTTCCCTGTTGAGACAGGAGAGCCAGAGAAAAACACGGAAGATGTTGGGGGGGGGGCATTCCCTCCCACTGCTTGTAAAAGCAGTCTAGAGGCTAATTAGCCACTAGGATTGCTTTTACATGAAAGCCGACCGCTGGCTGAAAAGAATGATACCAAGATGATACCTAAACCTGCAGGCATCATTCTGGTATAACCACTCAAAGTCGTGAATGGCATACCTGAAGACAAAAAAATGGTTAACAATAAAGCACAGTAAACGGTAAGGTATAAAAAATTGCATACCTGAAAAGCAAACATGATAAAACATAATAACAATAAAACATTGCAGAATAGAATACAGTAAAAAAGAGCAGAACAATAGAGAGAGAATAGAGAGAGAGAGAACAATAAAACGACAACTATTTTTATTTTATATTTTTGTTTGTGTTTTTTTTTTTTTTTTTTTTTTTTACACTTTTTTTTGTAACTAACTTTTATAACTGTAACCGGTTCCAGGTTCGGGTCCCTCAAAATGCGATGGCATCTTGGGAGACCCTGTGAAAGTGTGCCTAGTCTGTGCAATGCTGTACCCTACGCTAATACTCAACTAGTGCATGGTAGCGTTCAAAACATTCACCAATGCAAAGACCAGGATTGTCAGGACAGGATGGACAATAATAGCGGGTGTCACGCCTATATCCGCGCTTGCTGCAGACACAACATCTTTTTTGGGGGGGTTCGCTGGGTAGGGGTACTCGGGAGGACATAAAGAAAATGCCTCTCATGCAGCCGACTGCATTTGGTTGGGGATGTGAATGGGGGAAGTACGGGCGCTGCAGAAGCGGTGGGTTCCCAATTAGGATTGGCGAATGCAGCAGGAAGGGCACTATGGGCACGACGGGCCTGTGTTTGTCTTTTTGGTGGCAGCGGGACACTACTTGTGCTTGCCACCTCACCAGCTTGAACTGCACTTATGGGACTCGCCACGTCACCAAGTGTTACTGCAGTGCTGGTTTGACTACGACCGGGGTGTACTAGGCCGCTGGCGCTTGCCAGTTCACCAAAACGCTACAAAAAAAACTGTTAGCGATCGCAGGGATCAGGCCTGACTCTGCGAACGCTGCAGTTATGCGTTTAGTGTTTTGTAAGTGACAGTGATCGATCGATACTGCACTTGGGTGGGCTGGGCCGGGCCGGGCGGAGGGGCAAAACGCAGGTGCTAGCAGGTATCTGGGCTGATCCCGCTAACACTGCGTTTTTGGGAACCCTAAACTGCTGGGGACACTAGTATAGATCTGATCGGATCAGATATTGATCCGATCAGATACTATACCACTAAGGGAGGCGTATGCTGCGTGCGTGGGTGTTAGCGGTACTGGCGCTAATCTGACGCTGCCTGGGGCTGGTGCTTGCCAGTTCACCAAAACGCTACCAAAAAAACTGTTAGCGATCGCAGGGATCAGGCCTGACTCTGCGAACGCTGCAGTTATGCGTTTAGTGTTTTGTAAGTGACAGTGATCGATCGATACTGCACTTGGGTGGGCTGGGCCGGGCGGAGGGGCAAAACGCAGGTGCTAGCAGGTATCTGGGCTGATCCCGCTAACACTGCGTTTTTGGGAACCCTAAACTGCTGGGGACGCTAGTATAGATCTGATCGGATCAGATATTGATCCGATCAGATACTATACCACTAAGGGAGTTATACGGTGCGTGCGTGGGTGTTAGCGGTACTGGCGCTAACCTGACGCTGCCTGGGGCTGGTGCTTGCCAGTTCACCAAAACGCTACCAAAAAAACTGTTAGCGATCGCAGGGATCAGGCCTGACTCTGCGAACGCTGCAGTTATGCATTTAGTGTTTTGTAAGTGTCAGTGATCGATCGATACTGCACTTGGATGGGCTGGGCTGGGCTGGGCGGAGGGGCAAAACGCAGGTGCTAGCAGGTATCTGGGCTGATCCCGCTAACACTGCGTTTTCGGGAACCCTAAACTGCTGGGGACGCTAGTATAGATCTGATCGGATCAGATATTGATCCGTTCAGATACTATACCACTAAGGGAGGCGCATGCTGCGTGCGTGGGTGTTCGCGGTACTGGCGCTAATCTGACGCTGCCTGGGGCGACGCATATCACCGCTGGGCGATCGGGGGGCTAAACCTTTATTCGGTAATAAACGGCGGGTGCCCTGACACTATAAAAAATAAACAAACTAACCAGCGTCAACCGTAACGGTTATACGGTGATCAGTGGTGAAAGGGTTAACTAGGGGGCAATCAAGGGGTTAAAACATTTATTAGGTAGTATATGGGGGTCCCTGTCGCTATAAAACGCTGACGGCGAACCTAAATATTTACGTCCCTAACTACCGTCACCAGCGACACTAATACAGCGATCAGAAAAATGATCGCTTAGCGACACTGGTGAGGGGGGGTGATCAAGGGGTTAAAACTTTATTAGGGGGGGTTAGGGGGGTATCCTAGACCTAAAGGGGGGTAATACTCACTGCCCTAACACTAACTGTCACAAACTGACACTATGCAGTAATCAGAAAAAAAAAAAAAAAAAAATACTGCTAATGTCAGTTTGTGACAGGGGGGGGGGGTGATTGGGGGGGGATCGGGGGGCGATCGGGGGGGGATCGGGGTGTAAGGTATGCCTGGCATGTTCTACTGTGTGTGTGTGTGTTGTGTGCACTCACTTGTCATCTCTCCTCGGCGCTGGAACGGAAACTGCCAGACCGGGGAGAGATGACATCACATCCTCTGCCTGTGTGAAACGACACACAGGCAGAGGAGGATTCCCATTGGCTGGGAGCGATCGCGAGGGGGGGGCCACGATCGGATGGTCTCCCCCTCGCCTCCCGACGCTCCCAGTCAAATGCCGACCGCCGATGGCACCGGGGGGGGGTCCGATCGGACCCCCCGCCCGCGGGAGGCAGATCACGTACGGGTACGTGATTTTGCCTGCCCGTGCCGCTCTGCCGCAGTATATATGCGGTAGGCGGTCGGCAAGTGGTTAAAAGGGTACGGTTAAACAAAAAAAAGCCTTCTTGTACTGAAAAAAAAATGCTGAAATTGCTGTCCTGCAAACCAGAGTCTCAGAGACATACACAAACCTCAGCACAATCAATATTTAGGAAACCCTGCAATTACTTATGATTTTGTGTACACTGAAAATAGCGAGCTAACACTTTGTCTGAGCCAACCCTAAAGTAGAACATCAGTAAAATAGTCAGGGACTCCATAACAACCAGCAAATGTTGAGATAACGAATACTTGTGTGAGAAGTATGTAATATACAATACAGTATGCATATAGTACAGAAGTGTGCAATGTACAATCTAGTGTATATAGTGCAGGAGTGTGCAATATAAGGGTTTATTTACTAAAGGAAAATCCACTTTGCACTTCAAGTGCACTTGAAAGTGCACTGAAAGTGCACGTAGAAGTAAAGTCACTGTAGATCTGAGGGGGACATGCAAGGAAAATAAAAAACAGAATTTTAGCTTGCACATGATTGGATGATAAAATCAGCAGAGCTTCCACTCATTTCAGATCTACCCCTTAGATTTAGAGTGACTGCACTTCCAAGTGCACTTTCAGTGCACTTTCAAGTGCACTTGCAGTGCAAAGTGGATTTGCCTTTCGTAAATAACTCCCATAGTGTATATAGTGCAGGAGTATATTGTGGTAAATTGTATATGATGGTGGTTAGTAAGTAGGGATGAGCTGAACACCCCCCGGTTCGGTTCGCACCAGAACCTGCAAACGGACCGAAAATTCGCAAGAACGTTAGAACCCCAATGACGTCTATGGGACTCAAACGTTCAAAATCAAAAGTGCTCATTTTAAAGGATAATTTGCATGGTATTGTCCTAAAAAGGGTTTGGGGACCCGGGTCCTACCCCAGGGGACATGTATCAATGCAAAAAAAACTTTTAAAAACTGCTGTTTTTTCGGGAGCATTGATTTTAATGATGCTTAAAGTAAAAAAAAAAAAAAGTGAAATATTCCTTTGAATATCGTACCTGGGGGGTGTCTATAGTATGCCTGTAAAGTGGCGCGTGTTCCCCGTGTTTAGAACAGTCCCTGCACCAAATGTCATTTTTAAAGGAAAAAATCTAATTTAAAACTGCTTGCGGGTTTAATGTAATGTCGGGTCCTGGCAATATGGATGAAAATCAGTGAGACAAACGGCATGGGTACCCCCCCAGTCCATTACCAGGCCCTGGGTCTTGTATGGATATTAAGGGGAACCCCGCACCCAAATTAAAATAAGGAAAGGTGTGGGGCCACCAGGCCCTATATACTCTGAACAGCAGTATACAGGCGGTGCAAACAAGACAGGGACTGTAGGTTTGTTGTTAAGTAGAATCTGTTTATAATTTTGAACTGGTACATTTTTAACGTGTTTAGCTCCAGCCAAAAAATCTTTTTTAAGCTTTTTGGAAAACATAGGGAAGGGTTATCACCCCTGTGACATTTGTTTTGCTGTCTTTCCTCCTCTTCAGAAGATTTCACCTCACTTTTGTCCCAATGACAAATGTTTTTTGAAAATTTGGGGTTTTTTGTGGAACAAGGATTGGAAAGCATCAGTGGAAAGGAGAAATGTTTTTCCCATATTAACTCTTACAGGAGAGAATTTCCCTTCCTAGGGGTAGAATTCATCTCACTTCCTGTTGTCTCCTTCCGTTTGCAAGTAGGAGTCGTTTGTAAGTTAGATGTTTGAAAGTAGGGGCCTGCACTATATATTCAGCAGAAATTTGTGCCTTAGGTGTTGTTGTGGCCACAACACTGTAAGCCCTCACAGGGCCCTGCTGTGAAATATTAGATCAAGAATTGTAATTACATGCCCCTGTTGAACAGGGGCAGAAAAACTGGGCCTTTGGTGGTGGTGGTGCTGGTGCCACAACACTGTAAGTCCTCACTCGCTCTTGGTGGGTGCAGAAATGGGCCCTGCTGTGAAATATTAGATCAAGAATTGTAATTGCATGCCCCTGTTGAACAGGGGCAGAAAAATTGGGCCTTTGGTGGTGGTGGTGGTGGTGGTGCTGGTGCCACAACACTGTAAGTCCTCACTCGCTCTTGGTGGGTGTCGAAATGGGCCCTGCTGTGAAATATTAGATCAAGAATTGCAATTACATGACCCTGTTGAACAGGAGCTGAAAAATTGGGCCTTAGGCACTGGTGCTGGTGCCACAACACTGCAACCCCTCACAGACACTCTAGTTGGAACGCAGGAACGAGCCCTGCTGCAAAGTATTGCATCAAAAATTTTAATTACACGCCCCTGCTAAACAGGGGCAGAAAAATTGGGCCTTAGGCACTGGTGCTGGTGCCACAACACTGCAACCCCTCACAGACACTCTAGTTGGAACGCAGGAACGAGCCCTGCTGCAAAGTATTGCATCAAAAATTGTAATTACACGCCCCTGTTAAACAGGGGCAGAAAAATTGGGCCTTAGGCACTGGTGCTGGTGCCACAACACTGCAACCCCTCACAGACACTCTAGTTGGAACGCAGGAATGAGCCCTGCTGCAAAGTATTGCATCAAAATTTGTAATTACACGCCCCTGTTAAACAGGGGCTGAAAAATTGGGCCTTAGGCACTGGTGGTGGCGCCCAGAACCAAAAATGTTCTTACAAGCTATCAGCGTGATGATTGAGGAGGAAGAGGATAATTACTCAGGGATAGTCACTCAGCATAGGCAGTCTTTGAAGGGATCTGAGATTTCAAAAAAAATTATTTGGTTACATCAGCATCAGGTGCTTGGTAGCTGGTGGTGATCCAAGACTGATTCGTTTTTATGAAGGTCAGTCGATCGACCGAGTCGGTGGACAGACGCACCCTGTGATCGGTTACCACGCCTCCAGCAGCACTGAATGTGCGTTCCGAAAGAACGCTGGATGCAGGACAGGCCAGTAGCTCAATTGCATACTGTGCAAGCTCTGGCCAGTGATCCATCCTCAAGACCCAGTAACCCAGAGGATTTTCGGTGGGAAAGGTGTCCAAATCTGATCTTGCCCCTAGGTATTCCTGCACCATGTAAAACAGACGCTGGCGATGGTTGCTGGAACCGATCATACCTTGGGGCTGCGGACCAAAAAATTGTCTGAACGCATCGGTCAGACGGCCACCTTCTCCACCGCTCCTTATTTGACTGACCGAAGCCTCAGCAACATGTTGCCCAGAAACAGGAGTTTGTAACCTCCCAGTCTCTGGGAACGCGTTGCACAGACCTTTCTGCAAGGCCTCCCGAAGATGTTTCATCCTCTGCTCCCTCTGCGATGGCAAGATAAGGTCTGCAACCTTACCCTTGTAACGTGGATCAAGGAGGGTTGCCAGCCAGTATTGGTCCTTCTCCTTGAAATCACGAATACAAGGATCCTTACGCAGGCTTTGCAGGATCAGGGAGGCCATGCAGCGTAGGTTTGCTGAGGCATTCGGTCCGGAGTCCTCTGGGTCACTAAGGACGACATGGTCCGCAGCCACCTCCTCCCAGCCACATACAAGTCCATGTGTTTCTTGGGACTGATCCCTTAAAGACTGCTGCTGATGCTGAGTGCCAGGCTCCACCTCCATACTGACACAATCTTCCTCCTCCTCCTCGTCCTCTTCCTGTGTGATCGGCGGGCACGCAGGAACACTGTCTGGATAAAGGGGGCCTTGAGAGCTAAGGAAGTCCTCCTCTTCCTGCCTCTGTTCTGCCTCAAGTGCCCTGTCCATTATTCCACGCAGCGTGTGCTCCAACAGGTGGACAAGGGGGACAGTGTCACTGATGCATGCACTGTCACTGCTCACCATCCTCGTGGCCTCCTCAAATGGTGACAGGTCAGTGCATGCATCCCTGATCATGGCTCACTGGCGTGGGGAAAAAAAAAACAAGCTCCCCTGACCCTGTCCTGGTGCCATAGTCGCACAGGTACTCATTGATGGCCCTCTGCTGCGTGTGCAGCTGCTGCAGCATGGCCAACGTTGAGTTCCACCTGGTGGGTATGTCACAGATTAGGCGGTTCTTGGGCAGGTTAAACTCCTTTTGGAGGTCCGACAGCCGAGCACTAGCATTATATGACCGGCGGAAATGCACACAGACTTTCCTGGCCTGCCTCAGGACATCCTGTAAGCCCAGGTACCTGCCCAAGAACCGCTGCACCACCAAGTTAAGGACGTGAGCCAAACAGGGCACATGGGTCATTTGTCCCTGTCGGAGGGCAGAGAGGAGGTTGGTGCCATTGTCGCAAACCACTATTCCTGCCTTAAGTTGGCGTGGTGAAACCACCTCTGAACCTGTCCCTGCAGAGCTGACAGAACCTCTGCCCCAGTGTGGCTCCTGCCCCCCAAGCACACCAGCTCAAGCACCGCATGGCATCTTTTGGCCTGCGTACTTGCGTAGCCCCTTGAACAACTACGGAGCACCGCTGCTTTCGAGGACAAAGCACAGGAATAGGCCATGGAGGAAGAAGAAGAGGAGGGGGTGGAGGAGAGAGGTGTGTCACAATCATTAGCATTTTGGAGGCGTGGTGGCAGAACAACCTCCAACACTACTGCACCTTGTCCTGCATCCTTCTCAGCTGCCAGCAGAGTCACCCAATGCACCGTGAAACTTAGGTAACGTCCCTGTCCATGCCTGCTGGACCATGAGTCAGCGGTAATATGCACCTTACCGCTGACCGCCCTGTCCAGCGAGGCATGAACATTGCCTTCCACATGCCGGTAGAGAGCCAGAATCGCCTTCCGTGAGAAAAAGTGGCGTTTGGGTACCTGCCACTGAGGAACCGCACATTCCACAAACTCACGGAAGGGGGCAGAGTCTACTAACTGAAAAGGCAGCAGTTGAAGTGCTAGCAATTTTGCCAAGCTAGCATTCAACCGCTAGGCATGTGGATGGCTGGGAGCAAACTTCTTTCGGTGGTGCAGCAGCTGGGGCAGGGAAATTTGCCTGGTACAATCTGACGTCGGTGTACCAAAAGCAGATTGCCCACAAGTACTTGGCTGTGACACACCTAATTCTACACCTTCATTCCTCTCAGTGCAGGTCTCAGAGAGGACTGAAGGTCTAGTGGGGTTGGAAATCTCAGCTGATGAGGAGCAAGGAGAGGTCCTCTTTGTTCTTTGGTGTGGGTCTTTTAGATACGCTTGCCAACGAACTGCATGGCAGGTCAACATATGTCTGGTCAAGCATGTGTTACCCAAGCGGGAGATCTTTTGGCCACGTGAGATACGCTTAAGACATATGTTGCAAATAGCAGCGGTGCGATCTGATGCACTCGTCTCAAAAAAGGCCCACACCAAAGAACTTTTTGAATAACGCGCAGAGACTGCAGCGCCCTGCACATGTGGAGCTTTGGGGTGTGATGCAGTCAATGTGCTGCCCTTAGGCTGCCCCCTGGAGGGCATCCTGCCTCGTTGGTGATGTGCCGCCTCCTCCTCCTCCTCCTCCTCTCTCCTATCAGGCACCCACGTTGAGTCAGTGACCTCATCATCCCCTCCCTCCTCATCACTGGAGCAAACCTGGCAGTATGCTGCAGCAGGGGGAGCATGACTGCCAGATTGCTGTCCTTCTTGGGCACCCCCTCTGTCCATGCTCATGTTACTGCCTTCATCGAGCTCAGTATCATCATCAGAGCCTTCCAAACGCTGGGCATCCTCATGGAGCATGTACCCAACACTGTGGTCAAACAGTTCGAGGGACTCCTCAGGAGGACATGGTGGGGCTAGGGAAGGAGTCACTGATGACATTGAGCCGAGGAAAGAGGCCGCTGCTTTGCCAGACAAAGTACCCTGGGCATGGGTGAGAGAGGATGAGGAGGATGAGGACGGCTTGGTCATCCACTCGACCAAGTCTTCCGCATGTTGCAGTTCAACACGGCCAGCTGCCGAAAAAAAGGCCAAGCGTGTCCCACGGCCACGTGCTGATGAGGATGCACTGTCTCCACGACCAACATTAGACACAGAGCCTGCTTGCCCACTCTTATTGGTTTGTGACTGTCTGCCTCTCCTTCTTGGCCTTCCAGACATACTAATGGCCTGTAGCTGCACTAAGCTGGGATATATATATATATATATATATATGTATTGATACTGAAGCTAGCAAAATCAACTGCCTGCCTGTAGTATGAGAACACCACCAACCTTCTACAGGTAGCTTTAGCTGAACACTGTGAGGTGGACGAACCCCACTAACTTGTAGGTTTAGCTGAACACTGTGAGGTGGATGCACCCCACTAACTTGTAGGTTTAGCTGAACATTGTGAGCAGGAGGCACTGCACTAACTGTAAATAGTCTAGCTGCCTGACTGTGGTAATAATAGGATCAAAAGAACACCAGTAATTTTCTTCAGGTAGCTGTATATACTGTAACAAGACAAGCCTGCCTGTCAGTAAGAAGATAACAGGAACGGATCTAGCTGAACACTGTGAGCAGGACGCACCCCACTAGCTTGTAGGTTTAGCTGAACACTGTGAGCAGGACGCACCCCACTAACTTGTAGTTTTAGCTGAACACTGTGAGCAGGACGCACTGCACTAACTGTAAATAGTCTAGCTGCCTGACTGTGGTACTAATAGGATCAAAAGAACACCAGTAATTTTCTTCAGGTAGCTGTATATACTGTAACAAGACAAGCCTGCCTGTCAGTAAGAAGATAACAGGAACAAATCTAGCTGAACACTGTGAGCAGGATGCACTCCACTAACTTGTAGGTTTAGCTGAACACTCTGAGGTGGACGCACCCCACTAACTTGTAGGTTTAGCTGAACACTGTGAGCAGGACGCACCCCACTAGCTTGTAGGTTTAGCTGAACACTGTGAGCAGGACGCACCCCACTAACTTGTAGTTTTAGCTGAGCACTGTGAGCAGGAAGCACTGCACTAACTGTAAATATTCTAGCTGCCTGACTGTGGTACTAATAGGATCAAAAGAACACCAGCAATTTTCTTCAGGTAGCTGTATATACTGTAACAAGACAAGCCTGCCTGTCAGTAAGAAGATAACAGGAACGGATCTAGCTGAACACTGTGAGCAGGACGCACTGCCCTAACTGTAAATAGTCTAGCTAGGTAGCTGTAAAACGGATCTAGCTAAACTGAATACAGTGTATATATATATATATATATATATATATATATATATATATATATATGCAACACCTGGGATGCATAAATATACACAATACACTGTAGGTGCAGCTAACTGACTGACTGTTCTGCCTAATCTATCTAACTCAAATCAAATGTCACTGTCTGTCTCTCTCTCTCTCTCTCAATGAACGCCGGAACACACACTACACAGGGCCACCGTGCAGGCGGCCTTATATAGTGTGGGGTGTGTACTAAATCCCCTGAGCCATAATTGGCCAAAGCCTCCTTGGCTTTGGCCAATTACGGCTCTCTGTTCAGGCGGCGCTGTGATTGGCCAAGCATGCGGGTCATAGTGCATGCTTGGCCAATCATCAGCCAGCAATGCACTGCGATGCCGCAGTGAATTATGGGCTGTGACGCGCCACACGAATTTGGCGCGAACGGCCCATATCGTTCGCAATTCGGTGAACGACCGATCAGCCGATGTTAGAGTCGAACATGGGTTCGACTCGAACACGAAGCTCATCCCTATTAGTAAGTGCAGAAGAGGAGTGTGGAGTGTATGGTGGTGGGTAGTTCGCACAGGAGAGGAGTGCGGGTGTATGCAGTTGGTAGCATGTGCAGGAGAGGAGTGCAGAGTATATGGTTGCAGGTAGTATGTGCAGGAGAGGGGTACACTCCACATGCCTCTGCTCATCTTTGCATCCCAGCATCCCTGACATACCTCCTCTTTGATCATGTTGACACTCCATGTTGTACTCCCTTCTCTGTTACCTCTGGAAACCCAACCCCCATCTGCTCACTTTTGCAGTACAGGCTGATGGCAGGCTTGGTGACAGTGGCAGGCAGGGCGTGTTTACATCCCCAGTATCGGCATGATTCAGCAGAGGTGATGGTGGACCGGGGCTCAGGGAAGTTTGATATACCTATGCATGCAGCCACAATTTACATATCAATGGATCAATTTACATATCAATTGATCCATGGACCTTTCTTTCTATTGACTCAGTATCTCTTTTATGTCTCCTCCAACATGCTTCCAATCATAGCAGATGAATGAAAATAAATTTTGAATCAAATAAATCTTTTGATTCATTTGCTCTGATTGGCATCTTGGAGGAAACATTGGAGAGATATTAATTTTTTATACATTACTAAAAATATGGGTATTATATTGAATGCACTAAATTTCAATAAGTGTTTTTTTTCCTGAAAGTCTGTATTTGATAATCCACTGTGCAAATACTGTGCAACATCAACAACCAGTTTATTCTCCAGGGCTTCTGTTTAAAAAATCACTGTATATAATGTTTGGGGGATTCTAAGTAATTTTCTAGCAACAAAATTGACTGGAGGCGGTTAAACTCTTATGCATTATACAACCTAGTTGATTTTCTTCCTGGAATAGTGTATTTTTTATACAGCAAGCTGATCTGTTGGTTATATATCCAAAATCCAAATATCATTAATGGGGGTATTTCTCATTTTGGAATTGTGGAAAACACATAAAGGCCACAGCCTAGAGAGGCAAAACTCACAGGTTTCCCTTAGTTTCATTATCTAATCACATTTTTAAGTATATCTTTAACAAAAAAAAAAAAAAAAAATAGAAATGTGTGTATATATATAAAATGTATAAAAAATATATATATATAAAATGCAAGATACAAAATAATATTATATGAACTGTGCGGCCTCAAGGGTATTGGGAGTATCACAATAATGCCCCGTACACACGATCGGATTTTCCGATAAAAAATGTTCGATGGGAGCATGTTATCGGAAATTCCGACCGTGTGTAGGCTCCATTGAACATTTTCCATCGGAATTTCCCTCACACAAAATTTGAGATCTGGATCTCAAATTTTCCGACAACAAAATCCGTTGCCGTAAATTCCGATTGTGTGTACAATTCCGACGCACAAAGTTCCACGCACTGGCTATTGAACTTCATTTTTCTCTGCTCGTCATACGTGTTGTACGTCACCGCGTTCTTGATGTTCGGAATGTCCGACAAGATTTGTGTGACCGTGTGTATGCAAGACAAGTTTGAGCCAACATCGGTCGGAAAAAATCCATGGATTTTGTTGTCGGAATGTCCGATCGTGTGTACGGGGCATGAGTGATCTGGAAGACATACACTCAAAATTTGGCCCTGATAATATCAAGAGTTCTTTCTTTGATCATTACTATTCTAAGTGAGGCATCAGTGTTAATAACTAGATTTGCTATACTATCTTTGATATATTTAAAAGGTCAAAAAACACAGTTTGTTGCTCCATTAAATTGCTTTTATTTCATGAGCCATATCATTTACATATGGTGACCTTTTGCAGATTATCTAAAACATTAAAACACATATATTGAGGCTAAGCTGAACAAAATTTAAAATGATCTTATTTCTTCTTTTTTCCATCAACATGATTAATCTTTAGAGGGCATTTTGTAAATTTAATTTAGGCACAGACAGGGATCCTGGCATGGATAATGTTCTTCCTAGCTCTACTAATTACATCAAGTTAGCACTTTTACACAGATTAAACAACCATCCAGAAAAAAAAATTCTGTTGTTGTTTTGAAAATACAGTTCTTAGCAAACACTTACAGAGAGTTTTTTTTAATTAAAAGTATAGTGTATTAAGGAAATATTTTCCCTTAGATTCAATAACACCTTGTATAACATAGTCAGCAGACTCAGGATTGTAAGTATCGGGATTCTGTAATGACTCACCAAGTTAATAATGTTTCCCAAGTTCGCTGAATACAAGTCAATGTGATTCCCAAGCACACCAGTCTTGTTTAAAGAAGTAATTTATTCATATCAACATAATCATCAACACTTGAAAGTCAATATTTCAGGACAAAAATGTCTCCCTTTATGAGGGTAGACTGGCCAAAGTGTCTTGATAAAGGGACCCTGCATGGCAAAGAGCATTTACTCATATGGTCGATGGTGCCTTATTAGCACTTTATCAGCATCTTTTCTGTTAAGGCTTTAAACTGTATGACAGGCAACTAAAACATATACTGCTTAGGTACCTTTCCCAATAGCAGTTGGAAGCCTAAATTGAACCATGAGAGAAATATAGGAGCTTCCATTGCTACCTGCTTCTGAAAATTCTAGTTGCCTGGATGTAATCCTGACCCTATGGCTTTAGTACTTTCAGAATCACAGACTTGGAACATGTGTGCAGATAATAAGTGTGAAAGAAATAAGAGATTTCCTAATTAGAGATGGGCTCAGGCGTGTTTGGGATCCTATTCCCAACCCACCCACCTGATCCCGCCAGGAAACTGACACTGCAGACCACTAATCACAGGCATTGAGACATTTCCCGATCTGTGCAGCTGTGGACCAGGAAATGCCCCACTGCCTGTAATTAGCGGTGTGCAGTGTTGGCTTCCTCGCGGGATCAGGTAGGTGGGTTGGGACTAGGATCCTGAACACGCCTGAGCCCAGGTCTATTCCTAATCTACAAGCTTGTTTTAATTGAGTAACCTGCAGGTATAACAGCCAGGCAATCAGGCCTCGTTCACACAGGAAGTATCAATATGTACCTTGTGTGAGAGCCATGATTACCCTCATGTGGATGCACAGGTGTTCTGTGCATTCCAGTGCAGATAGTCCCATTGATGTCAATTGGAATTCAGCAGCTGCACAGACAGGTCTACTTTTCCCAATATGACATCTATTTGGTTGTTGGTGTGTGTCCCCGAACTCACACTGTTTACGTTCATGGCCATGCACCTGAACCTACATGGGTTACGCATTGACACACCCAACATGGACAAGGCTTTAGAAATTTGAATAGAAGACTTAATATATTTTCAAGTATATTATTTAGGCTACTGCTAAAATGGCTTTTTTTCCAAAGTGAACAAATTAAATTTTTTAAATTGAACTTTGACAAAAGTGTACCCCATATTCTAGATATGACTTTAGTTATTTTATTGCAGAGACGACACTAAATTAGGGTCACTTGTTTTATTCCACATTTTATATATTCCATATGTGTAGAAACCAAAACAAATAGATCGTCCATGCCACCAATTTATACAGTATATATGTGAAAATACAATGTGTTTTGTGTCATTGTGAGCCACCTGGCACCTGTATAAAGTTCCCTATTGTGCCTTTCCACCCAGGTGGCCCAAAAACAGACATGTGCATTATGGCATTGCAGAACTGCATGTGCACATATTCTAGCTCTAAAATAAAAATGACTTTGCATTCATAAGAAACAAAATAGAAAATTATGATATTTAGGTCTACAATAATACCTTGGATTGCAAGTAACGTGGTTTACGAGTTTTTCGCAAAATACGAGCTATTATTTAAAAAAATCCTGACTCAGTTAGCGAGTGTTCTCTCACAAAACGAGCAGGATCCAAGCCTCTGGGATGTGCAGTAACGCATTTGGCCAGAGGTGTGGGGGCGCCGGTGACACTCAGAGCCGTTCAGAGCCGCTCGGAAACACCCGGAAACACTTGGAGTTAACGAGCCTCTCTGAGTGCACCCGAGTGGCTCTGCGTGCTCTCCGAGTATTTCCAAATGTCTCCGGCGCCCCCCCACCTCTGGTTACACGTGGTACTTCATACACTAGCAGTGTCACTGGAACAGATTATCTGAGTTTCCATTATTTCCTATGGGGAATCTCGCTTTAACATACAAATGCTTTGGATTACAAGCATTCTTCTGGAATGAATTATGCTCGTAATCCAAGGTACCACTGTACTTCATTTGTTTAAGCACTGCTTTATTTGCATAATGTTGTACAGTTTTCCTTAAGAATACGTGGTAGTTGTTAAACTTCTCATATCCACAACTCTCTAACTCTATAAATTACTTTCTTACATGATTAAAAAAGCACATATAATTAACACATAAAGGAAAATTGGGAGTTATCTCAGACCTTAACTAATTAATTAATTTCCTAATCATTATATTATACAGTATATATACATAGTATATAGATATTGGAGAAGTCAACTCAATTGTGTAAACCTTGTTAGTAAATTCATGGCCAACAGGAAGTGCATTTTCAGGGCTTAATGGTCCACTTTTATTTAAAAATATAGCAATGTTCTTTACATCGATAATTCCAAAAGCAGGATTTCCACCATCACTGCAAGCATTAAAACAAATGATGCTCAGCCTACTGGCTCACTCTTGCTGCTTGGGCCTTAGACTCAGGTCTCTGACAGGGTCCCTCAGTCCCTTTTACACAGCACATCTGTATTCATGTGCCTCTCTCTTAGATCTCCTCAGAGCTTTAGGTTCTCCTAGTCATCTGGACTCACTCAGGCATCTCGACTCTTTCAGTTCTCACTTCTCACTTAGTCATCCTGACTCTCTTAGTCCTCTAGACACAGTACCTCCTGACTCCACCTTGGAGTACTGTCTCTTAAGTAGAGTACACCAATCTCCTAATGGGAGCCCTGAACAGCTGTCAGGCTTTTGATTAACCACTTCATGACCGCCCTATAGCAGATTTACTGCTACAGAGCAACCGTTCTGTACAGAGTCACCTATATATAAATGATTCTGCACTTCTGGGTAGGGGTGCATGCCGCTTCTGATGTGATTAGTCACAGCAGATGGCGATCAACAGGTGCTGGCCAGTGAATGTCCGCCGGCACCCGCTGATTGGTGAGGAGAGAGGCTGGACGGAGTTCTGCATATGTAAACAATGCATAGCTCTGTCCTGACAGCAGGGATGTGATGGATTTTATTCAGGGAATAAAATCCATCACATCCCTTAGTGAAAGCAGCACACAGTGTACACAAAAACTCTGATTAGGCATACATTTAACCCCTTAATCACCCTAGATGTTTAACCTCTTCCCAGCCACTGTCATTAGTTCACTGACAGTGCATATTTTTTAGCACTGATCACTGTATTAGTGCCACTAGTCAAGTGTCAAAAGTGTCATTTAGTGTCAGATTGTCCGTCGTCATCCAGCTATAAGCCGCTGGTCACCTCCATTACTGGTATAAAAACATTTTTTTTAAATTCCAGTATATACACCATAGTTTGTAGACACTATAATGCTTGCGCAAACCAATTAATAAATGTTTACTTGGGGTTTTTATACCAAAAATATGTAGCAGAATACATGTTGGCCTAAATTTATGAAGAAATGTGATTCTTTCATTTTTTTATTGGATATGTTTTATAGCAGACAGTAAAAAATATTGTTTTTGCGTTTTTCAAAATTGTCGGTCCTTTTTTGTTTATAGTGCAAAAAATAAAAAACAGTGGTGATCAAATACTACCAAAAGAAAGCTCTATTTGTGGGGGATAAATGCAAGAATATCATTTATGTACAGCGTTGCATGACTGCGCAATTGTCAATCAAAGTAACACAGTGCCATATCACAAAAAAAGGCCTGGTCGCGAAGGTGGGTAAATATTCCGGAGGTCAGGTGCTTATAAGGGCTGTGCACACCTGCACACACACCCTGCTGTTCTCTGGCAAGACCTGGACACTGGGTTAAAGGCTTTGTCCTACCCAAACCAGGAAAGTATCCAGATACCACAATTAAAAAAGTATAAAAATACAAGGGGGTTACAGTACAGGCGGTGTAAATCATTGCTTTTTAGGATTAAAAAATAATCCAGCAATGCTTCAGGCATCAAGGCCTTTTTGGTCTCTAACCTGCATTATACAAATAGAGATATTATATGTCTGTCTTCAGATACTTACTGTAATTTTCCTTTCCCTGTCCATCCTCACGTCAGCACACAATGGGTTAACCCTCCATTTGTAACTCACAGGACCACCTTTTTCTAGCAAAATAAAAGATGCTCCTCCTATACTCCTGGTGTTCCCTTAACTAGGTAATGACAGGCCATCAGGGTGGGAAATAAATCACTCTGCTGACATGAGGATTGTCCAGAAAAGGAAAACTACAGTAAGTATCTGATAACTATTTTATATATTCCTGGCATACTTCACATCAGCACACAATGGGTTAATCCTCTACTGGTAATATCCTGGACCATCTCTAATAGCAGAGATGAAAAAACTACCCCTTAGCCCCCAGTGTTCTGCTTTTTGGTCCCTTTTTATGTCAACTTCCATGGAAAATTCTGAAAGTTGAGCACTTTAGACCAGATTTCCTCCACCACACCTCCCCCCAGGTTCTGTGTCTCTCCTGAAGTCTGTGTCTCTGTTGGAAGACCCAGAACATTGGTGGTAAACCTCCTGAAAACTGGGTACCCTTGTACAGAGGTTGCAGGCAACATATGCTTAAACAGCACGGTTTTTTACTTAGCATTGTGCGGTGTACCCCAACTCCTGGCCATATCAAGTGCTACTGTGCAGGGTAGTTCCTCACTGATTGTCTTCCTGTGTCTCTTAGGCAGTGCACCATGCTGCATGATCTTTCTCAGGTCTCAGGTGTGAATGGGGAGCAGGTGTGTCATGGGATCATGGTAGAGAAGGGCTGTCAGATGAGCCCGATCCCCTGTCAAACTGTACATAGGCACTGTGAGAGAGCTCCATTAGCCTGAAAAGTGAAAGTAAAGGGAGGTGTGCTGTGCTCTCTGCTTCCACCTACAGTGCAGTGCCCGACTGAATGAGGAAAGGTAATGTACTAGGACCTTTTAAAAGGGCTTTATACATATGCCTGTGTGTGTGTACACATGTGAGTGTGTGTGTATGTGTGTACATGTGGGTGTGTGTGTGTGTGTACATCTGTGTATGTGTATGTACGTATGTGTGTGTGTGTGTGTGTACATGTGTGTACGTGTGTGTATTTATGTGGGTGTGTGTGTGCTTGTGTATGTATGCATGTACATGTGTGTGTACATGTGTGTGTGTGTGTTTACATATGTGTACATGTGTCTGTGTACATGTGTGTGTGTGTGTGTGTACATGTGAGTGCATGTCTGCATATGTACATATGTGTGTGTGTGTGTACATGTGTCTGTATGTACATGTGTCAGTATTTGTGTACATGTGTGTGTGTGTGTGTACATATGTGCCTGTATGTGTTTACATGTGTGTATGTGTTCATGCGTCTGTATGTGTGTGTGTTTGTACATGTGCTTATATGTGTGTGTGTGTACACATGTGTCTGTCTGTGTGTATATATACATGTGTCTGTATGTGTATGTGTGTGCATGTGTTTGTTTGTGTCTGTATGTGTGTATATGTATGTGTATATGTATGTTACTTTTAATCCTGACTCCCTTATTACTGTATCATCAGAACTGCTTTTGTAGGGCTTGTTTGTGATAGCAACAAGGACTGCTGCTCCCCTGAAAAGCAATCCATGCTCAGATCACTTTTCAGAGGCATTTGACAGGCGATAGAGGCAATATGTTGCCTCCTCACCACCTGTTTTAAGCCCATAAATGCAGCATCACCACACCGCAACTATGCAATGCACACAGTTGTATAGTTGCAGTGCAGCACATTCACCCTGGGTATACCTCCAGCTACAGTCACAGCATGTGTACACCCCCAGCTGCAGCCTCAGCAACTAAAAGGGGAGAAGTTGGGGGTAGTAAAATCAGCTTAACCGTGTGGTTTTACCACTTCTACAACCTGACATGTGAACAAGTCCTTGGTTCACATCTGTGTGACTGCGTGCTGCGTGTAGGGCAGCCCATTCATTTCGTTTTTTTAAGTTGCACCACACCAAAAGCACTCCATGTTTGCCAATGTGTGGGGTACCATTAAGAATTATTGGCACCCCTAAAGAGCAGGGCATTTGTCGGGAACACGATTTTGTTCCACAACGCACAGTAACGTGAACCAAGTTGGGAGTCAATGGTTAAGAAGGATTTGGGTGTTCTGGTGGATTATAAACTAAATAATAGTGTGCAATGTCAAGCTGAAACTTCTAAAGCAAACAAATTACTTTAATGATACTAAGCCCTGAGCCGCATGCTGCGTGTATCAACCACATTTCAAAGTGAAAGTATAATGGATAGCTTCATTTGCAGTCCTTGCCAATTGGCCACACTCCTCTGATTTGTTTTCACCCTAATTGGGCTTATTAAAAGAAATGGACTATCTAGGTACCCATGGACAACACATGCAAAGTAAACATATGTGGTTTGTTTCATTCCAAATCAAATCAAATATTTTGTTATTCGGTATTTCAGGTGTATCCGAATTTCCGAATTACAATAGTAACAAATTTAAACAAATCCGAAATAACAAAATTTGGCCGAAACTCGTATTCAAATGGAATAGATTACAATAGAAAAGAAAAAAACAATAGAATAGAATTTAATAGAATAGAATAGAATAAAAAAAAAGATAACATCTTCTGAAAATCAAATTTTGAATAGAATAAATTAGAATTTGAATAGAATAGATTAGAATAGAACAGAAAATAAAAGAAAAGAATAAAATAAAAAATAAGACGTTGGAATGGATGTTAGAATAGAAAAAAATAGAAAAACAATAGAATAGAATAGAATAGAATAGAATAGAATAGAATAGAAAAAAGAGTATAACTATCTTCTGAAATTAGAATTTTGAATAGATTAGCATAGAATAGAATAGAAAAAAAGAGAATCGACTAGAAGAGAAAATAATTGAATAAAAAAAACAATAAGAAAAAATAGAAAAGATATAACCATCTTCCAAAATTTGAATTTCAAATACAATAAATTTTAATTCAAATAGAATAGATAAGTATAAAATAGAAAATAATAGAATAGAAAATGAGAGAAAAGAAGAAAAAATAATTTGATAGAAAAAAAAATAGAATAGAATAAAATAGAAAGATTATAACCATCTTCCGAAATTCGAATTTTGAATATAATTAATTTAAATTCCAATGCCAAATTCCAAATATGAATAAACAAATTTAACAAATTTAACTAAACAAAATTATTTAAATAATGACACGAGAGGAAATTAAACAAATGTTTTCATTTTGCACATGTCTAATATAAAGTGACATAAAAATATTTTTATTAACACAAAGGCTTAAAAATTCATATACACAAACGCATGAATAAAATATCATCTATCACATATTGACAGTATTGTTTGAACCGTGCAGGGATACATAGATCACTGATAATGTGAGACCCTTAGAATGATGGAAAACATAGGGGTGATTGATTTTCAACATGTTTCATGGACATATTTTTTTTGGAGGTAATTTCCTCTTTAACAAGTCAACCTAGGATGATGTTACCTTTTCTATTTTTCTTTGGTCTATTTGGTTACATTTACTTGAGGCACATAATTCATATTCTTATTGGGCTTAGCCATAGAGGTACTACTCTACGACTAAGCCCAATCAGGGTGAAATGTGTCAGAGGAGCATAGCCAATGGGCGGGGACTGCAGCAGAAGCTTGTATTTTAACTTTGAGTCATGGTCCATATACACAGAATTCAGGCCAGGGCTTTGTATTGCTGTGGATGGATGTCCTCTATGAAGGATCAGCACCTGGTTCAGAGAGAGCCAGTGTGATGGTATGCAGGAGGCTTTGAGCGGCGGCATACAGTGGGGATGGAAAGTATTCAGACCCCCTTAAATTTTTCACTCTTTGTTATATTGCAGCCATTTGCTAAAATCATTTAAGTTCATTTTTTTCCTCATTAATGTACACACAGCACCCCATATTGACAGAAAAACACAGAATTGTTGACATTTTTGCAGATTTATTAAAAAAAGAAAAACTGAAATATCACATGGTCCTAAGTATTCAGACCCTTTGCTGTGACACTCATATATTTAACTCAGATGCTGTCCATTTCTTCTGATCATCATTGAGATGGTTCTACACCTTCATTTGAGTCCAGCTGTGTTTGATTGTACTGATTGGACTTGATTAGGAAAGCCAAACACCTGTCTATATAAGACCTTACAGCTCACAGACGTTTGGGATGACCAGAACCCTTCCTAGAGCTGGCCGTCCGGCCAAACTGAGCTATCAGGGGAGACGAGCCTTGGTGAGAGAGGTAAAGAAGAACCCAAAGATCACTGTGGCTGAGTTCCAGAGATGCAGTCGGGAGATGGGAGAAAGTTGTAGAAAGTCAACCATCACTGCAGCCCTCATCCAGTCGGGGCTTTATTTTAGAGCGGCCTGACGGAAGCCTCTCCTCAGTGCAAGACACATGAAAGTCCACATGGAGTTTGCTAAAAAAACACCTGAAGGACTCCAAGATGGTGAGAAATAAGATTCTCTGGTCTGATGAGACCAAGATAGAACTTTTTGGCCTTAATTCTAAGCGGTATGTGTGGAGAAACCCAGGCACTGCTCATCACCTGTCCAATACAATCCCAACAGTGAAGCATGGTGGTGGCAGCATCATCTGTGGGGGTGTTTTTTAGCTGCAGGGACAGGGCGACTGGTTGCAATTGAGGGAAAGATGAATGCGGCCAAGTACAGGGATATTCTGGATGAAAACCTTCTCCAGAGTGCTCAGGACCTCAGACTGGGCCGAAGGTTTACCTTCCAACAAGACAATGACCCTAAGCACACAGCTAAAATAACGAAGGAGTGGCTTCACAACAACTCTGTGACTGTTCTTGAATGGCCCAGCCAGAGCTTCGACTTAAACCCAATTGAGCATCTCTGGAGAGACCTAAAAATGTCTGTCCACCAACGTTTACCATCCAACCTGACAGAACTGGAGAGGATCTGCAAGGAGGAATGGCAGAGGATCCCCAAATCCAGGTGTGAAAAACTTGTTGCATCTTTCCCAAAAAGACTCATGGCTGTATTAGATCAAAAGGGTGCTTCTACTAAATACTGAGCAAAGGGTCTGAATACTTAGGACCATGTGATATTTTGGTTTTTCTTTTTTAATAAATCTGCAAAAATTTCAACAATTCTGTGTTTTTCTGTCAATATGGGGTGCTGTGTGTACAATAATGAGGAAAAAAATGAACTTAAATGATTTTAGCAAATGGCTGCAATATAACAAAGAGTGAAAAATTTAAGGGGGTCTGAATACTTTCCGTCCCCACTGTATCTGCCATGTAAACAAAATACTAACTTTGAGCAAGTGTCTTGCTCACATTGCAGGATTTCTCAACAGAGCACACAACAGCCCAAACATAAAAGATCCAGTTGTCAGTCTCAAGAATTGGCAATCTTTCAAGTTCTTGATAAAGCTCTTAAACAACCTAAACCTGGGAAAAGTCCAGGACCCGATGGGTTTATCTCACAATACTACAAAATGTTTCAAACAGTATTAGCTCACC